>CM074280.1:2217382-2914882 GCA_037194245.1 Opsariichthys bidens
CAAATGTCTCTCTCTCTTTCTCTCTCTCTCTCTCTCACACACACACACACACACACACACACACACACACACACTTATTCTCTCGCAAAGGCATTGGCTGACGGACAGTCTGGAGTGCTCCAATGACACACAACCAAACCCAAGCACTCCAGAACAAGCAGAGGAAAAAGAAAGAGAGAAGGGGAGAACAAGTAAGGAACAAGAAAGAGAACGGGACGAGAAGAAAAGAGAGAGACACTCACGCCTCTGACTGCCCATTTTTTTCCTCCTCCGCTGCTGCTCTCTCCCTCTTCCTTCTCACTCCTTCCCTTAGTCTCACACCAGCACACACACCCTCTCTCGTTCTCACCGAACTTTTTTTCACTGTCTCGCTCTTCTTAAATGATTTTGAGAGAGAGGGGAGACATTTGGAGGGTGTCTGAAACGCAGGAGCTCCACAGATGCCTGAGACCCACGGAGAAATAGGAGACTCACTCTGCTTGGAAAAGATAGAGAAAACAAAAGAAGAGAAACAGCAGGAGGACTGCAACAAACTTGCACCACTTAACCACTATTGGACACAACGGTGTTTGTGGCGTTAACATGGTGATGCTAAGACTTACATGGACTTTAAAGTTCACCTTACTGCTCCTGTACTGGTCAGGCTGTGCCGGCTGGCCGAGCCACGCTCAGCAGCTTTCCCTACAGGCTCTGCGACAGGCAGCCCAAACCCGGCAAAACCTCTCAGAGAGCGCAGAGAGCAAAGTAGAACGTCTTGGCCAGGTTTTCCGAAGGAACGTGCGTCTTCTTAGGGAGCGGGGAGGTTGTCTGGATCTGGTCTTCCTCGTGGACGAGTCGTCCAGCGTGGGAGCTTCCAACTTTGGGAGCGAGCTGCGATTCGTGAGGAAGCTGTTGTCAGATTTTCCGGTGGCGCCTGAGGCAACACGTGTAGCGCTGGTGACATTTAGCTCCAAGAGCCATGTGGTTACAAGAGTGGACTATGTGTCCGCACCCAAAGCCCACCAGCACAAGTGCTCGCTCTTCAGCAAAGAGATCCCCTCCATCACCTACAGAGGAGGTGGCACCTACACCAGGGGGGCTTTCCAGCGTGCAGCGGTAAGAGCAGCTGTGTAATCCCATTTTTTGAGTCTATGGATGTGAGAAACTATTTAAGTGCAAAATGAAACGCAATAGATTCAAGAGGAAATAATGAAAATAATTGTAAGAAACCATCTAGAGTGAGTTGATGAATGTTCAGGCTTTGATTTACGGGGAAATTATTCCTCAATTGCTCTTTAATGTTCTTTAACAAATGGATGAATAGACAGCTATCGATCGAATCTAAATCACCGAAGCACATTTAGCAGAAACAGAACTGCAAAGTCAAAATGATGGAACAACAACAAAAAGGTCTTCATTCCTGATAAGGTACTTCCACATGTCACCTCTAATTTAACACCACAAGGTTTCCTGTGCACTCTAATCTGGGAAAGATAACAGTGAGCATCCATCTATGCAGGACTGTCTAGAACAGTAGGTCACACTTTTTTTTTCAAAAAAAAAAAAAAAAACCTTGAGTTTTTCCCTTGTAAACTTTCCCTTAAAGACCTGGGTGAAATACAGGTTTAATGTTTCCATGTATTACCATTAGAACTATTTGAGGACTTCAGGATCCAGCTGAATGGAAAAGATAGCAGCAGTGGCGACTCATATCAGACAAATGAATTTTTATTTTAACTAACCCAGTCTCACTTAACAGCAATGCTATAAACTGCAGCAAAATGATTTATTGCCTCATCTTGCAGCCTACTGCAGCTTCTACTCCTTTTTTCCGTTACAAATGATTATGACGTCCGTGTTTTCAGACATTTTTCTTGTCCTGAATGACATTTGTGGTTTGAAAAATGGTTTCGCTAACCTGGATCTGCAAATGTATTAAGTTGTTATGGAAGCACAGCAGGAAAGTCCTTTTGTTCATATGCAATTAATTGGCATTGCAGTGAAACTGTAATAATTCATGGCTTTTGGCTCCATCCGTTCAGTCTAAATGGCGTGGAGGTCTGGAAGCTTTTACCAGACACATTTTCAATCTTTCAGAGCTGAGGTCGAAGGCCTTATCCACAGTTCTGCTGGCCAGCCGAAGTGCACAGAAAGGCCAGCCCTCTCTGATCAGATTCGCCTTTAAGGAAGAACATCCTCAATTGCCAAGCCTCTAATTCATTTACTCTACTTGATTAGGAGAATGAAATGTTGGGTTGGCTCTAAAAGCGTTTTATTTTCTATGGCTGATGATGGATAAAGGCTGCATTGTGTAGTCTCACAAACCCAACATGCTAATAAACAGCAGGGAGTTTAACCATTTAGCCTGATACATTTAAATTTTGAACTCAAGAAGCAAACAGGATGGAACCATTTCATTCAAATAGGACTCCAAACGAAAAGAAAAGCAGAATAGAGACAACACTTCCACAGCACAATAAGACAATCTTTCTGTTCTTATGTAATTTCCCTCAGGTTCCCCTCATACTCCCAGCTGCTTCTTCCTCTAACCTCAGTGTTTGTTTGCACTTATAGGGCATCCTGGGTTGCCAGATCCCCAACTCCTTTCCATTTGCCAAACTAGAGCAGAACTAGCTCTCTATGAAACTTCTTTCTCTCTTTCTGGTGTCCTTTTGAATGTTAGCAAATGCTTTTAGTGCTTTCCAAATTCTTTGCCTGCTTTTCTGATCAGCCTCCATAGGGAGTCATTACATCGAAGTCCTTGACCAAATGGATTTGAAATTTCCTATTTCCGATGAATGCTCGACTCCAGTAGGATTCTTCCTTTCCCCGGCAGGGATTCCGTGTAAAAGCGGAAGTCTAAGGGAATTCTACAAGCACATACATACACATCAAGAGTCATTCTTTCTGACTATTCCTGCCAATTTATCTCATGCATGCAGTTTGGAGGCGAGATAGGGATTGATATTTTTGTGTTATTGTTAGCATACATCCCTCCTATTTCATCCCTACATGACCCGCTCTCCTACAATCCCTCATCAGAAATTCCAGAGAATGTTTCTTTAAAGTGCCATTGACCCCTCTGACCTGTTTTTTAAAGCACATGGCAGCAGGAGCGTTACTTTCATCGAGTCTAGACAGATCAGCATGTCCAAATATCTCATATTGTGTCTGCGAAAACATCTGTCAGCAAGCCTCAGAATGTGCTGTGCAAAAACCAGGGACATAAAAGCAAAGAAACACAATGAAAGAGCTGGGACAGATGTTAAAAAAAAAAAAACTGTTTGGTATTGATACAGATGACTGGAAATTCACTATGAATGCATTACAGGTACAATATTTGAACTCTGTGTTAATGTAAGGATACTTGGAGAAGATCACTTTTTTCCAGAGAAACCAATAAAGTCGTAACAATAAGAGAGGGAGAGCCTCTTTTTGGCCTTGCACGCACTAATGAAACTCTGGCACTTCCTACGGCTTATTTGTTTTATTAATTAAGACTGATTGAGGAGATCCTTATGAGAGACAGCCTGTACTCCACGAACCCTGATAAAACAGCCAGGAATGCCTTTAAACCAGCCTGAGAGCCACAGATATGTCTGCAGACAGCCAGATAAGGGCCATTTGGCCTTTAACTGTCTGAGGAGGTAACTTGTTTTACAATGAATCAGTCCTAGTTAGTTGGGGCTAAATGGCAACTCTTGAGTTGTGTTGAAGGAACAGTCAGAGCTTTGCATTCTTTACAGTATCTTAAAGGGGTTATTTGCTGAATTTAGAAATCCTTACTATTAGCGACACTGGCGAAGTTAAATGAACTGTAGTACTTATTGCTCGTGCTCACACTTGGGGACACATTACAAACAAAGTTCTTTTCCATTCTTTGCCGAGAATTAAAAAATGTTGGAAATACCTTTGCAGTAATATAGTGAAGAACATCCAGACGCCATCCACGCTGCTGAGTGTGATGTTTAGAGGAATATGTAAATATGTGCTTCACATAGTTTGAATTAATCACTCTTCTCTGCATGACACAGTGAACTTTAACGCAGCAATATATAAGATTTTTGCTGTAAAATATCCAAAAACCACAGGGACAGTGTTATACGTTTTGCTCTGTTGAGTACTTATAATGTCCAAAATGTTTCCAGATATTTACAAATCATGAGAAAATTGCCATTTTAACCAAGGATCCAGGAATTGTGAGGGAGTCGACTGTAAATGGCGTCATATCAGCGTTTACCTCGGTTTCCGGTTTTATTTTGCAGAAACACCAAGTAATATATTACATTTGATCCACTGCTCGCGAGGCATGCGTCACGTTCGTCTCTCATTCACAATCGCTGCAGCCTCGTTCATTGCCCACAACACTCGGTCCTGCTCTGCTTCATACAACAGCAACGTTAATAATCGCATCCATGAACATGATTTCTGCACGAGTCCTATCCCAATTCTTTTCCACCGGCTGTGAGGTGAGGACCACATGTCCCAAGATACCTCGCTCAAACGTGCCATCATCAAGCTACACCTCTGTTTTGAATAGGCGACCTCTAGCAGACGGAAAACTACATATTGCAACTTTAACCTGAACATTGCATTAACATTAAGTTCATGTGTCGTAGAACAGATGAGAGGCTCTCAGGACTCGCATATAAAAGTAACATCCTTTTGATTTTCCCAGTAAAAATGTCCCAAGTCCTTCACATAAAAATCAGCCGACTACAGGCTTTCATAGACAGGAAGTCAGGGAACGGTCTTGTTTTTTATATTTCATAAGCTGTTCACACATTGGCAATAAAAAAGTGATTTATACATGAAAATTCTCGTATCTTTAAAGGGATAGCTCATCCAAAACTACAAAATTTGTCATGACTTACCGTCATATCGTTCCAAAACTGTATCAGTTTTTCTTCTGTTGAACACAAAAAGAGATATGTTACAGAATGTTAGTAATCAAACAGCTGACAGCACTCATTGATGCATATGGAAGTCAATGGGCTCCATCAACTGTCTGGCTAAGAACATTCATCAAAAGATCTTTTGTGTTCAACAGAAGAAAGAAACTCATACAGGTTAAACTTTCCCTTTAATATATGTTATATGTTTATCTTTCCCAGAAATTATTTTATGGCACCAATTATATCAGATACTTCATGACTGCATGAGACGAGAGAAAAGGAGTCTCATTGTCTGGGACACACATGTGACGGTAAAATGTAATGAATGCATGTAATGTGATGGCATTAGAAAACCTTCATCTGGTCTTCATCCATCAATTGTCCAACATTTCAGAATACCGCAGGGAAGCAGGAACACTTATATCTGGGTAAAATCACATCTTATGTGTTGTTTCATTGTCCACAGAAGGCAAAAATAACCAAATAAATAAATAAATAAATATCAATCACCACCTAATAAATTAACCAAACAAAAGAAAAAAAAAAAGAAAAGAAAAGCAGGGCCATTACATTTATATGGGTGGACCTCCTCTGGTTCTTCAGAGGTTTTGATCAAGGGGTCTGGGGCCCACCAGTGGACTTCAGATAACTTCCAAGTGGGCTCAGAATGACTTAAAATAATTTAAAATAAGACATTAAAATAAGGTAAAACAGGGGGGGAAAAAATCTAAATATTCTTTATTATAAATTTATACATATTTGGAAAAATGTGATTTCTAAACATGGAAAAGTCATAAATTATACCAAGTTATACCAAAATATTTTAGTAAAAAAATGTGACTAAAAATTATTTTTAAAAATCTGTATCTTTAACAATTATACAAAACATCACAAAAAACTGGAAAAGTCATTGGAACTTTAAATATTTTTTGAACAAAAAGATCAAGAACTACTGCTATAGAGACTTGTTGATGTCTCTGCTCATTTTCTAACCAAACACTCTGTAGCTACTGGAACATTAAGACAGAACATAATTATAGTCACAAAAGTTGTATTAATTTGAAATAACTGTCTCGCCTGCAGTTTCAGCCAAACTTTTAGTCCCGCTATTAACCACAACTCCAGGAGTGCCCTATTCCACACCCTGAGATCTAAACACGCAAATGCACTTTGGAACATTTATACACTGCAAAATGCTTCGACTCAGTGATTAGTGGTAACTGGATGCTGGAGTAAGTCAAATATAGAGCAGTGGGGTGTTCTCATTCTGACTGCACCACCAGGAACACCAGCACTGCCAAGAAATGCATGATATTGTTGAGAGAAAAAGAGAAGAAAATAATAGACTAAAGACAGAGTTGTTGTTTGTTTTAGCACTATTAATGGCCCCATACGATGAGGTAATTTCTGTCACAATGCAAGAGGTCACGTTTCTGCTCTAAAGCATGTGAAGATGAAAGCATGCTTTTTTTCCACCAGCTGCATACATGCACCACCAAGAGAGCGTAACATATGTGGAGGCCCACTTCATCTTCCAGAATCACCTGCAACTCCCAGATGTTATTTTTGTTTTAGGAGACCACTGTGGCTTTGGGAGTCATAAATGGCAACGGGTGATGTCCGACAATGTTTCAAATTAAGAGTGTGCATCCAGGAATTTAGCTTTCATAACATACAAAATAGGTTCGTAGGGCTACTGGTAAATTTTGTTGGCAAAGGCCTCTGAAGTGAAATTACATACAACATACATACATACATAATGTAAACATTGTATTTAATATATATATATATATATATATATATATATATTCATATATGTGTATTTTTTATATAAATATATTTGTTATGACAGCTCTTGGAGTGTTTAGCATGACAAGGTAAAGTGTTTTGAAGGTCGAGCGTGAAACCTCATTGACTACTGATACAACAGGAACCAATCAGCTGTGCACTAGAGATAATGAAGTGATTATGAGCAGGTTGAATTAAAGAACTTATTAGCCTGCGCCATCTAGAGTTTCATGACAGAACTTTGTAAAATAAGAATACTCATATTTAACTCAAACTCATCCCTCATCTCAAATTACTGCATTTTGCCTTTATAGGGCAGCATGCCCTTTAACACATTCTTAATCATTTTTACATTTAGGGAAATCCAACCACATACCAACATTTAAGCTTTAAGAAAATATTCAATTGTTGCTTTAAATATAACTGGCGCAATCATTTTTATGCCCAGGTACTTGTATTGCGCTTTCAAATGCTTGCAAATTGTGTTGTTTACCTCAGAACCTGCACCTGTAAATCTTCAATGCCAAAATGTGTGCAATTACGACAAGCGCTATTATCTTTATAAAGACATTGTTATTCTAAAACATTCTAAGGCTGCATCCAAAAGCTTAGCCAGCTGACTTATTGGCTCACTGACTTTGAAGGCACCGTTTGCGCATGAAGGTACCTCCCAAAACTGATTTTGGACAGACTTTCCGAGGCAGCGTAACAGTTTAATGATCTAGAACAAAACAGAAACAGCTTTGGTGATGGAAATTTCTTGTTAGAAATGTCATCAAAAGTTGAAAGAAACAGTCACGAATGTACATTATAGATAATTATTGACCACACACCAGAACTTTTCAGATGTCATTAAATGGAGTGCACAGGATTGTGGGATAACAAAGGCAGTGAAGGATAAACCTAAGCTGCCTTGGAAAAAAAAAAAAAAAAAAAAAAAAATCGAGCAGATGAAAGGATCTCACCAGACAGGATGTGACACGATCACTGGATTCGAATGTGCCTTGTTGCCTTCCTACATCTGTACGCTGCCTGCAGAGGCAGTATTTTTCTGGCTTTCGGACACAGCCACTATTACTCTTAAAGAATGCAACGTTTCAGTAGCACTATTATCTCAAAGAACTGTAAAATTCCAGGAGGCAGAACTTATTAAAAAGGGCCCTTTTCAAAGGCACCTGATCTATGTCTGTGACCACACTATGATACGAGGGATAGTAATTGGCAGCTCTGTACAGGCTTTCCAGGAGTCTCACTTAAAATACCTCACAGCTATCACACAGTTTTGCCCTTTAGAGCTCAAAGCAAAAAATAAAAAATAAATAAATAAATAAAAATGTACCCACAACATTCTAGGTATCACTTAGCGTGCATCACGTGTGTCTGCAATTGTGAACATTCACGTATGGGCTTTGTGTACTTGTGTGTTGAGGGGGAGGGGGAGGACATACCACAGAGGAGACGCCAAGGAAGTGTTGAAATGGATAACAGGTCAGCCTGTCAACAGCAACACGACCTGTTCTCACTGATAATAGATTCCTCACTCTCCCCACTGTGCCATTACGGCTTCACATTATTGACCTGTGCGTTTCCTAGACGCCGGTCTGGAAAACATCTTACCTAGGTGCTGTTGTGAATTTTTAGAAATTTCAATGACTACATTCACAATACATTACAACATGTACTACACATGGCATTGGTTGTTGCCAAAATTATGTAAAATTAGTTTGGACCAGAAGTGTGAGCGTTATGATTTCGTTTTTGGTTCTTTGCATGTTGTAACTTTGTGTATTCCAGACACAATTGTTACAGCAGCAAAGCCTAAGATTATCGTGTTTAGGTATTATTGTTGTTATGTTCTGATTTTTGCGGGTAGTCGTGGCCTAGTGGTGAGGGAGTTGGGCTTGTAACCTGAAGGTTGCTGGTTCGATTCCCACACCGGCAGGAATTGAAGGTGGGGATTGTGAATGAACAGCACTCTCTCCACCTTCAATACCATGACTAAAGTGCCCTTGAGCAAGACACCTGACCCCAATCGCTCCCCTTGTAAGTCGCTTTGGATAAAAGCGTCTGCTAAATGATGAAAAAATGAAATGAGTTATCATGCATTTTTTTTTTTTTTCAAAAACCAAAAAATATAGTAAACTATGGTAGAATTGTTTTTGTAAAATTGTATACTATACTACTGCCCATCAGTAATGATCATGAAGGGAAGGCAATTTTTTATACTATACACAGTGGAATTACATAATATCCCTGTAGTTATTCACAGGCAACCATGTAGTTATCAATTTAAGCATCTTCGTCTCTCTGGGTTCCACTGCTGGATGACTTCCATCAAAAACATGAAGAACATGCAGTCCAAAATTTATTGGCCATTTTATTTTAGATGAAATTAATAATTGAAACATTTTGTTTTCTAAAAAGATTCTTCCTATTATGTTTATGCAAGTGAACAAAACCTTATCCTTTCCACATCTTCTATAACTCAATCCACATTTAAAAATTAACCAGACTGTCCTCTCAGTCAAGATCAGTGATATCACTACTCGTCAACCAGGTGTTTTTAATCAGATTCAGCTGAGGTGGATTGAGGAACGTTGACACTCTTCTGCTCTGGGCCCTCAAGGCTCAAAAAAAGAAAAAAGCAAACGTTGGGGAAACCCAGAACAGACACAGGATCACTGTAATAGACAGGACAGATTAGAGTTTAACTGTCAGAGAACGTCTGCAGCTCAAACAGCTCTGGTTTGGCAGATATAGGGAGGCAGGGATGACGGACATTAGGTGTTATAAACAGAGGATGGGGTCTAAAGGTTCAAAAGCATTTGAGGAAGATTTAGTCTACATGCACTTACATTTATGCATTTGGTGGATGTTTTTGTTTAAAGCAACTTATTAACAAAGCAATTTAAAATGTAAATAGCATTAATGCTCATGTGCATTCTCTGGGAATCTAACCCATGAACTTGTTGCTAGCGCCATGTTCAACTGGTACATTTTTACACCTAAAATAAACTTTACATAAATGTTCAATATGACGTTCATAACTTGGCATTTTGTATAAGCACAATAAGAAAACTGACAATGTCTACTGTACTCCATAAAGCCAAGGCTTGTTTTTTGGCTTATTTCACTCCTTTGTGTTGTCTCACTCATTTCTGTGATTAAGCTATTTTCTCAAGTAAGTAGATTCAATTGACTTTATCTAAACCACATTTAGCCCACTCCAGTAAAAAAAAAAAAATCAAAGTTAAATAATAATAATAATAAAATAATCTACTAATATCCTGGATCTACAGTCACCAATTTTTGTTTTAGAATCATTTTGTTCTCTTGTTTTTATTGCACATCTATTTGGTGGCATTTGTCTATTATGCCACGAATCTCTTTGTAATCTAGCAGACCAAGAGTCTGGTTATATTGATAAGGCTTGTTTGGTTTCACAAGCATTTACTCCAACCATTCAAATTTGCTTTCAATTACAGGGAATGTCACAATACATTTCATAAAAAGCACTTTTAAGATTTTTTTAGTCTCCGTTTTGGCATGAAGATTCAAAATAACAGAACTCTAATTTGAGTCTAACTCCAGACTCTTTTTGCTCTTGCCTAACTTTTTTCTTGCATTGAGCTCCTAGTACATGGCTCACAGCATCAGAGAACCAAAAAGAACAAACTTGCAGTTGCATTATATGAAATATGGTCAAGGCCATCTTTCTTTTAAAAATGATTTCCTCCGTGTCCCACTATCTTCAGCTTGATAAATGGTGTTTTGACAGGAACCAGCTAACCATACTCCGTAAACCCTGTGTCCCACTGTTTTATCCGGACCAATTATTATTAAACTCAATCCATCCACGCACACTTATACATCCTCTTCAATTCACTTCACAGACAGCGAGAACTGTAATAAGGACCTAGGGACTTCCTGCAGTCAGTAGATGTATAGGCCTACCTCATCCGTTAGTCCAAAGCTCTCTCCTCCTGTCCTAAATGAGGTGTAGCTGGCCGAGTGTGTCTGACATGTTGAGGAAATAAAATCAATTGCAATCACTCAAGTAGAACTAAAGGAGAACATACTAGCTCACAGTGGGAGGCATATAAATTTCAGGCATGCAACGGGAGTCTCCCACGTGCAAAATCAAACTGTGGTTTATATCTAGGGTTTCAACAGCTTAGCTTTGCAGAGCAAAATGTTTACCCTCAAATGTTTTTTACAGGATTTATTGCAGACTTAAGAAAATATCAAGTAATTGCACAGGGAGTGGTTTCTGCAGCTCTGGACTATGGCTTGAAATGGTTGGGTCCATCTAGTGGGCTTGTTTTTGCTTTGCTGCTGGTATTCTTTGCCACTGGAACCACAACATGTCAAAACAGCTCACACATCCAACCAAGAAAATGAACGCACTCAGGTCACATGTTTACTCTATTCTGGAATGCTTCAGATGGAGATGTACCTCCTCAACAACCCTATTCGAAGCAAAACTCCACAAATTAGAAATATTGATTTTGATATTCTGCTGTGCTCCTCTGATCTCTGCAATCTGGAATAACACTCGCAGCTGAGGAAAACATTCCAGCATTTAGATACGAACATTGTGGTCTTGTTAGAGATTACTGACCTTAGATCAGGTTTAAAACATGGTAAGGTGTTTGCGAGATTTTTGAATTTGAAAACCCTAGTGTGATGATCATGCTCCACTAAGCATGCTCATTAACCCAATACAGGAACTGAACAGAGGATTATGTCCACATTAACAGTTGTAAAAGATTCACTGATCAAAGAGCGTGAGATTGTGTGCAGACATGTCCACCACAACACGGAGATGGCTAGATTATCTGCTCATATCCAAGGCACAAAAACAAGATGTCATTAATAAAGAATTTTTGCTGTCCTAAATGAGTGCTCAAATGAGCCTGTAATGTTCATGACCAAAAATGATGAAGATAAGTGAGGTGGTTTAAAACAGAGCAGTTTTCTTAAAGAAGGCAAAATAGAAACTCCAAAGTAACAAACACAATGCAGCAGTGTGCACAGCACAAACAATAGCGGACAGTGACTATAAGAGACCGAGGAGCTTAAATACAACAGGTGACAAGCTCAATTGCAAACAGGTGTGCACTAATTAGGAACAATGAAAAACCATGACAACTGACAAATGACATGCAAACAATGAGTAATATAATAAAAGTCCATGAAAATGAAACTGAAACTAACTAAATGATGCCTATATTTGCTGCCATGAGTTCCAGAGCCGTGTCTGAAATTTTTCCATTCATTCTCTACACCCTATAGTCAATGTCAGATAGCCCACTAAATGAGAAAGGGGTGAATGAAAAGGAATGAGCACGTTCAGAAACTGATGTAAATATTGTGCGCCAGAGAGGGCAATCTCATACATTATGCGCATTATCTAGTCTTTGAGTGTACATGGGCTGTGCACTTCTTATTGCAGTTGCATTATGAAAGTAAATGACCAAGTGCACTATATAAACCCTACTATGGTTTCGGACACCACTACCAATAGTTGATTTGATGCTAAATTAAAGTAGCATTTCTTCAGTTTTCTTTGATGAATAGAATGATTAAAGAACAGTATTTCTGTCATGAAAACTCTTGGAATGTTGATATCTTTGGTCTTGGCAGAATCTGCTACAGTCCTGCTGCTTTTATTGCTGCTGCTGTGAGCAAGTAAGACATACTGCTGCTGTACATTATAGTATACATGAATTATCTGTTGCAGATTTATACAGGTGGAGCTGGAGCTGGAGCTGCTAAGGCAAATGCTACCCAAGTATTTGAAGACTGAACACACAAGCTCACTGGCCACTGATACAACAGGAACCAATCAGCTGTGCTCAATAGATAATCATGTGATTATTAGCAAGTTCAGTTAAAGGAACTATTAGCCTGCACCATCTAGAGTTTCAAGACAGAACTTTGTAATGATTTGAAATAGGATATTTTGCAACAGCTTAAGTCTTTACTATCCCTTTTGATCGATTACTGTATATGCATCCTTGATGAATAAAGCATTAACTTCTTTCAAAACATCTTACTGACACAAAACTGTTGTTGAACAGCAGTGATATATCAAAAGTAGATAGAAAATCTCAGAGAAAGTCTCTGGACTTTCTCTTATCACTGACAGCAGAGACAAATAGGCTGCTGAGGCTCGTCTTTTAATGCATAAAAACATATACACAATACTTGTTAGTACTTATTCCACACTGTATGATTTCAGAATTCTCACTTAGTGTGATCTGTTTAAAGACATCCATGACAAAGCAGCATTAACTGCTGCATATTAATCATACTTGCATAAAAACACCCACATTTCAGACATGCATACAAACACAAAGCTGAGACATACAGTGTAAGGTCCGGTCCACACTGGAGCTTATTTTGCCTGAGAACCGATTGTCTAGACAGGAAAAGCTGTCTGACTGACATGTAAGGTGACCAACCACAGTCTGTTTTATTTTCACAAGCTATTTAAGGCGAGAAATAGTCTGCACTACGAATTAGACCATGAAAAATAGACAGTAATCGCAACAAACAACTATAGAAAACACTAAAAATAGCTGAAAATGTGCACACTTTGTGATTTTGCCTGTTCAAAGTACTCGTAGTATCAACCTGGTAACTTGTAAACACAACTTTGTTTCCAGGCGGTCTGATTTAAAAAAAGAAAAAAAAAGAAAAAGAAAAGAAATGTGTTCTTACTCCCAGAAGTTGAAAGTCAGCCTTCACATAAAAGCATCCAGGAACATGCATCAGACGGTCAGCAACAGACTATACTGTTGACCAGGTGACCCTCAGTTCTCACAAAGTGTCTTAGGCTGCCAAACTGCCTAAACTCAAGTGACTAGCATTTGCAAACTATTTATAAAAAACAAAACAAAAAAAGAGTAGAGAAAACCGCTGTATATATTCTCATAATGCAGTGATTGCCTAAATTACTTGCAAACTTTGTTTTGTCACAAACTGCCTTTAAACTGAGATAAACAGATCAGCCACTAATGTAAGCAATTAACCACAACTTCTTTGATATGGGACAAGATTTGTGCTTGTGTTTGTTTATAAAAATCAAGTGGGTTTATAAAGTGGGAGTGACAAAAGTAGAGTGTAATTCTGTGGGCACAAACACAGTATATGTGGTTTCTAATAAGTTTGTCAAATTACACATCTCAGTGCGTCAGTAGCTGTTTTCTTTGTCCTATTTCTGTGATCTCCGACAGTTGTGTCTACCCTCCTCTAATGATGTGCAGACATGTTTGTGTACCATGACCACCTCTGACTCATATCTAAAACCCCTTACGCCTTCAGTGTCTTTGAACCGCCGCCCCATAAATGGCCACAATCACACCCTGTTTTAGCCCATGGACCAACTCCCTTGGGGCCCGACCACAGTTGACATCACTGTGGTGACAATCAGCAGCATCTGTATATTTGTGTCTAGGTCTGTGTGCGTTAGAGAGAGAGAGAGAAAGACAGTGAAAAGCACTGATGCATAGGAGATTCCAGATTTGAGGTGTGTGCTTGTATCCCTATGCGAGTATAATTGGATGCAAGTCAGGCTCCAGGCTTTGTAATAATTGTTGCTGTCTGAAATGCTTGAACCACAGCCAATTAGACAATAAAGAGCAAAGCTGCTCCACTTTCAAGCAGTCCTTGAATTGGCCTTGTCTATTGACTTTCACAAGCCCCTCTTCTCTCTCTGTCTGAAGCAATATGACAGTAAATTGTGTTCCAGTCCGAGAAAATGAAGAGATTTTCTCTCTGTTCCGCAACCAAGCCTCCTAATTACATATGTTTAGACATAAAAAGTTCTGCAAACAAATGTGCGTGCTTGTGAGTTTAAAATGTAGTTGTGTTTGCCAACGAGACAGTCGTTTTCTGCTATTTTGGTGTTTTTGTGATGCCAGCTGTGTGTTCCAGGGAGAAAGATGTGATTATTTTCTCAGCATTATTTTGATATGGGATTTTTGGATGTATAGGAGGAGGTGGTTAAGGAAAAGTAAAAAAAAAAAAAATATCTGAAAGAGGGAGGGGCAGTTATTTGGATAAAAGATTATGAGGGCACATGAATTTAAAAAAGAAATGATGATGTGCACGGATAAAAATAGGATATTTTGAAGAATGGCAGTAGCCAAAACGTTGATGGGCCTCATTGACTTCCATAGTATTTTTTTTTCCATACTATGGAAGTCAATAGGGCCCATCAACTATTCGTTTTTCAAAATATATTTGAGCTTTTAGCAGGTTTGGAACAACTTGAGGGTGACCAGTGTTGGGAGTAACGCATTACAGGAATATATTACTTTTTGCTGTAACATTACCATTATATGACGTCATACTTCTGCGGTTATTTTGGGGAAAGTAACGCAAAAGTAGAGCAACACATTACAATTCAGAGAGAGTAATATTGTAACTTTCAGATGACAGTAAGTACAATATAATGTATTACATTTTGGAAGGAACTTGCCCAACTCGGTTCAACGCCACTAATATTTCACTTTCTGTCTTTGAACTCACAGCAAATCCTGAGGCAGTCGCGGGAGAACGCCACGAAGGTGATCTTCCTCATCACTGACGGTTACTCAAACGGCGGCGACCCGCGGCCGGTGGCGTCAGCGCTGCGGGAGAGAGGCGTGGAAATTTTCACGCTGGGCATCTGGCAGGGAAACATCCGCGAGCTCCATGACATGGCCTCGAACCCTAAGGATCAGCACTGCTACTTGGTGCACAACTTCGCTGAATTTGAAGCGCTGGCTCGACGTGCCCTTCATGAAGGTTAGAATTCAGAATATGAGCTGAAAATGTAGACATATGGTCATCATTAACCTTGGGCAAACTATTTCTAGGTTATTAATGCTCACACATCTTTCCAAGTTCCTTCTGGGTTCCTCTTGAGCAATCGTTCAGCGTAGATTTCTTATCGTAAATATTAATCCACGCTCCTATGCAAATGAGGACAATGATATTGATTGGACAACTACAGCACGTGACCAGCACGCAACGTGCTTTTAACGTGTGAAGTGTACAGTCGTGGCCAAAAGTTTTGAGAATTACATATATATTAGTTTTCACAAAGTTTGCTGCTAAACTGCTTTTAGATCTTTGTTTCAGTTGTTTCTGTGATGTACTGAAATGTAATCGCAAGCACTTCATAAGTTTCAAAGGCTTTTATCGACAATTACATGACATTTATGCAAAGAGTTACTATTTGCAGTGTTGGCCGTTCTTTTTCAGGACCTCTGCAATTCGACTGGGCATGCTCTCAATCAACTTCTGGGCCAAATCCTGACTGATATTAACCCATTCTTTCATAATCACTTCTTGGAGTTTGTCAGAATTAGTGGGCTTTTGTTTGTCCACCCGCCTCTTGAGGATTGACCACAAGTTCTCAATGGGATTAAGATCTGGGGACTTTCCAGGCCATGGACCCAAAATTTCAACTTTCTGGTCCCCGAGCCACTTAGTTATCACTTTTGCCTTAAAATGCATTGTTCTTCACCAAACTGTTGTTGGAAGAAGTTGCTGTTGGAGGGTGTTTTGGTACACTTTTTATTCATGGCTGTGTTTTTGGGCAGAATTGTGAGTGAGCCCACTCCCTTGGATGAGAAGCAACCCCACACATGAATGGTCTCAGGATGCTTTACTGTTGGCTTGACACAGGACTGATGGTCACCTTTTCTTCTCCTGACAAGCCTTTTTCCAGATGCCCCAAACAATCAGAAAGGGGCTTCATCGGAGAATATGACTTTGCCCCAGTCCTCAGCAGTCCATTCACGATACTTTCTGCAGAAGATCAATCTGTCCCTGATGTTTTTTTTGGAGAGAAGTGGCTTCTTTGCTGCCCTTCTTAACACCAGGCCATCTTCCAAAAGTCTTGGCCTCACTGTGCGTGCAGATGCGCTCACACCTGCCTGCTGCCATTCCTGAGCAAGCTCTGCACTGGTGGCACTCTGATCCCGCAGCTGAATCCTCTTTAGGAGACGATCCTGACACTTGCTGGACTTTCTTGGACGACTTGAAGCCTTCTTTACAAGAATTGAACCTCTTTCCTTGAAGTTGCTGATGATCCTATAAATTGTTGATTTAGGTGCAATCTTAGTAGTCAAGTCAAGTCATCTTTATTTATATAGCGCTTTTTACAATGCAAATTGTGGCAAAGCAGCTTTACATTAATAAGAAAATGGTGTCATTGTGCAGCTTATTCTATATATTATTGATTCATTCCATTGCAAATATCAATAGTTATTAGTCTAGTTAATTTAGGTATATCAGCACTGCAGAAAACAGTGACGTAATCGTCCGGCTCAGCTCAGTTCGCATACAACGGCGCCAATGCAGGCATATCAAAAACACTGCTGAATATCAAGCAAGTGTCCCCAACTTAAGCAAGCCAGAGGCGACAGCGGCAAGGAGCCAAAACTCCAACAAATGGAGAAAAAAACCTCGGGAGAAACCAGGCTTAGTCGGGGGGGCCAGTTCTCCTCTGGCCAACAGTGAACACTTGTCCGATACTCAGGAAGAGTTACGGGTCATTAAACCGATTTGGAATCGCAACAGTCAAAATATTTAATCTAGTTCCACCTAGTTTAAGATCTTTTTGATCACACCGGTATGGGACGGTTTGTTGGGATATGTGCCACTGGCTGATGAGTCGGTAAGGTCTTAACAAAGGATGATCTAGTTAACACAGTCTCCTGCCGACACCACCGGCCACATTGCTGCCGCACACAGGCACAGGTTCCCCGTCCGACCCGGACACGGCCCAGATCCAGCCAATCACGTTAATTGTTAAACCTCGGGATAAGCAGAGAGACAAAAAATTAGCATTCTTCTTCTGATGTACCGAGTACATCTGGTGTTATAGGAAGTGTTCCCGGTTCCGGCTGACCTGATCTATGCAGCCTAACAATCCTTTAACGGATATGAAGACAAAAGTTTATAGTGCGTCATGTGTATGCCAGGTTAAATAGATGCGTTTTTAGTCTAGATTTGAACTGACAAAGTGTGTCTGCTTCCCGAACAATGCTAGGAAGGTTGTTCCAGAGTTTAGGTGCCAAATAGGAAAAGGATCTACCGCCTGCGGTTGATTTTGATATTCTAGGTATTAACAACTGGCCAGAATTCTGAGATCGTAATAGACGCGAAGGACTATAATGCATTAAGAGCTCACTCAGGTACTGGGGAGCTAAGCCATTTAGTGCTTTGTAAGTAATTAGCAAGATTTTAAAATCTATACGATGTTTAATAGGGAGCCAGTGCAGTTTTGACAGAACCGGGCTAATATGTTCATATTTCCTGGTTCTAGTAAGGACTCTAGCTGCTGCGTTTTGGACCAGCTGTAATTTGTTTATCACGCGAGCAGGGCAACCACCCAATAGAGCGTTACAGTAATCTAGTCTCGAGGTCATAAACGCATGAACTAGCTGTTCCGCATTTGTCATTGAGAGCATATGTCGCAATTTAGATATATTTTTAAGATGGAAGAATGCGGTTTTACATATGCTAGAAATGTGGCTTAAATAGTAGCCACAATATCCTTGCCTGTGAAGCCATTTTTATGCAACGCAATGATGGCTGCACGCGTTTCTTCGCAGGTCACCATGGTTAACAATGGAAGAACAATGATTTCAAGCATCACCCTCCTTTTAACATGTCAAGTCTGCCATTCTAACCCAATCAGCCTGACATAATGATCTCCAGCTTTGTGCTCGTCAACATTCTCACCCGAGTTAACAAGACGATTACTGAAATGATCTCAGCAGGTCCTTTAATGACAGTAATGAAATGCTGTCGAAAGGTTTTTTTGGGATTAAGTTCATTTTCATGGCAAAGAAGGACTATGCAGTTCATCTGATCACTCTTCATAACATTCTGGAGTATATGCAACTTGCTATTATAAAAACTTAAGCAGCAACTTTTCCAATTTCCAATATTTATGTAATTCTCAAAACTTTTGGCCACGACTGTATTGTAATGTGCTATTAATTTGTCATGGAAAGTCGTCGTTTGAAGTATTCAGGAACTTACAGGGGGGAAAAAGTTGAAAAAAAAAAAAAAATACAGTCATCACCCCAGGTAACAAGTTTGCTGTCGCTGTTCTACATTTTACCTCAGGTATTTATAGGCTACTAAACCATGCATCGAGGTTTCTGCTACTGTACAAAAGTAAATGTATGAATATTTAATGAGGTAAACAGGAGGCATGTTATTTTCTGTTTCTACACAACTCACAGTAACACTTTAGCACCCCTACCTTATTGTAAACCAATAGGTAAACATGAGATGGCTATAAAGTACTGTACGGTACTATCTTATATAAAATCTTTATAAAACTAATCTTTAATAATATTTAACATGGTAACCATAGTTTTCACTAAATACTGTAGTTATCACACCATGACAAATTAATATGGCATCATACTCACATTCAAAATGTCAGTGGTGACATATACCAATGTGTTAGTAATAATAGTTGAAGTAGCTGTGATAAAAACAGAAACTTGTTACCATGGTGAATGTTTGTAAAGTCCAATTGAAGGCCTATCCATCTCATTTTTCCTGAGCTTGACAAATATGAGCCCTTGTTAATCCTAGTATAAAGAAAACTGGTACGAAAATAATTCAGCGATATTATTTCCTTTGGCTGTCTGGCTATTGCAGATTCTTCTTATCACAGAGCTCTGAGCTCAGTCAGCCACATGAACTCAAAAGACCCCTTTCTTCACAATGATATCACCCACCTACGCCGAACCCGGAGAGATACAAAGCATAGAACTCTTCTGGATCGCAACAGATCACTCATTCGCTTTGGGCAAGGGCAGGCCTGATTAGACCATGTGGCATTGTTTGTTCTCACCTTCCTTTGAGACATCATGTCTGTCGTATCCTTTGTTCAAGATTGTGCAGACTCCTCCAGCTGCCAAGCCTGTCTGTGTATGCCAACATCTGGAGCAGTGCATTTGTTTGTATTTAGGGAGACAAAATGCTTCTGCCAAAGTGAAGGTTTTTATAGTTGGTAATGCAGAAGATGCCAATACTAAAACAGATGTTCACTTTTCCAGAGCAGCTTGCACTTTAGTTAGACTCGTAGGATTGGATGAATTGTGAGGCCAAAATGATTTTTTAAGCTAGTAAATTATTTTCTTTTACATCAGAGAACGATGTTCGATGCCATTTTCTCTTCCAGATCTGCCAACTGGAAGTTATATTCAGGATGATCCGGCCCTATGTTCATCATTGTGTGAAGAGGGAAAGAACTGTTGTGACATAATGGCCAGCTGTAAATGCGGTACACACACAGGACAGTATGACTGTGTGTGTGAGAGGGGATACTATGGAAAAGGACTTCAACATGAGTGCACAGGTAAGGGTCGAGACCTATATGCAAAGTTTGGCTTTTACATTTCAGCTTAAAAGCTTTGAAGAAATGGAGAGTTCCTATAGACAAGTCCAGTTTATTACTCAATAAATTTGCTTGGGGATGTATAAGGCTGAAATGTGAAATGAAGTAAAAGAAACATTTCCTCCAAATAACCATAGTGACAGAGAAAACAGCATACAAATAGATGGGACAATGAAGCGTGATGCCAAAGTGGTGCTTTAGCTCCCATTTTGCTTTCATAACAAAACCATATACATGATTTAAAACATTCACAATCACCTCTTTGTGCACATAATATGCTATATCGACACTTTTTTGCAGTTTACCTAACTTCATCTTAATCTGGCAACCCCACTTTTTGCCCACCTCATACAACTGCTTGAAGGAAAAGCAATGCTTCATTTGAATTAAGACCTATTTTTGTTTACGTTCATGAAATGCGGTCCTATTAAAGCTATCTTTCATGCTGCGGTAAAAACGAGCTCGTATTGAGACAGTTCTAACATAATCAAAGGGACTAATTAAACTGAGGAATGAGGTGGCAGGAAAGCGTTAGATGTACAAACACAGGGTGAACTAGAGATTTTATGTGATGGAGGGCTAACCTTTCAACAGATGTTTTATTGCTCGCTTGTTTTCCCACTTTGTCACTTTGCAGCTGTATTTCGTTCTCTTTCTCAGCAGAGACACTCAATCCCCATGAGATGTCATGTGTAAATGCCTTGATGTCTGTTATAAATCTTATTTTTAAGTCTTTATGTTAAACAGACATAAGTCAGGAAATGAATCTGGTCTTTTGAGAAATAGTTTTGGATTAGTGAGAATGTCTTTTACTAAAAGTGTTCTTACTATAATTTATTAGATTTTTCAAAGCTATTATAGCTTAATCAACCCATCTCACCACAAACTAGTTTTGCAATGCTGTAAATAAGAATTAAAAAGAAAATGGTTTTCTGCCTGACTGCATGGAATAATGCTGACATTTCTAATAGAGGAGTTGGGGCCGGATTCATGATACATTCTTAAGAATAAAATTCTTCTGCGTAAATGCTATTATCTTATTATTTTCTTACATAAGATAAACTTAAGAATACTTTGTTTCCAAAAATTCTAAACAAATGTTCTTATTTTTTGGAAAAGATGAAGCACAAATCAGGCCATTTTTAGAAAGATACAAAATACAATTTAAACACATGTAAAAACATATATTGAACAAACAAAAAATGCAAAAATAATGCAAAAAGATCAGAATAGCAAACAACGTCGTCACGGGTCAAAATATAATAAGCATGAGTAGAAAAATTAAAAGCGCATTTAAAAAATAATGAATCAAGCATGAATCAAAACTTTAAACGCATTAAAAATTATATTGCTCAAATCTTTAACTCATGTTTATGTGTCCTAAAAGTTGTTTTCCTTGGTTTTATTACTCCGTACTTTGTGCTCTCTTACATTTTGTGCTCATATTTTACTCTTTTGTATGCTTATGCCGTTTTTCTCTTTGCTTTTCTTTCCATGTTCTGCTTTTGCTTTTCCAAATGTTGCAGTGCAAGTTTCATGTGAATAAGGGCAGGCTTAAGCGTCACCATTTGTCCACTTGTTCCAGACTGACAGCTCGTCCTCTAGCCAATCATTTGAAGAGAGGGAGTTGACGTCACTTCGATGCAACTCGTGGCTACTGAGGCTCACACTAGATAGATAGTCCTTTTAATGTGTTCTCTTACTATGATTGTTAATCTTGATTGATTGATTGATTGATAGATAGATAGGGTAGTCGTGGCCTAGTGGTGAGGGAGTCGGGCTTGTAATCTGAAGGTTGCCGGTTCGATTCCCACGCCGGCAGGAATTGAAAGTGGGGATTGTGAATAAACAGCACTCTCTCCACCTTCGATACCATGACTAAAGTGTCCTTGAGCAAGACACCTGACCCCTAATTGCTCCCCTTGTAAGTCGCTTTGGATAAAAGCGTCTGCTAAATGATGAAAAATCTAAAAAAATGTAAATGATTATGATAAATGGTGTTTGTTGTTACATATTACTCGGCTCATGATGCTAATGTGCTAAGGCTACTTCAAACGATCATAGGTAAATTAATTCTAAGACTGAATGTATAATTTCTGCAATGACTGTAATAGTGTTACAGAGGAGATAATTACAGGAACTAGGTGGATTTGATATAGCAGTGATTTATTTGCATACTTATTGTGTTTAGTTACATTACTACATAATTGAGTTATACTATATGGATTTGAGCGGTACTTGGAACAGTAGAGGTCTACCTGGCAAGCTTTTATTGTTAAATTCACCATCCTAACGACAACCTGTTTAACGACCCATCACCTTTAATGCGCCTACCACAGGACCGGGCACCACGAAACGCAACTCCTCTATGCACAACGTCACTATTGTGTGTATCTATGCCTGTTATATTATTGTTAGGTATTTTTTAATATTCATGCAATAATAATAATAATAATAATAGGTGCTTGCTTGTTGCTTATTCAATTCAAGAGAATGTAATATATGAAGCCTACCTTACTAATATATTTGCTTGAATTGTACAGTATGCATGTGCAATTTTTATCTAGGAAACTTGTATTCATGATAATTTCCGAGAGCTCGTGAAGGCAGCATTATTCCACCATATTGAGCATTGCTCTTTCTCCCATTCATAGTAATGTGAGTGCACCTACTGATACTGCATCTCAAGTGTTTGGTACTGACCAAAGCAGACCTGAAGATCAACTTTAGTTGCAATAGGTAGCAAGATACACTATAGTCATAATTGACAGGTCAGTGGTACAGTTTGCTGAAGAGACTTTTTCTGTTCTACATTTCTTTGTTGTCTATTTTATTTTGCTTCTCCTTTGTCGTATTTATTTTGGATGTACCGATGGCCATAAACTCAGTTGTGGATCGCAATCACAAATTATCAGGGCAAACAGCATTTCTCACAATTAACTTCTGTCTGGCTGTTAATTAGCAGCAGAATCCTTTAATTAATGACAGAATACAAACTCATACCAGATGGGGTTGGCCCTCTCTCTATGGAAGCCACCGGAAAAACAAAATTAAGGCCAGGGTTTTTTGTGTCTGATCTGGGTGCTGATTTAATAATGAATGCTATCATACCATAAAAAGCAAAAGGACCAAGCTGACCCTGGTAAGATCATGTTTTTGAGTCACAGATATAAGCAGTATTTTTCCGGACGTGTTGTTTTGCTTCTGTGCGGAGAAAAGTTATTGCCTGGATCAAATTTGTTCCCTCAGGTCAAGTTTTTAATCTTTAGTTGATCTGTGGGGATTTTAAAAAGAAAGATGCTCTGAGTACCATTAGAATTCCCTGGAAAGCCTGCATCATCTTGATGGCTAAACAGTGCTTAATAACAAGACTAAAGGGCATTTTGGACACAATTGACCTCTTGCCACTATTTCCTGAAAGTTAAATAAGATGAACAGATACAGAAATAAAAAGATAAATGACACCATTTGTGAAGATGTGTGTTGGGTTTTGCTTGGCTCTAGCATTCCAGTGGTGCTACAGTGACCTGACATTTTATCCAGTCTCACATTATGCGTTAACCTGGACAGTGTAATACATCACCAGAGACCATAATGCATCTCAGCTGGTGTGTGACAGGGACCGGTTGTCAGATGTCAAAGGTCAAGGCTAGTTGAAGAAGAGACAGTGTTTTATTTCCTTAAATCGGGGCTCGTAAATATTTACCTTCAGCAGAACGCCCTAGATTCCACATGCAAGCCCCTAGACAAACATAAATCTATCCAAGGAAAAAAAAACTTCCAGAAAAGAGGAAAGTAGAAGGAATCTGGGAAATGTTGGCTAGGTACTGTGTAAGGAAATGTTGCAATCCTGTTTTTTGTGATTGACCTCGTCCTGCTCCCTCTGTCCATTTCCCCCTCCTTTTCACCCCCTGCAGCCCTGTGACCAATAACACCCCCATATGGTCTCTAGAGTCAATAAAAATGTACTCTCGCTAGATTTAGTTTCTGTAAAGCGGAATCTGTTGTTTTGTCTGTTCGTATGTATGCATATAATGGCGCATGCTTTTGCAAAACCGTGCATTTGGTTTTAAATCAAGAGACGCGTCAGTAGTTATGATATATTAGATGGGAAGATTGGAGGGCCGCAGTGAGAGTGAAGACATTCATCAGATATGGTGACAGGCAGGCTTACAGTAAACAACTCTACAGTCTAATACCTCTCCAAGTCTGAAATCGAATATGTCTCCAGGGCTTGATTCTAGTATTTTCCAAGCACAAATCACGATTGATTAATAAATCCAATCAAACTTACTAATGTCTCCTCCAATCTCATTTGCGTAAGACGTTGTCACATGATGATTAATTCTGCATTTTGGCGTATAAAGGAGTCATCATTTTTAATAGAAGCCTACTTTAAAATATCGTTTTTATAGTGCTTTTTCAGTGTGTTTACAGAGTTATACAGAGTATGATATAGAAAACCTAAAATGCCATTAAAACGGTGACCGACCAAAGCCCACCGAGGTCAGATGTCAAGCAATGCCCATGAGGCTGTATCAGCCTTTTGAGCGAAAAATACAGTAAAAACAGTAATACTGTGAAATATTATTAGATCAAAATAACTTTTGTACAGGTATTTTAGCTGAATTTTCAGCAACATTATTCCAGTCTTCATTATTCATATTCTTCCTCTTCTTCTTTTAATCTTACACTTTGTATCACCTCCTTCATTTTTTTCTTTCTTCATTTGTATCTGTGATCTCTTCCATACCACACACCAGACACAGGGTGAACATCCCATGGCACAAATCCAAGGTGAAGTGATCAGTGCTTTCCCAGGCCTCATCATTTTCTTATTCCTCAATTTTCATGCCTCATGACTCTCTCACTATCCAAACCTCCATGCCACATGGCCATGTCTCTCCATTTGTTTCAGATCTTCTCCTCTCGCCCCTCTGTCCCTTTATCTTTTTTTTCTTACTGCAATAAAACTCCTGGTGCTGGTTTCCTACCTGTCACAATACCTTAGAGCCAGCAATGAAGTCAGAAGAGATGCTGTAATGCATGTTTGGCTTCAGGGACCTTTTATTTCTGCTGCAGTGCAGAGCCAACCTGGGCTTCAGCAAACAATCTGGAAAAATATTTTAGTGTGGTTTTATCATTCCAAGTACTCAATGTTCTATGAAGTGTGAAACTAATGACTTTGTCCTAAACCCCATCCACTTTTTTACTCTTGAGTGTTTGTATGTTATGTTAGTTATACTTGTCAGCCCTTTTCATTTCTTTCATAGTTTGATTTTGCCTAACTGTTTT
This sequence comes from Opsariichthys bidens, assembly GCA_037194245.1. Classification (NCBI taxonomy): domain Eukaryota; kingdom Metazoa; phylum Chordata; class Actinopteri; order Cypriniformes; family Xenocyprididae; genus Opsariichthys; species Opsariichthys bidens. Next base: position 2,242,763 of record CM074280.1, read on the forward strand.
GTATGAAGTCATCCTGCTTAATCCTAGTTGGACTGGACAGTCTATCTTGGGTGTAGTTTAGTAAGAAAAGGGACTCGTAGACCACTCATAGACCTGGACTGTTATAAATATATATATATATATATATATATATATTAGTTAAATGCAAACTGCATCTAGGCTAGATTTTTACATTTTCTGTAGAAAATGTGATGACTCTTGCCATTTAAAATTCACTGTCACGGTGCTGGGGTGTTGTGGGTTAAAAATACAGATTTCTTGAGTGTAATTGATTCTCATTTTGAAGAACCCACATCGATTCTTAAATTCCAAGAATTGATCTTTCAGTCTATGCAATTTTCAGCTGATGGATGAACAAAGCTTTGTAGCACACCTCCCATCGCAATAAGCCTTTGTGTACATGAATGGATCATTTTTTTCTGCTTTACTAGTGAACATGAATGAACATGAAGATATGTTGAAAGATACCTTTTTTTGTTTGTTTGTTTTTAGTTTTTTGTCAAAAGCGATAATTAGATGTTATTTTGCAAAGTCTTCATGTTCTGGTACTTGATCAAAATGATTTTGGCCTGACTCTCAAAGCTTTTTATATTCGTCATATTCTGTGCAGTGGGTCGTTAACTTTAAGGTGTGAAATTTGCCACCTTAACTTGATTTCCATGGGAATTTTTACTTTTACAATGGAGATTTTTGATTTTTGAATAATACAACACTATAAGCTGTTACAAGTTAAATGAAATCAATATCAGCTAAATCAAAAGTGGCACAGACCTTGCATTTTTGTTAAAAAAAGAAATGATACTTCAAATATCAAACTACAACCACCAGTAGGTGTTGGAAAGTCTGTCTTAACGAGTGAGTCATTGAGTCATTTATTCAATCGAATAGTTTAAATGGATTCATTCAGGATGACTTTATAAATGGATCGTTGAATCATTGATTTGTTCAAAAATACTCATTAATTCAAGAACGAAACATCACTGTGTGTTGCTCAGAGAAACAACGCAATTGTTTTGGCTTTGTTTGGAACTATTGTCCTCGGCAAAGTAGAGCAGAAACAGGCAATATTGGCAATATGGTGTCTTAAAACAACAATTATGGCATTGTCTTAGATGATACATATCACACACCCTCATGTTATCAGCCTGAAATACAACTGTGTTCATAAAAAATGACTGTAGATCTTTCAATGCTTTACATAAATCCAAATACAAAAAATACATGATTAGTCTTCGACTGCTGAAAAAATCATTTGAACCCAGTTACTTTGGATTTCCTTTTTCAGATAAAGGCGGATGGTTGCTCAACTCCTGGTGTGCTCTGCTCCAGGATCTCTTGGCCAAAAAGAGCAGATGCCTCTGGATCTCAAGGGACATAAAGGATCAGTGTCAATTGGGTTCACCTCAGTTCTTTAAAATAGATGAAATTAAAGTGAAGATTTTGGTTTGTTCCAGAAAGACAGGCATGTGAAGGTTTCTAAATAAGGCATCTTGGTTATTGAGACATTGCGCTGTTATGCTAACCTCATGTTCGTTTTTCACTTTCAGTGGCAATGAGTAATGGTTAGATATTTGAAGTGACTGAGGTCAGTGGCTCCTATCTGTAGCAACTTAATGCCTCAGTGACAAATTAAGAATTCCTCAGCCTGCCACTGTGTGGTAAACTGTGTTGATTAATGCCTTTGGAAAAAGGAGGCAAGTTTATAGGTTGTAGAAACTGTGTGATCTTGTAAAGTAACTGTTACTTTGAGTCATAAATAGACACTTGTGCATACGAGAGGCATGTGCATAACCATAAATTTGCTTGTTAGGAGCCGCATGTATGTGTGTGTTGACTGTAAACTGGCTGCAATTAGGGCCAACAGCAGGTGGGGGTGACAAATGCGATCCGGTGAAAAGACTCAGTAGCTGAACCTAACGAACCTTGCAAGGGTTCTTCCCCCGTCTTTCTATTTTTCTTCCTTCTTATTTCCCCCTTTACCCTTGCCAATTACAGAGCAGCTCACTTTGTCAGTGTATCCAGTTATAAAAACAGATTTACAGTGTGGCCATACAGTCCTATTTAATTCCGCTCTGATTCCATTCTTGAGAATGACCTGCAAGTGTCACACTGGACCAGGATGCTGTAACGGTTGTTCTGCCCTCTATTTTGCCTTCACTGCCATTAAAAATCCCACTGGAAATGTTTTATGATACCTGCTCTGGTTTTAAAGGCTTACTATGAAAGTACAACCCTATTTTTCTCTCTCTAAGTTCTATTTATTTCTTTATTTTTCTGTCAGTTTCCCCTCTTCACCTCTCCCAGTGTCATTATTTCCTGCCTCTTTCCATAGGAGTCAAAGCATGTGCTTTTAGGAGGCCCCTCTCTCAAGACCATCCTATAACTCAATGAAGATAGGGGTCTTCGCAACCGAACCTCCTACCCTTTGCCACAGGTTGACCTACACCGGAGAGAAGTTTTTTTTTTTTTGAAAGAAGTTTACCGAAATGGGATTTAGAATGATATAGGAGTGAGTAAATGCTGACAGAAGTTTCATTTTTAGGTGAACTAATTCACTAAAAGTTGGTAAGAGAGACAACGCATTACATCAACACATACAGAATCCAGATCTGAGCAGAGATCAAGAAACAAGAATCTTTTGTCACAATGACACAAAGCATAAAAATTGCAGTTGAGGATGACCTCATGTTCAAAACCCGAACAAAGGGGAAAAGATGAGATCCCTATAAACCAAGTGTAGCTGAAAACAGGAGAATGTGGTGAACCAATGCTAGCATGAATGGTGATGGAATTTAGAACAGTTTCTTACAATAGTTTATGTGGTGCATCTGTTGCATTCTGTGGTTTGCAGACGTGGATTATTGTTTATTACCATAACCTTGCTTTATACAGACACTCATTCAGGTAAAGACATGTCATTGTGTGCGATATTTTACAAAGCTGCTTATGAGCAGTGTAAGTAGTTGTATATTCTGTTGATTTTACATCTGCATTGCATCTACAACCTCTTTTCTGACATGTATTCCTGCTTTTAGAATACCAACCCTGTATCATACGAGTAAATCACTCGCATATGCAACCAAATTTCACAATGGCGACAAAAAAAAGTGCCTTTAATTAGCCAGTGGCTAGTTAATTGTATGATTGCAGTCGCCTGTAATTGAGTCAGAGGCAAAAATTAAGTTACGCAGATATAATTTCAGTGCCTGCTGAGCTTTACGCACCGTCGCCTGGCTGAGAGCGCCCTCTGTCGCTTTCTCTCACACGCGTGCACTCACCTTGAGAGAAGGAGAGAGTACATGCAGGGCTTTTTGAAATAGCTGGCACTGTCCCGATTGGACCACTGCTGCATTGTCATGAAAGTTTATCATTTGCACGCATTTTTAAGCCTTTCGCATTTAAACTTTCAAGCGAATTTGCGAAAGATAACTCTTCCTGGGCGTATCTGACAGCATGTGAAGCCTGAATTGAGCTCTCTTTCATGTCTTCTTGAATGGATAGTTTCACTCAAAATTATGTCAAAATCTATGTTATCCTTGTAAACATGGTCGGTTATGTCTTAAGTGAACAAACAAAAGAAAGATAACACACGTTTAATAGTGTCAGTATATTGGATCAGTGCATTATATCTTAAAGTGACAGGAACCTAATATTCCTGCTGCTGCCTGTGTTTTTAATTTTAACAACAGATTTACTGAAAAAAAAACCACTCAATGCTCTTGACTGAATAACTTTGAAACTATATTTAATTTATAAAGTGAAAACTAGTGTTATTTTACATTTTATTACTTTATTCAATTTCTATACCTAATCTGAATCTAACTACTGATAGATCTACCTGAAAAGTACTATTTATTTAATTTGCATCTTTGTTCTATTGTTTGTTTATGCCATTGCTTGTAGTGTTACATGTGTTGTGGTACAGAACACTACTGAAGCAGCAGCATATGGAAATGCAGACTTTATTGAACAAAAGCAAGGGATCCAGGAAAACCACACAGAAACATAAACGAGAACCAACAAGGACTAGGCAGAAACAGAGCGCTTATATACAAGGAACACTAGGAGATAATGAGGCTAATTAATGATACACAGCTGATGACAATGAACTAATAATGGTATCCAAAGGAGTGGAGGGAAAAACTGAATACAAACACACCTGCAACACAGGGAAAACAAAAGTCCAAACAGAGACATGTGACATGTAGTTTGACTATTTGTTCTTATTTTATTACAGACTGTTTACTTGTGTTTGAAATTTATATTTTATATTATATTTATGTTATGTTTTTTAATTTGCATTGTTTTGCATTTCATGTAAAAAAAATAAAAAATAAATAAAAATCATTAGCCAAAGGCAACTTGAGCTTCGGTGTTGAATACAGTGAGTTTATATTTTAAAGTCTCTTTTACAAGAAGACCAACATAGCGTGATGAAGTTGTTTATTCTCTGTGCCAGGATTGAAATTGTTCAGAATAATTCTAGTGGGGTCTGTAATGTGGTTTAAACTCTAAAATTACCCTGTGTCCACATTTTCTTTGATTCCCAAACATCTTTGTCTATGTTTTGGACATGTAGACAGATGACAAATGTCAGTCGTATGAGCTTTGTGCAAAATGCTGTAGTTTACTGCAGGAATTGCATGGTGTTTCAGTTGGGTTTGACTTTCACAACTTAACCAGAAAATCAAAATAAACCAACCTTCCACAGCCACTCAATCTGACATGCTAAAGACATGCTAGCATTGTAAACCTCCTCTATCCTCTTCTTAGTTCATTCTCTCTTCTTACTCACTGCTTTATTTGGACTGTAAGTTCTTGTCCATCTGTTGGGTTGAAGTCCTCTTTCTCTCTTCTTTCATTGTGGGTTTCTGGAAGGGTGAGGGTTTCTCATTGCCTCAGAGTTACGAGACAGCAGCAGGGAAACGGCACCAAATTAACACCAACACAGGACTTTGCTGCTGAACTTGTGAAGTTCTTATTTTAAAAACTGTAAAAACTCATATAAAAATAGCTAAAGTGTTCCTGGTTGGGAACAAGTTTCTATCACATGAATATCAAAGACTAGCTTATCCTGACATACAATAGAGTTAAACATTCACTATTAAAACTAATGTTAGCTGTTTACTTTGCAAAATTGTAACAAGAACTTGTCATGGCCATTTTAGAATATTATAATATTTACACACACACACACACACACATACATATATATATATATATATATATATATATATATATATATATATAATTTATAAGTGTCTGCAAAAGAAGTACTCGGTATTCAGTAGCTTCATATCACAGATATGACAGGCTAAAGTTTCATGAGGTATAGGTGCATGTGCTTTAAACACTGCAGATGTGCTAAGTGTTCAGACAGTAGCTTTCATTTTTCATCATTTAGCAGACGCTTTTATCCAAAGCGACTTACAAGGGGAGCAATTAGGGGTTAGGTGTTTTGCTCATGGTATCAAAGGTGGAGAGAGTGCTGTTCATTCACAATCCCCACTTTCAATTCCTGCCGGCGTGGGAATCAAACCAGCAACCTTCTGATTACAAGCCCGACTCCCTCACCACTAGGCCATGACTACCTTAAACTTTTATGAAAAGACTTGCATTTACTACGAGATACTTTAACCAGAAGCTTTCCACAATGTATTTAAAGTGACTAAAGTATTGTATGTACATTGTCCGTTAAAGAGATAGTTCACCCAACAATTAAAATGATGTCGTTCCGAAGCCATAAAACCTTCGTTCATCTTTGAAGCGTGAAAGAAGTGTCAGTTGCGTTGCTGTCGATGGAGGGACAGAAATCGCTGAGATTTCATCGAAAAGACCTTCATTTGTGCTCCAAAGACGAACTATAGTCTTACGGGTTCGGAACGACATGAGGGTGAGTAATTAATGACAGAGTTTTCATTTTTGGGTGAACTAACTCTTTAAATTACACCAATCAAACTAAACTGAAAACTACCTAGTGTATTTCATTTGACAAAATACAGATAGCCATTTGTAAAACAAGCATAACTTCTATGAATACTTTCATTAAAGCAGGTCTGTGTAAAATGTCTGGAAGAATGTATTCGCGAGCAGTTCGACTTTCCAATGAAGATGTTTCACCACCCATCTCAATGACTTCATCAGCTGTTGGATTCTGGGGAATTCCAGCCATCAGACAGCTCTTAAAAGCAATTTGGATGAGCGACAAAATGTCTTCAATAGACTCATTAAAACATCAGGGCATGTGTGCAAAGGTGGCGAAATTTAATAACCAGTTGCTTAACATTTTTCCCAGCTCTTTTTTGAGAAAGGAAACCAATCATCTTTCCAGCTTTCTGATTTCTCCCTCTATCTAACTTGTTCCATCCATCTGTATGTCTGTTTCTCTCACTTGAGCACAGATGCATACATTTTTTCATTGGTTTTGGTTGTATTCCTGTCTTACATTCTTTTTCGCCATCTGTCTGTTTACTTCTGTCTTCCTGTCTCAGTTTCACTGTCAATCTCTCTTTGTTTATTTCAGTTCTTACATAAATTCCACCATCTGCTTGTCTGTTTGTGTCTTTGTGTTCGCTAGCTTTTCTTCCTCTCTGCCTTTATGCCCTGTTCCCAACTGCCTGTCCTTTAGGCCCAGTGTTTTAGAGCGGATGACCACCCATCAGCGACAGTTTATAGAAACTGCACCGTCTTCCCCCATCAAAACTCAGAATGGCACAGTATTGCAACTGTTTCAAAAGCAGCTGGGTGTTATTTGCATGAAAAATGACTGAAATAAAACGTTAGAAATGCCAGGGATACTGGGTGGAAACCTTATTTACAGTACTCTTGCATATTACATGTTATGTAACCGGTGAAACAAAATGGTGGTTGTCTGACTAGCCGCTTGAGCTGACAGCTCAGTGATGGACTCGGATCCATTACTAATATCAACAACACCTACATTACATTTACATTTAGTCATTTAGCAGACGCTTTTATCCAAAGCGACTTACAAGGGGAGCAATTAGGGGTTAGGTGCCTCGCTCAAGGGCACTTTAGTCATGGTATCAAAGTTGGAGAGAGTGCTGGTCATTCACAATCCCCACCTTCAATTCCTGCCAGTGTGGGAATTGAACCAGCAACCTTCAGGTTACAAGCCCGACTCCCTCACCACTAGGCCACAACTACCCAGCACCTACAAACGGAAGATGTGGGCTTTGTTGTGTAATTGACCAGATTGTTTGTCAGGATGACTTCTGCCAGTAGGTACCATTGAAGAAATGGTCTGAGAGAGGAGAAAGAATGTGACTGATTTTTAAATGTTGGAAGAGGTGACCCAATACCTTCATTTAATCTCCAACTGGGCTCCAAAGAAAGTGGTTTTTCTCCACTTTGACTAATGGGAGATGTCTGGCTGACTGTACAGAGCAGCTATTGATAAAGAGTGTCTGGGTTGTTCCTACCTCCACAAGTGAAATGTCTTTGATATTTTACATGAGCTTATGTGGGGAGGTTTTTCGGTATTTCAGCCAAAATTGTTCCAGTGAAAAACACATCAGTTACTTTTCTAAATAGTCTGAAAATACTGTCGGAATTTAATGAATCCTGTCTTAACCTCCAAAACATACTGTATGTGTCATTTAAGAATTGGAAAGTTAGTGCTGGGGAGTCATCCATTTCAGTAACATGTTATCTGACACAACATCTTTTCACAAGGGTTTGTGTCTAGTGTTTGACTTAATTTACTCGTGGCATGTCTATTTAATGTGGCATAAATTCCAGAGGAATCACAGTTGTGGAAATAGTTTATTGCATAATTTCAAGCATTTTAAGTTATACTTTTAATATACGTTTGCTTGATTTGAGAAAACGATTTGGTTAAACATTACAAATGAAATGAAAGATAAACAGATGAATTGTTCACCATAAGGTCAGTAACATGCATTTAGAAAATGTGACTTTAGAATTTCCAATCAAAACCAACTTTAAGTCATTGCAATCAAGCTTATTATTATTATGATTTTTTTTTACCTTTTTTATTTCACTTTTTTTCCTTTTAGCTTGTCCATCTGGCACATATAAACCTGAATCAGTTTCTGGAGGTGTGAGTACCTGCCTACCCTGCCCAGACCCTCATCACACATCCAGACCTGGGAGTACAGATGTGTCAGACTGTGTGTGTACGGAAGGCTACAGACCACACAACAGCACATGCCAAGGTGCTGATCTATGTGCATTCTTTCTATAACCGTACATCTGCTAACATTTCTTTATAGATATGTGTCTGTATGCGTCCTGTTTCAAACACAAAATATAATCATTTAACTCTCCTACTTTCTTGTTTTCTATTCTCCCTACTGCAGTTGTGGTTTGTCCAGTTCTCTCTCCTCCAGAGAATGGCTTCTTCATCCAGAATGTGTGTAATAATCAGTTTAACTCCGCATGTGGGGTGCGCTGTCTCACAGGCTTTGACCTGCAGGGAGATGGAATCAGACTCTGCCAACCAGACGGGACCTGGTCAGGAGTTCAGCCTAGCTGCAGAGGTGAGAGCGGGGGTGGTGGGCATACATAGGACTGGTTGAATGAAACCTCTTAAGTGGTTGAGGGGGAATTTCTTTAAGAGCATTTCAACAAACATCTTTTTCTTTTTTTACTTTTTTTTTATCATTTAGCAGACGCTTTTATCCAAAGCGACTTACAAGTGAGGCAATTAGGGGTTAGGTGTCTTGCTCAAGGGCACTTTAGTCATGGTATAGAAGGTGGAGAGAGTGCTGTTTATTCACAATCCCCTCTTTCAATTCCTGCCCCATCTTAAAGGGTTAATTCACCCAAAAATTCTGTCATTATTCTCACCCTCACGTTGTTCCAAACCAAGATTTTATTGATGAAATCTGAGAGCTTTCTGTCCCTCCATAGACAGCTATGCAAATGACGCTTTGACACTTCAAAAAGTTCATAACGAGATCGTAAAACTGACAGAATGACAGAATTTTTAATTTTGAGTGAATTAACCCCACCACATAGTTTGTGGCAAAACATGGCAATGAAGAAGCGGCAGTTACTAAATCTCCCACAATAAACAGAACATAAACTTTCAAATCAAGTCAGATCACTGACTTCTATACAAATCACTGTATTTTTCCGAATACAAGGAACCCCCCCCCCCCCCCTTTTTTTTTAAAGATGTAACTTTTGGAAAATCATTTTCATATTGCATATTTTTCCAATTTTTATATTGAAAATAAATACTGGTAAAATGTACCAACAATCTCATTTAAAAGTAAAGACTTTTTGGCATACCATAAATCGCGTGTGGGTGTGAAGCTCAACTTGCATAGGAATGAACTGAAAATGCTCGCTCTGCTCCTCGCCAGTGGACACGCACTGTTACGTTGCATCAAAGCAGCTGCTTCAAAGAAATTTACAGGCATGTGTGTCAGTATGTAGCCAAAATAAGACGCGAGGGGCACACTGGTGGGTAAGTTCCGCACTTTGACGATATCCAGTGCCTTCAGCTGATGACGGTTCTGGTTATGGGCTGCCATCAGTGTTTGGTGTAGGCAATCAGTACTGTGATTGCCATGACCAAAAAAAATCTTAAGAATCAGCTGCAGGGCGGCATGGCCTGGCTTCTGACGTCCACCGCAGGCTGTAGCGAGACTCTTCTCCATATTTGGTGCTCCCTAATGTGGTGGGTGTAATATTGACATGTAAAAGTCTAGACCCTGAATATTATAAGACTATAATCTTCTATTTCCTAGAAGAAAAAAAACCATCTTATATTCTGAACAATATGATAAACATTTCAAATTCCTAAAAGTCCAAAAATTTGTACGCACACTGCAACAACATAGGATGACGCTTAAAATACTGCCTCGCCACTAGTTTTCCATTAAATCACATTGTATTTGTCCAACTAGTTCGACAATACTTTACATGTATGTTGATTAGACTCACTGATTTTGCCACCTTAAACTAAAGTACAGAATGAACCATCCGCTGTACTTTGTCCTAGCCGCCTAGTCCTATCTGCTTTACAGTACTGGAAACAAGAAATCTAATCCAAACTGTACTAAGGACAAAAAAGCTATTTTAGGAAGAAAAAAAAAGGGGGGGGGCCAAGCCTGCGTTTGCATTGTTGCTAAAAAATGAAATAAATCAAGACCCAAGCCTGCTGCTATAATCTGTCACTCTTGCACAGTGAAGTGGAAGTGATAAAAATATGAAAATGATATTGTTCATTCAATTTTTTTTTTCTGACAATACCGTTTCATGTCATACTTTCAACAGGTTTATTTTGATCACAAAAATGCACATGGGTACTTCCTTCTCCTCAATTAACATGAAATCATCCATCACGTTTGAGGTCAGCAGATGTCTTAAGGTACACATAACAGAACTTAAGGGACCACTTAAGTAATTAAGGGAAAATACTTAATGACAGCCTTGAGGTTCCTTAAGTGGTCCCTTGCAACCCATGTTTCACTAAAGCCTGGTGCACACTGTGCAATTTATAATAGTCCTTACGACTGTTTCTAATCAGACTGTACAAACATGATCCCAGCTGTAAGCCATGTCACACTTTGGGATCTCAGTTGTCATTAATGACCGTCAAGACACGTTAAAAAATGGATTTGCACAAGAAGATTCATCCGAATTTTTACATCATCAATCAGTGAAGCCCAAAGTAACTTCACTATTTATGTGTAAGCGAGGGTCAGCATTCAATGCATGTGACATGAATTTTGTCATCAGAAGAGTACGCACGTACCGTACATAGACGAGAGATGTGAAAAGAGGTTAAGATTGTGCAAAGTGGAAATATCCTCATTTGTGCAACACTAGCCTGAGAGAATACAAAGATGTTTACATGGGTTGTAACTCGTGGCGGGACAAGTCAAATGAATTATACTTTGCAAGGCTGTGCATTCGACTGTGTGTGTGTGTGTGTGTGTGTGTGTGTGTGTGTGTGTAAAAAAACGAAGAATACCCATGACATGACCTGATCTCTAACAATCAAGTAGTGGTTTGTTGTTTTCTCACTAATTGCCTCATCGGGTTCGGCGCTCATATTAATTTTTGATTTTGAAGGTTGTCATAAGAGAAGTCACACTACAGGTCTGTGTGTCAAATCTTCTGTCTGCCAGAATTTCATCTGTGGTAAAATTTGATCGCAGTGGTCATTCAGCTGTCAGTGTCAAACTAACGTTCAAAGATTTTGGCCCCAGGCGTGTGAGCCTGGCTTAAAGGTACGTTTAACCTTAAATCTTTTGGTTTTCTTAGCTTAAGGTCTTTCATGCAACCAGGCCCTGGAGTTTGACATCGTCAATCCTGTAAATTGAAAATGAACTGATTTATTAATTATTCTTATTTTCTCTTCCTTTTCTTTCACTCATTCTTCCATTCACTCACCTCCTCCTCCTCCTCACCCTTTTGTGCTATTATTTGCCTCTGATTCCATCTAAGCGGAAAACATTGGTTTTATTGTCAGTTTATGTGTTACACAATTGATAGCTCAAAGGGATTTTAGTCACCCCATATGTTTCATCACCCCCAGAAACGCTAATATACTGCAGCCTGAGAGTACGTTTGCGTGTGTGCAGTCGGGCTCGTAAAGCTATTTCTCTGCATGTCAGCCTGCAGAGCTCTGAGTTCATGTGTGTTTAGAAAGCTGGAAAGTAAACCCCATTGCTTTGCCAACTATGTGAGTGCTTGCACACTTCAAATGAATGCAATATGAATATGCACCTACACACACACCAAATCACATGCTCAAACAGATGCATGTAAGCTAGTTGACCTATCAAGAGTTTCCTCTCTTGTGACCTCAGGCCTTAAATAATATTTTGGATTTTCTTTGTTTGGAAATAAATTACAGGTCTCAAAATCCTAACCACAGACTTAGCTACCAGCCACCCTATTTTTTTCTTTCTTTTCTTCCTGTTTTCTCTTAAAATCTCTCTTCTTCTCTAGTCTGTCCATCTTTTCCATTTTTGTTTCTCCCTGGCTGTCCATTTTAGCCCAGTGCTGTTCCATGGAACCACGGAATAAGTTTATCCAATACAGCAACGTTTTTAATGACATAGGACTGGACTTTCTGTGCGATGCTCTAACCCGTATCTGGTGTGTGTGTGTGTGTGTGTGTGTGTGTGTGTGTGTGTGGTATTTTTCCCATAGTTCGCTCTTGCCCAGATCTCTCTCCTCCGCATCATGGGGTACTGAACTGTAGTGAGCGTACTGCCCCCTACAGGCTGGAGTGTTCGGTGCGCTGTGAACAGGGCTACAGGCTGCAGGGCAGAGCCAGACTGACCTGCCTGGCCAACTCTCAGTGGACTGGACCACAGCCCCGGTGTGTCGGTAAGATAGAGAATCTATGTGTGTGAAGACTTTTGCATTGTTGCTAAAAAATGAAATAAATCAAATTCAAATTGAATTTGAAATTGTATCACATTTTCCACAAAAATAATGAAAAACTATTATAAACATTGTTATAAGAAAATGTTTCTTGAACACCAAATCAGCATATCAGAACGATTTCTTTCTGAAGACGGAATAATAAATACTGAAGTAATGAAAATTGAGATTTTTCATCTTAGAATAAATTACTCTTTGAAATATAAATTAATATGTAAAATAGTCACTTTAAATTGTTATAATATTTCACTGTATTACTTTTTACTGTATTTTTGATCAAATAAATGCCTTAATGAGCACAAGACGCTTTTTACGAAAACAAAATTCTTACTGACCGCAAACTGTTGAACAATAGTGTAAATTTCATACATTCATTCATTCATGAAATGTACATTTTGTAAAGTCAGTAAGGTGCTAACAAGTTGTTGTGAACAGTGCAAGTTCCAACAATCAGGAGTTTCTAGTCTTTGAATGTTAAAAATCCATTTAACCTCATAATTAAAATTTTAGTATGTGTAGAAATACTTTTGAAAAAAAAAAAAATCCCCTTATGCAATGTGAGCTGCAATTATACAAGCGTTAAAGGATTAGTTGACTTTAAAATGAAAATTACCCCAAGATTTTCTTACCCTCAAGCCATTCTAGGTGTACATGACTTGGAGTTATATTAATAAATATTCTGGACATGTCCAAGTCCATTATAAAATGGAGTGAACGGGGGCTATCAGTTTGAACCTCAAGAAAGTGCATCCATCCATCATAAACGTACTCCACACATAAAGGCCTTCTGAAGTGAAGCCATGTGTTTGTGTAAGAAAACTATACATGTTTAACAAGTTATAAAGTAAAATATCTAGCTTCCTCCAGACCACCTTCCATATTCAACTTACGAAAAAGGATTTTGCGTCAGTTTATCTTTTTTTGTAAGTTGAATACAGAAGGTTTAGAACTGCCTTCCGTATTCAACTTACGAAAAAGGCGTAACACTTGGCATCAGTTACACTTTTTTCGCAAGCTGAATTCGGAAGGCAGTCTGGTGGAAGCTAGATATTTTACTTTAGAGCTCGTTAAATATGGATCATTTTCTTACACAAATGCATCACTTCACTTCAGAAGGCCTTTATTAACCCCCGGGGCCGGGTGGAGTACATTTATGGTGGATGGATGCACTTTCTTGAGCTTCAATCTCATTGCCCCTGTTCACTGCCATTATAAAGCTTGGACATGGATTTCCAGGTAGGATGGCTTAAGTGTGAGTAAATCTGGGAGTAGTTTTTATTTTAAATTGAACTATTCCTTTAACTAGAAAAAAATGGTTGGGAACTTGCAAAATGATCAAATTGCACCACATACGGATAGCATAGGCATCAGTCCCACAAGAATGCTCACACTTTGCTTTTATAACTGTCTCTGATCTCCACAACAAGACAGTTAATCAGTCTGATGTAACTGAATACATAAATTTGCGTTTTTGTGGGCGTTCCCGTCTTCATCAGACATAAACATATACACAGCAGCTAAGCTATAACATCTTGGCTAGTTTTTGTCCACAAACCTACCTCAAAAGCAATAGACATTTGTAAGCATGGCCATCCAAAATAATCTTTTATATATTTTATCAGCCTCCACCTTGAGTGACTGTCTATGTATTTTGATCTGTCCGTCACTCTTCTGACTGTCAGTCAGCATTGCTGCTCTTCTCTGTTTCATCAGTCTTTTTTGATTGGATCATTTGAACTGATTCTCCAGTCTTTGAGTTGTTTGACATGTTTTCTTGTCCTCATGATAATTCTTTTACTCTATTTCACTCTGTGCTCATCAATCTCTCTTGCTTTGGCAGTACTGGGCAATCCTTGAAAATCATTCGTTTGTGCGAGTATGCATGTGTTGAGGTTGTTTCCAAGAATGTCCAGCAGTGTGGTCAACAACCGCTCTTACATTTCCCTTTCTGGAAATATTTTTGCTTGCTCTCTCATTCTTTTGATTTATCTTTGTTGTTTTTGTTTTACGGTCCCTTTTTTCCCTCTCTTTCTAAGAGGTGCGCTGCCCTCCGATTGTTACCTTGAAGCATATCCGTCTGTCACCCCCTACTTGTGGGGAGAACGAGGTCAGGACCGGAACATCGTGTCAGTTAACCTGTCCCCATAGTTATCAGCTCCTTGGTGACTCTGAAGTCAAATGTCTGCCTTCTGGAAGCTGGAGTGAAAATCTACATAAAGCAACCTGTACAGGTGATTTGTTTTTATTTCAGATGATGAAGAACAGAATAAGTGGAAGATCATCAAACAAAGTACAAATTCAAGCCTTTCAAGATTGTAAAACTCAAAAGCTGCTCCTCCAAGCTGGAACTAAACAAAGTGTCAATTAGTTTTGGCTTCCACACCTGAACCTCCGATGATGAGAGGAGAGATTGTGTTTGTATTTTTGTGAGCTTGTGGCTCATCGGTTGTCTATAAAGATTAGGGCTGAGGGGAAAAAGATGATTTACTTATTCATCTGATCAAAGTTCTTGCTAGGGCTGACAAAAGATGAAGTAATTGTTTAGCTTGGAGCAACAGCAGAGGCTGTGTGATTAATAAGCTCTACTCCGAACTGGACGTGACAGTAATCGACCGTTCAGTCAATGGCTCTCAACTCAGCATCGCCATCAACTGCTCTGTGCTCATAGACTCAATATGAATCTAGAGTTGCATTAAGACTTATGGGTTTGGAATAATGTGAGGGTGAGGAAATTGTGACACAACTTTCATTTTTGATTTCTTTTTTGGCCCAGTTACTGTAACAATGAAGTATTTGTTTGGCTTGGAGGGACAAAACACAGACCATGTGATTAGTAAGTTCTACTCCGAGCCGCATGCGATAATGATACACCAACAACTTCTCAACGTGAATCTACGGTCACATCATCAAATGGATAGTTTACCCCAAAGTGATCATTCTGTCATCATTCACTCACCCTCATATTCCAAACCTGCATGACTTTATCCCTTCCAAGGAACACAAATAATGATGTTTAGCAGTGTTCACACTGCTCTTTTCCATTTGCTGCAAAAAAAGGTGAAAATATCTAAATAACCCTGAAGAGATTTCATTCTACTTCGAGTGGGAATTCATTGATGGCAAGATGGGATGTCAATAAAACATTATACAGTAGAAACATGAAAAACTGAAACCAGTGATACATGACTGGAGATCCAACAGTCACTGATTGGGGATACAAAAATTTGATCAGTGGCCAGTTGCATAAACTGCTTAGACTAGTCTTAAAAGTTAGTCATCTTCAAGAATGGCCCTAACTTTTTAAAGTCAGTTACATAAGAAGGGAGATATGTCTCATTTGAATTGGAAAAGTACAACTCATGGCCCTTGGTTAACTGCAAGTTAGTGAAACTTCTTATTAGAAGTTATACTAAATTCTTAGCAGAGTGGCTAAGTTTACGTAACTGACCCCTGTAGTTTTAGCAAAAGCCCTGGAGCTGTCAAAAGTCTTTAAGAAGCAAAATTGTTTAAATGGATAGTTCACTTAAAAATGAAAAATGGTCATCATTTATTCTCCCACTTCCAAAACTGTGTGACTGACTTTCTTCTGATGAACACAAAAAAAACTTTTTAGACAAATGTTGGCAACCAAACCCTTTTGGTTACCATTGACTTTCCTTGGATGGACAAACAAACGGAGACATTTCCCAAAATATATAACAGGTTTGGAACAACAGCAGAATTTTCGAGTGAACTTGTTTAAAATGATAAAGGAAAAAAAAGTTTGTATTTTTAATAAAAGATGACGAAAAAAGCGTTCTTGCCGTGTACAATGAGAACATACAGTAACCAGGGGCCGTCAATCTCCAAAAGGGATGAAGTCTTTTTACATTACAGATGTTTTACATTGAGCATAAGATTAAAGATGAGATAGCTGGAGGTAATGAGTGACATGACATCATTGTCATGTTTACATCTGTAATTGAATCAGTAATTGGTAATGGGGTTGACGTTATGGAGACTTTTGAGCCCTGAACTGATGTTCGTCTCTTCCGTAGATATAGAGCCTCCATGGATTCAGTGCCCTGGTGATGTCATCACAGAGACCGACGAACACCAAAGGTCAGCGAACGTCAGTTTGAGCGCACCCATGCTGAGGGACAATTCTGGAGATGAAGTGAGTTCCCCCCCCCCCCCCTTTCAATTTAAAGACACAGGTTTGTGCATGTCATTTTAAAATGAGGTCTTGCCTTTCTTCTTCAGGTTGTGGTGCAGGTGACCCCGGTTCTAAACCCCATGCAGCCTTTCCCTATAGGAACAGAGTTCATTACATACACAGCAACCGACCGCACAGGAAACAAGGCCAACTGCTCTTTCACTGTTACTGTAGTTGGTGAGGTTGAATTCCTTGTACAACTGATCATTATTTACATGTAGTATTATTTTGCAGAAACAAACTACATAATTAATATATTGTTAATAATTAATATATAATTTATATTATGTAATTACTATATTCAACATTTTGCTGTATAAATGTCTTGGGTTTTTTTTGCAGTTTCCTGAAATTTTTTTTTTCCAGAATAGAAATATAATACATTTGTTTTTGCTACATTAAAAAAAGCTCTATAAAATCTTTTTTCCTTAGATACGGAACCGCCTTTGATTGACAGGTGTCGATCTCCACCCACTGTTAAGGCCTCTGGAAGAAAAACTGCAGTATACTGGGAAGAACCTCAGTTTTCAGACAACTCAGGTACATATGAATTCATTTGTAAGAGAGTGGAAAAAGAGGGAAAAGTTGTAGAAAGGGTACACGTGAATATTAATTAGGTCACACTAAAATAACTTAAAATGAACTTTTACTGTTTTAATAAACAAAGACAGCAAAAAGAGGAACAATGTCAATTGTTAGGCCACAGTATTATCATGTTGATAGTTTCTTTTTGTGTTCATATTAAATATTAAACGGGTCCAGGAAGAAGAAAAAAAATGTAGGCCTTTCTGGAAAGACCTTGAATCCGAGCGTTTGTGTGTGGGAAAATGAATGTTCAGGGATTGAGGTTTGGTAGAGTAATCACAGAGAGGATTCACTTTAGAACACCTGTGGAGGTTGAACAGGGTTGAATCAACCATACAGTAGCTGCAGAGAATGGAAATGCTTTGATTTATGAACATTTTAAGAACTCTGGGAAGGAAGTTTTGTTTTCCTACAAAAAGTATTTATTGAATTGGCGCCATAAACAGCGATAAGGATTGAAATCAGGCTTTTGGTCTCAGACAGGTGAAATGGCTTTAGTTTGAAACTTTTACTGCAAATCCAGTGAGCAAAGAAAGAAATGAGGTATATGAAATTGTGATTATGAAGTATGGAAATTATTGGTATAAAACAAGATAGGTATTTCAAGGTAATAACAAAATAAGAATTCATGCACACAAAGGCATTTGTACAACTGCAAATTCTACAAGATAATTCATTTTGTTCTTAACCATTCCAGACTTGAATACACACACACTTTTCCAGAGAGAAGTTCCAGGGCTATTCCAAACTGTCTGACAAATGTCTGGATCTGGCGGGTTTTGGAGGGAGTTTTGTCTGTACTAAATATAAACCAGCGTCAGGGTGTGGGCATGGAAAAACAAAACATGCTGACGTTGGGGCAGCGTGGTGTGACGTCGGCAAGCAGCCTCAGTGTGGTCACGAAGCCTTATTTTAGTGGATATATGTATGATGGTTTCATTATATTTTGGGTACTGATATGTGCATGCAAATAAATGTGAGTGTGTGGAGTGTATATAGTCTGACCGCAGTGTAGCACCCTTAGTTCTGTGTCATTAAACAGTCTAGCAATTACTTTCCTCTGGCACCAAGGCCTGTTATTCCCAGGCCTCAGGAGGAACAGTACAGTAGCGTATCACCCTTTGTAGGACTTTGTGGTTGACCAGAGTGAGTCCTTGTGGAGCTCCACATTGCTCTTTGTGGTAGATGTCTGTGAAAATACCTGTTACATCATTGGCTACTACCAGATTGCACAACAAAGGCAATGTCTGTGATATGGCAAACAGATGCAGACATACAGGACACAGTACACACTACATTGCCAAAAGTATGTAGACACCCACTTCTAATCAACAGGTTTAGCTGTTCTAGTAATTCCAGTGAAAATAAATCTTCATGCTAAACATTATATTGACTTTCTAGAGAATTGTGTGCCTCCAAATTTGTTGCGACAGAATTTCACAGAGAAACTGATTACCGAGTCTGGTGTTTAAGGACTTGTCTGGCCTGCACAAAGCCCAGACCTGACCTCCTTTGGGATGATTTGGACACCCTTGTGTCTGAATGGGAACAAATCTTGCTTCCATGTTCCAGCATCTAGTGGAAAGCCTTCCCAGAAGTGTGTAAGCTGTTATAGCTGCAAAGAGAGATGAATACAGATGGTTTTGATATTAAATATACAAGTACATGTTGATGTCCGCTTACTTTTATATTAAATGATAGCACTATTCCAAAGCACGGACCCCTGCGAATGACATGCAAGAAAATAAATTAAATCGTGCATACGATTTAGCCTACAATTTTTTCCAGCATGTCATGTCCGGGGCTCCGTACAAACATGTTGGGGTCGGTAATAATTTTATTTATTTATTTATTTATTTTTTAAGAGAAAAACAACTTTTTTTCCTGAGTTTTCAGCATCAATACTCCAGTGTTCAGTGTCACATGATCCTTGAATAATTATTCTAATATGCTGATTTGGGGATCATATTTTTGATACTTTTTTCAGTTTAAGCATGATATTCTTTAATGAATAGAAAGTTCAAAATAACAGCATTTATTTTATAATAGGATCTTTTTTGTAATGTAAAAGTCTTTAATGTCACTTTTGATCACTTCAGCATCCTTGCTTAATAAAAGTATTAATTTCTTTTGAAAAAATCCAAACCTCAAGCTTTCTTTTGACCCCAAACTTTTTAACTGAAGAGTACGTCATGGTGTGCTGCTCCTTTGCTTGTATGAAGTTATTTATTTGTATATTTTTCTTTCTCAGGAAGTTATCTGAATATCTCTAGTACTCACTCATCCGGTGATGTGTTTTCTGTGGGAGAAACTTCAGTTTACTACACAGCCACAGACCCTTCCGGCAACAATCGTACTTGTGAGCTCATCATTACTGTACAAGGTATGTCTGCGTGGACTTTGTATAAACTTTCTCATTGTTGACCAAGAAGTTTATTCCACAAAACATGCTACAATCTATTATTCTGTCTAGTTTGTTTCATGCCAAGACTTTTTCCTTAAAAAAAGAATGTGTACTCTGCTGTAATCTGTCTTTTGATCTGTCTAGCCAGTTAAACTAAATGCTGTGAATTTTTCCAGATTACACTGTTCCTATTTAAATAAACTAGTTAATTCACTGGTACTGAAGGATGTTTCTAACCTCAGGTTCAACCTGTGAGAAGCCATTTGTGCCAGTAAATGCGGATTTCTCATGTGCCAAGACCGAGGAGGGGATGAACTGCACTCTGATATGCAGACAGGGTTACAGTCTCGCTCAGGATGCTGTGCACAGCTACTTTTGTGCCAATAATGGAATCTGGGAGCCGCCCCGCTCACCAGACAGACCTGATTGCTCCCGTGAGTATTGCTTCACTGTTACCCAACATTTGTCTTTCATTATTGCTCTACTGTTCATAATTTCCTTTTTCCACAACACGGATTCATACACATACTGTCTTACACTGCGCACAAGCAAATCTCTCGACTTTTATGCTTTGAGTTTATTGTAAGCATTTTGCTCTTGTATCTCCTTGTATCTACAGTGAACAGAATTGCAAACAATGGCTTTAAGCCCTTTGAGATGCTGTTTAAAGCATCCCGCTGTGACGATCTTGAATTGCTCAAGTCCTTCACGGGAGAGTTTTCAACTGTTCTTAAAGATATGGTGAGATCTGACAGATAGACATACACATATACTGTGGCCATATGACATCATTTTTAATGTTGTTAACCCTCATTGTATTTTTTAACAATAATCATAATCCCACAGGTCCCTAACATCTGCGGTGGAGATGATGTCAACTGCAAACTGGAAATGAATTTACCTGGACAATGCCTAGAGTATAACTATGACTATCCAAATGGATTTGCCATTGGTAAATAATTGCATGCTAATGCGGAGTGACTTCATCCTTTTCGCCAGGCAGTGTTATTGTTAACTAAATCTATTCAAAATATGTAATTTTGGTAACTGAAATACAATGTAATATTTGATTAAAAACTTCAAACTTAAACAAAAATTTGAAATGTTGATTTGGAAACTACCTGAAATAAGTTGAAGTTGAAGAGTTAAAACTGCTAAATTAAAAATATACACAAACGCCTCTTAATAAATTGACAGAAGCATATAACAAAATTTCTACAATTTAAAACTGTTGTACAATCCAAACAATCTAAAACTAGATTTAAAAACCTTTTCTTTTTTCCCCTTCACCGCAGGTCCTGGAGGATGGGGCAGTAATTGGGGCTCTCAGAATGGCCAGGATTATGCATATTTTGACACTGGTTTTGCTCCAGAGCACCACTTACAGCAAGATGGTTCATCACAGCGTGGCTATCACATGAGGACCAAACGTCATCGGAAAATCGCTGGCCCTACCAGAGAGCAGAAAATACAAATCCATTTCAACATCACAGGTAGAGAAATACCAACTTTTGGGCTAGTTAGTCCTGTGTTGTTATTGTACCCTTTGATAATTAGGCTGTGTTTACACTGGCACAAAAAAATAAAAGCCTTTATTTGCATCTGACACAGATCTGTATCTCCCTCTGTTTTGAGCCACTGCCAAATGTGGTTTCAAATCAGATACATATCCAACGTCTAAACACGTATGTCTAATTCCCCTTGGAATTCCACAAGACGAGGGCAACATGTTTACCCACAAATATAACTTTTTAATGTCATATTATGAAGCAGATGTGGCTGTATGGAAACTTTATATATAGACAAGAAATTGTGCACACATCGAAACATTCAGGAGTATAGAAACTGGTTTTTCAATCTCTCCCCAGTGAATATTTCTTAGCAATGAGGTAATAAATTTACTGTTTTCGTAATTAAACACACAAGCTTCACTATCACAGAGAGATGCTGTACAGACACACACAGCTAATTCACACTCACAATCTCTCTCTCTGTCTCTCGTTAATTCATTTGAATTGATTCAAATAAATTCAATCTTATTGCACTACTTTATTTCAATTCAGAATTCTAGATCTAACGAGCAAAAGATCAAATAAAAAATGAAAAGTACTGTTATTTTCCGGTCTATATCTGTTCTGTCAGATTTTGCGCAACAGACATCCGTGACAGCTTTTAACATATCCATGCTGGCAAATAATTGTGGTGCCACCCGATTATTATATCAATAATTTTAGTATGGCCATTAAACTCAAGGGACAAAAAATGGTCAATACATCAGATTTGTGCATTCAGACTGTAAACGGAGCCTTAGCCTTTCCAAAGCCATTTGCAACTTCTCCCAACACCGTTCCTTTTTCCCAGCAAGCATCCCACTGCCCTTGTCGAGGAACGACTCTGCGGAAATGGTCAATCAAAAACGTTTACTGAGGGCACTTGAGCAGCTGACCAATCGGCTTAAGCGGACATTGAGCAAGCAACCGTTCTCTACCTTCCATGTGTCATCAGAGATGATCGTAGCGGACCCCAAATCATTGGAAAGTAAAAAGGCTGCACTGTACTGCCGGCCAGGGTCTGTTCTCAAAGGCAGGGTGTGTGGTGAGTTTGAAAATGAAATGCACATTCAACATGGCACATCTAATATATATTCAGGAGTGAAAGATATGACAGGCGTTTAAGGCATTTTTGGGTTAGGGTGGAAAACATTTGTCGTAACCTTTTGGATTTTCTGTAAATTTGCCACAATTAACTGCAGTTTTACCACAAAAAAACGAGCTTGGACTGTGCCGAGCCAATGGCATGTGAATTGACTGCAACGAATGCACCTTTTCGACCTCCCTGTTGGTTTTGGCCCACAGTGCAATGTCCAGTAGGGACGTATTTCTCCCTGGAGTATGCTGAGTGTGAAAGCTGCTGGAGAGGATCGTATCAGGATGAGGAGGGGCAGATGGAGTGTAAGTCATGCCCAGATGGCTTCTCCACACCTTACCTCCATTCACGCAGTCTGGCAGAGTGCAAAGGTAATCAGTAAGCTGTCTATATGTTTGTTCATAAATCTACTCATCGCTCTATTCCATTCCAGCAGAAAACCACTTAGATAGGGGATCTCTAAGGATGTCTCTGTCTTTGTATGTGTGCATACTTGCATGTGTGTGCATGTTTCCAGCGCAGTGCCAGCCTGGCAGCTCGTCATTAACCGGGTTGGAGACATGTGAGTCCTGTCCTCTAGGGGAATACCAGCCAGGTTTCGGCTCTCAGGTCTGTCTGTTCTGCCCTCCTACCACGACCACTGTCAACAGAGGGGCTCTGGATGTCAACGAGTGCGGTGGTGAGACATAACGACTGTATAATATCTAACAATTACTTAAACATATAAGACTTATTTAGGGGATTTTGTTTCTGAATACATTTGGTTTCTCGTTCTCTCTGTCCTCCCAGTACCATGTTCCGCGGGCCATTTCTCTCGTACGGGTCTGGTTCCGTGTTACCCATGTCCCAGAGATTATTACCAGCCTGAAGAGGGCCGTTCCTATTGCCTCTCCTGCCCCTTTTACGGTACCACCACAATAACTGGAGCCAAAGCCATCCAACAGTGCTCCAGTACGTATCTTTTCCTTAGTTTTCTTATTTATATTAAGTACACTAACTTTTGTGGTCACTTCTTATGTTCACCAAATTGTTTTTTTCAAATTGTAATTGTTTCTCATAGGTATGTAAAATATTTTCAACATTTACAGGGGCTAGTCTGTTATTTTATTGCCATCTGAATCCAGTATGTATGATAATGTATCCACTGTATGATAACTGTTGCACTTTACTGTAATTTGCATGCATTTGAAATATCTACAGGGGAAGTATTTACAGGAACAATATTTTAATACCGAGATAGAGGGAAAAAGCATGTAAACATATGAAATGGCACGTTACAGCAATAGAATTTTAAAATGTATTATATAGCATTATATACATGAAAAACATAAGGCCTAAACCAAGCGTTTATGTTTACCTCCTGTAAATAAGAGGCTGCATTAATTCATGTCCTCTAATTTCCATATTTGTTCCATTATTTTTAGATAAATTACAAGACAGAAAACCTATCTTCCTATTTTTAAGCAGGAGATTTAAATAATCATTCACCCGGTTTCACAGATAAGGCTTAAGCTAGTCCTAGTCTAAAATGCGTCTTTGAGTTGTTTTAAGAGAAAGAAACTTGTGCTGACATATCTTAAAATATGTTACTGCCATTGTTTTGTTTCAAGATGCACACCAGTTATGTTCTTTCTAGTATATATTATTAAAACTTAAATAAGACCTAATCCTGGTTTAGGCTAAGCCCTGTCTATGCAACTGGGGCATTAAATAGGATTATTTTCCTATTATTAAATAAATATTAATTTATTTGTATTTTTCCAATCATAATCCAAGCAGACAATCATGTGTTTTCATGCGGGTCTTAAGATCACTAAACTCGCTCCTCCATAAATGAATAAATCGCCATCTGAAAGCATGAGTTTTATCACTGGGGTGCCATGCAAATTTATTTTTAAAGAAGTCCATATGAGAAACAACAACCGTCCAAATAGGGCTCAAGTCTACATTTATTTGATCAAAGCAGTGCTCAGACTTCTATATTTTAATCTGCAGCGTACCCTCACTTTTTCTTGCCCAACCGGCACTTCCCTCTTGTTGCGATTTCAACCAAGGTGGACCCCTCATTCCCATCAACCCATCTTATTATATGCAAACTTGGTTAGAGGAAGAATTTTAACATAAAAAAGATTACATGCTTTACCTTTAATGTCTTATAAATGGTATAACATATACAGGGAGTGCAGAATTATTAGGCAAATGAGTATTTTGACCACATCATCCTCGTTATGCATGTTGTCTTACTCCAAGCTGTATAGGCTGGAAAGCCTACTACCAATTAAGCATATTAGGTGATGTGCATCTCTGTAATGAGAAGGGGTGTGGTCTAATGACATCAACACCCTATATCAGGTGTGCATAATTATTAGGCAACTTCCTTTCCTTTGGCAAAATGGGTCAAAAGAAGGACTTGACAGGCTCAGAAAAGTCAAAAATAGTGAGATATATTGCAGAGGGATGGAGAAGTCTTAAAATAGCCAAGCTTCTGAAGCGTGATCATTGAACAATCAAGCGTTTCATTCAAAATAGTCAACAGGGTCGCAAGAAGCGTGTGGAAAAACCAAGGCGCAAAATAATTGCCCGTGAACTGAGAAAAGTCAAGCGTGCAGCTGCCAAGATGCCACTTGCCACCATTTTGGCCATATTTCAGAGCTGCAACATCACTGGAGTGCCCAAAAGCACAAGGTGTGCAATACTCAGAGACTTGGCCAAGGTAAGAAAGGCAGAAAGTCGACCACCACTGAACAAGACACACAAGCTGAAACGTCAAGACTGGGCCAAGAAATATCTCAAGACTGATTTTTCTAAGGTTTTATGGACTGATGAAATGAGAGTGAGTCTTGATGGGCCAGATGGATGGGCCCGTGGCTGGATTGGTGAAGGGCAGAGAGCTCCAGTCCGACTCAGACGCCAGCAAGGTGGAGGTGGAGTACTGGTTTGGGCTGGTATCATCAAAGATGAGCTTGTGGGGCCTTTTCGGGTTGAGGATGGAGTCAAGCTCAACTCCCAGTCCTACTGCCAGTTTCTGGAAGACACCTTCTTCAAGCAGTGGTACAGGAAGAAGTCTACATCCTTCAAGAAAAACATGATTTTCATGCAGGACAATGCTCCATCACACGCGTCCAAGTACTCCACAGCGTGGCTGGCAAGAAAGAAAATCTAATGATATGGCCTCCTTGTTCACCTGATCTGAACCCCATTGAGAACCTGTGGTCCATCATCAAATGTGCGATTTACAAGGAGGGAAAACAGTACACCTCTCTGAACAGTGTCTGGGAGGCTGTGGTTGTTGCTGCACGCAATGTTGATGGTGAACAGATCAAAACACTGACAGAATCCATGGATGGCAGGCTTTTGAGTGTCCTTGCAAAGAAAGGTGGCTATATTGGTCACTGATTTGTTTTTGTTTGGTTTTTGAATGTCAGAAATGTATATTTGTGAATGTTGAGATGTTATATTGGTTTCACTGGTAAAAATAAATAATTGAAATGGGTACAAATTTGTTTTTTGTTAAGGTGCCTAATAATTATGCACAGTAATAGTCACCTGCACACACAGATATCCCCCTAAAATAGCTAAAACTAAAAACTAAAAACTAAAACTTCCAAAAATATTCAGCTTTATTATTAATGAGTTTTTTGTGTTCATTGAGAACATGGTTGTTGTTCAATAATAAAATTAATCCTCAAAAATACAACTTGCCTAATAATTCTGCACTCCCTGTATATATAATGGTGTGCAGAGGGTTTCTTCATTCATTCACCAGTGTATCATATGGGCCATTTTCAGGCTTTGGGTAGGTGTGTGAACGATTTGCAATGAGAATCCAATGCACATAATGGAATCTGATTCTCTGTACAAGCAGGGAAAAAGTGCATCAGTGTGGAAAAGATGAGGATGATGAATGCCTTTGGAAAATGTTTTCCAGTTTTGACAGCAGAAATTCTCCTCTCGCATCTTTTTTTTATGTGTATGTTGTGTTTATTCTGTCTATTTCATTTTCTCATTTCTGTCTCCTTGTACTTTTTTCCCTCTTTTCTCTTGGTCTGACTCAGGCTTTGGCTCTAGTTTCCTGCCTAAAGAGGAAAGTGCAACTACTGCGCCAGAAGTGGTCGTGAGAAAGGATTATCAAGCCAGTAGCCAGGTGAGTCGTCTTCTCATTTCCACCTGTTGGTTCCTGAATCTGGAAATCTTTGGAACTTAAAACAAAAGCAATTGCTCATATTTGTGTGAAGTTGAGAAGAACTAGCATCATACAGCCATTAAATAGTTAGTACCGAAGAAAGTTCTTGCATCATCTGTTTGAAGGTGGCAGTAGGTTTTCTATTTCATTATTTAATGGAATGACATTCCGATATGTCTTCAATGAATAATGTTTATAACTTTTTGTCGGTATCACAGCATCCCCTGGGGGCTGGAGTAAAATAGCTGAAAATGTAGCTCTACTCTCTCCCACAGATGTTCCATGAATGCCTCCTGAATCCGTGTCAAAACCAAGGCACTTGTGAGGAAGTCGGGGTTGGATATGTATGCACCTGTCTTCCGGGATTCACAGGTTTGGAACTCACAAGTAAAAACCAGCTGTTAAGTTCAGCTGGCTTAAATAAAAGTTATTTTTAAACGTTTATGGTTTGCTTATGCAGTGTTCTCTCAAACTATCTGATGTGCTATGCTCTGCAATGTATGTCTGTTATTACACTATATAATTCTGATAGATTTACCTCAGCCTCTGTGGTTGAGTTAATCACTACCAATCACTGCCCACTTTTTCCTCACTCATCGCCTTACAGGAGCCAAGTGTGAGAGCGACATTGATGAATGTGATTCTGCTCCTTGTCAAAATGGAGGCTTGTGCAGAGATGGCATGGGAGATTTCCAATGTCAGTGTCAGCCTGGGTTTGTAGGTATGAGAAAGTCCACTCACATAATCTGTCAGATCAGCTTCACACTGGGGAAGCCCCATATAACTGCAAAAACCAAGTAGTACGGTTGAAATGTTTGAACCAATTAAACCCCAAACCCAAAATTCCTCTCTGTTGAAAGTTTCCTTTAGTCTCACTATTGTGATGGATTTAGCTGTCTCTGAATCTCTTGAGTCTGGCAATGAAACTACACAAGCTCTCATTCTCAGAATCTTACAACACTTTTCCATTCAGGCCATTGTCTCTCCTCTTTAAAACGTGGCCATGATTAAGCATGTGGCTGCCCTAGATATGGAGAATTTGAGTTGAAGTGTTTTTGTGCATTTCTGAATCTATGTATGTGTCTTAGGTATTTATCCAAGGAGGTTTATCCAAAAAAAAAAAAAAAAAAAAAGTTTCAAGTTTCCATTCACCTTTTGTGTTGTTAAGTGGGGAAAAAGTTGCAAGATTTGCTGTCTCAAGCCTGTTTGCACCCAATTGGCCTTTTACAAAAAATACAAAATGGTGTTCGTAATGATGTCATCCTTAAAAAAATTAATTGTCACACAAGCTTTGGTGTATTGCAAAAGAAATCTGCCCTTGAGCCGCATCCATACATTGTTTTGTGCGTATCGCAAACTAGTTTTGCGTCCTACATGTTCTCAAAAAATGTACCATGTAATGTGTCCTTGAACAGGTGATAAAGACATCTCTTTCACCTCCCTTGAGTTCACTGAGTTCTCAACGTGGCGCTAAAGCATGCCTTGAATGTGAGGGTGTAACAGCAGAATATAGGTGTAAATTGAGAGGAGGACCTGCCACATTAACACAAGATCTTGAAGAGACTGTGATGTGACTTAGTTGTCCCAAGTATCAGGTACCGTGTATTGTATAAGTCTTTTTGTGCATTTATGTGTCTGTTTTGTTTCTGGAAGGCTTGCTGTGTGAAGCAGAGGTGAACGAATGCAGCTCCTCTCCATGTCAGAATGAAGGAGTCTGTGTGGATGAAGTGAATCGCTTCACATGTAGCTGTCCAGATGGATTCACAGGTCAGCACTTCACCTCTGCCACACCTCTTCACTTGCATATATTGTCAAATTTAGTATAATACATCGAACTGAATGCTCTTAAATTCTAGCAATCAGTAATTAAACCCAGTAATCAATGGGTTTCAAGTAATATATTTGTCATTTACATCTAGGTCCTCGTTGCGAGTTGGAAATAAATGAGTGTGCTTCCAGCCCGTGCCAAAATGGAGGTGTTTGTAAAGACTTGGAGGGTGGGTATTTCTGCACATGTCCTCAAGGCTTCACTGGTGACAATTGTGAGGTTGATGTTGATGAGTGCTACAGCGCCCCCTGTCTGAATGGAGGTACATGTGTGGATGCTGTCAATGATTTCAGGTTAGTGAGGAAACCTTTGTAGAAACTGTTCATGCATATGTATTAGGAGGATGTGTATAAAATAATCAACCACATACACATGATAGATAACAGACTTTGTCTCACAATTGCGATCAGGTGTGAATGTGTGAACGGATACAGAGGCAGACTGTGCCAGGTGGACATGGACGACTGTGAACCGAATTTGTGTTTGAACGGGGGAACCTGCGTGGACGGAGTGGCCTCTTTCAGCTGCCGATGCCCTCCTGGGTTCAACGGAACCAGGTGTGAGACAGGTATTGAGGGAAAGAGATGAAAAAATCTTGGAAATCATCATCATCATCATCGTAGAAATAAGTTTTAAAGACATGCTAGAGACAGAATAGTGTCACTTTAATTGAGATGCGTTCCCAGAAAAGTTTGGAAAATTCCCAGCAGCACGTAAAATGATCTAATAGATGTGAATTTTCTCACCCTGTTATGTAGAATAAATTTTTCATTGATGTTTTCAAATAAAGTTTGATGTAGTGTGACAACATAACTGTAATTTTCAGAACGCAAGCTTGCTTCCCAGTCCAAAAGACCATTTTTTAGAATGAAGCTACAGAAACATGTGTTTTCAACTTCTGCATCTTTCTGACATTCAGACAAATAAATTCATTAACATTAAAGATAAATTATATCATTTTTGTTTATATACATTTATTCTATAATATTTAGGTTAAAACATTATTAACATTATAAGTTAACCTCAGACACATATAAAAATAATGTATGACCCCCAATGATAACCGCATATCTTCTGTTATCTTTTTTTTTCTAACAGAAATGCCCTACTCTTTTGATCTGGAGTTTGAAGTTTCTGGTATCCATGGTTATGTGATGATGGACGGCCAGATGCCATCTCTTACACAGATCACATGTACATTCTGGATGAGGTCATCAGACACTTTTAATTATGGAACTCCCATCTCCTATGCTGTAGAGGGAAGTGACAATGCCTTCCTCCTCATCGACTATAATGGGTGAGAGCTGTGTTCTCATTTACGTACCTCAATTTATATGCCATGACCTGTTTAAAATGTTAACAGTTAACCCTGACTCTTTTTCTCGCATTCTCCTCTGTCTCTCTTACCTTGTTTTCCTTTCTTACAGGTGGGTCTTGTATGTTAATGGAAAGGAGCGGATCACTGACTGCCCAGCAGTAAATGATGGTCTCTGGCACCACATTGGCGTATCATGGCGCAGCAAAGATGGTGATTGGAGAGTCTATATTGATGGGAGCCCTTCAGATGGAGGGAAAGGACTATCAGTTGGCACTACCATACCAGGTTGACCTTTGTACCGGTTAAACAATTCAAATTCACTGCCAGTTGATTAAAACACCTTTATTGCTTTATGGTGCATCAAAGAGAAAGCACATCCAGAAGATGAAATGTTTGCTCTATACCTCAAACAGGAGGGGGCGCTCTGGTACTTGGACAGGATCAGGACCAGAGGGGGGATGGCTTCAACCCAGTAGAGTCCTTTGTAGGCACTGTTAGCCAACTTAATATTTGGAATTATATTTTATCACCACAGCAGGTAACACTTTATACACATTCCTTACTCTTACTCTCATGTTAACAGTGTACAGATTTCACTGAGACTGAAAAAAGTGTTTTCCTGAACTTCACGTAACATCACTAAACATATTTCCAACTATCCTTAGATCAGGTCTCTGGCCAGCAGCTGTCCACGTGATCTGCAGAAAGGGAACGTGTTTGCCTGGCCTGACTTCTTAGGAGGGGTCACGGGCCGAGTAAAGACCAGCAGCAAGAGCATTTTCTGCGCTGGTAAGAATTGATCTATTCCTGTCAATCAATTGTGTTTCTCTATGGGTCTTGGTGTGAATTTTACATACTACTACACAATAATAATAGTACTCACATTTTGTCTTATTTTATCAAATGCATCCTGATGTGTAAACATCAAACATATATTGACCTAACCATGTTCAAGTGTAACATATGTTGTCCATTTGTTTTGGTTTTTGTTAGACTGCCCTCTGGTGGAATCTTCTGTTCCTCAACTGCGCTCATCCAGTAAAGCTGTGAGTCCAGGCTCTAAGGTGCAGTTCTCTTGCAGTCCTGGGTTCTATCTGGTGGGGGAGCCAGTGCAGCAGTGCTTAAACAGAGGCCAGTGGAGCCACGCAGAGCCAATATGTGAACGTGAGTGATGTGAATGCACAGATAAACAACAAAAGACACAAAAACATACATTGACTGTTTAAAAACTGACACGCTCAAGACTACCATCACAGCCATGTATACAACAATATACTTGCACTGTACTGATATACAATCATGCAACTTATGTTTAACATTTTCAAAGGTAAATTTATACATGTCATAGCACACATAGACAAGTTTGTGCACACACTTACATTTACTGCATATATACACTATGTAGTATTAATACGTATTACTTAGTACCAGAACCGCCATTAATCTGTACCAGGGCTTTTCTCTTTGTATGTAGGTGTGGAGTGTGGTCCTCCCCCTGATCTAGAGCATGGCCAGTATCATGGAGAGGATTTCTATGCTGGGAGCTCAGTGCTTTATCAATGTAAACCAGGGTTCTATCTCCTCGGAGAGAGTAAGATGCTGTGTACCAATAATGGCAAATGGATTGGTAACCCACCTGCTTGTCTGGGTAAGCGATACACAGCTAATCTTTTGAAAGAACCAGATAGGCAGACTGAATAGACAATAAGTCAAGTTATCAAACACTACAGGTGCTCATGGAACCTGGAATATCATTTTACACTTGGTCTTTCATTTATCATTTACACTTGGCATGCCTTTGTTTTTATGTTGGTTTTTGCTCATATTACAGATGTGGATGAATGTTCTCTGGGCTCTGAATGTGATGAACACGCTAGTTGCCAGAACACTGATGGCTCTCATATATGCACCTGCATACCTCCTTACAGTGGAGATGGAAGAAACTGCACAGGTAACATCTCATTATAAGTTGGACAATTTATATGGACAAATAGCAGTCTCCTGATGAGTGCACTGCCAGTCCACACAGTTGCATGATTATTAACGCATTTGTGTATTTTAGACCAAGTCTGCCAGTCTTCTTTTACAAATCTGACAACATATTGTCCACCACAAGTTTCTAAAATCAATATTATATTTTACTTAACAAATACGTTCCTAAACTGAAGACAATTATTTTTGTTGTTCTTTATCTTCACAAGAGCCTGTAAAATGTGAAGATCCAGGTGAACCGGAGTTTGGGCATCGTGAGGGCAGTAATTTCATCATGGGTAGTGAGGTGGTCTTTTCCTGTAAGGAAGGCTATGAGTTGATTGGCTCATCCCATCTTTCCTGCACAGAGGAAGGAATTTGGAAGGAAGATGTCCCATACTGCAAAGGTAGGCCTAGCTTTCAGATCTGTATGTTGGTGCTACTGTTTCCCTACATACACTACCTTTCAAAAGTTTGGGGTTAGTATGATTTTTTTTTTTAAAGGAATTGATCATTTTATTCACCCAAGTAGCATTTAAATTAATATATATATATATATATATATATATATATATATATATATATATATATACATATATATATATTAATCAGCTCAACTGTTTTCAACATCAATAGTAAAAAGAAAAGTTTCTTCAGCACCAAAGCAGCATATGATGAATTCTGAATGATCATGTGAAGCCTGGAGTAAGGACTGCTAAAAATTCAGCTTTGCCATTACAGGAATGAACTCATTTTAAAATATATTAAAATTGAAAAGCATTCTTTTAAATTGTAGTAATATTTTCACAAAACTATTTATTTTTTTTAAAATCAAGTCAAGTCACCTTTATTTATATAGCGCTTTTTACAATGCAAATTGTGTCATATAAATGCAGCATTGGTGT
Source organism: Opsariichthys bidens (assembly GCA_037194245.1). NCBI lineage: Eukaryota > Metazoa > Chordata > Actinopteri > Cypriniformes > Xenocyprididae > Opsariichthys > Opsariichthys bidens. The sequence continues at coordinate 2,275,191 of CM074280.1, forward strand.
GCATAAGCTAATTTGAGCTTGTATTGGGAACCAAATGGTTGGAGCCTCCAATATTTAAGTAAATGTTTGTGTTATCCAGCCACAACACAGATACATTGTTTCTTAATCTTGCTGCTTGGTTTGGGTTCGGGAACTGATCTGATTCAGACATTCTCTGTATATATATTTCCTATTCCTGGGAAAAATATAAAGTCCAGGTGCTCTGCGGTCTAGGGTTTGGTCTAGGACCTTTTTAGATTCTGCGTATGTAGCCATCTGTTAATAAAGGCTTTTTTTTAACCTGAAAGAGTGCCATGGGCATTGTTCAGTCCATGTTACTGGAACAACTCTTTGTATTTGTATTTGTGCAGTGCCAGCAGACTGAGCGTTATCCTGAACCTCAGCCAGCAGCTTTTATGGGGCTTTTATGCCTGGTAATCCCGCATTACTGTATGCCAATCAACTTTACATGCATTTTGCTTTGGCAGATTCCCGATACTCTATTCTACAGATGCATTGATTTTTTTTCCCATTACAAAACAGAATTTAATACAATGATGAAAACAATTACTGTCTAAAGTGCATTGAACACACTGAACATAATCTGCTTCTAATGACCTCCCCCCACAGCCCTTTCCTGTGCTCATCCCACTCTCCCAGAGTATGGAATCCTAAAAGGGGCAAACTTCACATACGGAAGCAAGGTGACTTTCAGGTATCACTGTCAGTGTTAGATGTAGAGTCCGTTTCTAGAGGTATTGTATAGCCACTTTTAAGAGACCTGTTTGAAAATAACATAATGGGAAAGGATTTTATTTTAGTTTGTGTGTAGCTAATCTTTGCATTTTCTGCTCTGCTTCAGTTGTGAGAAGGGCTATGTCCCTCAGGAGCCAATAGAAAGCCAGTGTCAATCTGATTTGAAGTGGAGCAGAGAGCCCCATATTTGTAAGCCTGTAAGATGTGGTGACCCCCCAGTGGTGGATTATGCGGAGTATACCCTCAATGGCAAAGTCTACCTCTCCACGCTAACCTACACCTGCGTAGAGGGTTATAGGTAAAGTCTTCACTGACTCTATGAAAATTGTAGCAGGGACCGTACAGAAAAACATTTTTTGATGGTATGGTTGGTTTTTACACAATCTAGATGTCAGAGAAAGTGTTGATTCACCTTCTTTCTTGTGTGTGTGTGTAAAGATTGCAGGGTGCTATGGAACTGAAGTGTGAGTCATCAGGAGAGTGGGCATCTCCTCCCCCCATCTGTGCCAGGGTGGACTGTGGCAAACCTCCTCCTTTGAGGGATGCCGTGATTAAGGGCGACAACTTTACGCTGGGTAGCAGAATCATCTATATTTGCAAAGAGGGGTAACTTGCTTCATTTATGTACATTTTTGTGCCAGGGATCTGATTCTATTTGTCTGTGTTCAGCAAAAGCAAATGTTTTTTGCTCTGTAAAATATCTTTTTCAATCACTGTAGTAATGATTTGACAATCTGTCTTATTGTAGTTACACCTTGCTTGGCATTGAAACTCAAGAATGCCTGCCAAGTGGCAACTGGACTCGTAATTCTGCCCAGTGTGTGCCCCGATCTTGTGGGCCACCACCCCAAGTTGACCATGCCTTGCCTGACACTGGACACCAGCTTTTTGGCGACACTGCTATCTATTTCTGTGATGATGGCTACACTGCTGGTAACAATACGAAACTGTTTTGCAATGCCCAAGGTGTTTGGGCACCCCCGGATGGCTTTAGCATTCCTCACTGCATTGCCAACTTCTGCCAGCGTCCCCCAGATTTACCTCATGCCATTCTGGACTCCATAAACAAACAGAAGTATGCTAGCAATACAGAGGTCAACTACAAGTGTGAAGAGGGCTTTGTTCTTAACACAACAGGAACCCTGAAGTGTATGATAGGGGGAGAGTGGACACCCTTTCCTACGGACATTGGCTGTATGCCTGTCAGATGCTCAAAGCCGGACAGTATTGAGAAGGGCTATGTAAGTGGGAGCAATTATAGTTTTGGAGCGGTAATTGCGTACAGCTGTGATAAAGGGTATTTCATTCGAGGAGAGAAGAGGAGAATTTGTAAAGCCAATGGTGAGTGGGGAGGTGTCTTACCCACATGCCAGCCTATTTCCTGTCCCAGCCCACCTCGCTTGGCAAATGGTTTTATCCAGGTATATTCAATACTGTCTATATAAATATAATTCTAATATCAATGTAATCCTTGATCATTTCACATACATTTATTTCTCTATGCAGGGCCAAATAAGAAAGAACAGCTATGTATACAGCAGTAGAGTGACCTATGCTTGCAATGATGGTTATCACCTAACTGGGAAGCCTGAACGTATATGCATGGCCAATAAACAGTGGTCGAACAACAACCCTCCTGTTTGTGTCCTCCTCACCTGCCCTACCCCACCTGATATCAAAAATGGCCGTTATCACGGTTCCACCTTTGAAGTCGGCAGCAAGGTGGAATTTGTGTGCAACGAGGGATATGAGCTCATTGGAGATTCTGTATGGACTTGTTTAAAGTTTGGAAATTGGGACAAAAGCGTAACCCCACGTTGTTCCCCAGTACAGTGCCCTGAACCACCTTTAGAGGATAATCACCTTGTACTGCGTGGATTGGATTCTGACTCGGGCACTGTGGAGCTTTCTTGTGAGGAAGGATATGTTCTCCATGGAGCACGAACTCTTCATTGTACCCCATCCCAAGAGTGGAATGACTCTTTCCCCATCTGCAAGCAAGTGTTTTGTGGACCTCCACCTGAGGTCGCCTTTGGTGACCCGTCAGACACACTGTCCTACTTTGCTAGTGTGGTGACCTACTCTTGCATGGATGGCTTTACACTCCGGAAGGAAGCTTCTGTCCGTTGCCAGGCAGATGGGAACTGGAGTAAACCTTATCCTGAGTGTATTCCTGTTGAATGCTCACAGCCTGAGGAGATACCAAACGGAATTGTGGATGTTCAAGGACTAATGTATCTTAGTACTGCCATCTATAGCTGTAAGGCGGGGTATGACTTAGTAGGTAACAGCACTGTGCTTTGTGGTCAAAGTGGACTGTGGATAGGAGGTGTACCTGTATGTCACCCTGTTAAGTGTGCTGCACCCAAAGAGATTCCCAATGGCTCTGTTAGATATTCCAGGCTTCAATTTAGCCAATCAGTTACATACTCCTGCCAAAGGGGGTACCGCTTACAAGGCCCAGAAACACTCACCTGTCTAGAGAATGGACAGTGGCACCAAGAGGCTCCTTCTTGTTTGCAGATTTACTGTTCTCCTCCAAAACCAATTGAAAACGGCTTTGTAGAAGGACGAGACCATAAATTTGGGGTTACTATCTTCTATAGCTGCTTCCCAGGTTTCCTGCTAGTGGGTAATAATCATCTCACTTGTGAAGAAAATGGCTGGTCAAGCTCTGAGCCAAAATGTACTCCTGCTGACTGCGGCCTGCCTCCACACATTGATTTTGGTGACTACTCAAAGGTCAAAGAACTATCAGCCGAAGATGACACACTCACAAGCCAACATTTACCAGTAGACAACAGCTTTTTACACGGTTCCCTGGTTCAATATCATTGTCATGCCGGGTATGAAATGAAAGGTGGTGTCGTGTTGATGTGCCAAGAAGATGGCGTGTGGAATGGAACCGCACCTGTGTGTTCTCTGGCACAATGTGAGACTCCACCTAGTCCTGAAAATGGATCAGTTATGGTAACAAATAGCCCACATGGCAGCCTCGTAGAGTACAGTTGTGAAGAGGGTTACCAGCTCAGTGGACAGACAATTCGACAGTGTATCTCTGGGCAGCAGTGGAGTGATGATGCTCCTCGCTGTTTACCCATCTCGTGTGGTAATCCTGGAGGCATTGCGAATGGTGAGGTGATTGGAAAATCCTTTCACTTCAAGATGCTTATTCATTATGAATGCCACAAAGGGTTTGTCCTCGAGGGTGTTAAAACTAGAACTTGCCAGGTTGATGGGAAATGGGACAACAAAGCTCCAACATGTAGAGCAGTCTCCTGTGGGCGCCCTGTTGTATCAAAGGATGTTTTAGTAAGAGGAGACGACTATACGTTTGGTAAGAGGTTGTTGTTCAGCTGCAATCTGGGCTTCATCCTACAGGGGGCCCCGACAAGCGTTTGTTCGCCAAATGGCAGTTGGAGTGAGGCTCCTCCGAAATGCCTACCGGCCTACTGCGGTCAACCACCGGTAATTGAAAATGGCAGAGTAGCAGGCACGGATTATGGCTACAACGGTATTGTTAGGTATGCGTGTGACATTGGCTACGTCTTGACAGGAAATCCTTCGCTAATATGCAGAGCTGATGGACTATGGGATGACCCTCCTCCGCGGTGCGACATAGTCACATGCGACCCACCTGAAGACATTAGCCATGGGTACCTGAATGGATCAAGCTTTAATTTTGATGATGTTGTGGAGTATATTTGCTTTCCAGGATATGAGGTTGTTGGCAGTCCAGTTTTACGATGTGCTGCTGAGGGTGTCTGGTTAGGGCAAGTTCCAGAATGCCGACCATGTGTCTGCAGTCCCCCGATTCTAAAGTACGGCACTATTCTCGGCCGAGACCACACCTGTGGTGCAAGCATCTGGTTCCGATGTGATGATGGCTATAAAATTCTTGGCCCTGCAGAGGCAATATGTGACAAGGGCGGAGTGTGGAGTCCAGGAGTGCCTATCTGCACACGAGGGAGATGCTCCAGCCCTCCCCCAGCTGTGACGAATGCTGTCGTGCAAGGCAGTGCTGCCTACTCTATTGATGCAGTCACCTACCGCTGTAGGCCAGGATATCACTTGAAAGGTTTCCCCCATCTTTCCTGTGGAAGGTTGGGTAGATGGGGAGAGCCCAACCTGAGTTGTGAACCCGTTTCTTGTGGAGTGCCTCCTCTTATCCCAAATGCAGAGACTGCTGGGGTGGTGTTAACCTATGGCAGCAAAGCTCAGTACAGGTAAAATTACACAACATAAACATTCAATAAATGCTAAATTAAATACATAAAATGCTGCGGTGCATTGAACTGAAAGTTTCCACTTGGCATAGGTGTAAAGAAGGCTTTGAGTTAGCAACAAAGACAGACTCAATTACCTGTGAAAATGATGGCACCTGGTCCAAGCACAGCGTCAGATGTCGACTTTCACCCTGTAGCCTGCCTGCTAACCTCACCAATGTAGTTGTCACAGGCAAGCAGCTCACACCTGTTGGGGGCACAGTCATAATCTCCTGTAGACCAGGGTACTATCTTGAGGGACCTGGATTGTCTGAGTGTACAGTAAGTAATATGCCAAGATCAGCATTCTGTGTAGATAAATTTGTCATTTTCTAATTATGTCTCCATATTATTTCTTCCAGGTCTCTGGCAAATGGTCTCCAACTTTCTCTTCCAAGTCCTGTGTCCCTGTTATTTGTGAGAAGCCTCTCCCCATTCTTAATGGTTTGGTTGAGGGCAAGAGCTACAATTACGGAGATATTATTAGCTATACTTGTCTAACGGGATTTGAACTACAGGTACATATTTATTCATCCATCCATTTCTAAACTGCTTGACCTATGTAGGGCCACAGAGATGCAGTAACCTATCCCAGTGTCTCAGGCTGTAGGCAGCCATACACTCTGGAAAAAAAGTACAGTTATCAACAGCGATTAGTCCTTATTTTATCTAATGCCATATTCCCCCAAATCAATGCCGCAATAAATGTGTTTCTAATAGTGGTGAATAAGAGCTAGTAAGCATGTATATATTTATATTCTTATTTTACATCACCCAGGGTGACTCTGTTCAAATATGTCAAGGTGATAAAACCTGGAGTGGAATTCAGGCGGTGTGTGCTGGTAAGACTTTTTTGTCTTGTTTTCTGGTTATCTTTAATAATTAACAAGATTAGGTTCATTTTTCTTTCCTTTTTTTCTTGTAAGCATAAATTTCATAAAATTAAGCACCAGCTTATTAATAGGTTCATGCTTAACAAGAAAAAGATGCTATTTGTTATATCTTTTATCTTCCTATAGCTGTATCATGTGGTCCTCCACCAATGGTTCCCCATGCAGTTACTTTGTCAAGTGGTCAGACATACCAGAGTATTGTGAGTTACATGTGTCCTTCAGGGATGAGGTTGGTTGGTTCACAGAACCTCACTTGTCAAGCCGATGGAACATGGAGCTTACCCACACCAGCATGTGAAGGTAAGAATAGATAAACAGTCACTCTTTCGCTTTAAGAAACAGCCTAAGTTCAACATCTTTCAGCGCTTCTCTATCTAACCGTTTTTCCATACTTTCCTCTTCCTTTTTCACAAATGCACATTCACAAACTCTCAGTTTCAGGAGGCTGTGAGAAGATGACAGATTTATTGAATGGAAAAGTGCAAGAGCACAACCTGTCAAGTGGGCGTGCTCTTGAGTTCCACTGTGAAAAAGGCTACACACTGCAGGGAGAGTCTCTCATCATGTGTGTGGGAAATGGCTCCTGGAGTTCACCCTTCCCCGTCTGTTTACGTATGTCAAGTACTATAGTTTCAAATACTTTGACAATATTTGAATGGAAGCTTTCTGGATGAGGGACTTTTTCATTCTTAAAAAACTGCATTTTATTCACTAACCACTTACAACCCTATCTAACTTGGTGTTAAATGTGCTGAAAATACAGTCGTGAGAAGTTAAGTAAAAGTCATTGTCATTCTTTTCTGATCAAACACACTTCCATTGTACAGTCACCTAAAGGATTATTAGGAACATCGGTTCAATTTCTCATTAATGCAATTATCTAATCAATCACATGGCAGTTGCTTCATTGCATTTAGGGGTGTGGTCCGGGTCAAGACAATCTCCTGAACTCCAAACTGAATGTCAGAATGGGAAGGAAAGGTGATTTAAGCAATTTTGAGCGTGACATGGTTGTTGATGCAAGACGGGACGACCTGAGTATTTCACAATCTGCTCAGTTACTGGGATTTTCACACACAACCATTTCTAGGGTTTACAAAGAATGGCGTGAAAAGGGAAAAACATCCAGTATGCGGATGTTTGTGGGCGAAAATGCCTTGTTGATGCTAGACGTCAGAGGAGAATGGGCCGACTGATTCAAGCTGATAGAAGAGCAACTTTGACTGAAATAACCACATGTTACAATCGAGGTCTGCAGCAAACCATTTGTGAAGCCACAACACGCACAACCCTGAGGCGGATGGGCTACAACAGCAGAAGACCCCACCGGGTACCACTCCTCTCCACTACAAATAGGAAAAAGAGGCTACAGTTTGCACAAGCTCACCAAAATTGTTGAACTTCCAGTTGAAGACTGGAAAAATGTTGCCTGGTCTGATGAGTCTTGATTTCTGTTGAGACATTCAGATGGTAGAGTAAACAGAATGAGAACATGGATCCATCATGCCTTGTTACCACTGTGTAGGCTGGTTGTGGTGGTGTAATGGTGTGGGGGTGTTTTCTTGGCACACTTTAGGCCCCTTAGTCCCAATTGGGCATCGTTTAAATGCCACGGCCTACCTGAGCATTGTTTCTGACCATGTCCATCCCGTCATGACCACCATGCACCCATCCTCTGATGGCTACTTCCAGCAGGATAATGCACAATGTCACAAAGCTCGAATCATTTCAAATTGGTTTCTTGAACATGACAATGAGTTCACTGTACTAAAATGGCCCCCACAGTCACCAGATCTCAACCCAATAGAGCATCTTTGGGATGTGGTGGAACGGGAGCTTCGTGCCCTGGATGTGCATCCCACAAATCTCCATCAACTGCAAGATGCTCTCCTATCAATATGGGCCAACATTTCTAAAGAATGTTTTCAGCACCTTGTTGAATCAATGCCACGTAGAATTAAGGCAGTTCTGAAGGCGAAAGGGGGTCAAACACAGTATTAGTTTGGTGTTCCTAATAATCCTTTTGGTGAGTGTATATAAAGTAGGATCATTATAGATTCTACCTTCCAGCAGTTGCCACTGCACCATTGCAAGCTATCAATAAGTGCCATTTATCTTTAGTGTATACCCTTCTAAGATTTGATTTTGGCATTTGTTTATTTCTTTATTGATGTGTTTAGTTCACTCTCGTGTTTTTCAAAAACAGACATTCTTTCTGTGTGCAAACTTTGCAAGAATTTGCACAACAGACAATTTTGGGAAAGAAATTTCACAAGCCAGTAAGTCTTTTGTCAGGCCTTCACCAATGAGAGAATTGCAAAACACCTTATCTTGCACCAAGAAACATAAAAACTAAGTTTGCATTTTTAAGAAGTTACGATGCTACTAACTGTATTATATGCTACTAACTGCTTTTTTATTTAATCAGCAAGGCTTTACAGTAATACAAGACTCAAATCTTATCCCCCCCACCCCCCCACAGCCAAATCATGCCCTCCTCCTCCTGGTTGGACTGGAGGCAATGTCAACATTAATCAGACGGCTTTCCTGGTAGGCCAGTCAGTACCAGTCAGTTGTCCTAAAGGTCAGCGGTTCAAAGGTAACCAGGGAAAAGGTATCGCCACTTTAACCTGCAAGAGTGATCAGACCTGGACCCCTATCACTGCAGTGTGCGAGAGTGAGTACAAGCATTCATTATACCACCTTACATTTATTTATTAGTTGCTTTAAATGACAAAAATAGAATTATTATATGAATTTATTTTAATGTCCAAAAGCATTTTGCACCAAATCTCCGGGGAATCTATCCCCAATTTGATCTCAAATTGTTCAGCACAGGCAGAATCTAAAGTACTTTTCCAAGATGTTTGAGCCATATATTAAAACATATTTCAGCGTCACTGTGGTGTACCTCACTATCCCATGGTAAATCTGAACATGTACAGCATGAAAATTTCTAAACCACATACTGTACTCACAACTTGCATTTTCTCAAAATCAAGAGCCAATGGACTTCCTGATTTGACTAGCTGGTGATTTGTCATATTGTGATGGGTTAAGATACTGTTAACTTTCTGACCCAAGCACAGCTGCCTATTACAACAGCTTTGTCAGATTTGACCAATATCATTTGTTCTTCATTTAGGCTGCAGTTTTACAATTAGTGCAAATTCATTTGTATTGTAATTGTGGAAAGTTTTATTTGACACATACTGTATATGGGTGCAAATGCTAATGGTGTCGAAGACAAATCAGTTCCAATCCCTAGTGAGCTGTCTACAGAAACAGAATTTTAATGCATTTTAGCCATGCTTCCGATACAAAAATAGGTATATTTATTATTTCTGAGATTCTTGTTTTGGCCAAACGCTCAGTCTCAGAAAGTCAAAAAGTCAAAGCCTCAGAATACATTATAGTTAGTTCAGTGAAAAATAAATAATTCTAAGATGGCAGATGAGACCAGAGAAACGATTAAAAACATAAGCTGAATTAATCAGCACTTTTCAGTATTGAGTGGAATACTGTATCTGTAAGTAAAAAGTCATGTGTTTACCCAGTATTTGTGTGGCTGTGTATTTTTATAATTACAACATACTAACATGCTAACATCAAACACTATTAAAATCAATTTCAAAAGCTCACTAGGTTTTGGAACATAACGTGTCACATTGATTGTAAACCAAATTTCTTGTTTCAATGCATGGAGTCTCTAAATTTTCACCTTTGTTTTCCTCTGTTCCCAATGCTTCTGCACGCTATCATACAAAATAATTCACGGCTTTTCTCTCAGTTAGTTCACGTTCCTTTTGTCGTGTTGTATTATTTGTGATATTTTGATCCTCAGGCAATTTGCATGTTAGCTCTGTAATATGGTGGATTGTGTGCACATTTATAACTGGCTATTGCCTAAATCTGAACAATATGTGTGTAGATTCACTTTTTTCTCTGTGAGACACCTGTTGAATTTCACTCACTGCCTCTGGCATTACTATTATCAGATATGAGAGGATACTATGATATCATCTGTCAAATGTGCATTTCTCGTGCACCATCTCCTGTTTTGTGGATATGTTTGTATGTTCCCAACACTAATTAGGCTTCCTGTTATATGAAAGACATGTCAAATATTCTAAAATACATCTACCTAAAGAGTTTGAAATGAGAGCGCTAAAAAATGCCATTTCTTAACTATCCTTGAAAGACCCAGAAAGCTCTCTTTAGTTTTTCAATGGACTGCTCAGCTTTGCTGAGAATCTTCCTTTCTAACCTACTGGTCCGGTCCATTTTAATCACACACAGGGGTGTCCTGCGGCCCACCACTGTACGTGGCAAATGGGGTAGTCCGTGGGGCAATGTTCCAGTTTGGAGATGTGGTGGTGTACACATGTTACGCAGGCTACACAATGGAAGGTTCTAGCAGGAGTGTGTGCTTGGAGAATGGCACTTGGACCCCACCCCCTACCTGCAAAGGTAGCACAAGGACCTGCCCTTAAATCCCACTTGGATTTCTGCCTTCAGCCTTTTTCTGCATCTTTGCAAAATCCTGTGACTCCTTTTGGCTGGTCTTGCACATTTACACATAAACACAAGCACTGGGCATTTTAGACTGTAGTATCTTTACAGCTAATGACTATTAAGCAACACTGCTAGTCAATGGCTTGAGATTTACTAGCCCTGTTTGTGCATTTTTGTACTAAACATTTTTGTCTCACTAATTTATTCAAAAGAAACTGAAAAGTTCCATTGCCTTTCTGTACATTACTGTAAATAGATCATATTTAACATGTTGACCTCCACTACCATTGGAAAGTTTGGGGGTGGTAAGATTTTTTTTAAAATTTCTGGAAAAGTCTATAAATGCACACCAAGGCTGCATTTATTTGATCACACATCAAACACAGTAATATTGTGAATATTGTAACAATTTAACTAACTGTTTTGTATTTGATTCTATAGCTGAATTTTCAGCAGCTGTTACTTCAGTCTTCAGAAATCATTATAATATGCTGATTTGGTGCTCGTTGAAAACAGTTGTGCTGCTTAATATTTTTTGTGGAAACTGTGATAAATTTTTGTCAGGGTTCTTTGATGAATAGAAAGTTCAAAAAGAACACCTTGGGGGGGGGGGGGGGTATTATGTCAAACTCCTTATAAAATATTATTTTATAATAATTTTAATTGTCTTTAAGTTATAGTATCTGACATGAATAGTATGTAATAATATTGTTTTAGGTGTGTGCAATGATATACAGTATAGCTAACTATTACTTTGTGTCAGAAATGGTACTCTATTTTAGCATATATAGAATGCTATATTGACAAAGGTGGGGCCAGAATTTATTTTATAATAGCCATTGAACAACAGCGTTGTCTCACAGAGATTACAGGGATGGGCTGTGGTATGGACGTCACTCTTTTTAACAAAGCATGAATGATTCACTATACAGTTGTGTTCAAAATTATTCAACCCCCACTGAAATTGATTGTTTTGGCCGGTTTGACATTGATTTTGATCATTCAGTCATCCTGCTTACAATTAAATCAAAGAGGCACGTGTAGGTCAGACAAATATAACATAACATTTATAATGAAATAACCACAAATGTCTTTTCTCTGCTCACATCATTATCAGTTTTATTCAACCCCCAAGTGACATTCAATCTTAATACTTAGTACAACATCCTTTTACAGTTATAACAGCTTTTAAACGTGAAGCATAGCTTGACACAAGTGTCTTGCAGCGAGCTACGGGTATCTTCGCCCATTCATCATGGGCAAAAGCCTCCAGTTCAGTCACATTCTTAGGCTTGCGCACTGCAACTGCTTTCTTTAAGTCCCACCAGAGGTTCTCAATCGGATTTAAGTCTGGTGACTGCGATGGCCATTTCAAAATGTTCCAGCCTTTAATCTGCAACCATGCTCTAATGGACTTGGAGGTATGCTTGGGATCATTGTCCTGTTGAAAGGTCCAACGTCTCCCAAGCCTCAGGTTTGTGACGGACTGCATCACATTGTCCTCCAATATCTCCTGGTACTGAAGAGAATTCATGGTACCTTGCACACGCTGAAGCTTCCCAGTACCTGCAGAAGCAAAACAGCCCCAAAGCATGATTGACCCCCCGCCATGCTTCACAGTAGGCAAGGTGTTCTTTTCTTCATAGGCCTTGTTCTTCCTCCTCCAAACATAGCGTTGATCTATGGGCCCAAACAGTTCTAATTTTGTTTCATCAGTCCACAGAACACTATCCCAAAACTTCTGTGGTTTGTCCACATGACTTTTGGCATGCTGCAGTCGACTCTTCTTATTCTTTGGAGACAGCAAGGGGGTGCGCCTGGGAGTTCTGGCATGGAGGCCTTCATTACGCAGGGTGCGCCGTATTGTCTGAGCAGAAACTTCAGTACCTACATCTGACAAATCTTTTCTCAGTTCCTCAGCAGTCACACGGGGACTTTTCTCCACTCTACGCTTCAGGTAGCGCACAGCAGTCGAAGTCAGCATCTTCTTTCTGCCACGACCAGGTAGCGTTTCAACAGTGCCCTTTGCCTTGAATTTGCGAATGATGCTTCCTATGGTGTCTCTTGGTATGTTTAACATCTTTGCAATCTTCTTATAGTCATTGCCCTTCCTGTGAAGAGTAATCACCTCTTCTCTTGTCTTCCTGGACCATTCTCTTGACTTCACCATGTTTGTAACCACACCAGTAAATGTCTAGAAGGAGCTGAGTATCACAGTCATTTTAAAGCTGCCTAATTGGTGCTTATTAGGCTTTATTGCTGCTCCCTGACATCCACAGGTGCTTTCAATACCTGATTGAAAACACTTCAATGGACCTCTGTTCTTCAGAGTGGTAGTCTTTAAGGGGTTGAATAATTGTGTCAATGAAGAATTCACAAAAGAAACATTTACTACTGTATTACAAAACCAATTGATGTCATTTTAGTTGCATATGCTTCTTTAAGAAGTCCTTGTAGGATTTCATTCTGAATTCAATTACAAATGTACTCTAAATTCTCTAAAACCATTTACAGCATTGGGGGGTTGAATAATTTTGAACACAACTGTATAGAGCTTTAATTTTTGGCATGTTGATGTTTTAACCTTGCTCATTTAGTTTGGCTCAGTGCTTGAAGGCGTCACAACAGCTTCTTAAAATGCACTGCTCATTAACAGTCATCCTACAAGCCAAGCAGTATTTCTGTCTGTGGTTTCACTACTTCTTACTAGAAAGCAAGAACTGTTGCTTGTTGTGGGAATGTCTGTAAATACATGAATATATGGGAAGTCGAATGTGAAGGAGAGTTTAAAACAAAATTTTGTCTCATACTGTTTGAAAGTACTAAATTAATATTAATTTAGAATACAAACTTTATATTACTGTAATTATATTACTGTACGCTGCCCTATATGAAAACTTTCTTTTTTTCTTTATAATTTGAAACAAATAACAGAACATGAATCTATCAATTTGCCCCTTCTATAATTTAAAGTGTCATCAAAAACCACAAGTCCCTTTACTCTAAGGCTATAAATGTGACAGTCAGCTGCTGGCTCATTATTTATTAGAACAAAATAACTACATGATGTTCTCGTTCACTCTGATAAGCAGTTTAAATCAGTGAATTGAGTCAGTGCTGTCTGCCACTGCACTGAAAAAAATATTTTCATGATTTATCATGAAACTTTTTACAAATCAGCTTAGGCTGACAAAGGTTTGTTCAGATAACATAATATTTTGAGTTTCAATTAAATAAATTAGTCTATTTCTTTGTATATATTTTTTTTAGTTTAAATGAACTCTCATGAATGTTAAGGCAACCAGGTTAGGCTGCTTTAAGTTAAACCAACAGTGTGATTGTGTCTTTAATCATTTCTGTACATGCCACATCCACAATAATACTGTTCATTTAAAAATCGAGTAGAAAAAGGGCCTATAGTGATGCCCCTGGCAACATGCGAGAAGTGCTGTTATGCCACAGCTTAAAATACAGAAGTGCCGGTATTCCATACCGGTGCATACCGGCCCACTTCGAGCACTGGTTTGGTTGCTTGCAGAAATGAACTCTGATCAGTGCAATTTCACACCAGTCTGAACGGCTAACATCTAATTCTTTGAATGCTGCATGTCTTTCTGTTGGAGAGTGGCACTGTGTACAGTTTATACTGTTTTAAAGATTGTGTCAATTTCTTTATTGTACTAATCGTGTTGTGTTTGTCCAGCTGTGTGTTGGGTCCAATGTCAGAATGGAGGTGTGTGCCAAAGACCAAACACTTGCTCTTGTCCAGAGGGATGGATGGGCCGATTTTGCGAGGAGCGTAAGTACCCTCACAAACATACACAATAACAACAACAGCATACACAAACAGAGATTATTAATATTTCTACATGACAGCAGTCATGGATGAAAAACAGTGGGCATCACAACAGCTTCTCAAAATGCACTGGTCATTAATAGTCATCCCTCAAACCTAGCTGTCTGTGGCTTCACTCCTTCTTTACTAGAAAGCAAGAAGTGTTGGGTGTATTGTGAATGTCTGTACATGCATGGATATATGGAAAGTAGAAAGTGAAAGAGTGGTTGAAAGTTCTGATGTTTTTTCCTGTCTCTCTTCAACCCAGATGTCACACAATTTCATACTGCATGTACCTTTTTTTTTCTTTTCTTTTTTGCAGCGATCTGCATCCTACCGTGTCTCAATGGAGGGCGCTGTGTCGCTCCATACCAGTGTGAATGTCCAGCAGGATGGATGGGCACACGCTGCCACAATGGTAAAAGTGTTTGTTTGTGTGTGATGACTCATAATTGTTGTCAAGAAAATTAGTTAATTTATTACATAAATATATAATGATAAGTAGCAGAACATCTTAGGTTACGTATGTAACCCTGGTTCCCTGAAAGCACCCCTCCGAACAAAGACTGGCAGCTTCTAATTGGCTGAAGCAAAGCAGTCGGGGCTTGCAGGGAGTGTGGCAACGTGACGCAGAGTCTCGTTCCCTAATTCAGGGAACCAGGGTTACACGCGTAACCTGACAGGTTCCCTTTCACGGGAACTCGAGCTGCATTGAGACCCGTTGGGTACCTCATACCCACAATGCCATAATACCAAAAGCCCCAACTGTGGAGTTAAGAAGAGAGGACCGAAGACCCAGAAGTAGAGCCTAAGTCAAGGCTATAAAATCTGATGAAAGTGTGCGGAGAGGACCAGTCTGCCGCATCACAAACATCCTAAAGAGACACTCCTGACGGAAGGGTTTTAGAGGCCACCATACTCCTAGTGGAATGGGTCAAAGGACGGACAGTCAAAGGTGAAGGCTGTCCGGCTGACTCACAGGCAAGTGAGATGGCCTCAACCACCCACTTGCTCATTCTCTGCTTAGAAGCGGGCCACCCCTTCCTGGGTGACCTGAAACAGACAAACAATTGATCTGATCTACGTCACAGGGCAGCTCTGTGAACGTAAGCATCTAGGGCCCGAACTGGGCAAAGCAGATTGAAGTTCTCCTGATCTGTAGTAGCAAAAGGTGGAGGGCAAAAGGCCTGCAGCACAATGGCTCCCATTGTATTAGTAAGGACCTTCGGTAGATAGCCGGGTTTAGTATGGAGAATAGCCTTCGCCATACCTGGTGCAAAATCAAGACATGAAGGAGCCACTGAAAGGGCTTGAAGATCTCCAATTCTTTTAAGAGATGAAATAGCCAGAAGAAAAATAGTCTTCAAAGTGAGGAATTTTTCTGAAACCTCCTCCAAATGTCCAAAGGGAGCCATGGCCAGGCCCTCAAGCACTATGGCTCAGTAGAGAGACCAGAACTCATGAACGAGTCACAACCTCCATCAACTCCTCGTACGCGGGGGTATGAAGCGGTGAATCTTCATAATCCCCTGTCTCAATGCTCACTACATCCAACTCCTCAGAGCTGGATAAGTGAAGCACCGGTGCCTCAGAAGAAACCACAAATCGTGACCCTGAGATAAGGCACTAGATCTGGCAGGTGAGGGCAGAGAAAGGGCAGAACCCGTCTCAAACCCCTTAACCAGATCCATTTGCGAACCCCATGATCTGAACTGCCGCTCTGCCTCGGCAGAAGTGGGAACCAAACCATGAGGAACGCGAGCCGAGGCACCCTCCAAGCACTTTCACTGCCATCTTATCACAGTGATCACATCCAGCCTCCTCGAGAGCTGACTGTGTGTACTCCCCTCCCAAACGAACAACACAGAGCTCGTATGTATCCCTACTCATAATAAAACGGGGGCAGGGAAGAACACACGTTCTGAATTGTTGCCATTTTACATTTATATAAGTGTGATAAACTTTGACAGACAACAGTAAATATCACAGACAGAAACACAGAGTGCTTACTGAAGACAGAGAAGGTGCCATTCTTTGTTCGGAGGGATGCTTTATAGTTTCCTGGTCTGTGATGTCACCCGTCTGTGACGTTCCGTCACACCATTGGACGGATTTCACACGTGCTTCATGACGCAATCACACAGAAGCATTCCCAACACATCTCGACACAGCTCGAGTTCCCATGAAAGGGAACTATTTGACTTGTCAGTGCAACCTCGAACGTTCTCATCTTGAATGAGAAATACATTTACATTTAATCGTTTAGCAGACAATTTAATCTGGAGTGGCTTACAAATGAGGAGAACAATAGAATCAATCAAACAATAATATGATAACAAATCTACAAAACTAAGGAAGTAGAAGCATCATCTGTTTGTCCTGACAAGTTGAGACAAATTAAACAATTAGTGATAACCTCACAGCACTTAATTACTGCCAATTAATGGAGCCGAAACATCTGCCATTTACTTCAAACTATCTGTGGTCTTACATGTGAGCGTAAGTTCAACTGTAAAAGTTGCTATTTCGGGAAATATCTCTCACTGTTAACTGAAGAGATTATGATAAGCTAATTAAATTTAAGAGAATAAATGTAGGGTGGAGTGTAATTATAGACCGAAGGGCCTCATGGTGGGATGGGGGCCTGGCTCATTCTCCTGGGTCGTTGTGTGTCATGCTCATGTTGTTGCCCGGCAACACCTGTGACAACAGGCCACTAATAGTGATATCCAGTAGATCCCAGGAGCTCAAGCAGTAAAACAAAACACAATTATTGAAAACGCGTAGGGGCGGTTGACATGACATGTCGAGCAGTGACAGTAGTGTGATATACTATACTTCATCTAAAATGATCTTATTCAGCAATTATTATACTTCTAGTTTTATGAACTCACATTAATTGAGACTTTATATTTTAATAATGATGTCAAACTACATACATGTACATACAAGCACTATTTAAGTGAACTGCAAAACATCTAAAAGATCAATGAAAATTATGAAAAAGTTGACCATACACTTTCTATTGCAGTAATAAATGTATATATATATACATTTTATTCTAAAAACTTTTGTCACAAATGTTAATTTCTATTAAAAAAATGTTAATTCATGCTTATTTAAAACTTGAATTTAAATTAGGTTTAATGTATTTAGGTGAATTAACCCTTTAATTGCAGAAACTGCTTCTTTTCTCAAGACAGAAAGTTTTCATTTATCATATTGATGTGCATTTGCTTTCGCAATACTGTGATCATCTGCATAACGAATGACTTCTAAAGGACAAGGACTCATTTATAATATCACACACATTATATTTTTACAGTTATCAATGAAACTTTATTATATTTATTGGGAACACCACCAGCAGAACTATAATTTACCTCAACTGCAGTACTTGCTGGTTCTTGTTGTAAGGTCGTGGTCTGTCTCTTCCTTTTTTCTTTTCTTTTCTTTTCTTTTTTTATCTCTCTCGATCATTGATGATTCATATGAGGTTGGTTTAAATGTCTGTCTGGACAAAGGTCTCTAGGGCAAAGAGGAATTCTGGGAATTCTTAATTCCTTTTAAATTACAGGGTATGTCCACTTTGAAGAACCTTCCTGGTTGTTCTCCAAAACAGATTGTGTGAATGTATGGATTAATAACAGAAAGAATTTAGTTCTTTTTCTTTTCTTAGAAAGACAATGCCAAAGTGCACCACGAAAAAGAAGACAAGTTATACAAAGTTCTATAAAGCCTAGAAATATATTTTTGAACTGCAGTATTTTGATGCTGTAGCAACACATTTATAAAATATAAATATATGCACTGGATTAGTGGTGAATTATTAGTTAATGGGAATATTTTTGTGTGTGTTCTTAGCGGTGTGTTCCATGCCCTGTTTGAATGGAGGAAGGTGTATCCGACCCAACAGGTGTCATTGCAGCCAAGGATGGGGAGGATATGACTGCTCTAGGTAGGCCAAACATAAATAAGATACATGACATATTCATATTAACACATGCATGCTCGTTGCATAGAAAATTTTGACATTTGATGACCTATAGTATATAAACCTCAACACATTGTAACGTAATCTAGCCAATGTATTTCCTCTAACTGTACAAGGAACAGCGAAACGGTCAGCTGGGAGATTCTGTGAAAGACAAGTAAAGAAAAGAGTAGGGAAATTCAGATAAGAACTAGCCTTCTTTGTATGTCCGTATGTGAATTTATGCCTCTGACACACCTAGTTTCATGATAGCGTATCTCTTACAATAAGCATTTCTCAGAGCACTTGCTTTCAATCCAGCCACTGAGTTGGCCGAGGGATAGGAAAAGCAGACTGCAGCTTTTTCTTTTTTCAATTCATTCTTCTAAGGAATTTGCTCCTTTCTGAGCTTTATTGCACCGATTCAGATTTTATTGAGCAAATACAGCCTCTCACTAGAGTACTATTGATCTGTGTGTTTCCAGCCAGTCGACTTGATACCCGTATCCCTCAGCTAATTAGATGCTGCAGTCATCATTTCTGGTCCTTTAGAGTGATTCCCAATTAGATTTATGTGACAATTGGTCACTCTAAGAAACAACTGAGCTTTAAAGCAATTTTCAAGGTCGATCGGTTTGATATGTAAAGTCAGGATGAGTCAATGCCTCCAGCAAATATCATTTACCCACGCTTGAGGAAGATGTCAAATGTTAGCGATTATGTTGATCAAAAAATGGGTTTTAATATTGTTTTTAATTTGTTTTTCAGAAAAAGAAAATCTGGATACTTTCAATTTTAAAGTGCCACGCTACAAGAGTTCGAGTCTGAACATGTCAGAAACTTGTACGCAACACATCTTCTCTTTCCTTCGAAAGTCCTAAGTGGTTTTGTAAATTAAAGCTGTATTTTTTCATGTAGAAAATGAAACAGTATTAAATATATGCTGCTGCTATATACATGAACTTGTATGATGTGTAAAAATGTTGATGTGATTGTCCAATGTACATGTATATAAACTATTCTTTTCATGTTTTTATTAAAACAGAAAACAAGTATATGAAAACCAACTGTAATGCTCATTCCCGCAGTTAATGATGAAGAATTCTCAATTAAACTTTCGGTTTGTTTACTCGCCTGTCTCGTGTGACTAAAATAATTTGACTTGGATAATTTGATGCACCCAATACAATTGTAACTCAACTTTTCACTTCTTTTGATTGTTTTAATTTCATACAAAGCCTACATACAATACATTAGAGACAGCCGTAGAAGGCCAAAATAATGAACAAAAAACAGTCTTTAAGGAAAGTATTACCACAGGTTCTGTATACAAAATAAAATGCAATATAAATGTAGCTGTTGTAAATTAGAGGATGCGAATGGCGTTTCCGTACTTGATTTCAACTTCTGAAATCAAGATCAGTAAACCTATTCTGTGTATTTGACTACAGTTTGTTTGTTTTCCTTCATTTATGCATCTTGATCTTCTCTTCCAGCTTAGATTGGTTTGATCCAGAAAATTCATCAATCTGCAAAACAATTGTTGAATCTCAGTTAGGGGGAACAAAATCAGCTAATCAGAGAACTGAAATCCTCCAGGATTGATCTTTTACCTTCTCCCCGTTCTTGTAGAAATGGAATGTTGGCATACATTTGATGTCACAGAAAGTGGCCACATCCTAGAACAGAGAAAGAGGGAGGGGAGGTAAGGTTTGAATAGGTTTTTCAGTCTGTTGTTTGATGATAAACCTCTTCGATAGCGTCTTTTCATTTTACTTGGCTAGTCTGACCACTTTTGTAAGAGCTCTTAAGGGCTGAGATGACCCCCATGACACGATGGCGGTCAAA
Source organism: Opsariichthys bidens (assembly GCA_037194245.1). Classification (NCBI taxonomy): domain Eukaryota; kingdom Metazoa; phylum Chordata; class Actinopteri; order Cypriniformes; family Xenocyprididae; genus Opsariichthys; species Opsariichthys bidens. The sequence continues at coordinate 2,295,255 of CM074280.1, forward strand.
ATTTGAAATCCTTAAGGAAAATGCTTTGTTTCATATTCAAATCATCTTAATTGATATTTTCCACCAAACGTTAATTCAGTCAGAAAAAGGTCCACAGGATGTGTGGGTTGTTATCAGAACCTTCAAACGCTCTGCTTGCATTTGCCATCTGTACCTTGCGATTTAAATGTCAGTCAAAAAGCATGACATTTTAACAAATCGCAAACATGCATAAAGAATTCAGCTTTCAAACACACATCCTGTAATCTGCTTTACAACAAAGCATTGTAATAATAGCTAGTGTTTGTAACCATAACAACATGGGCAACCACCAGAATCGTCCCATTCTGGCAGCGTTTCAGTCTACCTCTGATAAACCTCAATGACAGCCAATATCCTTTCTCAGCACTATCCTGTGCATCAAATAACGCACTATCAGCAAGCCGATCTGGAAAACGGCAACCAGCTGACGAATGTGCTGAGATCTTCTGATGTGTTTGGGTCCTTTTCAAAATGTTAGGCTGTATGCGAGTATCCAAACACATCATACTACACCAGACATCTGTCTACTCGAGGGAGATAGCAAGGCCAGTATTCAAATGAAAGTACCAGAGTAAAACCTGTAAAGGGTGTTTTGCTCATTTGCCTCAACTGTCTGTAGACTTTGTGTATTCATCAGAGAAAAAGAAGAGCAGGTGACTAACCTGTGCATCATCCACATCAACCTTTAGAAACACCACATTTTTGTTCTCTTCTTTTTCAGACAGCCCCTGTGGAGGAAAAAAGAGGCGGTAGTAAAAAGCAAACCACAAAGCTCTGAATCAAAGCACTTCCTTTGAGCTTTAAAATTTTGTTCCTTCCGTTTCATCGGTGAAATTTGCATATGCTTTCTTTTATTTCCTAAACCAGGTACAAATTCATGCGTGTTAAAGTAAGGAATTAAAGTAAAAGTAAACAGCTGGTTAATGCTTTCATGTAGTTTACTCATGTGGTGAAAGTTGTTTTTTTTCTTCTTCTTATGGTTGGTTCTTAAGTACACCAAAATCTCAAAATAAGCTAGTGTTTGTAACCATGACAACCGTCACAATTGTCTTTAAAGAATGAATCAGCACTTTTAAGGCTCTTTTTTTTTTTTTTTTTTTTACCCCGCTCCTCTTCCTTTATCAGGAGTGCCTCTCATTTGCATTCTCTGCATGATTCATGCTTTAATTCTTAAGAAAGGCTGCCCAGACAACACAGCACAACAACAGAGCCACTCCCGATGTTTCTGGAGGCCTCTATAGAATAATCATTAGAGCCATGACAGCTCCAGATGTCACTCTGAAACTCGACGTATTCAGCAGTTTGCTCACTTTAAAGAATGGAGCGATGTTCTGGCAGGGCCCACACCATGTGGCTGTGAAGTCCACCACCACCAACTTGTTTCCGGCATTTTTCAGAGCATTGTCGAAGGCAGGCTGCAACAAGGAGAGAGGAAGGAAAAGTTCATTTAATTTCCAAATTCTTTCCTGCTGAGGTTCACTGAAATGGACGATGAGTCACAGTGCTGTGGATCAAGGTGATTTGGATGACTGAGATTTTCACACAATTACAAAAGAACCATAATTATGGTGAATTAGAGAACAGGAAAACGTGCTCAGAAACAGGTTAAACGGGTTTTTGGTTTCTGTAAGAGGTACTGGGAAAACCAACTCGTGTCCTTTTCAGTGAAATTACACTTAAGCAAAACAAGCAATAACCACTTTATTGTAAATTACTATGCACTATACTATACTATTATTAGCAAACAAGCTCATTTCATACATCTGTATAATTTATAACATTCATTTAAATTTCTTCACGACTTTGTAAGCAGCATTATAGAGCAATTTAAAGAAAATCATGTTTACACTGAATCCAGATTAATGTTTGAGCTTCAGATTTCGCATGTCTAGGACCACAACACTCGGAGCATGAAGCTTGTGTGAGTACTACCGAAGTCCGATTCATTAACCAATCGTTGGATTTTTAATGAATCTGTTTAGATGATTTGTTCACAAATCGATCGAGTTCATCACTGACTGACTCGCTGGCTCGTCTGAGTCGCATGAGTTAAGAACCGATCAAAGACATTAAACAAACGTGACAGTTACGAAAGCGAGCTGGTTCCTGAAACCAATGCATTTGCACACCCATCTTTATCTCTGCATTTCTCCTATAACTCGCCTCCTAATCTAGTTGTCAACTAAACCTGGTATTGGGTATTGCGACAGTAGCCTCTCATTTGCTTTTTGACGAATTGTTTTTTTTTCCCTCTTTCGTAAGTCACTTGGGATAAAAGGTCAGTATTTTATTAAAATAAGGTAAATTATTTTTATTTTTTAGTGTAAATTATACAATCATTAGTATTTCTATGAGGTGAATCATGCCTGAAATAAACTAAAAAAATTATAGCCTTTGCATATGCTGGTCATTAGCTGGTTTAAGATGGTCAAGTGCTGGTCCGGACCGGCTTAGAACCAGCACTTGACCATCTTAAACCAGCACAAACCAGCTCATGACCAGCTATCCAGCATTTGCCGGTTTTTGTTTTCCCAAAACAGACACTCTTGTTAGTAAAACCTAATCGAACATTTTAGAGCATGTAATATGTTCCGCGTTCAACTCCTGCTGGAAAGTTCGTATTTACGAATTGGGAATTCGTGTTTTTTTACATCAGGTGCGTTCAAGACACTTTCTTCAGAGCAAGATGGCGGTTTACCTTTTCTTAATTAGCGTGAACTGCACAAACGTAAAGCTACAGGAAGTTTTTTTTTTTAACTTCTAGATAGTGAACAAATATGCATTTGAAGTATGTTTTGAGTTTTTATTATTTATTAATTGCGACCATATTTTGTGCATGTTATTAGCTTATCTAGCTGTAAATAAATAGTCACTGCGAACTAGAAGTATTGTGGTTTTCCGACATTTCTTACGGACACGCCACCAACTCGTACAGCTCTGACTCAAAGAAACTCCCGAGCTTCCCATTGGTATTTTTGCGAATTTGTGGAGGCGTTTTGCGTTCGAACTCGTAAATACGATCACGCCAACTCAAGTATAAGAGACTAGGACACCGCAGACGTATTTACGTCATGACTGAAAACTACTGAATCGGTAGCTCTTCGAAAGAACCCATTTACTGAAATGACTCAGATATCCCATGACAACTGTCCGAGTGTTTACACGCTTTCTCACTGACAAACACTTATTCAGAAGTTTCATGTCTTGTTTAAAACGAAACCAGAAACGAATGTACTTCTCACTCCCTCACTTTCCAGTATTGCGTTCTGCTTTGTGGTTCTGTACAAAACTAAAGATGCTCTTATGTGCAACATTACCACCCACATCAGTTCCGCAAGCACCGTTTCGTAAAAAAGGGAAAAAAAATTATACGCCCTCCTCTGTTTTTTTAATGGCTATCGAAATAATTTAAAACTTAATAAGTTAATGATAAAATATTCGATTTTTTTATTTATAGACATCAGAAGAAGTCAAACATAATTACATTACCTATACTGCCAAAGTTGAAGAAGCAGCTTAAATACTGGCATTATATTCCTACCTTATCCTCAATGATGATGACCATTTTGTTGTCTGTCTTCTAATGGACTAATGTGTGAGGTTCGTGAAAGCTCCTGCTTCATTGACAGCACAGTGGCAGCTCGAGTCATCAGCGCCACATATAAACGCTTCACGGCACCCCGCCCGCAAAAAAAGACAGCGATCCAATCACGAACTCTGAAGCCCTCATAGCTCCGCCTACCGCTGCACACTACAAATATATTTCTATTCAGTCGAGCTAGTTCATTAAATACGACATGTGTAGGTTCTGCACAGTTTGTGACAATAAACATCACCTTTTTGACGAGTAAATGTATTTATTTATCTTGAAAAGCAATCAGTGATCCCGGTTTTGTTATGAGCAAGTCAGAATGACTTGACAGATTCCGGGCTTACTGAACGTGCTGTGACGTCACCGGGAGTAGTGAGGAACTACTAAATTGTTCAAATACCTTTCACAACAGGTTTTAGACCTCTAAACTATCCTAATACGGAAGAAATCATCATATGAAGACATCTGGCGTGTTCTTAAAACGAACACTGTTTGATCTTCATGAGCAAACAGGTAAGAATAACAAAAACAGATCACGTGGTTCGTCATGGGCGTGTTAGTATTAGTAAGATCTTTGGAATGTTTTTTTTTTTTTTTTTTTTTTTTTTTGTCACACTTCCAACGTTTCATTTACCAGAAACACTGTGACTTCTGCTTCTGTGCACTATTCATTATTAAATAAATAAACTGAGCCTTAAGACAATTATCTTGAGCACACATCTGTAATGAGTAACAGTATTTAATTTATATCCAGTCGTTAAGATATTCCTTGAAGTCATCTCCTGTTGATGTTTAACTATATCCTTTAGCGGCATTATATCCTTTTATTATTTTTACTCGATGTTAAAACTACTTTGCTTTTCTGTGGAAAAGATAGCATTTATAGGCCTACGTTATTTTGCGCCAGAACCATCAGTCCAATGCAGACACTTTTGGATGCATCTAATAATGAGCAAACATGTTTTACTGAGGTTTTGTGTACTGAGACACCAAAAATCATTACATGTTTTAGAAACAAGTCAGCATTCGGGTTGAGCCTCAACAACTTGAACTTTATTAACTGAACCAAATATTTGTACAGTTGACTCGTTTTGAATCTTGTGTCATTTCCCCCAGAAATAATGAACATTAAAGAGTATTTACGCTATGCCATCATAACCATAAAATCTGAGGCTTTACATGGCATCATTTGTAAACATATTGCAGTTAATAGGACACTTTTTCTACTACAAAAAGCACTTAGACCAAATTTAATTTGGTTCCCTGGCCCACTTAGAAACAAACCACACATAGGTGTTAATGTGTCTCTATTTTATTTGAAGACTTTATTAACAGGCTAATTATTCATGTTAAAAAGACAGCAGATGCATTTCTTCAGACTTTAACAATAAACTTCCCAAGTCCATCGCCCTTCAGCATCTTCATGAAGGCGGTCGGCATGTTCTCAAAGCCAACAGTGACCGCTTCTTTTGTCTTCAACTTGCCCTGCAGGGAAACATTTGAATGTATACATACCAAATCTCTTTCTCAATCACAGGCTGGTACAAATGGCAATTACTCAATGAACTTCAGGTTATGAGCTATAAGTGTAGTGATCAAATACTTCATCCTATTTCATTGTGTTAAAGCAGAAAACTTAATTTCTAAAGCAGTTTACCTCTTTCATCCATTTAAGCATCCTCTTGACAGACTCTTCATCTTTGTGTCTCCAACTTCTCACCATGAAGCCTTCTATCTTCAGTTGCCGTGTTATTATTTCATGGTGAGGATAAGGACCTATGAGAAAGAAATTCACTATTATAATGTTGCTTGCATTTTTCATATTACTGCTCTCTGGTGGTTGTAATTTGTAAGTATTTAAAAGAATGTTTTTTTTTTCTGGAACATTGCACACTATGAGTCAAAATACATACATAATCAGAATACAGGCAAAAAATCACATTTCCTTAGAATCATAAATATGTGTCAGTGTCTGTTAAATGTAAGGAGCATGTAAAAATGCAAAACATTTGCATTTTTTCAGCTTTTAAAAATCATTTTTCATTGTTTTTACCCATCACCATGTCCCTTAAGTTGCTCGTAAAAAAAAATTAATAATAATAATAATGAAGACATACACATCTGAGGTTCTGTGTCATTGTATGTGGCTATTGCACCGCAGACAGCGATACGACCACCCGGCTTCATGTTTTTCAGTGCTGCAGTAAAGAAGGGCCCTCCCACCTGGAGAACATCACACACACGCAGATTTCTTCATTTGAACTGTGACCAATTGTGATATTTTGAAGTAAAAAAGTGAAAGTCGTGACGTATTGTCAAGTATGGTGACCTGATACTCGAAATTTGTGCTCTGCATTCATCCCATCCAAGTGCACACACACAGCAGTGAGTAGTGAACAAGTGCGCGCACACACACACACAGTAAACACACAACCGGAGCAGTGGGCAGCTATTGCTCCAGCACCCGGGGAGCAATTAGGGGTTAGGTGTCTTGCTCAAGGGCACCTTAGTCATGGTATCAAAGGTGGAGAGAGTGCTGTTTATTCACAATCCCCACCTTCACATTTATCTACGAGCTTATAAAAGTCATAAGAATACTTGTAGCATATTGAATGTTAGACAAAAATATGCATATAATGTTACTTACATTCTCAAAGTAGCAGTCGTATCCTTCAGGCGAAGCTTTCTTCAGTGCTTCCTCCAGTGAGGGGACAGTCTTGTAGTTGAAGACCTGGTCAAAGCCCAGCTCCTTCAGGTACGCCACCTTGTCATCGCCTCCTGCTGATCCCACCACCTTGCAGCCTTTGATCTTGCAGATTTGACCCACCATTGCACCCACAGCACCTGCTGCTGCACTCACCAGGACCGTCTCACCAGGCTGTATCTTACACACCTCTTCCAGGCCATACAGAGCTGTTAAACTAAAACATAAAAGGGATGGGATTTAGATAGATAACTGGTATTTTAATTAAAAGAACAAAAGAATTGCCTAATGATTCGGAATGAAGTATTGGTTTTCTATTGAGAATCAAAGAATTATAAAAGAGAGCATGATCATGAAACCTTATTTTCTTTCAGTCTATGTGTCACTGCCTTCATTTAAGTTGTGCTTATATTACCCAGGCATCCCTAAGGAACCAAGGGCCAGGGACACCGGGATGTCACTAGGCCAGTCGGATACTATCCGGGTCAAGATGGGCCCGGCTGGGCCCTTCGCCTTGGTTACAGTGTGTGTCCTCCACCCACAATCAGCAACCACGTAACATCCCTCAGGAAATGATGGGTCCTTGCTCTTTAGTACCCTGCCATGCAAACAAGAGTTAAGATATTTCGTCAATCGTATGAATTGTTTTTGTTCATGAACAGACCTGTTTCCGCACTTGAATGCGTTTAACTTACTACTGCAATATAGCCTAAAGACTCAACTTGAAGTCCAGATTTGTGAGTTTCTTTGTTGCTCAAGATGTTTTTCCACTCATTTTTCCAGTGGTGTCTTCATCAGTTGATGCAACTAAAACCACATTGATGAGTGGCTGAAAAAGCTTGAGCAACAGATCCAGATGCCGATACATTTTCTGAACAATATTGCAAAATATTATTTCAACATTTTACAGTTAATCAGATAACTTTTCTTTCCATTTTCACCAATGAACCGGCTTTATTTTCTGTAAACATTCTCTATAGCTGGAATGAATCGATTGTATATCACTAACAAAAAGAGCAAATAAAATGTATCAATGCTTTATAACATTTGTTGTTTTCCTTACTTTGCCAGCTGAGTTCCATACTGTACATCCCCCTCTTTTTGCCACATTTTACTCAGAAATCTACAGAAACAACAGGAGATATTTAAAAAATACAGGCTAGTCTAGACACACCACATAGAACAGCTAATTAAATAGAGATGTTATATGTTCTAATAAAGACTATTACCTCATATATGGATCAAGACTGAAATAAATCGCCTCCACAAGCACATCTGAGGCAAAAGCAATAATGATAAATCAGAGAGTGATAACACAGGTAGCAAAGAAACAAATATATGAAGTATCTATACCTCCATTTTGAAGCTCTGGCAAAACTTCTTCTCTCAGTTCAAAGTTACTTTCCTTAGGAAAGCCCTCAAAGTGTTTTTTGAGGATCCACGTCTTTGCATTAACCATGATTGTATGTCAAAAGCTGCACAGGCACAGTCTTCAAGCTGTCTTCAGTCTGGAAGCTGTTATGAGAGAGAACAGCGCCTACATGCTTTTATTGTAGGGAAGACAATGAGCTCTCTTACATAAAACGTCTTTATTGACATTAATAAATTGACATGACATTGCAAATTCTTGTAACCTTTATCCTGTTATTAATGGGTGAGGTGCTGTATGTCTCACCTGACTCAGAGTACACCAAACATCGTCTACTATGGGCTTTCAATATTTAAATAGTTTTATCTGCATTAAAAATTAAAAACGCATTTTGTCCTTAACATTGTAAACAATATTCCAGGAGACGAGGTGTGTCCACAGGTACCCCAGAACCGCACATTTTCTGCACATGTAATGAGGTTTGTTGGATAAAGGAAAGATGACCTCAATGTGTAGGGCTGACAGGGCTCAATTCCAGGGGGCCTTGGGCAGATTTAACTTCAGGGATTGTAGTAAATTTCATTCAACAGACATTCAAACATTTTGAATATTACAGGGTTTGTGGTAAACTTCAATATTGTTGGTTTGTGGATGAAAACTCTTTTCATTTTCTGATTTTTTTTTTTTTAATCAGAAATATTAGAATACATTTTTTAATGCAGTCAGCATGACTTTGAAATCGCCTCAAAACCATGACACAGCATAAATGAACCAAGAGGCGTTGTCCAAGAAACCTGAATTAAATCAATGTCGTTATTATCAATAATATTATCAATATTCGTTATCATTGTCCATATTTATCATTAAAATGAAGTCTGTCATTCTAAAATGTATTTGAATGCATTCTTAAAGCATTAAACCATCAAACTTTATAATGAAAATTACCCCATGATTTACTCACCCTCAAGCCATCCTAGGTGTATCTGACTCTTCTTTCAGACCAATACAACCGGAGTTATATTAATAATAACCCTGATGCTCCTAAGCATTATAATGGCAGTGCACAGACACCACCTCTGATTATATTAGTCTCAAAATAAAACACATACGGTGCCTTGAGGGTGAGTAAACCATGGGGTAATTTTCATTTTAAAGTGAACTAATCCTTTAATCAACACACATGCAACACAAAAGCTACTAAAAAAAATTCATGGATGAAATACAAGAATCTTCCCTTTCCCATGAGATGTTCTTGACTCTCCTTCATGAACATTTACTAAGAACTGCGATTAATTTCATAAAAAGCCACAAGATGTCAGTGTTCACTAAGGTATTAAAGGAGACATAGATTTATGGTGTCACGTAAACCATTTCCAGAAAAATTGGGACATTTTGCAAAACCCAATAAAAACCACAGTCTGTGATTTGTTAAATCTCTTAATTCTCTCTCTCTCTCTTTTTTTTTTTTTTTTACAAAAGTACAAAGAAAATATTTCCGGTTTTCACTGACCAACATAATTGTATTTTATGAATATAAACAAATTTTGATGGCTACAACACACTGCAAAAAAGTTGGGACAGAAGCAAAATAAAAGTGAAAAGACTGTATGATATCCAAGTTAAATCTTTTATCAGACAAGAATGGGTAAAAATTCCACTTGTAAAATTGCAACAATTAGCATCCTTGATTCCCAAATGATTAAAAATTGTAATTAAAAGGAAAGGTCACGTGACAGTGGTAAACATGCCAACTTTTCTGGAGTGTTACAGCCATCAAAATCAAAATTTGTTTATGCTTTCAAAATACAATAAAGTTGTTCAGTGAAAATCAACATCTTTTCTTTGTATTTGTCAGTTAAATAGAGTTAAGAGAATTAACATCCGATTCTTAATTTTATGGGGTTTGTACATCGATCCCAAATCTCCAGTGCTAGTAGAAAAATACACTTATTTTTAACGTTAATTTTTAAGCTCATGAAAATCTTCTGTGTTTATATCAAAAAACTCGTCTTTTTTGTTTTAGAAACTTTTAAAAAGTTGAGCATCTTACGCTCATATTCTTATTGGAAACTTAGAGCCTTAGAAACAGTTAAAAGGGAAGCCTAATCAGATTCTAAAGACGACGGTTAGTCGGAAATATTAATTATTGCAAAGAACCTTATAAACTTGTTTATCGAATTGCATAAGTGTCATAAAAAAACCTCACTCAGTACATTAATGATTTATATGCTGTTCATGTGATCATGACCTAGCATATTTATTTACTTTTTCTTAATGACAGCATTTAGAAATGCTGAATATTTCTGAACAACAGTCATTTAAGGCTTAATAGATTTTAATAAAAGTATATATTAAAACATTTATTTTATTTCCTCTTTGTGCATTTTTGTGCTAGTAGGGGAGGAAAACGTGACACTCATTTACAAAAATCAACTTTATTTGAAAAACAAAATAAAGGACAACATTAATGCAAAATCTATGCCAAAAACAACAAGACTGTTGTAATAGGACTAAACCACTTAAGTAATTGACATCAGACTTTAACGATGGCCTTCCCAATGTTTTCCCCCTGCAGCATCCCCATGAACGCAGCGGGCATGTTTTCAAACCCAACAGTGACATGTTCCTTACACTTCAGTTTTCCCTGTAAACCACCAAAAAAAAGAGAAACTGCATCATTATCCATTCATGAAGATTGAAATAAAGTTACTGTTAAACATACGTAGATTTTATAGTATAAACCAAGCATTCTGATGTACCTCTTGCATCCAGGTCAACATTCGCTTTAGAGACTCCTCATTTTTATGTTCCCACCTGCCCACCAAGAAACCTTCCATTTTCAGCTGCTTAGAAATCATGTGCATGTGAGGATAAGGACCTTAAAAAAAGACATGCACATTATCACAGCTATAAATGAATAAGTGTCTAACCAGTTCTTCAGGTCTAATTTTATGCTTCAATGGTGACTATGCATGTTTCACATGATTCACATTGAGGAACTGACTCTATAGTGTAAAGGTCATTCATGAACGGTGTTTGAAATCGTCCCCTATACCATCATTCACTATTCGCTACATTACTCCACTAATATAGTCCACTTGAAGGAGTGATGAAAACGAGTGATTCCAGACACTGTGTGCACTAGAAGGGCTGCCGCTTTTGCATAGTTTCTGCTTGCCGTTTCAAAAACATTTGAAACGTAGCAAACTGGCAGCTCCAGTAATAATGAAAAGATTTATCTTGAACTTCGTCATAAAAACTAGCATGTATACGCCTTAAACAATTTAAAAATCAATTAAAAAGGAATTTATGATATTACGCTGTACTCGCATTGGACCAGGGATTTGAAAAAATGTATTGATGGATGGATGATTATCTATACCTAGGCCTAGTGGTGAGGGAGTCAGGCTTGTAATCTGAAGGTTGCAGGTTCGATTCCGACGCCGGCAGGAATTGAAAGTGGGGATTGTGAATGAACAGCACTCTCTCCACCTTCGATACCATGACTAAAGTGCCCTTGAGCAAGACACCTAACCCCTAATTGCTCCCCTTGTAAGTCGCTTTGGATAAAAGCGTCTGCTAAATGATGAAAAATGAAAAAATTTAACCTGTGGACGCCATCTTCTGGCGAGGTGTGGGAGTCTCACAGTGCATTATGGGTATTCTCTAGCCGTTGAGTGTACATGGAATTGAATGAGTGTACTTGATAATGTCCACTATGGTTTCAGACACCACTGCACATGGCTCTCCTCTCAAATAGAGCCCCATTTCAAAGGTACAGTTCACCCAAAAATGAACATTTGCTGTTAATTTACTCATCCTCAGGCATAAACGATCGGTCTATGCAAGAAACTGAACAGTATTTACAACATATTTACCTCTAATACCTCTACCTGGGTGGTTGCCCTGCTCGCGTGATAAACAAATTACAGCTGGTCCAAAACGCAGCTGCTAGAGTCCTTACGAGAACCAGGAAATATGAACATATTAGCCCGGTTCTGTCAAAACTGCACTGGCTCCCTATTAAACATCGTATAGATTTTAAAATCTTGCTAATTACTTACAAAGCACTAAATGGCTTAGCTCCCCAATACCTGAGTGAGCTCTTAATGCATTATAGTCCTTCGCGTCTATTACGATCTCAGAATTCTGGCCAGTTGTTAATACCTAGAATATCAAAATCAACCGCAGGCGGTAGATCCTTTTCCTATTTGGCACCTAAACTCTGGAACAATCTTCCTAGCATTGTTCGGGAAGCAGACACACTCTGTCAGTTCAAATCTAGACTAAAAACGCATCTATTTAACCTGGCATACACATGACGCACTATAAACTTTTGTCTTCATATCCGTAAAAGGATTGTTAGGCTGCATAGATCAGGTCAGCCGGAACCGGGAACACTTCCTATAACACCAGATGTACTCGGTACATCAGAAGAAGAATGGCGTCTACGCTAATTTTTTGTCTCTCTGCTTATCCCGAGGTTTACCAATTAACGTGATTGGCTGGATCTGGGCTGTGTCCGGGTCGGACGGGGAACCTGTGCCTGTGTGCGGCAGCAATGTGGCCCTGTGGTGTCGGCGGAGACTGTGTTAACTAGCCCATCCTTTGTTAAGACCTTACCGACTCATCAGCCAGTGGCACATATCCCAACAAACCGTCCCATACCGGCGTGATCAAAAAGATCTTAAACTAGATGGAACTAGATTAAATATTTTGACTGTTGCGATTCCAAATCGGTTTAATGACCCGTAACTCTGCCTGGGTATCGGACAAGTGTTCACTGTTGGCCAGAGGAGAACTGGCCCCCCGACTAAGCCTGGTTTCTCCCGAGGTTTTTTTCTCCATTTGTTGGAGTTTTGGCTCCTTGCCGCTGTTGCCTTTGGCTTGCTTAAGTTGGGGACACGTGCTTGATATTCAGCAGTGTTTTTGATATGCCTGCATTGGCGCCGTTGTATACAAACTGAGCTGAGCCGGACGATTACATCACTGTTTTCTGTAGTGCTGATATACATAAATTAACTAGACTAATAACTACTGATATTTGCAACGGAATGAATCAATAATATATAGAATAAGCTGCACAATGACACCATTTTCTTATTAATGTAAAGCTGCTTTGCCACAATTTGCATTGTAAAAAGCGCTATATAAATAAAGATGACTTGACTTGACTTAATCCACAACCTTGGCAAACGGACCTGACCACATTAACATCAGTCACATTGTCTAGCCTTAACACTGAAATAGTCAAGCTCGAGCTCCAGACTGTGGTGAACGCGAACTATCCCTTTAAGTCTATAGGGGGTGGGTGATTTCGGACACAGCCAAGGTTAACAGTACCTTAATAATCAAACATAAAGAGACACAAACCTGTTTGTGGGGTGGTATCATTGTAGAGTGATATTCCTCCACAAACAGCAATACGCCCAAAAGTCTTCATCTGTGCAATAGCAACACTCGAAAAAGGGCCACCCACCTGGAAACCAAACCAAATCAATGAATAATCAAGATTACAAAGTTGTCTTTTTAAAATGAAAAAAGTTGTTATTCAAGTTAGCATCAGTAAATGTATTAACCCCCAGAATCAGTCAGTTCTTACATTCTCAAAGTAGCAGTCGTATCCTTCAGGTGACGCTTTCTTCAGTGCTTCCTCCAGTGAGGGGACAGTCTTGTAGTTGAAGGCCTGGTCAAAGCCCAGCTCCTTCAGGTACGCCACCTTGTTTTCACTTCCTGCAGAACCCACAACCTTGCAGCCTTTTAGTTTGGCAATTTGACCGGCTATAGAGCCCACCGCCCCTGCGGCTGCATTCACCAGTAAGGTTTCTCCTGATTTGATGGCACAGACCTCCTCCAAACCGTAGAGTGCAGTCAGCCTGTGGTGCACAGTTAGTTATTTATTATCTATTGATATATCATTTTATCATATTTGCCTAAAATAATAGATCAACTTACTGTAAATAAGTTAAACAGGATTGTATTAGAATTAAGGTCCGTTCAGACCAGGAATGATAACTTTAAAGAGAACTATATTAGCACCCACAAAGGCATCATTCTGGTTTTAATAAGCACGGTTTTCTATAATGTAATGTATAAAGCTTTGAATGCTTGAGCATTTTGACGTTTGATAGGTTCTGATTGACTATCAATATTTCTATTCTTCAACTAAAAAAAAAAAAAAAAAAAAAAAAAGTCTGAAAGTGATTGCTAAAATATTGTTCTTTATGTCATTATCATTATAGTTCTGGTGTAGACTTCCCTATTATTTTAGAATATGAATGATACTATTGCATGGCTCTGTGGAATACTTGATTCTGATTGGTCAATCGCACCATCCAGCGGTATGTTATCCCCTGAAAACACAGGCTCAATATATTAATATTTTGTGTACAGTTATTTAATTATGTCATCTGGTATTGTGGACTTTTTTTATACAAACCCAAGTACTGACATTTTGCGGCAATTGTTTTGTACTCTGTTTTATATTATAGGATAATAAACAGGTACTTTAAAAAAAAAAAAACCACTTCACCACATAAATAAAGATGTGGATAAGAGATGTTGAACATGACTGGACACCATATCAAAGTAGATATAACTGCAGACCGGAAATCTCCAAAAGGGGGCGGGGTCTCCAAGTGATTTCATCCAACTGTCAAGGACTTTAATTTACAAACATTTATTTTGAAATGTAACACCGTTTCTAGAGCAATAAAATTACAAAATATGCTAGATAAATAAATATGCTCTGCGATAGAGGAGCCCAGAGCTGGTGGCCAATGGTGTTCAGACCGGAGTTTGAACCTCGGCTCAAAGATATAAACGGAATCCCTTGAGCTCTCCCCCAAGCCGTCCTAGTGCAGCGCATAGGAAAGTTCTACTCTACCGCCGGTGCAACTAAAAACGTGCCAATGTCCAGTGAGGTCCGGTCAGGACGTTACGGACAGCTCGGCGATCTCATATCGCACAATCTTATTAACTGCCATTTTTTTAGCACGCTATTCAGCACAAACTCTGCCTTACAGTCAATTTCACTGGTTAAGGTTTAGGGGTTAAAATTTGTTGTAGCATTACAGTGTTGGAAATCACCACTGCGATTGACATGACCAATAAAATCTTTAGAATTGGCTGTAGGGTGGAGTTTGAGCTCAACTGGATTGTGTGAATTATTCCCCCCATGCGTGTCATGTGCCTGCCTGTCTATAGGACGAAGACGCGCCCATCTGGTTTTGGAGTTCCCACCCCCATTTGAAGATCTCCAGGCTCCAGCTATACTCTTCTCAACATATCCTTAAATGCCTGTCTAGTCTGAACTTTCCGCTTGCTAGTAACTACTTTCTCCACGGAAGCTTTTCGTTTAAAGAGCTAATAAAGTATTTAGATGAATATTTCATGTACACTTATTTACTTACAATGCATCCGGTAAGTATTCACAACGCTTCACTTTTTCCACATTTTGTTATGCCTCATTCCAAAATGGACTTAATTATTTTCCTAAAAATTCTATAAATGTGAAAGAGGTTTATGTGAAATTTTAAAATTCATTAAAAATAAAAAAAAAAATGAAAAAATACCACATGTACACAAGTATTCACAGCCTTTGCCATGACAAAAAATTGAGCTCAGGTGCATCCTGTTTCCACCTTCTACAACTTTATTGGAGTCCACTTGTGGTAAACTCAAGCCAAACTGAGCAATCGGGGAAGCTCTGCATGCGGAGAGAGGCAACACTGAACTGTGACTGGAGTGACGATGGTAGGAAGTGATGATGAATCAAGAAGTGAGCAGGAGGTAGATTGGATGGAAGAAGGAGGCGAAGGAGGTAGAATGAAATGGAGCCTTGTAAATAGGAAAAGGAAGAAAAAATATCAACAAAACTCGGATAGTGATAAAGTAGTAAGCATACGCAAAGAGATAAAAAGAAATGAGGGACACAAGGTCATAGTTATGTTTGAATCACCAGGATCAAGGAATCCATTAAAGATAAGTGAATCATTAAAGAACAAACTAGGGAATACTGTGTCTGCTAAAACATTGCAAGATGGAAGCATAATGGTTATATGCAAAGATGAAGCACAGAAAGTAAAGGCATTGCAAGTAAAAATCACTGGCAGGATACACAGTTAAATGTTCGAGTTGGAAAGAAAGAAGAGCAGTTAGAGGGGTAGTACATGCTATTCCTACAGAAGTGACGGAAGAAGAAATTAAAAGAAATGTATCAAATGCTAAGGTTAGCAAGGTGAAGCGGCTGCAATTCACAAGGGATGGATTGAAAAGAGACAGTTTATCTGTAATGATACAGTTTGAGGAAGAAGCACTGCCAGTAAGGGTGATGGTTGGATATATCAGCTACAATGTAAGGGAATATGTTCCACCTCTGTAGAGGTGCTATAAATGCCAAAGATTTGGGCATGTGGCTGCTGTATGCAAAAGTAAACAAAGATGTGGCAAATGTGGGGGAGAACGCCAGTATGGAGAGTGTGGAGAAAATGCCAAGTTGAAGTGTTGTAATTGTGGGGAAGAACATAGTGTAGCATATAGGGGCTGTAAAGTCAGGAAAAGAGCAGTGAAGGTACAGAATATCAAGATAACTGTGGGGACAACATATGCTGATGCCATTAAAAGAGTGAAGAATAGTGAAACTTCGGATCTAAATGAAAAACCAGACAGTACGGATAGCCACAAAGGAAGCAATCAATGCAATATCAGCAAAGATTTGCTGATAATAGATAAAATCTAGTTTGTAACATTTATGGCAGAGGTGGTTAACTGTTCAGCGCAGACAACAAGTCGAACGGATAGGATTAAAATCATAATCAGGGCAGCAGAGAAATACTTGAATGTAAGAGAAATAACAGTACAGAAAATACAAGATACTTTAATAGGAGATTCCCAAGGAACACAGAAAAGTAGTGGATAAATAATGAGACTTGAAATTCTACAGTGGAATGCAAGGAGTCTTCTAGCAAATGGACAAGAATTCAAAAAAAATATATAGATGAGTTAGAACAAAAACCAAATGTGATTTGTATACAAGAGACATGGTTAAAACCACATCTTGATTTTAAAATACAGGGTTATAATATAATTCGTGAAGACAGAATTGAAGGAACACGAGGAGGAGTAGCAACATTTATTGAACAAGGTATAAGCTATAGAGTTATAAATATTAATGAAATTGAAGCAGTTCATGGACAGAGGGAAGAGGTATCGGAGTGATAAACTTTTATAACCCATGTAAGAAATTACAAAAAGCTAAATTAGAAGAAATAACAGAATTAAGTGGAAATACAATCGTGTGAATGTAGATTTTGTGGTGAAACTGAAACAGTGGAGCATGTTTTATTATAGTGTAGAGCATCTAGTAAAGAGAGACAAATGCTGGAAACAAAGATACAAACAGAAGGGGCAAGTGATATGACATTAGAACTGATATTAGGCAATAGAAAAATCAGAAGATTGATAATAAAATACATAATAGATAAAGGAAATTTCAGGAGAATATAAGTTTTTTTTAAATATTTAATATAGATATATAATCCTTCCCATTGTCACTTCACACTCCAGTACAGTTGGTGGCGGTAATGCACGAAAAGTTGGCTTGCCCACCGCCAATAAACGTAAGAAGAAGAAGGAAGAAGGAGGAAGAAAGAAGGAGGAAGGAGGAAGAGGGAAGAAGGAGGAAGAAGGAAAAAGGAAGAAGGAAGAATGAAGGAGGAGGAAGAAGGAAGGAGGAGGAGGAAGAAGGAAGAAGGAGGAAGAAGAGGAAAGAGGAAGAAGGAAGGAGGAAGAAGAAGGAAGGAGGAAGAAGGAAGAATGAGGAAGGAGGAAGAAGGAGGAAGGAAGAAGGAGGAAGAAGGAAGAAGGAAGAAGGAGGAGGAAGAGGAAAGAGGAAGAAGGAGGAAGAAGAAGGAAGAAGAAGGAGGAGGAAGAAAGAAGAAGAACTGAGCAATCGAGGGAGAAGGGCCTTAGTCAGACCAAGAAACCTATGGTCACTCTGACGGAGCTCTAGGGTTTCTCTGTGGAGAGAGGAGAACCTTCCAGAAGAACGGTAAAAACTCAGTAATAGGCAAATGACAGCTTCAACAAAGTATTGAGTAAAGGCTGTGAATACTTGTGCATGTGATCTTTTCATTTTTAATACATTTGCAAAGATTTCAAACAAACTTCTTTCACATTGTCATTATGGGGTATTGCTTATAGAAGTTTGAGGAAAATAAAGAATTTAATTCATTTTGGAATAAGGCTGTAACATAACAAAATATGGAAAAAGTAAAGCACTATGAATACTTTCCAGACACATGGTATGTGGCAAGTTGCAGTGTAAAAAGCTTGAAAATCTGACATCCTGTGTTGTTGAATGCTTCCTATTAAAGTCATGCCTTCTTTTTGTTAAGAGTCAGAAATAAACAATCTATTTGCTATCGATCAAAAACACTTCTGAGAACATGTTTAAAAGTGATCCAAAACGAATCACACTAGGCAAATTATGTCGGCAACAAATGTTTGTTGCGTAAAGCCAGAAGTGAAATACAAAACATATTTACGTTTCCCAGAACACTAATGTCTGCTCACAACATCTGTGATGCTCATTGATGTGCTCAAATGAAACATCAGATAATGACTAGTACATCACAGTGGATTAAGCTTTTGACCAACCTTTCCAAAACCAATTGGAAAAGAAACAATTGTAAGCTCAAAAGAAGCAGTGGGTTTTACCCTGGCATGCCAATGCCTCCAATGGCATGGGAGAGGGGGACATCGTGAGGCCAGTCGGCCAGTACTTTGGTGAGATCACTCCCATCTGACACGGTATGTGTTCTCCAACCAGATCGACTAACCACATGGCAGCCCACAGGAAATGAAAGATTATTACTTTTAATCACCCTATAGTTGAAATAGAAAAAAAAGAAGAGAATTTGATTGAAAATTAAATAAGGAGAAGCAATGTCCCATTTAAAAGAAATATAAACAAACTCTTAAAGTATGCAAAGTTTAAACAGTCACTGCTTTTAATCATGACATTGTGATCTAACTAACGGTCAGTGATGGCAAATGCATTTAGATTTGAATGATGCTCTTACAAAAAAGAAGTAGTTTACTCAGGAGTTCTAATAGTATACTTATTTTAAATTAAAATCAAGAAGGTATTTCAGACTACTTTTTACATACTTCTCAGAAATGTACTTGAAATTGCACTTAGGTATACTTGACTTATACTGATAGAAAAGTGCAAGTATATTTGGCTTATACTTGTACTCAATCTTTTGATCGAAATATACTTAAAAGTATAAATCAAGAATTCTCTTTTACCCTTTTGACTGAGTAGTTGTTCATACAGTCTTATAAACTTACATTCTTTGAAAATATTGATTTATAAAGAAAACGGATAGGACTAGGTTACACATTTTCGGATCTCTTTTTTCCATTCATTCTGCAACGTTAAAAAAAAAATTGAAAGCATGTCACTTGCACGTGGACAGAAAAATAAGCATAGGCAAGGGTACAAGAGATTTGGCAAGGCAGAAAGCGCACAGAGCGGTCCCTCTACGATCACTAAAAAGTTGTCATATTAGGCTACTTTACCGCAATCTCACAAAATTCTGCAACAATTAAGCTGTCTATATAATGAATCTCTTATTTACATAATGTATAAAATTTGTTTGTTATCATGAGAGGATTTATGAGGGTGCAGAACTCATAGTCCACTCACTGGAGTTTTTGTTCAGTGCCAACTTAATTACCTCTGATTGGCCATTGCGTAATCAACAGATAAGACCCATACGCTGGTGTTGGTTGGGGCGGGTTTTTAGTACTAGGTAGAATGAAGGAAAGAAAATTTAGATTTATAATAACTAATCGGGTGATAATTTTTTAAATAAATTAAATCATTCCAAACGAATGAGCCAAAATGAATTAGTTAACTTAAAAACTACACATATACGGTCGAGAGCGCTATTACGCATCTTCTAGTAGAATCTCCTTAACAAAACAAATGCAGGAGAAGAATCTGAAACAAGTGATAAATGTAAAATAACGCTATAATTAAACAACATGTAAAATCACAACTGCCTAAGGTTACTGAATGAAATGATGAAACCATGAAGAGGAAACGACTGAAGCTTTGAATGTGTTGATGAATTTGCTCTTCTCCATCTGTGTTTTGATCCAGGCATAGTCATTGATAAAAATCTAATGTAATGTAAAGAAATTCCTTTCTTTATCAAACTTACGCACATTCAAGCTTTGATAAAAAAAGATGCATGAATCTATAATAAAATGTCTTTAAAATTAGTTAAAATAATTATACCATTAAGTGTGATGTTATGCTCAACTTACAAGTATACTTGCAGTATGAAGCTACTAAATTAGTAGTTTACTGAGAATAGACTTCAAAGTGATTTACTACTGGTATTAAAATAGTAAGCTACTAATATACTACTATTTCACTTCCTGTACAGATGAAGTACAAATGAAAAATGTAGTCGTGAGCCAGTTGTGCACTTAAAGTTTGCTACTGTTACACATACACTTTTATATACTAAAAGTGGGCCAATTTAGTCCAAAAAAGTATTGAAATAGCACACTTACAAGTTTAAAAATAGTACACATTGATATTAGTATACTTACTGCATCATATATATTTAAAATATACTTGAACAATACTTAATTATACTTCATTCTATTAACTTGATGTATAATTCTTTTTGGTAAGGGTAACCATACTGTTGGGAAGTTCCTATGTCACACTAAATAATCATGGTTTATTTTGGTACATTTTCTCTTACTTGGCAACTTGAGTTCCAATCATAACGTCTCCTTCTTGCATTACAACACGACTGTAAGGTCTAGAAGAAATCAAAATAGATACACAATTTTATTCAGAGGAAATGAATGGCTCAAACATGTCACACAAATCAATCAAGGAATGGTTTTCAAACAAGCGGGATCAGTATGACTTCACTGCATTTCATCAGGCCCTCTAATTAATGCTCTCATGACAGCTTTCTTACTCACCGCATGTAAGGGTCCACACTGAGGAACAGCGCCTCCAAAAGAACCTCTGAAGAACAAGAATAGTACTCATGAGAACAAATATACGGAGCCCCTAAAGGGACGTGGTGGTGGGGAAAAAAATGGGCTGGGAGGAATTTTTTTTTAAGAAATCTAATGTCCCCCTGGCTGGTTGTAGTGTTTATTAAGTCAGCTCGAGAATTAATACACACAAATGATGCGCGACACATTTAGAGTTTGAATTTTCCTCAAACAAGCTTTATAATATACAAATTGGTCTCTATTAGCAGGTGGCGGTGAGACAAGTCCGAAGGGACCGTCTGAAAAGTACAAAATCAGAAAAGCATTTCTACAAAAATAGTCATTAATAACTTCAATGTTACACACTGTAGTGTAACAAAACTCAGATAAAACATCACTGCTCTCCTGATGGTTACACCACTCAGTTTGGCAAGTAGCACAAAAAGGCCTTCTTTACACAAATGATGTTATGCAGTTTACATACTTACAACCGGCATGGATCAGCATGAAAATTGCTTACTGAATTTGATGGTATTACACTTTATTAAATGTTTTACTATTAACAGTGAAGTTATTGATTTTGTTTCATAATAATCGTAAAATCACAAAAAAAAAATTTTTTAATCAAACTAAGTGTTCAAGTACAACCAGCAGGAGAGAAGTGTTACAGCGAAGTTTTTGAGCGTTTTTCATAATATAAAATGAGAAAAAGGGTTTTGGGTTTTGCACTTTTCAGACGGTCCCTTGTCTCGCCGCCGGCTTGTAGAGACAAATTTATATATTGTAAAAGACATTTTAGGAAAATTGGGTTGTTGTATCTCGTTGTCTAGGTTACCTTGATTGTAAATAGCTGCATTTGTGTTTTAACAACGTTTAATTCACGATTTATTGATCCGGGAAGCTCGAATATGTGAATACATTTCCAGCTTTACTGAACTCCTTAAGCACTGACCGCATTTCCTTATATTTGAGTCAAACAAGTTCAAACTCTAAATGTGCCGCGCATCATTTGTGTGTATTAATGCTTGAGCTGACTTAATAAACACGACTGCCAGCCAGAGGGACATTAAACAGGAAGGTTTTGTCCGAGCTCATAACAGCTTTTGCAAGGGAACGCAAAAGATTTCTTTAAAAAAAATTCCTCCCATCCCATTTTTTTCCACCACCACGTCCCTTTAGGGGCTCCGTACAAATATGACAAATATATTATGAACTTTAGAGAGGACAAACCTCCATCTCTGGGCTCAGAGAGCTGCTCTAGTTTAAGCTCAAAGTCGGTGTCTTTGGGAAAGCCCTCAAAGTGCTTCTTCAGAACCCAGGTTTTGGATTGAGCCATATCTGATTGTTGGAGACTGTAAAAGTAAATATAGCATACATAAGTTAACATATGCAAAGTGTAAAAAATAAAGCTGTGTAACCTCCAAAACATAACGGAGTTAATTTGCTCACACATCAATTCAGCAATAATAAATGAAGTACCTCCTAGAATACAGCCTAGTTAATGATACGCACACACGAAGCTTTCAACACTTCTGTTATACTTCCTGGTGTTGAGCACACTTGTTTAAGGCCATCCCATAGCCCACCCACTGCTATATTCTTGGCTGAATCTCGATCAGGTGACATTTTGTATTTATCTGATTGGTTGACAAGATTTGTCAATCATTTCCAACGAAGAAGCTTCTTATTTTTTTTCCAGTAAATCCAAGTCTATATATTTTTATACAGTTTTACGCTGCATTATAATTTTATTCCAAATTCTGTGGCTATAAATAAGCTTTCGAAATAGTATAATTTCAGAAACCACCTCACGTCACGTGACGAAGGCAAGCGCGGGTAATTCGGAAGTGGCACGCGAGACAGACTGCAATACATCGAAACGATTCTGTTGTTCAAGGTAAGGATATTTTTATATAACTTACTGCTTTGTGACGTACATGTCAAAGTCGGGTTTAACTACTACTGGCTGTAATCAGCGAATCTGCTTGTAAGGTAAATTATCTTCATACAAACGTTGAACAGATAGCTAGTTTTTAACGGCTCTTGAAATTCAAAATATTGTTTTCATCTGTTACTCAGGCGTTACATCTAAAGCTGTCTTTAAGCTATCATGACCAAGTCGTGTCTGAAACTTCTGGTTAAGTGACAGATTGTTGATGGGTCTTGTACAGTTAACGTTAGCTTTGTTTTCTTTCTTTCTTCATACGTGTGTTTTGTTATCAGTTAGTGTGTTGGTCACAGGAGTTTTGTGGAAACTGCTTTTTCCAAAGAGCATGTTTTGTTTTTCGCAGAACATCTCAGGCTAAATCACCACAACGATGTATAAAAAATAGTCAATGACATGACGTGCATATCTATGTGTCCAAGTCCATTATTTCCTTTTATAAAACGGTTAGTTCCAGTTCTTGATTCTGATTGGTCAATAGCTGTGTTCTATTACTTCATGAAAGTTGCATTGAGACATATCTCTTTATTCTATAAAACCTATTTAGTTTGAAATCATTTTAGTGAATTTAAATAATATATATTATTTTATGTTTTGTTATCTTAAATCCCCAAAATGTATAGTGGTGCAACTGTCCAAACTAATTAACAGACTAAACAAACTATTTAAAATGATGTCATAATAATAATAATAATATCAAAATTTAAAACTAAAGACTATGGCATAATTTTATGTTTGAAACCTTTCATATACACAAATTTTATAAATATCAGTAGTTTTAAAGCTGTTGAGATAATTGAAAAGATTTTGTCCAGCAGTTTTGTCAGGGTGGCACAACTGCAAACGTAACACTTTTATTACAAATTGACAAGGCAATAACAGTAAACCCGAGTGCATCATCTATTCTAGAGGACTCCAACTGATCATTGTGGCAGAGTGAAAAGGTTTGTAGATCTGAAAACACTGCTAATTTCAAGCATGGGTAGGCTGGTACACTTTGCATGTCAAGGGATAACACAAGATGGTACACCGGTGGTACAACAGTATATACATGCTATTTGGTTGAAACATTTGACATAAAAAACACTTTGAAATGTTATTTAACAACTGAAACTTGTTTAAACTCATTATTCATGGCTCAAAAATATGCATTATGTCATGTAAAAAATTAAAAATGGTTTAAATTCTAAAAATATTTATGTACAGTTGGTTATAATTAACTTTAGGAATCCTCATGTAGTTAGGTTAGTCAATGAGTGTGTGTGTGTATGTGTGTGTTTATTTAAATAAATATTACAATAAATAAAAATTAGTAATGTTGTGGAAATATTACTACGTTTTCACAATATTTTGATTAAATAAATACATAAGAGACTTCTATCAAAATCAGTTAAAAAAATCTTACCGACCCCAAACTGTACAACTGTAGTGTACGTATATGTTTTCCAGTTTGCACACAGTCCAGTCTCATGCAGCACTCACCTCAGTTGACCATATGCATGGTTACTTCATGGTTTTTGTTAAAGGGTTAGTTCAGCCAAAAATAAAAATGCTGTCATTAAGTTCTCACCCTCATGTCGTTCTACACCCGTAAGACCTTCGTTCATCTTCAGAACACAAATGAAGATCTTTTTGATGAAATCTGATGGCTCAGTGAGGCCTCTATTGCCAGCAAGACAATTAACACTTTCAGAGAAGTACTAAAACATATTTAAAATAGTTCATGTGAGTACAGTGGTTCAACTTTAATATTATAAAGCGATGAAAATACTTTTTGTGCAACAAAAAAAACGGCTTTTCAACAATATGTAGTGATGGCCGATTTCAAAACACTGCTTCGACGCTTTACAAATCTTTTGTTTCGAATCAGTGATGCGGTTCGCTAATCAAACTGCCAAAAGCACGTGAACTATTGAAATTGCGAAACCCTTATGATTCAAGGAAACCTCGTTTACCGAAATCACGTGACTTTGGTGCTCCGAACCACTGATTCGAAACAAAGGATTCATAAAGCTTCGAAGTAGTGTTTTTAAATCAGATATAACTAGATATTGTTGAAAAGTCACTATTTTGTTTTTTGGCACAAAAATAGTATTGTAGAACGACATGAGGGTGAGTAATAAATTTTGAAATTTTCACTTTTGGGTGAACAGTGAACTCTCAGTACATCAACATAAAACGATCAATGTTTGACTTTTTAATGTAGTGTTTATATTTTAATGCAGTTATCACACTTGCCTAATTTGTGAATAAACCAGTTTTATTGATTGCAATACAGATGAAGCTAATGGGAATGTTTGAATAAGAAACACAGACATGCACACACATTTTTCCAGCACTTCAAATTTTACTTTTAATGTGATGACCATAAACATTATTTGTTTATCCTTCTGATATTGTAAATTTGTAAACCGAATGTTTCAAGATGTAGGAAATCCAACATTTTGATAGAAATCACTTTTCATTAAAAAAAAAAAAAAAAAAAAAAAAAAAGACATTACTTACCACTATAACCAGCAGAAGGTGGTAGAGGAGCATTTATTGGCTCATATTAGCCATTTCCTGTAATAGCTAGTTTTTCACTCAGTTTCGCTTTTTGAATGAATATTAAACATTACTAAGTCACTAGGTTTAAAAGTACTTTTTGTCTAGGTAAAGTATGATGTACTCACAAAGTGACAAACTATTACTTTCTTTCGGAATGAATTGCACAGAAAATGAGCACCATGCTCTCCCTTTATAAGCTGTTTGTGGACAATACCAGCGACACTTGTGGCGTCAAGGGGTCAAAATAAACAAAAAATGGAGCTAAAGAAAACAATATTTTATTTTGCCAAAGGATTTGAGCTCATCAGGGCTAAAAGGTTGACAGGTGTGTGTGTGTGTGTGTGTGTGTGTGTGTAGGTTCCTTTTAATTGCAAACGGACAAATTCAAACTTACAAAGAACCAATGACCCCAATCGCAAACCTTATAAAACAATTTTATTTTTTGATTCAAAAATATTTTTTTTAATGTATGCAAACAACAATCAAATATATAGTTTTAGTGAACATATACAATATATACCCTTGTTAGAAAAAGTAAAGTTTAATGTAAGAAATCCATTGGTTGATAGATTAAAAAATAAATAAATAAATAAAATATTGATTGATTTTAAAAAAAAAAAAAAAATAATAATAATAATTTTTTAGCTCCTTATTTTTTTATTTTGACCACTTATTGCCACAAGTGTTGCTGGTATTGTCCACAAATAGCTTGTTTTTATTCCATGCACCTTGTTGATCGTGTGAAGTTGCACCAGATTAACTATACATTACTAACCACAGAAGCTGTCAGTCAGTGCAGCGGAAGCTTAATGTTTTTTTTTAACACACTTGTGAAAACTCACATTTTATTGAATAAATATTACTAAATATTTAATTTACAGTGTGTTGACTATCTGCTTTAGGATAACTGAATATCTCTGAAGTGTGAGCAGAGTTCACATAAGCAGACATGCTGGATGGGGCTCAGTTCGTTGAGGCATTGTCACGTTTGGGTTACCCACGGGCGTCTATGCTGAAAGGTTCCGAGTTTGACTGGTTATTTGCCACTGCGCCAGATAACCTGCACCTTTTACGTGTCATGTGCAACCGCCTGAACCGCGGCAATGTTCTTACGCCAGAAGAATTGCAAGCGTACAAGGCACTCCAGGAGACCGGGAAGCCCATCTTGGATGAGGCCACACTGGCTGAGCTGCTTAAAACCGGTTTGCCTGTGGATGGAGGTGTAGGGTCACAGGGCTGTTCTGTGTTGGGTGGCGAGAGAAATGTAACAGTTGAGGACCTTGAAACAGAACTTCAAGCTCTCCGCAAGGAAAAACAGCTAAAACAACGCAGACTCAACAAGCTGCAGATTCTAGCTGCCAACTGGGGTGCAAACTCCTCTGCGTCCCAAGCACTGCTGCAGGAAGGAGGCAATGTGGTAAAAGATGCTAACTCAGCCTTGGCAGCTGAAAATGCATACACCAACTCAGCAGTAGAGAATTTGTCAAAGGAGACCACCAAACTGGCTGGCTTTTTCCTAAGGAGTAAAGATGGAGCAGCTCCACCTTTAGTTCCTCAACCAGGGATCCCAGTACTCCTCTCTCACTTGTCTCTAGAGCCATTCCTCCAACAACAAGAACAATTCACCAAAGCGCTGACTGGCTACACTCAGCGTCAGTTCTTTCAGGGCTTCTCAGACATGATGGAGACCTCCACATTCAATCGCAGGCAGCTGACAAATCTGAGCTGCTGCAGTGACAATGAGGAAGAAGAGGATGAGGGAGTAGTGGAGCTCAGGAAGAAAGAGATGGCACGCCTGCAGTGGGCATATATAGTAGCACAGTACCAGCTGGTGAAAGAGAGGGCAGAGGAGCATGGTGACAAGGCAGCAAAAGAGTGGTTCATCCAGCGAATGAACCGCAGCGCAGAGGTAAACACATTTTTACTCATGTTGAGACTTTTTAATGTTAGCTATGCACTTCCTTCGTCCTTTCAAGACTAGTAAAGTTGACCCGAAGCAGACACTGTACATATGCTATGCTAAAGATTTTTTTTTTATTTGAGAAATTTATGCACTCATTCAGCAAGGATGCAAAAAATTGATCAAAAGTTACAGTAGATACATTCACAGTATTACATAAGATTTCTGTTTTAAATAAATGCTGTTCTTTTGAACTTTCTATTCAAAAAAGTATCCTGAAAAAAATGAATCAGGATTTCAATAAAAATATTAAGTAACACAACTGTTTTCAACATTGTAAATAAAAATAAATGTTGAGGACCAGGGGCCTCATTTATTTAAAAAAAAATCCGTATATTTCATCCTAATAGTGCACAAAAACTAGGTTCTAGATATGCACAAAAGTTTTCAGATTTATAAATTCCTTTATAAATCCGCACGTCAGCTGAAGATTATCCGTACGTGCATCTCCACCCTGTCTCCTCCCCGAAGTCACCATATATGGAGCTTACAACGCCTAGTTTAACTATGCATAACCTAATCTGCATATCATTTCCATGCATGTTCCCATCCACATGATACCATTGTTAACACCATCAAAGGTAGCTTACAAGACACAGGAAAAATATTAGATGCAGACTATAAATGCTATTTCTGTCATGCACATTACATTGCTAAA
Source organism: Opsariichthys bidens (assembly GCA_037194245.1). Lineage (NCBI taxonomy): Eukaryota > Metazoa > Chordata > Actinopteri > Cypriniformes > Xenocyprididae > Opsariichthys > Opsariichthys bidens. The sequence continues at coordinate 2,323,086 of CM074280.1, forward strand.
AATGATCCAATACCCTTGTTGTTCTAGAATAAATGTATCAAAATATCCATTAAAAACAAAATTGTAGCTATAAAATACTCTTTTAAACAAGGTGAACATATCTCTAGGCTATTTTAGTGGAAGCAGATAGGACTTATTTATTGCAGTGTAAATACAATTGTCTGACTCGGCACTGACAAAGTATTTTAAAGAGGAAAAGTGTAAATCTTACCATTTTCCTCAAGTTATATCCTTCAAGTGCAGTTGTTTTTCATAATTGTTTGAAGATGCCTTCACACCACATCAACAACTCTGTGCAGCTTTGGTTGTGCAGCTATAATCATTGAACCTATTCAAACCGGACAATAGACCGTTCGACCATCGAATCCAGCAGTGTCTTTCATAATATCGAAGTAAGTGTGCATCACTGATCGTCGTTCTTGCTAAAAATATTTTGTCATAATATGACATCTGCAGTTTAGTTTAAAGAGGAATTATTGTGCGCCTATCACTCCTCGCTGTCATTAAAACGGCGTGTTGCAGGAAAAGTGATCAAAAGTAGCACATCCACTATCTAAATACATATCATTTTTTGTTTAAATATCATTTTTGTTCTGCATAATGAGTTTATGAAATTTTAGGCCCTATTGCCATTAATAAATGTGGAATATTAATGTAAATGTATATCAAAACGAAAATTAAAAACAAATTTAAAATCATTCTGTTTACTTCATTACTTATCTCACTCTTGTAAAAATGTTCGTACGCATGGGTCAGAGTTTGCGCGAGGGTGAGCTAATTTTTCCTCAAGTTTGTTTTTATAAATCCCATTTTTTGTGCAAGAAGTGGCGTTCGCCTCTTTCAGGGCATGTTTTGTGCATACGCAACGGTTATAAATGAGGCCCCAGGTTATGTGACACTGAAGACTGGAGTAATGATGCTGAAAATTCAGATTTGCAATCACAGGAATAAGTTACATTTTAATATATATTACGATAGAAATTTTTTTTATTTTAAGTTGTAATAATTCACAATATTACTGTTTTTACTGTATTTTTGGTCAAAAGAATGCATCCTTGATGAGCATAACAAACTTCTTTCAAAGACGTAAATGATCTTACCAACCTCAAACTTTCGAAAGTAGTACATTTATTTTACTAAATTTAATAATTCAATAAAATAATTTGTAATTCTATTTAGATCATAGCTGACATCCATTTTGTAGATGTGAGAAACAGCATGTGCTATTGTAGCTTGCTCACGCAAATTTGGCTTGAGACAAAAACTGCTAGGAGAACTTTTAATGATACATTTGAGTCCCTTGGAGTAGTATACCTATAAATGTTTCTCATTTTCATTTTCTCCCTCTCATAGTCTCTGTGCTACTCACAAGTGAGCAGGCTTGAGTCCGATCTACGCTCTGAGATCCTCTCAGCTCAATCTGAAATTCAGTCTCTTATGTTAGACCCAGTCCGCTCTGCATTACGAGACTGTGCCCGCCTCCTTAACATCCCAGTGGTGCGTGGTGACCTCGCTCTTCAAGTAGCCAGGCAAAATTACTACACTTCCAAACAAAGCGAAGTTCGTGACCAGCTTCTCCGTCAGAAGACCTTCTTTGAACTTGTGCGTCTCGCCCAGGATGCAGAGCTCCTTAGGGGGAAGAGGGTGATGGAGCAGCTTGATGAAATAGGGAAGAGGCTGGAGGCGGCAGCAGAAGCTGCTACTCAAAGAGAAATCACTTTGACACAACCTCACTTGACCCAAGTCCCCTATCTTGGTCCTGATGCTAAACAACAGATCATGATCTCCAAGGACATTGCCTTTATCAGGTAGCCCACCATAAGTGGCGAGAGATTTAATTTACTGTTTCGTACCATGTAATTTCAGGTTGAGTTTGTAAGACTATATGCTTTGTTCATCCTTCAGGTTTCTGCAGATGCTAGAGGTGAGTAAGGCCTCCACGGAAAGAGAGGATCCATTCCAAACCTACAGTAGGCTGGAAACGGCAGCCTCCAACCTACAGGAGCATCTGGTCGCTGTACAAGAGGCTTTGGATGGGGCTAGAAGAGAGCAAGCCTTTACTGGAGCTCGGTTAGAGCGTGACCGAGATGTGCTTGACCAAGTGGTGTACTCGGACATTGTGCAGCCTCTCCTAAGGCCGCAGGTATGTGCTACAGCCACACCTGCACTGGAGCTCTGCCCTCATGCACAGGTATGTCTTTCGTGTCTTAGTTTTTTCTCACCGCCGTTTTCTACATCATTCCTTGTGAATCCCAAGAAACGTGAGCAGATTTATTTGTCAACATTCATGGCTTGTAAAAAGCATGCCGTCATAATTGTTTGGTGGTGGATTTTTTTTGCACAGTAATTTTGTTTTGTTGCTGTTTTAAGACTTTAAAATTGTCAATGGCTTCTGCTTTCTTTCCTGTCATTGCAACACCTCGCTCTGTGTCTGTGAAAAATTTATTGGACTGTGATTGTTCTAGTCCTCCTGCTGACACCCCTAAAGCCTTTAAACAAAGTTAGTCCAGAGTCGCTTTAAGAATTTTTTTATTAAAAAATGGATCTTAAACTTTAACAGTTTTATCAATTTTATATTTTAACCTAGATTGGCCATGAAAATTAAGCTGGCATGACATATAAAACAAACTCAAAATACTATATTCAACACGCCTATTATTTAATTTCTACTCTTAAATTAATTTTGCATTAAAATGAGAAGTTAACTATCAGTTCGTATTTGTTATTCACCACTTGCATACACAGAAAGCAATCAGTGTTCATTAGAAGTTTAAACACTCTGTCTGAATTTTTTCAACCAACTCTCTCTTTATAGGAGCTCACAATGGTTCTAGATGAGCTGGAGGTTAAGCAGAAGACCTTGTACACACTTCTTCAGGACATAGTTGGGGACTTGAAGTCCAAACGAAGGAGACTTGAATGCAGTGCCTCCCTGAGGAGAGAGAGGGAACTGTATGTTTATTTCCATCTGGACCCAAGACTGCTCAGTAGAGCAGTCAGAGATATAGAGGCTCAAGCAGGGCTTTTGTAGAATCAGATCTCCTTTGTCTACACAAGCCAACATATACAGAGGTCCGGGATGACTGAGAAATTATGTTAAATGCATATTAGGACATGGACCATTGTTGCCTCTACGTTGGGGAGCTCCATAGATCTTATATTCTCATGTATTGTTCTTTATTTCTGCTATCAGCTAAAAGTTATTGTTCTTTAGTTTGTTCTTTTGTCAAATTTGTGTTCAGTGCCTGCAATTAACTTTAATTTCATTTGTACCTTTGCAACTGTTCCCCACCTCCATATCCATGTTCCAAATTTTTGGTGATTGAACAGTTCTATCTTTGTGAATAAACTTAATTTGTAATTTCAGTGTTTGAGCAAATATTTTTGTGTCTGTGTTTCAAACTTTTTACAAATGCGATTTGGTTTTTTGCTTCAACGCGTTTAAGAATTTCATCTCATTAAAAAGACCACCAGAAAAACACCTGCTGACTGCTACTATATTTTGATAGATCAGAGTTGACTGACAGACATTGGAACAATGGATTTCCACTCGTATGTTGTGTAGTGGAAGAGTATGACAGCACAAGTGTTGCTTGTGCACATTTAATCCCTTTCCTGTCAGATTTCAAGCCAGCACCTCTTAGATCGCACTGTTATTTTTGTGCATATGTATCTACAGGGTTAAGACAGACTAGAAGAGCAGGAAATGAGATGGAGAGCTACCTCTGCAGCAGTCTGAACACAGCTCCTCTTTCTGCAGCTGCACAGAGCATCATAGCAGCCCTTCGGATCCAGTATGTGCACAGAGGAGACAGAAGCAGAGCTAGTGAGTTAGAAACAGTTATGGTCGTTAGGAGGTTGAATATTATTGGTTTTGTAATAATAACAAAGTACTAATTTTCATGCTAAGCTTAATGCCTTAGAAAAAATGACTTCCTTCACAAACAGGTTTTAAAAATGAGTCAATTATTATTCTGTCTGAGGGAATCTATTAAATCTTTCAAAATTACAGCCTTGAGTTTTAGAGGGTTCAGCTTGTTTCAGCATCAAGGCAGAGATGACAGAAATCAGGAGTTGTACACAGGGAAAAGTGGGTGAGTAATGCATATTTTAGAAATGTTCTGTACATTATATTGAGGCAACAGTAATTTATACATTTTCATAACTACAAATAAAATGTCATTTGACTATTTATTTTGAAATTCTGAATATGTCTTTGTTTTGAACAAATTTAAATTGAGTTTTTTTTTTTTTTTTAAGTTGATAGGAATCTCTGGTCATGTCATCTTCTGATTCATGTGTTCATTCTCTCTTTAGAGATTTGTACTTAAATAATCTGGCAGAAACTTCAAACCACTTCAAGCTAAGGGATGTGACCAGTAATGAGAGGTTTGCAGTCTACTATACTGATGATATCGTAAAGCCTAACGCTCAGCCTCATATACCGGTAGCACAGGGAGAAAAGACTAGACCAGATGTTATGACAGAAGCAGAGATCCATAAACTGACGTTCAGTAAGAGGAGGTGGGTTCAACCAGCAAGCCCCACTGAAAAAGGCCCCAGTAGGTTGTGATCAACATGAGGCTCCCCCAGTGAAGAAGATCAGCTTTAGCCAGCTTACATTGCTTACTAACAACTGTCATGCAGCATCCGAAGAAGAGTGCAAAAGGACCCATATTGTGGATAAGCAGAGTAAGAATGGACAGATTGACAAGTCCACAATTAGTCTATCAGGGTTGACAAGGAAAGATAATGGTGATTCTGTTCGTGAGGAAATCTCAAAAGAGGCCAGAGGTGACAAAGTTGTCTTCATACAAGAGCAACATAATAGTTTTATATCTAATGCAGAGAAACCAACATCTAAGTACAAGGATCTGGAGACCAGCCATTGCTGGCAAGATGGTAGAAACTCTGAATTGTCAGCTTCAGTGGAAAGTTGTGCACATGCCAACAGATGTGGGAGCATCTCTCTCCTCAAACGTGAGCAAGACACGCCTGTTAGGTCAAGAGAAATACTGGACTTGGTAAGGGAGAACGAAGACGGCGACTCTGAAGGACAAGTTATTACCAAGAGCAGAACTAGTAAGTACATGGGTCGATGGGCTACTAGACAAACTATAGATACATATTAAAAATGACATATTCTTTATATTGCAGTCTTGCCATATGTCACATGATTTCACAAGTAAGATATTTTCTCCGTGTTCCTGCTTTATCTAAGCTGAAAATGTCTGATACACAAACAAATTGATTAATAATTTGCAGATTAGTATCATTAAAATGGTTTTAGATGGACATGGGACATGTCAGCTTTCCATAAGTACAGGCTAATAATACAACGGACAATCAGACAATACCCACTGGACAGAAATGAGCGTCCATTCATTTCATCCAATGACAATGCTGATAAAGTATTCTCTCTTTTTATTGTACATGCAGGTTATCCCCAGCCACATGAGAATACAATCCTGATGCCTGTTGAAGAGAGAATTGGAAAGATGGAGTCCACAGTGCATCCCACCAGTGGTGGTGTGCACCAAAGCATCCAGCCCCACTCTCAGGTAATGTACATGTACGCACTGCAGAGCAGAGAAAAGGCAGTCCTGGCTGTGCTATGACATCAGAGAGGTCATTTTAGTATAATTTTCTAGATGATCTTATTTTTTTCCCCACTATTTCAGGTCATCGTTTTTTGTCCTGGCTTTTCTAAGGTGTGACTCTCTAAAGTGATAAGAAAATGCAACTCTGGTCTATAAGGGATCAATTGAATTAACATGTAAATGTTTGAGCATGGGGTTCTGTCTGTACTCAGATGGTTCAGAGTGGTCCATTAGCAGTGCTACATTACATTGTAGGAATGAAGATAAAGCATTATACAGTTGTGTTCAAAATTATTCAACCCCCACTGAAATTGATTGTTTTGGCCGGTTTGACATTGATTTTGATCATTCAGTCATCCTGCTTACAATTAAATCAAAGAGGCACGTGTAGGTCAGACAAATATAACATAACATTTATAATGAAATAACCACAAATGTCTTTTCTCTGCTCACATCATTATCAGTTTTATTCAACCCCCAAGTGACATTCAATCTTAATACTTAGTACAACATCCTTTTACAGTTATAACAGCTTTTAAACGTGAAGCATAGCTTGACACAAGTGTCTTGCAGCGAGCTACGGGTATCTTCGCCCATTCATCATGGGCAAAAGCCTCCAGTTCAGTCACATTCTTAGGCTTGCGCACTGCAACTGCTTTCTTTAAGTCCCACCAGAGGTTCTCAATCGGATTTAAGTCTGGTGACTGCGATGGCCATTTCAAAATGTTCCAGCCTTTAATCTGCAACCATGCTCTAGTGGACTTGGAGGTATGCTTGGGATCATTGTCCTGTTGAAAGGTCCAACGTCTCCCAAGCCTCAGGTTTGTGACGGACTGCATCACATTGTCCTCCAATATCTCCTGGTACTGAAGAGAATTCATGGTACCTTGCACACGCTGAAGCTTCCCAGTACCTGCAGAAGCAAAACAGCCCCAAAGCATGATTGACCCCCCGCCATGCTTCACAGTAGGCAAGGTGTTCTTTTCTTCATAGGCCTTGTTCTTCCTCCTCCAAACATAGCGTTGATCCATGGGCCCAAACAGTTCTAATTTTGTTTCACAGAATTCACAGAACACTATCCCAAAACTTCTGTGGTTTGTCCACATGACTTTTGGCATACTGCAGTCGACTCTTCTTATTCTTTGGAGACAGCAAGGGGGTGCGCCTGGGAGTTCTGGCATGGAGGCCTTCATTACGCAGGGTGCGCCGTATTGTCTGAGCAGAAACTTCAGTACCTACATCTGACAAATCTTTTCTCAGTTCCTCAGCAGTCACACGGGGACTTTTCTCCACTCTACGCTTCAGGTAGCACACAGCAGTCGAAGTCAGCATCTTCTTTCTGCCACGACCAGGTAGCGTTTCAACAGTGCCCTTTGCCTTGAATTTGCGAATGATGCTTCCTATGGTGTCTCTTGGTATGTTTAACATCTTTGCAATCTTCTTATAGCCATTGCCCTTCCTGTGAAGAGAAATCACCTCTTCTCTTGTCTTCCTGGACCATTCTCTTGACTTCACCATGTTTGTAACCACACCAGTAAATGTCTAGAAGGAGCTGAGTATCACAGTCATTTTAAAGCTGCCTAATTGGTGCTTATTAGGCTTTATTGCTGCTCCCTGACATCCACAGGTGCTTTCAATACCTGATTGAAAACACTTCAATGGACCTCTGTCCTTCAGAGTGGTAGTCTTTAAGGGGTTGAATAATTGTGTCAATGAAGAATTCACAAAAGAAACATTTACTACTGTATTACAAAACCAATTGATGTCATTTTAGTTGCATATGCTTCTTTAAGAAGTCCTTGTAGGATTTCATTCTGAATTCAATTACAAATGTTCTCTAAATTCTCTAAAACCATTTACAGCATTGGGGGGTTGAATAAATTTGAACACAACTGTATATACGTTTCCTTTTGTATAGAGAAGTAAAAACAGAAAACCTCCCTGGGGTTCTGAAGTGCAGAGCATCAGAATGATGAAGAGAACAAGTACTGACAATGAACTAAGCATGCACACACATAAATTCCAAAGGGCAGTATTTTCTCATATGCTTGCAGAGTTATCTAGACTAAGAACACTAAATTATAGATGTTCTATAAATAGCATGAAAATTAAAAAAAGCCGCTGTTGTCGGTGGATCAGTTACCTAGTGTGCAAGAATGTTTTTGACCCTGAGTGCTTGGTGAGGGCTTTTTTTTTCCGGGACTCCTTTCAAGGTGAAACAGCCCACTAATGAATAATGGAAATCTCTTACTGCAGATGTCTGTTACATAAAGAATCACAGGGGTTGTTTAGGGGTTGAGAAGTACCAGACAAAGACTTGTCCTTGCAGCGATAAAAGTGTGGGTGCTTCAGCCTGAAAACTGCTTTAGAGAGAGCTTTATTAGTGACAGCCTGGGAACTGCATTCATATTCTTTCTGGGTTTTTTTAAGCTGATTTGTCTGACGCTGACATCCACGCACTGAAATTGAGGGTTGCTTGTGGATGGCTGTCTGCTGCCGATTTAAGCTTTTTGGTGTTATGAAATTGACTTTATTTGCATAGCGTTTGCAAAATTTTCTCTTCACATGTGAATAAGGAATGACGTGAACTCAAATGTCCTCTTCTTAAACTCTACCTACTTTGTTTTCTTGACATTTACAGGCTGGTGAGGTGAAATCATTTCCAAAGCATATTGAAAAATGGGAACCCTCTGGACCCTTACAGGAAGCTCCTAAAACCACTTCAGTCCAGAAGTCGTGCGAAAATACACTTAGAAACCGAACGTTCCTGCATGCAAAAGTAAAGGGCTCAGTGCAGTTTTTAAAACAACCCAAAGCTCCACGGCCTGGTATCAAGAGACTGAGACTTCCCCTGAAACCCCAGAAAGAATCTAAGAGTCAAGGATGCAGTAAACCAAATAACTTCAAACCCCCCAAGCCTTCCAATTCTAGTCTGTCGGGTTCCAAAATAAGCTATCAAATGTCTGGTGGAAAAGACGATGGAAACACAGCAACCTCTAGAGGGGCTTTTAGTCTGATCTCTGATCCCAGGGTGTGCGACACAGGGCGTCTCTCACAAGAGGATCAAGAATTTATGTTAGAGGAGGTTGGAAAAGCAAAAACATTACTTGTTACCATGGTATACCAAGACGGCACCATACAACTTGACCCAGAACAGGTGTGTTGACAGATTCACTCGATGATATTCATCTTAATTAGTTTGGAGAAAAAAAAACATCGATTGTGGCCTTCAGCAAGTAAACTATTAAGCTTTGGTTGAATTACAAATTTTGGTGAATATACACTATTGTTCCAAAGTTTATGGATTTTTTAAAAAACCATGCAATTGCATTAAATTGATCAAAAGTTACAGTAAAAACATTTATATTGTTACAAAACATTTTTATTTCAAATAATTGTTCTTTTTTTTTAATCCTGAAAAAATGTATCACAGTTTCCACAAAATTATTAAGCATTACAACTGTTTTCAAAATTTATTTAAATAAGAAATGTTTCTTAAGCACCAAATTAGGAAAAAAATGGGTGCTGAAAATTCAGCTTTGCTATTATAGAAAGAATTTATAATATCAATAATTCGAAATTGTAGTATTATTTCAAAATATTACTGTTCACTGCATTTGTCAAATAAATGCAGCCTTAATTTCAGACCTTATTCTCATACTTGTAATGTATGTTTGCATTAATGGTTTGATGTGTTAATGTCTCTTCCAAAGAAGCTGTACCCTGCAGTGTGTGGCCTGCTGGTTTTGCTGAAGACTGATTTGGACCCAGAGGAACAACAGGACAGACCACCAAAGAGGGTGCTGTACCTCAGACTAGAGCAGACACCAGCCTGGGCCCAAAAAGACTTTAATCAAAAGCAGGATGCCTTTACCAGGTGCGCTTATATATTTTGGAGAGGAAATGAGTAAGAAACAAAGAGGTGTTTGCGTTTGTCTAGTGTCTACTCTCCTTACTATCCCTGCTTTTTCTGTCACAGATTGTAAGTAGCATTTATTATTAGTACTTCTTTCTTTTTCGTGGCCTAGTGGTGAGGGAGTTGGGCTTGTAATCAGAAGGTTGCAGGTTCGATTCCCACGCTGGCAGGAATTGAAGGTGGGGATTGTGAATGAACAGCACTCTCTCCACCTTCGATACCATGACTAAAGTGCCCTTGAGCAAGACACCTGACCCCTAATTGCTCCCCTTGTAAGTCGCTTTGGATAAAAGCGTTTGCTAAATGATGAAAAAAAAATGAAAAATGAGAGATTACTTTTGCATTACATTTGGACATGCTGAGAAACAGCTGACAAAAAAATGAAAGCAGAATTGAACATTTCTATCTTATTTGACATGCAGTATCTCAGGAAGGAAATATAGGAGGAAATAGGAGGAAAATGATTTTTTGGTAAAGTTCCCTTACTTTTTTTTCTCTCGTGAGAATCTGCTATAAATAATGCTGCCACTTTTCACGATCTGAGCATGTTTCATGAAGTTACAAGTGAAACGCCACATGAAAGCTTGTTTTTTACTTAGCTACATATGCATCTGTGCGGTTTTTATGTGTGTTACAACTTCATAAGGAATACCTATAGATCTAAATGACGGATAATGGTAAGTTTTCCTCGATCAGAGCATGATTTATGAAGTTGCAAGCAAAAATATGACATAAATGCTGCATCCTTATATTATTTACACATGGGTCTGTGGGGAGCTTCATGTATAAAAACTGGCTCAAGTTTAGTACAATACAGCATAATTGTTATGTGTTTTGACTCAGTCAGACATTTCAAATGACATATGACACATAACTATCTGAGCTGTATGATCTTTTTAACTTATTACAGTACAAAAAAAATCAAAGAGGTTTTGTACTGTTTGCAGTTCACTTTGGGTTAAAGGGATACTGTTACATGTGTAATGTGTTCTCTGTGTAGGTAAGCACATGTGTAAATATGTTACTTTTGAGATTCTGTAGTTGGTAGGTGGTGTTTAGTGCATGTTTCTCTGTATCTGTTTGTCTGTTTGCCCTTAGAGAGCTGCTGCTGCAGATGATGTGTGGCACAAAGCTGTTTGTGTGCTTTAAAGCTAAAGACCTGCTTCGCACAGCATTGAAACATTTCAACAGAGACCTGAGCTGGAAACAAGGTGACATGCATGAAGGTCCTTTATCTTTGACTATTTAAACGGTTACCGGTTACCAAGTCTAAAACCACATAGATTTTTTTTTTTTTTTTTTTTTTTTTTTTAAACTGGGTGGGTTAGGACTTCAAAAAGTAGACTGAGAAATGTAAATATTGTTCTATACTATATTCTATAATTCTGTATTATATTCTAACATAAATATATTCTATTCACTGTTTTTAAATCAACAACTAAACAAGCAAATTATTGAGTTTTATCTTGATGTTCTTGAAAAACAAGATGCTCTTAAATCATGCTGTGTCAGAATTAACTAAATTAAATTAAATTAACTAAATTAAATTAACTCTAAAGCCCAGGACACACTAAGCCAATGGTCGGGCCTTTTTTGAGCATCGGTCGGCTTCGTTTTTTTCCGGTGTGTTCCACACAATTAGCTCTGGTCAGACACCATTTTGTTTTTTGTTTTCTCCCCCCATGTTGAGTCGGCGTCGGGCTGTTGGTGAGAGAGAGAACTCTAATTGGCTGTTCAGGTTAGCGAACAAGTCAGTGCACAAGAATAAAGGCTAAAGTGATGAAAGCAAAGAAGTCAAGATAAGTCAAGATAGACTACAGAAGGTAGTTATAATTTTATGTGAACTTACCTCAACATTCCACTGAGCAAATATTTTCATCATAATATGAATCGAGATATTTAAGATGTTAAGCAAGCTCTGCTGTGTTTACAGTTTGAATAACTGCAGTCCTAGTTTCGGTTTCCCTTTTTGAGTGACGAAATAAGACTATTAATACCTGCTAATGTAGATGCAGCCGCTGCAAGGTGACAACACACTCAGCTTTTTTTGCCACTAGTACTTTGACATCGGCTTGGTGTGTCCCGGCTTTAACAGAAATATTTTCAGTGCTTTTACTAATGGACTTTTGAACCCCTCAGTGTTCATAAAAGAGTTTAAATGTAGACATTACAATTAAATATAGACTTTTAATACATCTAATTGTGGGTAAAATTGAAAGGATTTTTGAGTTAGACATCTGATTCTGTGCAGTGTTGGGGTGTCAAGTCATGGATCCTCAGATTGCTGCGTGGTTGTTAGATCCTGGCGACTCTGCTTGCTGCTTTCAAACCCTGCTTTCCAAACACAACATACATACAGTTACACCCACACTGCAAGCTGTGCTTGGGCAAGCCAAGGTCAGGATGCACTCTTCATTCAGTAAATGGTGGTTAGAAAAGGCCCCAGCAGGTGTATTTCAATTTTAGCTTGGAAATTACACTTTAACAGTGATATTGTGCCTATCCTTACTGCTTTATCAGGTGACTCAAGCAATCTCAAATTTGTCTCTCTTACACAAGCTAATGGTGGAACTACAAAACAAGCTTCAGGTAATTTGATATGAATCTTTTCTAAATAAAGCATAATGTATACAATTTCTCAGTTGTCTCTCATAAAATCTCAACTTTTCACCCCGTCTGTCTGTTTCTCTGTAGACTCAGGGGCTGTGGCAGCTCTATTCTGGCATAGAACAAAAGATGATTCCAGTTCTGGCAGGTCTGAGCAAACACATTCTAGAGATAGCATGATTTAGCTTATAGAGTCTCATCATACTGCATATCCGTGATCTATTCATTTCACGATATAATCATAATGATTTTGTATCCATTTTTTACTTGAAAATAATGGTGTAACTTTGTTTTAAAAAGTAGGTGGGACAGGAGTGTGCATGTGTGTGAATGCAAAAAAAAACATTACAATGTCCAGAAATCAATTTCAGTAATACATTAAGTTGAATTAAATGTGATAGTTTCATCCTTACATCCACTATAATATTATTATATGCTGTTGGTATATTGTTGGCTATAAATACATAGATCTGCTATTAGTATTTGTGAGTTCTAATGATGTGAAGCATGCCAGAGGTTCTGAGTTATAATCAGGGTTGGGGAGTAACGAAATACAAGTAACTTAGTTACGTATTTAAAATACAAAATTTGAGTGACTGTATTTCATTACAGTTACATTTTAAATGGGTGGTAATCAGATTACAGTTACATCTGAAAAGTGTTTTAGATTACCAAAGTGATTACTTTGAATTTTAATGCCATTTAAACAGCAATTGGTGATTCTCTGACTCTGACAGTCTGAAAAAGCGGAGATAAGTTTCATCAACATTTTAATACTTTTAAGAGGATCATAAAAATGTTGTTATTTTTATTTAGTACTGTCCTGAACAAGACAAAATGACTGAATTTATTAAAAAAAATTGCCCAACAGTCAACTTAACTGTCCTGTCATGACCTGATGATCCACGACTGTTTTCATGTTTTGTGATAGTTGTTTGTGAGTCATTTTATAATTGTAAAAAAGGGTTTTTTTTCCAGAATTGCGAGATTTAAACTCACATTTGCAAGTTTAAAAGTAAGAATTGGGAGATATAAACTTGCAATACTGACTTTTTTTTCTTGCAATTGTGAATTTAATATGTGACAATTTTGACTTTTCTCAATATTGCGAGTTTATATCTCATCATTTTGACTTTTCTCAATATTGTGAGTTTATATCTCATAATTCTGACTTTATAACTCACAATTGCAACTTTATATCATACAATTCTGACTGAAAAAGTATGAAATAACCTTTTTAGTGTTTGTTCCTCACTTATTAGCATTCCAAAGTATTCTAAAGTATTTAGATTAAGTTACTAAACTTGAGTAATGTAACGAAATGCGTTACAAATGACTTTTTAAAGCATGTATTTTGTAATCTGTAGTGAAATGGATTTTAAAAGTGACCTACCCAGCCCTGTTTATAATCTACACTTGTATAGTTTTTTTTTTCCTTTCAATGTTCATCAGTGATTGTAAATCAAGAGCAGGGACTCTTTTTTTGTGCATTTTGTTTTGTGATTTCAATGGAACGAATAAAGGGTCTCCGCAATGGTTAGCAATAGATTGAAGTGCCTGTCTGTGCACAAACCACTGATAACAGCACCAATGAGCACTCAGCATGATTTCAAAAACAACATTTCTGCTAGTCAACTAGAGATGTATAATTTGAATTAGATGCATCTGTATCTCAAGATATTTAAAAAAAAAAAAAAAAAAGTGGAGGGGATATGTCCCACCCGTTCCACCTGCAAATTACGCCTATGCTTGAAACAATTCGAAACTTGTTTTTTACTGTATGTCACAGCTATTTTATTATCAATCTGTCCACAATCAAATATGTTTTTCGTGAAATCTTGAAATTGCCATATAATTGAATTTGACATTTCATAACATGATTGTTATTTCAGATCCTGTCACACACAATTTTTGAGTGCATTTTGTATTTAATCAGGGAATATGTGAGCGAGGAACTAATTTTTCAGCTACTTAAAGGGTTAGTTCACCCAAAAAGGAAAATTCTGTCACTTATTAAGGTCCAGAAAGGTAGGAAAGGCATCATTAAAGTACTCTATGTGACTAAAATCAGTTTCATGAAGTGATGTGAGTGCTTCGTTTGTGGGGAAAAAAAAAACATTTATTTACAAAATGTTATTATCCAAAGTGTGTTCATGCAACAGTGTCAGATCTCGCTTGAACACAACACACATGCATCGTGATGCTCTCATGATGGGTGTTATGTTGACATGGAAGTTTAAACAAAACGTGCATACATCATGAAGCGCTCGTGAATGCACATTGCAGATCAATATTTTTGTAAGTAAAGAGTAAATTATATTTTTTTTGCACTTTAATGATGTCAATCTTACCTTTCTGGACCTTGAAAGTGGTAGTTGCATTGGATCTCTATAGAAAGGGAGAAAGGGGCTTTTGGCTTAAAGTGTATTAAAACACAGTATAAACAACTTAAAAAAATAACCTAAATTTTCACCTCTTGCATTTACAATGAAGCCAATAATTTTGAGGAACTGCTTTAACATTTCTCACTCTCTCAGCAATGGAGGGCTGTAAAATTCAGGTGGACAAGGAGGCCTTGAAAAAGACTTCAGAGATGTTGGGGGTAAGAGTTTGTGTCTGGGATTTTATAAACAACTTTAAAAAGTGATTTTTCTCAAGCCTGTCTGCCCTGAGGGGGAGTGGAGGGTCTGTTATATATAGTTATTATTAATGAATAGATCTGCCACTGCTCAAAAAGAGCATTACTTTCTCTTAAGCTACTCGTATCACTTACTTTCTCGTTCTCTCTCATGAGTGTACATATATTGTTTTCTCTAGTGCTTTGCCCATATTCATTTCATAAATGTTTACGCTTTGCACACTTTATCTTCTATCGGGTTTCTAAATCCCTCCCAACCTTCTCCAGGACTCTCAGAAGAAAAGAAGTTCTGAATAAAACACTACTGAATTATTCTTTGTGGGGGTTTTTCTCCATCTTCTGTATTTGAAACTGTCAGAAGTGTACAGCTTCTCACCCCTAATTAGGGTTTCTCTTGTGCTCTCTCTCAGTCTAAGCTGAAGCAGTTAGAGCAGGAGGCTCATCAGGCTGCAGGTCAAAAGTTCTTGGTGTCCAGCAGTGCTCAGCTCAGGCTGGTCAGTGTTTTTAAATGGCTTTACAAAAATTGACACGATATATCATTTTAGCACCGATATCGTCAAGTATAGGGATCATTAATCCATTCAGACGAGACACCATGGTACAAAACTCGGATTGATTGCAAAATTTGACCATCATACAATGCAAGTTTATCATTTGAATGTGTTTTACCCTTATGAAAAAGAAGTTTGTTCAAGTGTGCTATTACTATACTACTTTTAAACTAAAAAAATAAGAAAGAATACATTCAGTCTATTGTATATACTTCTCAGAAATATACTTAAAATTGCACTTAAGTATACTTGACTTATATTGACAGAAAAGTCTAAGTATATTTAGCCTATACTTGTACTCAATCTTTTGATATACTTAAATACTTGATACTTACCATTGAGTTATACTTAAAAGTATAAGTGAAGTTATTAAACGTAATTTCTAGAGGAGTGCGCCCATCTAATCTTCCAAATAATATCAAGGTATAAAAACCAGCATATTTCCTCTTCCTGTTGTTAGTTCTTATGGCATCCCTTCTCTTTCCCTTCTCCTTTTTGTACAGTTTTGCATGTGTTATAGGGGGGTGATCGGAGCTCGAGTAGAATATCCTCTCTGAGCCCCTCTATAGCAGACAGCAAGCCAAATCTGTTTACCACTTGCACTAAGATTATATGGGCACACAAACTCATGATTTAAGTATTCTAAGTATATTTGGCTTGTAGTTCCTATTAAATACTTTTTTTAGTTAATAGTCCTTATAAACTTACATTGTTTGAAAATATTGATTTATAAAGAAAACGGATATGTTCCTAATTCTGAGGATCTGAATTTTTGTGTAGGCTAGTTCACGTTGTGTACATTGGAGTTTACTTCAAATCTACATTACTCTTTCCCCACCATTGACTGAATGTTCAAGCTATCAGTGTTTTCACTGTTATACAGTAGGGGTGCTATGACACATCAGTGTACAGAATCTATGGAACAAAACACAGGAGAAGAAGCTCAATCAATGATAGATTGTATACACAAATGTAAAATAACACAAACATTAAACAGGATGTAAATAAAAACTGCTTGACGTTACTGAATGAAATGTTGACCCAGGACGAGCTGTAGGGCAGTGAAGCTTTGGAGGTGTTGATGGACTCGATCTACTCCATCTGTGTTTTGATCATTGTTCTGAATCAAAAA
Source organism: Opsariichthys bidens (assembly GCA_037194245.1). Classification (NCBI taxonomy): domain Eukaryota; kingdom Metazoa; phylum Chordata; class Actinopteri; order Cypriniformes; family Xenocyprididae; genus Opsariichthys; species Opsariichthys bidens. The sequence continues at coordinate 2,339,530 of CM074280.1, forward strand.
TGCAATTTTCTCAGCTTTTTGTTTAAAATGTTGCTTTTTTTTTTTTGTAAAACTTACCCGCATTTAAGTATAGATAAAAAAGGATTTATGAAGCTAAAATAAAATGTTTTAAAAATGGAAACAGTTAAAGGTATATTTCAAGTGTAAAAATAAGACCTTTAATAGGAACATAGTATATTTAAAGTGCAAAAATAATATGTAAAAAGTAAAATATAAGTGTTATGTTCACTTAAAGAAAACTTATAAGTATACTTGCACTAAACTAGTAGTTTACTGAGACTATGCTTCAAAGTGTACTTTCAAATACTAAAAAAATTTACTACAAATATACTTGAACATTAGTTAAGTATAAATGAACTTGAAGTATACTTCTTTATCATAAGGTTAGGTCCTTTTAGTTTAAACATTCAATCGATTTTAAACCTTTTGAGCACACGAAGACACAGAAGAAAACTGAATTCTAAACATGCAGCTGTTTTCACACACACACACACATGCAGATGCATGTGACCACCGAATGCCATTCCCTTTCGCGTCTATTTGTGCCTGAACGGACACATACGTGCAAAAAAAAATTCAAAATATATGTAAGACATCTTGTATTCTTGTAAACATGCAGTTGCTTATGGGTCAAGTGAACTAAACCATTGAGGAAGAAAATCGGATCTGTAATAGTATTTTGGATCCGCGCATTCGGTTTTAAAGTCATTTCTGCTTTCTGTGTCATGAATGTTAATCAAACAACAAAAGACAAAGTGAGATTACTGTTGTAGTTTTAACACAGAGTAATTATATTAAATTTATACAGTGAATGGAGCGTTATTTTAAATTGAATTCAATTTCTGTACCCGAGTAATATTAGACTTGCCTGAAAAATATAAAGCACTATTTCTTGCATTTGTATCTTTGTTCTATAATATTTATCTATGCTTGTAAATTGTTCATTGTTCTTCCCCCCAGTCATCTTGTTTATCGTCTCATTTCATCTTGTTCTGTCTTTGGTCTGATGTCGATGAGTGTATAGTGTAAATGTGGATTACAAACCTCTCCTCTTTTCAGATCCTGTTTGAGAAGCTGCGTTTACATGAACTTTGTGGGAATAAGAAGCTACCCAAAACAATCAAACAACAGCAGTCCACATCAGAAACAGCTGTGAGCACACATTTAATTTCCTTATATATGCCATGAGTCATGGTCACATGGATGTTATTGCTTATATTTAGTTGTTGTCCACACCAATCTTAATGCTCAGTATACAGCTGTTAAAACACGGACCGCATCCTTGCATCGCCTCTCAATAACATCATACCCTCGTTATCCTTGGTTTTCAGTTTTATTTTGTACAAGCCATGGAAACACCAAAGATGCTGTAGTATATTATGTGCTTTATTAGACAGATGAGCAACTGTTTGGATGGATGCATATACATTATATAGCTCAACGCAGTAAGTCTTATTGTTTAAATCTCGTTTAGCACTGGCCCCTGCTCTGCTTCATACTACAGTAACATTAATATTCTCATTCATGAATGTGATTTGTTCCCAAGTCCCATCCCGTTTCTTTTCCACCATCTGTGAAGACAACACCTCCCATGATTCTGCAAAATCAAGGCGTCATCAGGCTACGCCTTTGTTTTGAAAAAGTGATCTCTAATGGCGAAAATTTACATAGTGTACCTTTAATTGACCGCTTTCATTGTTTTTTCTGCACTCTCTTACAGCTATTACAACTACAGCAGCTGCATCCACTGCCTAAAATCATTCTGGAATACAGACAGATTCACAAAATCAAGACTGCATTTGTGGATGGCATTTTGTCTTGTACGAGCAAGGTGAGACATTTCACACGAAGACAAGAAATCAAACATGCATTTTTATTGTGCTGTTGTATTTCTTGTCTTCATCCTACAGTTTTTATTTTTTATTATTAATTTATTCAAATATTTTTCTTGTTTTATCCAATGCTTTCCATTTATTTGTCTGTATAGTATTTTTGTTCATCCTCTGTTTTTTGAATGTTGTTTATAAATAAATGACTTGACCTGAAACAGCTAATAGTGTCATTGTTTAGTCATTTTTTTTCTTTATTTCTCTGCATCTCAGACGTTCATTTCTTCCACATGGAATCAGACGAGTACAGTGAGTGGCAGGCTGTCTGCTAAACATCCTGTGAGTGCTTCTCATTTTACCTTTCAAGTCTCTATCGTTTGCCTGATCCGTCCTCCCTTTTTCTCTTCTTCACTTTTCTAGGTATTTTATCATGCTCTGTTTCTCTTTCACACAGATCCACACGCCCACTGTTTATATTTTTAAAAACCTCCTTGGTCTGGGTCATATTTTGAACAAAATAAGATCTGACACAACCCTTTGATGCCCCATAATATTCTCTCTCTCTCTCTCGTTGCAACACTACACACACACAGAGAGAGAACATTGTCCTTTAACAGTATGCATTTTCAATCCATCAATCAAGTCATTCATTCTTTCCTTAGAATAATTGTGCTTGTCATTATTTTTGAAAATCCCTCACACCATACGCTTGTCACATACATTTATAAATTATCTGTCTCCATCACACTAAATTCAGTCAAGTCACCTCTGGAGGTTTATTCATACGAGTATTGTACTGTTACTCGGGCACTTAAACATTTATTTCCGTTGATGAGCTAGCATATAAGTAAGCTTCATTAGCTGCTAGGACGAATTAAGAAAAATCATCGGCCATTAATTGCAGTCTAGGGAAGACTGAGAGCATCCTGAGAGGGTGATAGTTCATACAGTATGATGCTAAATGATATTAAAGCTGGAATTCACTTTGCAATTTCCTGTTCAGCTTTCATACTTCTCTTTTCCTCTTCCAGTGGGTGAGTTTATTTTTATATTGTCATCAAACCAGCAGGCATCAAGGTTTTTCCTGCATTGAAAATGTTTAGGTTGCCACCAAAATGAATCTTTTTCCTGCCAAAGATTTATCTATTTATTTAATGTGACAATACCCGCCATTCTGCAGAACCTGTACCCGCTGACAGACGGCTCCTAAGCCAATCACTGACATATCTGTTGAGCTTGTGAACGCAATGACCACCCAAATGTGTCAGAATCTGACAGCTTCATTGATTATAAGAGGAGTTTCCTCCAGAGTCGAGCTTTGTGCACCTCACTTTTTTTGTGGAGCTTTGTGCACCTCATAATCACATCAGTGATTATAATGTCAGCGATCTTTGCTCACTTTCTATATATATTTTTCATTCTAACTACACATTGGAAAGTTTTTGGTTTGAAAACTGTATTTAAATTTCAATCTGATTGACTGATAACTATAGCAATTTCGGAGCAAAACAAATGATCTGTGCATTAAGTGTAAATGCAAAATAATACACCTGTGACTGATTATGTTTCACTTTGTTGTTTATTTTGATATTAACGTTTTTAATTAGTCACTTAGTGACTTTATATATACATTTACAGATTTTTAAATCTAAAATTGGTGTAAGCACTTTGTTTTTTATTTAATGAATAAAAAGGATAAGTTAACATTAAAAACGGTTTCTTTGCATTTATTTTGGATTTATTGTCAGTACTACTGGCCTCGCAGTTCACATGGGTTGGGTACATTGTGTGTGGATGGTCGCGCTCGCCCACCACTCCAAAGACCATTTTTGACCCTGCCCCTACGCTTTTGGCTTTCGTATTTTTCTTTACTTCTTTTCTTGCTCTTACTCTTTAGAAATCCTTCATAAGTAAGCTAGAAGCTTAATTTGGATTTAAGAAGGATTAGAATAGCATTTTTTCATAGCTGATTTTTGTGCTGTAGTCCATGTCTGTGTATTTTGTGAGCACTTATTCAAATGATAAATGTTAGTAAAGCTTTGTATATATTTAAATTTCACATAAATGCTGTTACTCTCTGTTTATCAAAGAATCCTCAAAATATTCCACAAAAATATTGCGCAGCTTAACTGTTTTCAACATGGAACAGCCAGCAGCCATCACCCTGTTGCCCAAGACTGATTGCCTAAGCAGGGTTGAGCCTGGTCAGTACCTGGATGCGAGACCTCCTGGGAAAACTAGATTGCTGCTGGAAGAGGTGTTAGTGAGAACAGCCGGGGGTGCTCACCCTGTGGTCTGTATGTGTCTCTAACGCCCGAGTATAGTGATGTGGACACTGCCAATAATGAGATGTTAAACCGAAGTCCTGACTCTCTGTGGTCATTAAAAATCCCAGGATGTCCTTCGAAATAAGAGTAGGGGTGTAACCTCCGCATCCTGGTCAAATTTGCTCATTGGCCTCTGTCCATCATCATCCCCATATATATATATATATATATATATATTATATATATATATATATATATATATACTGATTGGCTTCATCACTTAATCTCCTCTCCACCAATAAGCTGGTGTGTGGTGGGCGTTCTGGTGCAATATGGCTGCCGTTACATTATCCACGTGGATGCTGCACATTGGCAGTGGTTGGGGAGATTAAAATGTAAAATGTAAATATAGGAATATAAAAATGTAACTTATTATTATTAATGAATAAGAATGAAATGTTTCTTGAGTACCAAGTCAGCAAATTTGAAGGATCATGTGACACTGTTACAATTGTTATAATAATATTTAAAAATTTTACTGTTTTTTACTGTATTTTTGATCAAAGAAATGCAGCCTAGGTCAGCATAAGAGACTTAAAATATTATGACGCCTTCCTTTTGAACAGTAGTGTGTGGGCTTTTTTGCCATTTGTAACTAGGACATTTAGGGATAGCCAAAGTTGTGTCCAATCAATTTATTGTGCTTTTTTGTGGCATGTCTAATGCTCACAACCAGTATTTTCTGGATTTTATTTGTCCATTATACATTTTTTGGATTTATATTCAATGTTTTTTGTAATATGGATTCTCCCCTATTGGTGAAACTTGAATCCTGTCTCTGTTATGCTGCAGAGGGGGTGGCTGCCTTGTGCTGATATCTTTCTGTAACACACGCACTCACACTTTCTTGCTTTCTTTTTCTTCTCACATCCCCCTTGTCTTTGAACAACCACACAAATCTGCCTAGGCCCAAATGAAGCAAGCTGGCAGCAACTATTTTCAACTTTAATACAGGTTTGCTGAAGATTTGCAGGCTTTAGAGTCATAACAAAAAATGAGCTGCCTTTGGATCAGAGTCCCACAAATGTTCTTGAACAGATGGCAAGACATTTATATTCCATCCAGAGTCTCCCTGGACAATCACACCCAAGAACAGTAGAATAAGGACAGACTTTGGTACCAATCAGTTCTGAAATTTTAAAAATGTGACGCTTTGTGCTCGTAAACGCCTCTGATTGGCCATTGTGTTGTCGCGCTCATCGCATATGTCTGTGATTGGCTACAATGATCAACGCACGGGAAAGTTTGATATCAGCCTCAACTATTCTGGAAGGGCTTTTCACAAGGTTCATTTTTGACCATTCTTCTAGAAGTGCATGATGTTGGACAAGATGGCCTGACTCGCAGTTCTACTCTAATTCAGTATTCCATCAGGTTGAGGTCAGGAATCTGCACAGGCCAGTCAAGTTCCTCCACACCAAACTCACTCATCCATGTCTTTATGGACCTTGCTTTGTGCGCTGGTGCACAGTCATGTTGGAACAAGTCAAGTCAAGTCAAGTCATCTTTATTTATATAGCGCTTTTTACAATGCAAATTGTGGCAAAGCAGCTTTACATTAATAAGAAAATGGGGTCATTGTGCAGCTTATTCTATATATTATTGATTCTTTCCGTTGCAAATATCAATAGTTATTAGTCTAGTTAATTTAGGTATATCAGCACTGCAGAAAACAGTGACGTAATCGTCCGGCTCGGCTCAGTTCCCATACAACGGCGCCAATGCAGGCATATCAAAAACACTGCTGATTATCAAGCAAGTGTCCCCAACTTAAGCAAGCCAAAGGCAACAGCGGCAAGGAACCAAAACTCCAACAAATGGAGAAAAAAAACCTCGGAAGAAACCAGGCTTAGTCGGGGGGCCAGTTCTCCTCTGGCCAACAGTGAACACTTGTCCGATACTCAGGCAGAGTTACGGGTCATTAAACCGATTTGGAATCGCAACAGTCAAAATATTTAATCTAGTTCCATCTAGTTTAAGATCTTTTTGATCACGCCGGTATGGGACGGTTTGTTGGGATATGTGCCACTGGCTGATGAGTCGGTAAGGTCTTAACAAAGGATGGGCTAGTTAACACAGTCTCCGCCGACACCACAGGCCACATTGCTGCCGCACACAGGCACAGGTTCCCCGTCCGACCCGGACACGGCCCAGATCCAGCCAATCACGTTAATTGGTAAACCTCGGGATAAGCAGAGAGACAAAAAGTTAGCGTAGACGCCATTCTTCTTCTGATGTACCGAGTACATCTGGTGTTATAGGAAGTGTTCCCGGTTCCGGCTGACCTGATCTATGCAGCCTAACAATCCTTTAACGGATATGAAGACAAAAGTTTATAGTGCGTCATGTGTATGCCAGGTTAAATAGATGCGTTTTTAGTCTAGATTTAAACTGACAGAGTGTGTCTGCTTCCCGAACAATGCTAGGAAGATCGTTCCAGAGTTTAGGTGCCAAATAGGAAAAGGATCTACCGCCTGCGGTTGATTTTGATATTCTAGGTATTAACAACTGGCCAGAATTCTGAGATCGTAATAGACGCGGAGGACTATAGTGCATTAAGAGCTCACTCAGGTACTGGGGAGCTAAGCCATTTAGTGCTTTGTAAGTAATTAGCAAGATTTTAAAATCTATACGATGTTTAATAGGGAGCCAGTGCAGTTTTGACAGAACCGGGCTAATATGTTCATATTTCCTGGTTCTAGTAAGGACTCTAGCTGCTGCGTTTTGGACCAGCTGCAATTTGTTTATCACGCGAGCAGGGCAACCACCCAATAGAGCGTTACAGTAATCTAGTCTCGAGGTCATAAACGCATGAACTAGCTGTTCCGCATTTGTCATTGAGAGCATATGTCGCAATTTAGATATATTTTTTAAGATAGAAGAATGCGGTTTTACATATGCTAGAAATGTGGCTTTCAAATGAAAGATTGGTATCAAAGAGCACACCCAGGTTCCTAACTGACGAAGACGACTTAACAGAGCAGCCATCAAGTGTTAGACAGTATTCTAGGTTTTTATGTGCTGAAGTTTTTGGTACAATAATTAGAATCTCTGTTTTTTCTGAATTTAGTAGTAGGAAGTTACTAGTCATCCAATTTTTTATATCAGCTACGCATTCTGTTAATTTTGAGAATTGGTAGGTTTCGTCAGGGCGTGAGGAAATATAGAGCTGAGTATCATCAGCGTAACAGTGAAAGCTAATGCCATGCTTCCTAATGACATCTCCCAAGGGTAGCATGTACAGAGTGAAAAGCAACGGTCCTAGAACTGAGCCTTGTGGTACTCCATATTTAACTTGTGATTGAAATGACATCTCTTCGTTTACTACTACAAACTGATAACGGTCAGATAAGTATGATTTGAACCATGCCAATGCAATTCCACTAATTCCAACATAATTTTCTAGTCTATTCAAAAGAATATTGTGGTCGATAGTGTCAAAAGCAGCGCTGAGGTCTAGTAACACTAATAGAGAGATACAACCATGATCTAATGATAAGAGCAAATCATTTGTAACTCTAATGAGAGCAGTCTCAGTACTATGGTACGGTCTAAATCCTGACTGGAAATCCTCACAGATACCATTTCTTTCTAAGTAGGAACTAAGCTGAGATGATACTGCCTTTTCTAGTATTTTTGACAGAAAAGGTAGATTGGAAATCGGTCCGTAATTGACTAATTCACCAGGATCAAGTTGTGGTTTTTTAATAAGAGGTTTGATAATAGCCTGCTTAAAATTTTTCGGTACGTAACCTAGTGATAAAGATGAATTAATGATCTTAAGAAGAGGATCTATGACCTCTGGAAGCATCTCTTTCAATAGCTTAGTCGGTATAGGGTCTAACATACATGTTGTAGATTTTGATGATTTAACAAGTTTAGACAATTCTTCCTTTCCTATGGCAGCGAATGAATGGAATTTTTCCTCAGGGATACAACAATCCACTGTCTGATGTGATACTGTAGTAGACAGTTGCATGGCTATAATTTTCTCTCTAATGTTGTCAATCTTGCAAGTAAAGAAGTTCATAAAGTCATTACTGCTGTGCTGTTTGGAAACATCAGAAGTTGAGGCTGTCTTTCTTGTTAATTTAGCCACTGTATTAAATAAATACTTAGGGTTGTGTTTATTTTCTTCTAAAAGATTTGAAAAATAAGCAGATCTAGCAGGTTTTTACGGCCTTTCTGTACTCCATCATTTTCTCTCTCCATGAAATCCGAAAAACTTCTAGTTTTGAATCGCTTCCAGGAACAGTAAGCGTCCATCCCCAAACTACTTCCACAAAGTTGGGAGCATGAAATTGTCCAAAATGTCTTGGTATGCTGAAGCATTAAGAGTTTCTTTCAATGGAACTAAGGGGTCAAGCCCATCCCCTGAAAAACAACTCCACACCATCAAACTTTACACTTGGCACAATGCAGTCCGGCAAGTACCTTTCTCCTGGCAAACCGCCAAACCCAGACTCGTCCATCGGATTGCTAAATGGAAAAGTGTGATTCGTCACTCCAGAGAAAACGTCTCCACTTGCATTGCATTTGGTGATGTAAGGCTTGGATGCAGCTGCTTGGCCATGGAAACCCATTGCACTGTTCTCGAGCTAATCTGAAGCCCACACTGAGGGCTTTAGCTATTGACTCTGCAGAACGTTGTGTGCCTCAGTATACTACGGTAGTAGTGAAGAAATTTCAGGAATAAACTTATTACACAGGTGGCAACTGTACCATGCTTGAATTCACTGAGCTCTTGAAAGCAACCCATTCTTACACAAATGTTTTTAGAAGCAGTCTGCATGCTTGATTTCTGGCCATGGAAGTGATTGAAACACCTGGATTCAGTGATTTGGAGGGGTGTGCCAATACTTTTGGCAATATATTGTATATATTAGTATTAATATTTGACTTTTACCAAGCATTTTGTACTCCCAATTTACACGGATCTCTTTCCATTCTAACACCTTCTGGAAATGCAGCTGAAAGTCATGTGATGTTTAGAATAGCTTTGCTTTTTTCATGATTCATTGCTTAACATTTAAATACTCTCTCAGGGTGTTTTCAAAGTGCAATTAGACAAACTCAAACATGAGAAACTAATCCTTTCCATATAGGAAGAGGTTCCATTAGATGAGTCAGTGTTGTGGTGGGTGTTGCATCTGAGTGATTTGTGGCTTTAGTCTAGTCATTTGAAGTTGACTGTACTAAAACATCACAGGGATGTGTACAATAACACTTCTTCAGTGTATGTGTGTGTGTGTGAGCTGATTAATTAAATTACAGGGATTTACAGGCGTTGCATAAAGAGATGTGTGCCATGTTTGCCCCCACCCCACCCTTTTCATACACACACGTACACGCGCACCTTGAGAATATTCTGCACTCAGCACAATACTGTCATATCTCTTCACTGCGCTATGCATCAGGGAGATCTTTCTGAAGTGCTCTGTCAACATTTCATCAACACTTGGCGTCAAGTTTGATAAATGTCCTGTCTGCATTATTTCATGGAATACCAAACCACTGAGTCTATGTGCTTTGGTCATTAAATGGAGATCGAAGGTTTGTAACATACAGTTTAAGTTGGCATGTCTCCCTATCTATTGTTTAAATGCATGTTGTTGGCCTTATTGTGAATGGTTCATTTATGCATGTTTTATTTGTAATATTTTTACAAATATAACTTATATTTTAATTGTAATAATATTTAAAACAATATAATAATATATGTTTTAAATATACTATTTTATAAATATAATCTTATTTTTATAAATATAGCTTGATCTTCCACTAAAACAGTTTCTGTCTTGCAAAGTTTATTTTCAACCTGCTTTAGCACACCTGCCTGTGTATTTTCAAGTGATCCTGAAGAGCTTGATTAGCTGCTTCAGGTGTGTTTGATGAGGGATGGAACTAAACTCTGCAATAAATAAATGTCCATACTTTCATTTAATGAAACATGTTGATGCATCACATGTGTGGAATAGAATAAATTATAGTTACAGAATTTTCATTTTGTGTCTAATCATAATTTTTCCATTTTATTTGTGCTTATGTTATTTGTTTATTTTTAAAGGGTTAGTTCACTCCAAAATGAAATTCTGTCATTAATAGAATATTTTTTGTGTGCAAAAACAAACCAAAAATGTATTCACTTCCCTGTCAGTCTCCTATGCTGACATGGTAAACAGTGGAGTGCTTCCGGGGTCTACGTTAGAACGGAAACTCTTCTTCAGTGCATGTGAGCTGGCCAATACTGAGTCAACATTCTGACGTAGATCCCGGAAGCTCTTCACTGCGTTCACTACGTCAACAGTGTTGGAGACTGACAGGGAAGAGAAGAAATTGCTGAATAAAGTTTGACATGAGGATGAGTTAATGACAGAAATGTCATTTTTGGTTGAACTAACCCTTTAATATTATTATTATTCCAGCAATCCACCGTTGCAGCAATCCGACCTCATGTTGCTGTCTTAACTAGTGCTGTTAATTGTTGCTAGACTTTCATATAACTAAAGATCAATGAAGTACTAATTAACATTACATTTTCATTTGGTACTCAAACATCTCCAGTCTCTGTGATTGGGTGGTTTTGTTATGCAAACCTGGACCAAATACCAGTTGCCTATTGAGCAGCTGCTAAGTTACATAATCATTTATTTAGCTTAAAAAACTTCAACATCCACCCACATGATTATGACAGACCTGAAGGTCCCCTGTAGAAAAGGATTTTCACAGGGGAAGCAAAAATCTGCAGCCAAATCTGTCTATATGCTATATTTGATGAGTCATTTTACACAGAAAAACATCAGTGGAAACTTCAGAAAAATGGGTCACACACCACAGGTGTTTATGCATGTGTGTGCGCGCGTGTGTACTTTTTGCTTGAACACCAACGCATTTGATCATCTTTCCACCTTTGTTTTCCAGTGGAGTGTGCAAAAGGGAATCCTCAACAAAGCCCGACTGACTGCCCTAACAAAGCACTTACACTGTTTAGTCACTGCAAACAGTGCACATTCACTGAGCATTGAGCTGAAGCAAAACCAAAAGTAACCCATTAAGACTCAATGAGATGTACGTCTACGTTATTTCCGCAGTGCCTGTTTTGATGAGCTCTTAAACAACAAGCTCCACTGTTAATAGTTACTCTGCAAGGAGCTCAATTTCTGTTTATTAAGCTTTTGCCACACAACACAAACAGTAGCAGATGTGTGCTAATGAGAGAGAGAGAGGGTAAGGGACATCTTACTATGGTTTCTGTTGTCTCACAGGCTTTAGAAACATCTGTGCCTCAAAGCATCAACACATTCGTCTTGCTGCAGTTTTTCTAAAGCTGGGCCACAGGGAGGAATAGTTCTATTTCAGTAATTTACCAAAGACTGCGGCAATCACTTTAAAGACCTTAAAATGACGACTCAGATATGTAAGACTTTGAGGATATTTTAGTCCCTGTCTGTTGTGTTTCACAGATGTTTTGCGGGTTAGTGAGTTAGTTACTTCTATAAGCAAGCCATTGCAAAATATTTGCAGTAGCTTATGGTGTGTGTTCGAGGCCTCTACTGTATCTCTTACTCGGCCTCAGAAACAGCAGAGGCAGCATGTTTCAGTGTTGTCATGCCGACAGGGTGCCACTGTGGGATAGCAATGGATCTTGCCCATCGCCTGGGTGATTGAAGGGTTTGTTGCCACGGAAACTGTGGAAACATAGGGTAATTTCACTTTAAATGTGACTGGTGTGTATGTGTAAATATATATATATATATATATAACTGACCTTTTTGGTGTGTGTGTGTGTGTGTGTGTTTTATACTCTGTGAAGGTCTTTGAGGGTCAGGTTGATGAATTCTGTGCTTCCTTTGCTCAATTAATTAATCATTCAAACCTCTTTAACCTCTGAATCAATATAGCAGATTCTCCAGCCGTTGCTGGCCCGCTGTTACCGCCCCACGTCACACCTCAAACAGCAAATATGTGCACCCACACATACTTTCACTGCATATCTTTTCATTCAGCTTCAACCCCCTGTTGTGTCTGTTAATGAGCATCCAACACCCCACCCCTGAGTGTAATGATGATCTTCTGTGTGGGCGTTGGTGTGCACTGCAGTAAAGATGAGGTAGTTGCAGTGACGCGAAGCCTCCAGCAGATGGGAGCAGCCCTGAGCTCTAGATCCATGGGAAGGGAATGTTTGCAGAGAAATATTCTGTGTAAACCGTTTCTTCTTCAGTGGATGTCCTCACTGGTCCAGCAGCTGAATTCCCTCCACAGTAGCTTAGATGTCATTCTCTGTAACTTTCATCTTTGCTCTAGCCTGTGCATTTTGGAGCAATTCTGGGGTCTTGCAGAACTTCTCATGTTATTGCCTCATTGGGACGAATTGATTATGTTTTATTCTTCATTCTTTTAAGTCACTTTCAATAAAAGCTTTTGCAAAATATGGCATTCTCGTCATGTTTTTGGATTGTGATGCTGAGACCGACCACTTTTGGTCTACTGCTTTTATAATACATGTACTGTACAATAATGTTCATTTTGATTAATGCAACGGCAAAAATGTAATTAGTTCTTTATGAACAAGACTTTTACAGCCTTTATTCATCTTGGTTTGTGTTCATTTCTACATATACATTTTTAACATTACAAGTTAATTATTCAGTTGGTAGTATGCATCAACAGTTCGAAAGAATTCAAAAGTTCTATTCATTAAATATTCCTGAAAAATGTATGATGTAAGCAGCACAATTGTTTTCATTAATAATAATAATAGTAATAAATGTTTCTTGAGTACTAAATCAGCATATCAGAGGGATTTCCAAAGGATCATGTGAGTAAATTAATTTCAGTTGTATTAATATTTCACAATATTACTATTTTTACCCTATTTTTGATCAAATAAATTCAGCCCGAACCTTTGAATGCACACTATATTTTTATAATTAACCATGTAAAAATATTAGTTAATGATACTTAATAGATGAACTCATTTTAATATTTGGCAAGTATTGCCGCATTTTAAAACTCATTGCAACATTTTGCAATTAAACCAATCAACTGTCATGGGGAAATGATTGTTTTGACTGAACGTTGCATCATGGAAGAATTGTTACTTCCACTCAGCAAACACTTTCACAGTACAGTTACAAATTTTCAAGCACACTCAACATGCATAAATTCAGGCCCATGTGATATAGTCACAAGCAAACATACACGTTCTCCTGCTTCCTCAACTACTCTCATAATTAAAGATACCCTGACTCAACAGCTCCAGGGAACTGAAGGGCGGTGTCTGTGTGAGTGATGCGTATTGATTGTGTGTGTGTGTGTGTGTGTCAGCAGTAACAGAAGGAGCTGACCCAAGCTGCATGTTTGGTTTTGGGGGGGGGGGGGTGTTTTTTGCTTTGTCATCTGTCTTTGTAACCAGGGTGATGCCAACGTTGTCACGCAACCTCACACTGGGACTGGACTCAGTATGGCGCAATGTAATCTAAAGCCACTGTGAATATTGACAGAAAGAAAGAATGAAAATATGTGAAATCTGTCTAAACAGGCAGTGAGCCATAGACTTTTACCATCTCTGTTACCGGGAGAGAGTGAGAGTCCACATCTTATTGACTGTCACTGTATGTGTGTGTGTTAATACTAGTGCAGCATATGTTGAGGAGGGGAGAGGCCTGCAGGGTGGAGACCAGCCTTCTGTCACCCTGGCAACGCTCCTGCAGTGCCAGCACTCTGTGTGTGAGAGATGAGGGTTTAAATGAAGGGAAGTCCTATGCTGGGGGTGATTTTGAAACAGAGAAGAGCAGTGGGTGGGTTTGTTGCACCACTGAGGCTTTGCATATTGCAGTACGCTCTGCAGGTTGCTCGTAGCGCGTAGGGTATTGACTCCAAGGGTTGGGGCGAATGCTCCCTGCTGTCAGAACTATTAGTATCACGCCCCCAGTGATGCTTGTTCATCCAGCTGAGCAGGCAGATCTGACAGATCAACCAACCCTTAGCTCATACTTTCTCAGAGATAGACCCTGCTTGAACATACTGTATTTTGAACCACTGTCATTCACAGAATCACTGTTCTCCGCATAATTTTGTAATCTTCTTTTTTCCCTTTTTTTTGTTGCTAATTTGATCATTCTTTTCAGCTATCAAGAGTGTAGCTCTCGGCTCACTTTTACCCAATTCTAACACTGTAAACCCTGATATATGAAATCATAGTCAGAAAAATATATTTTTCGAATTTGAACATTTAGACAAAAAAATGTTAAAGTTTCATATGATTATATGATATATTTAATGTTTTCGTGGCTCATATAGTATAGTGAAAAAACACCTCAGTTTTATTTAAAGCCTAAAATGAGCAAAAATATGCAATTTGATGCAGTTGGTGATATTTATTTGACCAAAAAGTAAGCTTATATTGTAAATCAATGAAATCTTTATAGCACTATAGCAGACTACTTGAATATAATGCATTGTACTAATAGGTGTCACTCTATATCTCTTAATAATGTCTTAAAATGTATGTCAATGCTATTATAATCAAAGCTCTTTAGTTTTTATTGTGGCGTGGGGGGCAAAATATAATGCAGTGCAATACAATTATGATTGAGAGTACAAATTAATCTGTACCTTGAAACTCACATTCTAAAAAATAATAAATAGATTATCGAGTAAACCTGAGTTGCTTCAGTCCCGTAAGGGTTTATCTTGAAATATTACTAACAAAATACATTTACTACATAAAAAGATTTTACCGCAAAAAGACGCATGAACCACGACCTGACCTGAAATAATTAGTATTAAATATACTGAAATAATTATTGTGTATTATTAAGGATTATTAATTGTATTTCATAAAAAAATAAGAATTTTAATTTCGTGGTAACTTTTAAGGATTGCTGTTGAGCGTTCATGAATTTTCCTCTTTAAAGTGACAACTGCACACCCCCCCCCCCACCCATACGCACACTTCATTTAACCCCCATCCCCTCCTGTTTTCTTGTTCTCCACTTCTTTTTGCCCTCCCTTCCTCTCTCTCCACTGAATAATTGATCAGCTGAGCAATGGATGAGCAGTGGTGTGTGCTTCAGTCTTAATTCCACTACCTTAGCAAAATCACCTGCCATGAGAGTCAAGAGTGTGTGTAAAGGAGCAAGAGAACTGAACAGAGAGAAAGAATGAGTTACACAGAGTGAAAAGTATACAAGGAAGTTCGCTCTCAAGCCTTGACTTTCACAAATGTGTCTTCAGTGCCTGTGTGTGTGTGTGAGAGAGAGTGTTAATGTGCCCTTGTGTGTGTTTGTGTGAGAAAAGCATAGTAAGCAGCATTTTCTTGTCGAGATTAAGCTGGATTAGAGTCAGCGTGAAGCAGAGTCCAGCCTGATCCTCGGATCAATACTTCTTTTACTCGTTCTCTGTTTCTCTCTTTCTCCCAATCTTTGATTTTATGCATCTGATCAGTGTCTTTCAATGTTTCACTGTCTATATGATCAGACTATAGTTATACGGAAGAGTCTTTAATAAATACACCTAATAATTGAAAACAACAACAAATACATTTGAATAGATAAAGTTCAGTCTGGCCCTCATTGCAAAACATTGCTTTATTTTACGCAAATGGCCGATTAAAGGGTTAGTTCAGCCAAAAATAAAAATGCTGTCATTAAGTTCTCACCCTCGTGTCGTTCTACACCCGTAAGACCTTCGTTCATCTTCAGAACACAAATGAAGATCTTTTTGATGAAATCCGATGGCTCAGTGAGGCCTCTATTGCCAGCAAGACAATTAACACTTTCAGAGAAGTACTAAAACATATTTAAAATAGTTCATGTGAATACATACTTTTTGTGTGATTTTTGTTTTTTTATTAAAATATAAGGACTTTTCGACAATATCTAGTGATGGCTGATTTCAAAACACTGTTTCGAAGCTTTACAAATCACTTGTTCGGTTTTGGCTCCGAACCACTGATTCGAAACAAATGATTCGTAAAGCTTCGAAGCAGTGCTTTGAAATGAGCCATCATTAGATATTGTTGAAGAATGTCGTTATTTTGTTTTTTTGGTGCACAAAACTTCCCGCGGCATTAAAATATTAAGCTCGAACCACTGTACTCACATGAACTGCTTTAAATGTGTTTTAGTACCCTTCTGGGCAATAGAGTCATAGTCACTGAGCCATTGGATTTTATTCAAAAATTTCTTAATTTTGTGGTCCTAAGATGA
Organism: Opsariichthys bidens; assembly: GCA_037194245.1. Taxonomy (NCBI): domain Eukaryota; kingdom Metazoa; phylum Chordata; class Actinopteri; order Cypriniformes; family Xenocyprididae; genus Opsariichthys; species Opsariichthys bidens. The sequence goes on from CM074280.1 coordinate 2,355,898, forward strand.
ACGAAGGTCCTGCGGTTTTGGAATGATATGAGGATGAGTAATTAATGACAGAGTTTTCATTTTTTGGTGAACTAAACCTTTAATTATATGATATATTATTGTTGCATGGCTACATACCAAATAAATAAACAAATGGACAATAACAATGGATTTATTGGTTAATTATAAATCTTTATTCAAAAACGTTTGACTCTGCAATGCTGCAATTGTCCAATCAGAATCAGGTATCCCAGAGAGCCATGTAGTAGTAATATTTCCAGAAAGGAATGATCTCTCCTCCCTCTCTCTCATGCTCAGAGACTCTCTACCTCTCTCTCTCTCTCCACCTTCTATCTGTATTAAATTACTGTAGATCAATAGAGCTATTCAAACAGAAGCAGAGAGCCTCAGCTGCTATTAAAAGCTCTTCCTCTCTCCCAGACTACCAGCATCTATCACACCCAGACAACAGATTTACTGCACACAATAACCTGAGATCAGCTCATATCGTTCCTACACGCATGCTAAAACCACAGCATAAGCCTGATCTTAGGACGGGATCATATCATAAATACTGCAGTTCTTATAGAGATGTAGACATGGGGCAGTCAATCATGTGAGGGTAAGAGTGCTGATCTAGCATTATGTTCCTGTTTACATTTCAGAGGAAAGACTATCAAAAGATGTTTGGTGCAGGAAGCATTTTGAATGTCTTTCAGTAATTCAAATACTTCAAATTCAAGACACGTGACTGCAAGTGTTAAACTGAGAGGGAATCACTTTGTGTTTGTATAAGCTGGGAGTGTGTGTGTGACTGGCCTTGAAGCTGTATATCTCTTGCCTCTCAGGCTTTGTAGATTTACCACTGAAATAAAGCACTGGGTGGAAAGAAGAACTGACCTTCCCATCAGCACTCTCCTTTCATTCAGATAAGAACAGACTGAAACATTTTACCTCCAGACTCTCTCGCACACATTTGTGCATCCCATCATTTCTTTCTCTGCATTATAAGGGCTGAGCAGCTCTTTTCCTAGATCTTGAGAGCTTCAGTTGTTCTTTAAAGATGAACACTAGTTCTGTCCTAGAGAGGAAAAGTGGAACTAATTATGGTTTTACTACCGACTACTCATGCCACCCCTCTGCTTTAAGAGCATGAGGCCGGGGGTCGGTTTCAGATCCAGACTGGAGACCATCTGTTAGCCAAACAGTTTAGATCTCATGTTCAAAACGCTATCATGACTTTACCAGTTTAATACTTTCTTTTTCCTCATCTCATTAGTGTCTTTTATCCCTCAGTAGACTGATAGAGGGCAAAGCATATTTATCATTCCTTCCCAGAGATTGTTTAAAATGAATTTAAAACCCCGGTAAGAGGCCAATCTCATTCATTTACTGATTGGAAAGACACCGCTTTATCGTGCCATAGCGGCCCCGTTTGGCATTTTGTAAGCGCTGTGAAGTCTGCATATCTGTTAAAGCCAGGGCTAAATTTAACCTAGTCTTTGTGTTGTGGTATTGGAAGTGAGAGGCACTGTGCTGTGCTTTTCAGGGTGACTGAATCAGATGCTTTCAAATGAATAATAACTGGTTCTTTCTTCCTCCTACAGAATTTTCAAGCTCTTCCGAAGCAGTCACTGCAGATCTCTAAGAAACAGTACATCCAAGGTAAAGTATGTGTGTAAACCAGGCGAAAAAAATATTAAAAAAAAAAAAAGAGAGAGAAATTGAATTCAACAAGGATGCATTAGAATGTTCAAAAGTGACAGTAAAAAAAACTTTTACATTGTCACAAAAATATATATTTTTTTAATAGATAATGGTCTTCTGGATTTTTTATTCATCAAAGAATTCAGAAAAAAATGTACCATGGTTTCTGCAAAAATATTAAGCAGAACAACTGTTGAACAACATTGAATGTTTCATTTTAAATAATACCTGAAGGATGTAAGATTAGGGTCTACACATAGCTTTAGTGAGAGGAAGGGTATTCTGTTGATAGAATATGAATAAAAACATCATTTTTAATCTTATGCTCCCATTTCACATTCAAATATGCCGAGCTTTCTTTAAGCTACAGAAAGGCGCTATGTAAATAATACTTCTTGTTATATACACATACCAAGTTTTATACAATCCACATAAACCTTCACTCATCACATTTCACCCAACGTCCTTTCTTTTTCTCTATCAGGCTAGTTGTTGCCATGAACATACTCTTTCACATATATACTGTAAAAACATATACTTAGAGCTTCATTCATCTTTCTTTTGGTCTACACTTCTCGTTTTTTGGTACTATCTCCTCCTTTTTTAGCACCAGCACCTTCGCCTGCACTGCTTCTCTGTTCATGGACTTTTTCAGCACTCATCGGTGACTGATTAATGGATGATATTATATTAAAATTCTGTCCTATTTGATTTACATAAATTAAAAAGTAAAACACAAACTAAAATCAATCATCTTAAATGCTACAAGTGAATTTATACACCCAAGCATTATAATGTACAGTGTGAAAAAAAGATTCATTTTGGGATTTGTTAAAGACTACATTTAAGTGATATTCAATTAGTAGTTTTTTTAATAATTAATGTTAAGTCAGCGTTAGATGATAGAAAAGGACAAGTCATATCACCTGATGACTATATACATGCACTATATCACGCATCCCTGATTACGTCGCTTTTTGTGATTTTGGAGCTTAATTTCTATTTGTAATATTTCAGTCACAAGGTTTTAAACAGATAGACTGTGATACTATATTATATATTGTGTTAAGAAGTCTGGCTCATTAGTATTATTATGTGTTTTAACTGATGTGTTTATTGTCGTTGTATGTATAGGAAAGAACCCTGATGTAGTGACTGTGCATCCGCGTGCCATGTTCATTCCACGAGAGGGTTGGACTTTTCTCTCTGCAGGTGAGTGTCTCTGAAAAGCCGAATCTCTCTTTTTCGAAAGCCTGTTATTTTCTTTGTAAATGCTTGTGCTGTAATGTGCACAGCAACAATGGTGTTTTTAGGACAATTGCTTGTACGTCTGGTTATGTGTTTGTTTGTTCTGACAGCACTGAGTGTGTGTGAGGTGTGTCAGTGTGTTGTTACATAACGGTGTCGCAGCAAGGACAGTGTAACCTGCAGCAGAAGAGGCCAGCCTTTAGACCCCATGGCAATAGCATACTTGCAACCTTGGAAACAGCCTGTTCTAGCCCACAATCTGTTGGCCGGACAACAAAGTTACACAAAACCCTTAAACTCTGCGTGTGAGACACAGGGGAGTGATGTGAGATCACTTAATACTCATTCATTTTATTTTATGTTTGATGACATATGCATACTTGGTGTATGTGTGTGTGTGTGTGTGTGTGTGTGTGTGTGTGTGTGTGTGTGTTAGCACGCACGCACGCACGCACGCACGGGGGGCTGGTTCAGTAACAGTGTGAGTTCCTGTCCCTGTGGTGGCCTTGTCACATCCTATCGTACATTGTGCCGGCTGTTTCCAGAAGGAGAACACAGAGAGAGGCTAGAATGAGGACAAAGTCATCCCTCGTTCCCCGCTTGTCTGGTGGCCTCTATAGCACAGACTGAACTCCCTCTATTTTATCCCCTGCATGTTTCCTGAACTCTCCACTGAGCCTTCAGATCAGATAATAATACTTCACTTTATCCTTTCATATCAGGTCCTTTTTAACTAAAACCATCATTCCCAAAAGTCCTTGTAATCTTTTTCTGAATAGCATCATCAGTCTATACCACCTTCCGATAAATATGTTTTCCTGGGAAGCCCTCTGTCTGCTTTCTGAGGAGAGTGGTCCATCAAACAATGAACTAGATAGAACCACAACATTTTTGAATGTTTTTTTTCCTCTTTTTTTTTTTTTTTTTGGTATGAACACAGTGGTGAGAAGAGATTTAAAAGTATTGGCGAGTTAACAAGCAGATGATGGATTCGAATCTGAATCTCCCATATAAGAACCAAAGCTTAACTGTGTAGCATAAACCATTTTGCTAACATTTTTACATTTGTTAATTTTATATATTTGAGACTGTGAAATATAGAAACAGAGGGTAGCTTAGACTCTTTTTTTTTTATAGATTCATATATTTGTTGTATTCAGTGTTTTTATTGTTCACTAAAACTATTAAAAATAGTCTTCATTAACTGATATTAAGCTGAAATAAAATTAAATAAATATTAGATGAAAAACTGATGAAATGTTGCCTTGGCAAGTAATTAAATAAAATAAGCTTTAGGTTCAAATGCTAAAATTACTAAAACTGAAATAAAATAAATTAAAGCTGAATATAAATATTAAAAAAAACAATAACATAAAAAATGACAAAAACATAATAATATGACTAACATTAAATAAAGCTAAAAATAAAAGCTAATTAAAATAATACATAAATAGTACATAAATATATATTATAATAGTGTATATAAAAAAATTGGTTGGATTTTTTTCAGATCAGATCGATTACTAGTCAAGTCAATCATACAGGGAGCTTGTATATGTGTGAACACATCTATCTGGTATCTAAGCACACTGCTTATGAAGCTATTGATTTTGAATGTCTATGTTTAGACCATCTTTTCATTTATAAATCAATGTGGGACTGTTTTTGCATTAAGACCGGCTCGTCTAAATATGTTCTCTATTGGATCTTAATTTAACTGTTTCAGAGTAAAGGAAACCTAGATATTTAGTTTTGGACCACAGACAACAATCTCGCACTAAAAGGGCATACGGAACTATGAATGTTAGTGCTTGCAAATATTGATCACTTTTGCTCATGTTTAAGGTTAGGGATTTTTCATCCACATCTTAAAGGTCCAGTAACATTATCCCCTCACATAAAACTCTTGTTCGTATGGATTCCTATTGAAATGACCTTAACATGACTTTAACATCATAATGGCGCATTTTGCACAGGAAAGCTCCACTCACGTTTTCATTTGGAAAAAATAAAATTCTAATTTGTTCAGTGCTTCATAAGTGAGGTTTCAAACAGTAATTCTAAATCGATATGTCAATATTTGAGTTTCATGTGCTGCAGTACATGCACATGCTAATCGGCAACTTTCATTGTCATCATTCTGGGAACTGAAATAAAAAGATATCCCAGCATGAGGACATTAGCATTTTATAAACTGCTAATAAAAACAGGAAGTTGGTACAGGGATAGACCTAATCTGTCAAACTTCCCCAAGTAGCTTTAAATGGAATTCAGTTATTGTGATATGCATCTGTTCTTAAGGAATATTTGATTAATCTGTACTTCAAACGCTGTAATTTTGTTTTTAGACATCGTGCCACTGGAAAAGGTTGGCTCGTTTAAAGAAGCTAATTTAATGAATAAAGTTTGATGTAGTTTTATCTAAAGTTGCCATCTAGTCCTCATTGAAGGATCAAACATCAAACTATCTAAAATGATTTGTGTGGTCTTATTTAGCTGGCTTAGGTAAAAAAGAAAAAAGTTTAGACTGCCATTTAAATTCATAATATTCACTATATTGTTCTATCCATCAAAAGAAAAAAGATACACATGAAGCCTGATTATGCAGGATTTCACGTTTAATTATTGAGACTTGACCGAAATTTGAGGAGAAAGGAATATGGAATAGGAGTTGATATTATATAATGCCATTTGACTCTCATACAACATTATCAAACCCTAATGCAGGGCACATAGTTTATTTCATAGTCTAAAAACAGGATATGGGACTGTGTTGGATGCCAGTGTTGATGTTTGTGAGGGTGAGTCAGTGCTGCTCTGGCTGTCACTTCAGTACAAACACACGCTCACTCTCTCTCTCTCTGTTTCCTACTGACACTGATAGGAGGGATGCCAAGACATACCATTCACTGCCATCTTCTCTACCTTTGTCTTGTTATTAGGAAGGAGATTTATGGAAATGGTTGAAGATTCAATTTGGACGAGGTCATTATGACATCTGTCCCTGTGTGTTTTTAGATTTCTGTCAGGTGGAATTGCGTCTCTTGGCTCATCTGTCAGCTGACCCACAGCTACTGAGAATCTTTCAGAACTCTGAAGCAGACGCGTTCACCATGCTGGCGGCGCAGTGGTGGGTAAACGGACCATAAGAGTACCACACCGTTTTAAACGCAGTATGACTGTCACTATCCCAACACAAATACAAAATACATATATGCTTAAATTTCTCTCCTTTTGATCTGTACATATTTGTTTTCATGGACACATTTATACTAGAATGTTTGAGGTCAGTAAAGAGTAAAATGAATACTCATGAAAAACTTTACATTCATCACAGAATCCTGAATAAATATCAACATCAAATGTTTACATTTCAACGTTCATGGTAATAATAGGAAATGTTTCTTACACACCAAATCTGAAGTTTCATGTGACACTGAAGACTGGAGTAATGGCTAATGGAGTAATTTTTTTTTTTTTAATTGTGTGGATGCTGAATAATGAAAAGATATTAGTTGTTAGTATGGATATTTTGTGTGCGATATTCCAAAAAAAAAAAAAAAAGTTCAGCAATATATAATGTTCATACTTCTGGTTTTGGAGGTCACAGAGTGTCAAACAAAAAGTGTTTAAAGAATGCTAGATGTTCCATTTGTCTCACACATGAAGAGTAATAAACAGGCTGACAAGAGGGCAAAGAGTCCTGCATTACCAGTATGTGTGTTTCACCCTGCGGCTGTGTGCAGTGAACCAGACAGAGAAGAAATTGAGAGAGATGAGAACCGATCAGTCTGATGCTCACATCTCCACAGTTACGGTAGCACACGGTGACAGGCCTGTCGAGACAACGTGTGATGTGATTGCTGACATGATCTCAGAATGTGTGTGTGAGGATACATGCCCCCACTCTGTAACTCACTTTCTAATGACGCCAGATCGTCCCAGGATTTCTGTTAGAGTATTCCTTCTCTTCTGTATGTGTGTTGCTTACCACAAAGAGCTGAGATTTTGATATTATAAAGTCTGAGTGCTGACCAAACACTAGCCTCTGCTCTGCTGGCAGCCTCTGATTCCCTGTCACAAACACTGATGCCTCCAGCACACCAGCACTGCTGGCACTTTCATTACATAAATGTCTCTGTCTATGTCTCTGTCTTTAGGAAGGGTGTGAGTGAGGACAGAGTGAGTTTGGAGGACAGAGAGCATGCCAAGCGTATCGTCTACTCTGTCGTTTATGGAGCTGGTGAGTACTATGTTACCCATAATGCATGTACAGAACGGTTCAGTGTCCATCATTTTACATGGCACCTCTTGTCTTTAAAAGTGCTGTGATGTTTTTTGCTATCTTTGACCACACACCTACTCTTAAGTGGCTGTTGTAAACAGTCTTGTGAAGTCCTGTGTGCTGCCATCTTCTCTCATGGGCACTCCCTTGAGCCATAAATACCATTTTACTAATTACTGTTGAGGTGCAAGAAAATCACACCCTGATAGCACCAAAGAACGTGCACGGTCTCAAGTTCATTACTAGCGACACTTGTCTGGGTGCTTAAGATGTAAATTCAGAAGCAGCAGAGGAGGAAATCTATACATTTTGAGCGATGTGAAGATGAATAGATTTATTTTTGAATGAACTATTCTAATGTTTTCGAAAGAACTCTTTTATGCTCGTCAGAGCTTTTATTTGATCAGAAATACAGTGAAACAGTAATGTTGTGAAATACAGTTGAAAATAACTCTTCTATTTTAGTCATTTTTTAATGAGTAGCAGATTTGAAAGAACCGCTTTTATTTGAAATGGAAATCTTTTGTAACATAATAAATGTCTTTACTGTCACTTGTTCAGTATAATGCGTCTTTGCTAAATTAAAGTTTCTTTAAAAAAAAAAAAAACGTCTTTCTACCCAAACATTTGAATGGTAGTGTACCCTTTAAAAAAAACTGGAGGGATTTAAATGAAAACTTGAAACTTTAAATGAGAAAAAGCATAAAGAATTTGGAGGGATTCATAGAGTAATAGTCTCTGTATTTTGTCCGACAGATTTTTTTTTTTTTTTAGAATGAAAGAGATAGACATTGATATCGATAGGAAGAAATATAGAGAAAAGTAGTGACCCTGACTGAATGGCTTTGCTCTTGACGTCAAGTGCAGAGAGCTTATTGTTCATAGTGGTTGCTAAGAGAGATCTCCCAGAATGTGGCTTTCATGACTACAACTTGGAGAAGAATCTTATTATGTGTGCATGGAGGGGAGAGAGGGACTGAAGGAGGTGTCACTGTTCCACTTTACTTGAACTGGGTCAGCTTAAGCATATCTCTGTTTTCTTCTCTCGTTTATATTTTTTAGTCCAGCGTCTCACACGTGCCTCACCACAAAGTGTTTGTGAGCGTTAAGTTGCTGAATACAGAAAAAGCTCTTATTGCAATTGATGAGACCGAGTGAAACATGGTCATTTCTACCATACTGTCACCTCAGGAAAACTGAGAAATAGAGGCAGCATGAGAACGGAAATATTGAGTGACTGAGTGCTGGTAGAAAGTGAGTGAGAGAAGAGGGGGAGAGAGCGCCACAGTGTCAGCATATGTTGATAATCTTGCAGAAAGCGACGGATTGCCATGGTTACCGGATACTAAAAGGAGGTGTAGCATGGAAGACAATCACGCACACTCATAGGCGAGGGGGAGGGGTGGACACGCACTCAACTGGGTCAGAATATAAGAGGCTAACTATTGAGTATCCCAGAGAGAAGGATGATTTAGAGGTGGAGAGATTGCAGTAATTAGGCAGAAGGAGGGGCACCAGAGAGCACATGATCTCAACCGAATGCTCCGCGACACACTCTCTTCATCACTTCTACGTGCCTCTTGCCATCTTCATCTCCCTGCTCACATCCTTGATAAATTCATCTCTCTCCTTCTCTGTCTAGAAATAATCTCAATTACAGGAAGACAGAAGGTCAGATGAAAATGATCCTGAGTCTCGCTTGTATATGAACTCTGTCCTACTTTATTCAACAGGTCAGTCTGCGTACAAGCAAGTAGCATTGGTTTCATCCATGTCATGCAACTAGTGGTTACTGTTGTTGGACTGGTTGGAGTAATGCAAGTAGCTACCCTATGTCTGATGCTACTGCTACAAGTGTTTCTTAGTGCTGCTTGCTAAGCATCACTGTTATTATCAACACTATAATTAGGGTTCGAGTTCTGAACCAACCGTTAGACCTGAGTATTGAACTATGGCACACAGCTTATTTAAATTTTCTGGATCATTAGACTTACAATTATTGTAAGCCTGCTGGATAATAAAATCTCATAGACTTGCACTGCTGATCAAAAGTTTGGGGTCGGTAAAATTTGGGCTTTTTAAAGTCAATCATGCTCACCGATGCTGCATTTATTTGATTAAAAACAGAAAATAATATTGTAAAATATTAATACAATAATATACACTAATATTGTAAAATATTAATACAATTTTAAATGACGGTTGTCTATTTTAATACATTTGGAAAATTAATTTACGACTGTGATCAAAGCTGAATTTTCAGCATCTTTCAGTGTCACATGATCCTTCAGAAATCATTCTAATGATTTGCAGCTCAAGAAACGTTTCTTAATATTACGTGCAAAATGGTTGTGCTGCTTGTTTATTTAAAAAAAAAGAAGAAAAAAAAGGAATGACCTCACACTTGAACTCTACTGTACACATTATATGACATATTACACAAAATCAGTAGCGGTAAAAGTCAGTGCTCTCATGTTTTTGTGTTACATTTGTCGTCATGGCAGTTGTCGTCATAGCAACATCAGGAGAATGGGTTTAACCTTTTTTCTCACCAATCATTCTGTGCCTGTTCTCACCTCATTTTGTCTTTTTTTTGTCTCACCTTGAACTGTTTTAAGCTTAGAATATTTCTGCTCTCATGCTATTGTCCACTGACCCACTCTCCCTCTTTCTTGCACGCACCATCACGCAGGAAGAGAGCGGTTATCTGGGATTCTGGGTGTGAGTGCAGAGGAGGCCAGCCGCTTTCAGGACTCTTTCCTACAGATGTACAGAGAGGTGCCAGCCTTCATCCAGCGCACCATCCAGCACTGCCACAAACATGGTGTGTGTGATAAACGGATATTAGAGTTGAAGATACTGATTAGGCAGAGCAGCACAGCAGCTGACACTCAAAAAACTCACTGCACAGTTCAGTGTGTTTAAAGCTGCCGTTAGGACACACTTTTACCGACATTGCACACATCGTGGTTTTTACACGACTGTGTGAACTTCACACAAAGTCACTCACACTCATTACTGTGTCTCAGTTACGTTTGCTGCTGCCCTTGCTTAAATAGATCCAGTAGGCAGTTAATGGCCATATTTACTATTATAAAATAGGAACTTTGAAGAAAATTTGGTTTGCTGTATTGCCATGAGAAATGATAATGCATTGAATGCCAATGCAGAACGGAGAAAGTTAAATAGGAGGTAACATTATATTAGTTAAGCTAAAAATAACGAGAAGGACAGTAATGGCATACAACTTGGTTAGTGTTAGATTTGTAACTACGTCTTCGTCAGGCGTTATCAGATTGAGTCTTACTACAGAGTGGTCTTCCTACTTTTGTGTTTACTTCATCTGAACTGGTTAACAGCAGTAGTAGTAACAGAAATAACAGAAGTAGCAACAGCCAATGGGTGTCTTTTAACTGGCAATGGAGTAGAAAGTTATTGTTTTCATATTTTGTCCTTGAAAGAAATCTTCTTGTTATCAGCTGAAATTTGAAGGAGAAACAAATATTACTGAGACCTTTGCTATCGAACATTTCATAGATTTCACTGATGATGCCGTATAGCGTGCATGCTGTTCAGAAATGGGTTAGAAAATGAGTGAAGTATTATTGTGTTCGGAGTTAAGGCCCGTTCACACCAAGAAAAAAACGATATAGATATAGTTCTAAATATTGAGTCCACACCAAACCACAACCATAACAATAATGGCACCTAGAAATTATATCACTGGAATAACTTTCAGAATGATTTCTTTTTTTTCAGCTTATTAACAATTAAAACATTGACAGCCTATCAGAATCCATCCTGCATATTAAAGAGCTTGAGCCTTTAAAGAGAGACGACAAAACTTCAGCGCGTTTACATTAAAAAGAAAGACATTGTGTATTTGTGTGGAGGGTAATATTGTTATCTTATCGTTATCATTCTCGGCGTGTACAGGCCTTTACACTTCATCAAACAGGCACCTCGGAATGTGAAGTTCCTGGACTGAAAGTTCCAGTCGGTGCGCTCATTACACGATCAATGCTGGAAGTATTGACATGCCTGCACAGCAACAAAACACCTGATATCATTTTGCTTGGAATTTTATCTGGTTTTGCGAGGGAGGAAAGAGACTCAAGAAAATGAAATGGAGAAGGGCTGTAAAAACTGAGCATTCTCTCTCAGTAATCTGTTCTAGAACAGGGTGTTCCAGTAAGAGTGTGATAGCATCTAATCTTCTGTTCGGGGAGACGTTCTGTGCTGCCTTTTGATTTAGAGAATTGCTTTTATCTAGCTTAATGTGAGAGGCAAGACTGATACAGGACCGTTCCCAACGGTGAAAAGTAGAATTACATATTACATTCTGATGTATACTTTGAGGGCCTGAACTACAGTGTCCCCAAAAAGTATTTGGAAACTTAATAGGTCATCCAAAAATTATTATTATTATTATTATTATTATTATGTCATAATTTACTGACACTAATGTTGTTCCAAACCTGGATCTTTCTTCTGTGAAACATAAAAGAGGACATTTTGAGAAATGATTTTTTTGTCCATGTAATGGGAATCAGTGGTCACAAGAATAATTTAGTTACCAACATTATTCAAAATTTCTTCTTTGGTGTTTTAGCACGATGACAGAATTTTCATTTTGGGGGAACTGTCCCTTTAAGCTGGTGCGTGTCATCGCACGAACAAAAATAACAAGCCAAATGACATTTACTTTCAAAGAAGGATAACACAAACTCATTTATAATGCAAAAACTTTTACAAAAAGCGGTTTGGACACCCACCTGAATTTGAGGGTAGTTGATGTCACACATTCTCTAAAATGGTCACCAGTTAGTTAAAACTGCAAATATGGTTTTATATTTTATTTAATGCAATGAAGCCTGTACAACTGACTTTCTATTTTTTTTATTTATATATTTGTTGTTTTGGACCCTACATTGTATGGACAAAATAGCTCAAACATTCTTCAAAATACTGTCTTTTGGGTTATGTACAGAGAAGAAAGTCAAACAGGTTTGGAATGTGATGTGAGGGTGAGTAAAGCCAAATACCCAGAAACAACACACATGCTCATAATCCTCAATAGCAGAGAAACACAGTGGCACATTCCAGTGAGGTGTCATTCGTGTTGTCTGTACATATGACACGCCCACACTGAGCCACACACATTCCTGAATACTGTTACACGTATACATGCAGTGGTCTCTCTTTGTGCCCCAGAACTCCTGGCGTCTCTGTGCTTCTGGGAAAAAGATTTTCCAAATGAGTCCACCGGCTGACCTCACTCTTTTCCAACAGGGGTTTATGCGTAAAGCTTTACCTATTGTCTGCCTTACCCCGGAATGCACTGGCATGAGTGATTCGTAAAGAGTCTGTGTGTGAATGAGTGACTGAGTATAATAAGGCTGAAAGAGTGTATCAGTTGCTGTGTATGTTCTTTCTTATTGATGCCTTAGGTTTTGTGAAGTCCATAATGGGAAGGCGCCGTCCCCTCCCTCAAATTCACTCTGCTGACTGGACCCTTCGAAACCAAGCAGAGAGACAGGCGGTCAACTTTGTACTACAGGGTATTGTGTGTAATTCTGCTTGTGTTTGTAGTGTTTGTCGCAGTTGTGATCATCACAGTGACTGTGTGTGACCCCTCAGGCTCAGCTGCAGACCTGGTCAAAATGGCCATGATCAAAATCTGCTCCCAAGTGTCTTCTGCCTCTTACACTGCCAGGTACATGCATCCAGTTTTCCCCTCCCTCCCTCTCTTAAAATCACACGTGTGTCTTACTACATTTCCCATATAAAAAATGAAATGTTTTACATTAAGATTGGATTAGTAAATAGGATTGTTCCCCCTAAAACCCGCTGTCATTTACTCACCATCAAGTTGTTCCAGACCTGTGTGACTTTCTTCTGTGGAACAAAAAATCAGACCAAAACGACCTCTATTGTGTGAATGAAACAAACACTGAGAAATACTCTTTTACTCTTTTATGTTTCACTGAAGAAAGAAAGCCATACGGGTTTAGAACAAACATGCTGGCTTGTAAATAAATTTTCATATTTTTTGTGAACAATCCCTTTAATGCATTAGTCATCATTCACTAATAACGAACAGTACTTTTGCAGCATTTATTAATATAGGTTTATGCTAATTTATACATATGCTAATACATTTTTAAGATAAGTTTATAAAGTACAATTTTTTTTTTTTTTTTTAATTCTTCTCCACCGCTAGCTTTACTTTCCAACTAAATTATTTTCTATTTTTCTCTCTTAGCCTATGCGAATCACACAACTTTCAGTGCAGATCTATATATTACGGTCATTTATCTTTGTTAGCAGTTCTCTGTCCCTCTCTCTTCATTCTGTCTCCTCGCTCCTCCCTCCAAGTCTCTTTCTATTCCTCTCAGTGAGTATTGGAAGATGGTGTGGCAACAGCAGATGGCTTCCAGACCAATGTAGTGCAATAAGATTACTGAAACTTCTAATGTAATTGCCGTCACATTCCAGAAACTAAACGCATCATGGTTTGGGGGTCATGGTCTGGTCGTTATATCACCACGATAAGATTGATAGTTTTGTTCTAGTTTCTGTGTGTGTTGATCTTTTTAGGCTGGTGGCTCAAATCCATGATGAGCTGCTGTTTGAAGTGGAGATCTCACAATTAGACCAGTTTGCTGGTGAGGGAAACCTCACATGTCCTCTTATATGAACATGAAAGGAATATTTTGGGTGAAAATTCAATTCAACTGGTTCTGAGTAAATTATCTCTGAATTATTTTCTGTGGTATTCGGTCCAATTTTAATATATTATAGTTTTTATTAATAATTTGATTTCATTTGAACATTTATATTTTAGTTTAATTTGCTTCTTTTTTTGAAATATGTTGCTATTTAGGTTCATTTGTTTTTATTTTAGTTTTAGTTGTTTTGTTTTTGCTTATTTTCCATTTTTACTTCTACTTATCAGTTAGTAATTTTAGTACTTAAACTTATTTCAAATAATGTAACAAAAATGTCAAATTAAATAGTTCTAGTTCACTCTAATAACCCTGGTAATTGTAATTGATATTAAGCTGCAAATGCTGTCAAAAGAGCATAACTGAATTTTACCCCGGAAATTCCATCAATAATTCAGTTAGTTTAGGGACAAAAAGTAATCGCCATTCAAATACTGTTAATCTTGTGTTGTTGAACAGGGATGGTGAAGAAGACCATGGAGTCTCTTCAGCACATTGCACATTTGGGAGTGAATCTCTCTGTAAGTGAACACCCACATAGCTTCATTGAAGTATGAAGAAGAGCTTCTGGATGTAGAGAAAGTAACATGCTATGATCTATTTGGTGTCTACGGAGCCCCTAAAGGGACGTGGTGGTGGAAAAAAAATGGGATGGGAGGATTTTTTTTTAAAGAAATCTTTTGCGTTCCCACGCAAAACTTTGCGTTCCCTCGCAAAGATGTTTGCGTTCGCACGCAAAGATGTTATTGTTCCCTTGCAAAACCTGTTGTGAGCTCGGACAAAACCTTCCAGTTTAATGTCCCTCTGGCAGGCAGTAGTGTTTATTAAGTCAGCTCGAGCATTAATACACACATAATAATGCGCGGCTCATTTAGAGTTTGAATTTTCCTCAAACAAGCTTTATAATATATAAATTGTTCTCTATTAGCAAGGCGGCGGTGAGACCATTTCGAAGGGACCGTCTGAAAAGTGCTAAATCAGAAAAGCATTTCAACAAAAATAGTCATTAATAACTTCAATGTTACACACTGTAGTCAGTTAAAACATCACTGCTCTCCTGCTGGTTACACTACAACACTTAGTTTGGCATGTTAGTTTGATGTTATGCAGTTTACTTACAACCAGCATGGACCAGCATGATAATTGCTTACTGAATTTGATGGCATTACAAGTTATTAGATGTTTTACTATTAACAGTGACGTTATTGATTTTGTTTCATAATAATCATAAAATTTATATATATATATATATATATATATATATATATATATATATATATATATATATATATATATATATATATATTTATCAAACTAAGTGTTCTAGTATACGGAGCCCCAGGAGAGCAGTGACGTGTTACAGTGAATTTATTGAGCGTTTTTCATAATATAAATGAGAAAAAGGGTTTTGGGTTTTGAACTTTTCAGACGGTCCCTTGTCTCGCGCCGGCTTGTGGAGACAAATTTATATATTGTAAAGCACATTTGAGGAAAATTGGGTTGTTGTAGCTCGTTGTCTATGCTACTTTGATTGGAAATATCTGCATTTGTGTTTTAACAACGTTTAATTCACGAGTTATTGATCCGGGAAGCTCGAATATGTGAATATATTGCCAGCTTTACTGAACTCCTTAAACACTGACCGCTTTTCTTTATATTTGACTCAAACAAGTTCAAACTCTAAATGTGTCGCGCATCATTTGTGTGTATTAATGCTCGAGCTGACTTAATAAACACGACTGCCAGCCAGAGGGACATTAAACAGGAAGGTTTTGTCCGAGCTCACAACAGGTTTTGCAAGGGAACAATAACATCTTTGCGTGGGAACGCAAAATATTTCTTTAAAAAAAATTCCTCCCATCCCATTTTTTTCCCCACCACCACGTCCCTTTAGGGGCTCCGTAGGTGTCCTCCTTGTTGCTTCCGAAACATTTTATATCTCTAATTGAATCCTTGATCATATCAGACTATCAAACAGATTTTTCCACTATAAAGGCGATTCGCTGTGTCACAGCGTTTGATTGGTAACCTAATTAAGCTGAAATGTATTTCCACATGGCCTTCCCTCCTACAGCCTGGCGTTAAATTACTATTAAACCAAACGATGCAGCAGACGTAAATCAAGATATAGAGGATCTAGTGACCGCATTCCATTTCTTCTATTCTCAGGTGCCCCTCAAAGTCTCACTGTCCACTGGACGGTCATGGGGCTCAATGTATGAGATGAACCTTCCCTGCACCACTACAGCTTCTTCTTTCTGAGTCTCCCGCTCTTCCTCGCCATCCCGTTACTATGGTAACCAGGCAGCTGCAGTTCCCAATTCTTGTTTCCCGCTGATGTATCCGAGGGCAACGATAGGAGCTGGCTGGGTCGTACCAGTTTTCTATTTTGGGGAGGGGAGGGGGCTTCCCCTTAGTTCATTTTTATCCTTTCACTGTTATTCTGTTCTTCTCTCTGTTCAGAGGCTAGTATCTCGTTGCGCGAGAATAGAAGTAGTTAATACATTTTTGTTTAGTTTTTTCATTTACAATGTTTACGCATGTTATATTGCCATATACTCTTCAATATATCTGTCTACGCACATATTCAGTGAATAAATATGAGCCTTAATTTGAGCTGTATTACCAGCACTGCTGTCTGTTTCTCAGCTGCTGTGATGGAATGTCTGTCTCCCGATGAATATTAATAAACTCAGTCCTCATTTAGTGGGTCTCGCTCACTCCATTATAAACCCGTTAATCTTATCTCTTCCGTTTCCACGGCACCTCACAACTCGTTTAACAGCACCCACTGGTCTTTCTCTAAATCTCTGTCTCATGGGTACGCAGTCCACACACACACTGACCCAGATTTTCAGTGTCTGTCTGTGGCGTCAGATCTTGTGCCCCCTCGTAATGCCCCCTATCAATACAAACACGCCCTTGAAAAATGCTCCAGTCTCTGTGCTTGTTGCTGTTGTGTTTTCAAAGGCTGTAACAGCGCAGATGGCTGTAACCCTCTCTGAATGTCATGATAGCACTGAAAGCCTATTCTTAAAGGTCTGGCGCTGAGAGTAGATACATTTTACCATGCTAGGTCACAATCTGTTTGTTCTCTCTCAATAATTAATGCTCAGTACTCACTGAGATTTGGTGTAGAAGGACCTTTAGGATGTGTAATGAGGGGTCAATAATGAGATGTTTTGAATTCCATGTTACTTACGATCAGGAACTGTTTTATGGCTTCATTTGCGAAAATCAAAGGTCTCCTCAAAGGCCATATAATAAGATATATTTAACCAGCCTTTGTCATTTTTTTTTTTTATGTACACTGCTGCGTACGCATGGCTTTTAAAACTTGTTCAGACACACGTGCACAAGCTTTATGCATCATTCCTTTAATTGATACAGTATGTACAACCTTTTCTTTCATAAAGCAGGAAAACGTTTCTTTACATCTTTACAAAGTTCCTGTGTATTGAGGAAATGAAAGAAAAAGAGAAAAGGAAGGAACGTAAGCAGCAGATTGAAACAAAATCCAAAGGAAACCCAGGCAGTCCAATTACTTCAGACTCAAAGAACCAGGTGATCACTGCGACCAAACAGGTAAAGCAAGGCCAGATTTACCGTGCTGAAAACCTCCAAGCTCCCTTTTCTTTCCCTTCAGACTCCATTCTGCCCAGCCCTCATTAACATAATAAAACCATTCCCATTTTGTTGCTACTGACCCGCCCCCATGAATGGCTGCATATCATTTCCCTGCTGTGCTTTGCATGGACTTGTTTCTATAGTAACAGGCAGCCAATGACTGAAATGTGTTTTAACACAGACAAAATGGGCAACTAATGTCAACTTACACCAGAAGATGTAAACATGGGCATTTCCAAAGTGTTACTGCCAACTTGAGAAATTGTGTTTAGTGCCATACATTTCCAAACTAGTTCCAGGGATTTACCCATAAATTAGCCATAACGTACAATAATTAGTAACCTGCTGGCACTTTGCAAAGCTTCTAAGAGCCCCTAATAAGTGTTAAGAGCATGCAGGGACTCTGAAAGTTGCTTTTGCTGCTCTGACTGACACAAATGTGAGCGGATTGTATAGTTAGAATTGTCTCAGTTTGCAAGTTTCCCAAAGTGTAATGTTGTTGTTGTTGTTGTTTTTTGTAAACATCTTAATTATATTCATATAGTTTCTGTTATAAAATGATCACAAAATGTCCCCAAATGCTATTTACAGTAAATTACACTTTACAACTTTACATATATTAAAATGTTCATAAAAAAGGTTGTTTTCGAGAAAAAAATCATAAAGCTTCGTTAACATGAACCTGTGCGTACTTGTATGGTGTTGATTTATCGGCTTTGATTGCTGTCACAGATTGTTGGAGACTGCGCTCCTCGTGAATCGGGAGATCGTGTATATTTAAGACCGAACAATTGTGCTTCAGAGCTTGATGCAACTTTCAGAGTCCCCACGACATCACCTAGTCACAAAGGTTTCTCGCTTATTTTTGTGGGCTTCGTATCAGTACAACATAAAAATCCAAATAAACTGAAGGATTCAAGATGCAAGTAAACATGTTAGTTGAATTAGTTGAATCAGAATTAAGGAAATATAAAAAAAAAAGAGAGAGAGAGAGAGAGAGAATATACAAAAAAGAAAAATCACATTCACACTTTGTCAGGCCTTGGCTTGCCCATGGTGATGTTGCTGTGCCAATACTAATAACATCTTAGCGACTGTCACCAGTAAAGTATGAGGGATTGAACATCAATGCAGCATTTGAACATTTTTATAATCTCATGGATCCTGTTCTTATGTTTTTTGTTGTTGTTTTTTCCCCAACTGTGACACTTTGCATTATTGCTTGATAAAATGGCACATAGGCTTGGTTTCCAAATGAATTCTACAAAGATGAGTTGTGGCAACATTAAAGACAAATGGAAAAATAATGAAGTACAGCAAACATCTTCAACTTTGGCAAATTTAACTTAAAAAATACTGTTGATACATTGTAGTGGATCATAGGTAAGCACATGAGTCAAAAAAAAAAAAAAACTGCAATTGTGCTACAAGTGCCACTACCTCCTTAGCACTTCATGCCATGATAAGGGAGTGCTTTGAACCCAAACAAGTTAAAGGAGAGAGAATCAGCTCCACATCTGGTGTCTTGGCTTGTTCCATGCGTCACCTGAAGGATGACGGTGATGAAACAAGACCATCTACCATCATGGATCTTCACTTGACTCCCTTCTCCTCTGTTAAGTGAAACATTCTTAGCCGCATTCTTCATCTTTTTTATGCAGGTTACCAAGATCAATCTGAATGCCTTATCAGTTGTTCTAGAAATGTATAAGAATGCACTTTATGTCTGTGTTGTTGGTGGTTTTTTATGTTTGTTTGTTTTTTTTGAGACTTGGGTAAAACCCCAGCTTTTTTTCTTTCGTAACATCTGCTCCAACTTTCAGAGACATTCACTTGCCGATCAAGTCACCAGTCGAACCCCACACATTACACTAACTGCACTGTATACATAAATCCAATTTAATCGAGCCTTTAGCTTGTGCAAAAGTTTTAGCATGTGCAAAACATGATCAGGAACTGTTGAACAGGTTAACTGAACACAAGCGCAGTGATCATGGTGTTCTTGCACTTGCTTGCAATTTTAGCTTCACAATAAGGCTCTCTTCAATATGGCAACAATACATGCATCTTATACATGAAATTCCCAATCCCATGCTAACTGCATTCAGAATAATAAGCTAAGGATTTTCAAGGCAGTGGCACTACAGAAGAATAACACTCATAGCAAAAGACCTCAAGTACATCAAACACTGTTCAAATCTTGATCTTCAACATACATAATACATTGCTGATTGCCGTGTACATTCACATCTGCCAATGCTGTGGTAAATCCTTAATGTGGGGATTGAACTTAATGCCCCTTTATGTCTTCTCGTACTGCATTCCATTTATGTGTTTGATTGTTTCGGCTTTTCACAGTTTAGCGCAAATGTTTCACAAGATCTCAGGTGAGTGTGATCTGTTGCCTGCTTGCTTTGGGTTTACACAGGAATTCATGTCGATAGTTTAAATATCCCATCGCAGATCTGATCGGCCTAACCTTTCTTCTTAAGGATGTTGGTGCATTCAAATACAGCTTAACTGGCCATTTAATGAGTCCATTTTAAGGGAAACGGGTGAATGCTATGTCTAATTTGACTGGCACGGGTGTGGCACAACTGGCAAAGTTGTGTCTAGAGAATTGCTTTCACGTAACTTATCTGTAATCAAGACGGCGCATTCAGTTAAATAAATCTCGAGGCCTTCTTAATGATAAAAAAAGGACATCTCACAATATCCTTGAATATGACAATAACTGAAATTCCATTGGAGAATAAAAAGAAACGGCTCCACTTTTAAGACTTGCCATGTGAAGGATGGTATTTTCTTGCTCATTTTTCATTCAAAGACGTTTCATGCAACAACAATTTCTTTGAACAATGAAACACACATATTTGTTATATGTTCAGTTAAAAAAAGAAGCTTGTTTTACATATTTTTAAATATACTTTTCCAGGGCAGGCACCGTACGTACAAACCAGGTACAGAGGCATGCCACATACTTGCATTGCTCTTGCATTCTACTATTGGCAGCTGTGATGTCATTGAAGCAGCAAGCTGGTGGGTAGTCCTTTTGTTTGGTTGACCCCGCCCACCTCACGTTCTAAGCCATGCCCACAACTCTCCGCACCGCTACTGTGACATCACAGAAGTATGGTGATAGTACAAGCTAGAATGGGGGGGGGGGGAAGGGCAGCGCAACAAGACTCCGTGGCGCATGCAGAGAGGGGAGTGAGGACAGGAGGGAGAGGTCTGGCCCAGGGTTGCAGTCAAGAGTTTTGGATGGGGGTGGGGTTAAAGTCAAGGAAAACTGGCAATGTTCATGTTTGTTTTTTGCACTACATGTTACTTCTATGTATTTTGAGATCACATTTAGTTTCTTAACTTTATACAACATTATGTCACAGATGAGGCTTGTTGTGGTTTGTATCTCTCCCTCTGCTGGTACTGTGGTAGGAGGATAGAGACGGAGAGAGATTATGGTTGTCTTTTAGGTATGTTTTCATTAACATTTTACATATACATATTGAATAGTTGCAGAATATAAAGCCTTAGATATTGTATATCTTTTTTTATATATACTCATCCAAATTTATATTTGTGCTCAGTTTAATTTCTGTTAATTTAAATACACTTTTTTTGGTATTTCAGATTTTGCATCGGAGGAGCAAATATCAGAATGGGAAGCATGACCACATTTCAGCAATTTTGTAGTAGGTATTTTTCCCCAACCTGAATGTTGAAATTATCCACAAAGTATACAAAAGTTTAATCAAGTCATTATTAAAGCTTCATCAAATCAGTACACAAATAGATATGTGCTAAAATCAGTTCTATGAGAAATGTGTGTATACTGATAATCGGATTTCAAGTGAATTTAGACTTTTGTAAACGTGAATTTCCCTGACTGCAACTTTAGTGTCAGCCAAATGAAGTGTAGAGAATGTTTTCTTTAACATTTGTTAATGTTGATACTGTGGCTCAGCACTAGGAAATAAAGATCATATTGCAAAGTTGTTATTGAAACCTATTAAACGAGGGGTGCTAAAGGATATAAATCACTGGCTTTATAGTATTCCACAGTTTTTGTTCATCGGTTAGTGCTTTGCTTTGGACTAAGTTACAATTGGATGGACTTTTTGACTCCACCAGACTGCCGCTGTTGCAAGGTTCAAACATACTTCGTCAAGAGGAAGGTGGCATCAGACAAGATGGATCAAACTTTACTGCCTCCTTCCCTTCAGTTCCTACGTCCACGTCTTCCTGAACTGTGTTTATAGTGCTACTCTGAGGATCGGACTATAGGATGGATTGGAAAAAGGTCAGAGGCAGAACTAAGTTGCCTTGGTCGATTTATGTTTTACGGGAGACTCTGTCTCCGCGAAACAAATTCAGATCTATATCCAAATACGATCGAATCATTGCGGGCTATTCATTTGTTCGTGGTGTTTCAGGGCAAGATGACCATGAAAATAAAGTCTAAGAGCAGAAACGTCAAATGTGGTCAAAGGAACGAAATGCTCCACTAAACCCCGTCAAAAACGATGAGCATAAAAACGAATGAAAATAAAGGTTGTAATACGATTTAAAAAACAAAACAAAACAAATAAATAGGTTGAAGAAGAGGACCGGGTCAGTGGGTGGTTCAGGGTCATTGCCGGGGCATTGTCGTTTATATATTCTATCTTCTGCTCTCGTGTTATCTCTGTCTCTCACTCTTCGTGAAGCTGCAATCGGTACCGGCTGTAGCGAATTTGGAAGAAGAGCCTCTCCAGCAGTGAACGGTCATTCCTGGCAGCGTGTAGTCATCCGTGTCTCCCACTCGCCGGAAACCCAAAGACTCATACAGCTTGTGGGCGGCCATCTTTACCGCAGTTGTTCCCAGAACCACAGCCGAGTAGTTGTTTAACATGGCAAATTCTAGAACACGTCGACCGAGAGCCTTGGCGATGCCTTTTCCACGGAAGCGAGAGTCCACAGACATGCGACGGAGTTCCACGGTGTTGTCGTCTTCTCGACCTTGCGCCGCCACGATGCCCACCACCTGGCCTTGCAAAACTGCCACCCAGAAACAAGAGCCTGTGGGATCAAAACAAACAAGTTATTCAGTTTTGTGTTTACAATAAACCTTCGCCAGCTATTTGTAAAAATCTACTTTAGTGTTCATCATGGTATGTGCAGCTCTTCAACACCTCTCGTTGTTAGATAATCAGGCCAATCAAATCCTTCAGTTCTAGACTATCTACTTATCTCACATTATAAACAGTTGAAAATTGATGATTCAGTTGTCTTTGAATAAGGCAGCAATCATGCTTATGTTCAAGAAATGTGCTCCACTGAAATAGCAAAGCACAATTACACCTTTTAAATCTATTTGATGTTTTTGGTCGGCACGCTTTTCCCACACTATCGTGACATGCTCTGAAAGTAAAATTACGATCTCCTGGAGATGTATAGTGATGTGCATTAGTGTGAGTGCAGCTTACAAATAGGCCGTGTTCTGAAATGCGAAACCACATTTAAGCACACTGTGCAGTGGTCTGTATTTATGGCATACAAATAGGTATACCAGGCCAGTTCATTTCATTTCCAATTGCCCGGAATTACAGACGTCTAAGTGAACTGTCAACAGAATATGAACATGGGAGATATGTTCATGATTGATTCATTGTCATTTTGACATATCATACTAATCTTCTAAAGATTGTTGTAATTTGTTTAAAATGTTTTTTTCAAAGGAAAAGTCAATCAAACGAGTTTAAAAGCTATTAGTGAGACCCATGATTGACGTAATTAAAATCATGTCACTACTGCTGACGTGTCAGTAACAGTGTTTGGCAAAGTTCCTTTTAAGAGTAATGCATTACAATATTGCTCTACTCCCAAAAAAGTACATAATTGCGTTACTTAGTTACTTTTGATGGAAAGTAATGTGTTACATTACTTTTGTGTTACTTTTTTTTCACCTTGCTCGCAAAAACGTTCGATTTTTGGCAAATTTAAAGACCCTCTCGTACCAAAAGTGAAGCTTCGGGCTCATCATAAATATGTTTGTGTTGTTATTTTTGTTTATTAGTATGGTTGAAGTGGATCATTGAAGGTCAGCAACAAAGACATTGGTAAATAAAGTGAGATTAAAAACATAAAGTATATTTAATTATTGCAGGTTTGTGCAATATTCTGAGAATGCGTTTCACTGTTTTTATTCATTTTCGAGGAATACTGACTCTTTGTGCATGTGATGAGGAAATGCTCACATTTAGTCGAGAACTGCAATAGCCTTCATGTTTACACACAACGCCTCTGCACTTAATCACCATTTCTCTCTACATGGGAACAAGAGAGCTATCAGTCAATACATGGGAAAACAAAGTATCTTGCGTTTCTTATTTGAAAAGTAGCTCAGATATTTTGTTGTAAATGTAAAAGTAATGCGTACTTTACTAGATAGTTGGGAAAAAAGTAATCTGATTACGTAACTAGTTACTTGTAATGCGTTACCCCAACACTGGTGAGTAATGCTCAGAGGGTTGGGAAGTGCTTTGAAAGTTAAAGGATGAAGTGCACATTTTTTTCTGTTGGGTAAGTCAACTGTCAACTATAGGTCAGATACTTGTTTTATACAGCAGAGGAGCACAGATTATGGTATTTGTAATCTTAAACATTGTATTTTATGTCATGCTTGTGAGGCTCAGCTCTGTTATAAATAACTAAATTACTTACTGAGTTGCAGTGAGAAAGGAGATAAATACGGTGAGGGGCAGGACTGTCACATCTGTGCCATAGAAGCTGCAAAGACTACAAATACACAAGGACGCGACTGAGCTCTGGATTCTCCAATACATAAGAAGTATAGCAGGAAAAGGTAAGTCTGGATGGATGCGTTTCTTTTATCATGCACACTAATACTAGGTTCCATACTGGGTTTTTTTTTTTGTTTGTTAAGAATCGTGTTTATGGCATGAGGTCTATTAACCTCTCCGACACACTTTCCTATGTCTTACTATGGAAATACATACTTTCTATGTCAAATCTCTTGCCATACTCTGAGCAGAAAAAAGTGTCAGTGAGCATTAAATAGAATCACAAAATGATATCAAATACTGCAAGTGTAATATTTATGTAGAAGTAGTTGTAATCTTTCAACAGAAATAGCACAGAGGATATCGTTCATTCATTGTGCCATGTTGCGACATATTGCTGTATCACACGCAGAGTGGTGTGTGTGTGTGTGTGTCATGAGCATTAGCTTCATGGCCGAGAAGCCCTATTAATCACTATGAGACTGAACGTTCTGCTGCTGTACACTCATTAGTTTTACTACACACACACATACATTTGCATGCCCCCCCCCCCCCCCCCCGCTGTCTGATAACTGCTTCCTTTGTGTGTGTGTATGTCTATGTACCATTCAAATGGAGAAAAATAACTTTTTATGATCCAATCAAATCCTGCTAGATAAAATCAAGATCACTTGATTATTTCCTGCTGAATATGCCGTTTTACATCACATTAAGGAAATTAAATGTCACAAATGCCATTCCATGTCATCATTAATGACTAGTGGGGAGCATAACAGATCTGTTTGTGTATCTTCCACAAACAAAATTTACCGAATTAGTCTTCGTTTTCATGTATATCACTATGGTGATGTATTTTATAGGGTATTCCTTATGTTTTAACTATCTGACCCTGTCCCTTTAATAATAAAAGCCACTCCAAATGAGTGCATTAAAGAAACATCATCGTGGTAGATAAGCCTTATATTCTTTACAATTCCCTCCTCAGATGCAGGATTCCACATTAGCATAGCAAGAGAGAAAATCCCTTGGGAGAATCCTTTGTCTGCATGCTGCCACTAAACAAAACTACCACACATACTCACAGCGGGGCTTTGATTCACACCTTCCCCCATTTCCTGACCCTAGTTTTCAATCCTCTCTTTCACTTGATGCAGGACTAAATAAGAAGCCTGTGCGCACAGAAATTGTCTGCACTAAGGGCTGACAACTATTTATATAAATACATATAAAGAAATCAGCAGTTGAATTCAGCAAGGTTGCATTAAATTAGTAGTAACAGTAAAGACATTTATAAAGTTTAGAAAATAAAATCATTATATTTTAAATAAATTATTTTAAACTTTCAATTCATCAAAGAATCCTGAAAAAAAAAATGTATTGGTTAGATTTTTTTATATAAAGTCTCTTATGTTCACCAAGGCTGCAAATGTAAAATATAAAATACAATAATAATGTCAAATGTAAAATACATTTTTTTAATATTTTAAAATGTAATTTATTCCTGTGATGGTAACGCTGAATTTTCAGCAATTCTTCAGTGTCACATGATCCTTCAGAAATGATTCTAATATGCTGATTTGGCACTTAAGAAACACTTCTTATTATAATCAATGTTGCTTAATATTTTTCCACTCTTTATCTTCATCTCTAACAAGGCACTATTGGGGAGCAATTTTTTGCTATACTTGTTATTTATTCGTATATATATTGCTAATAGTGTCCGGTGACCGAGCAGACTCATTCCCAAGTCAGGAAACAGACACCATACACAGGCCTAGATGTGCATCAGGCATGTAAAAGAGACCCTGGCAAACGTATAGCGATGCATTGCAGAGAGCATTCTGATTGCCAGCATCTGGTCTTCGGTAGGGCAGCTGCTCTGAATTTCATCAGGATAGTGAAGAGCCACTAGCTACTGCCATCTTTCAGTCCCTTTCCAACTGTACTTTTATTAATATTGGCAGTATTTAATGGTAACTTTACTACAGCTCAGTTATGTGCACAATCAGATTCTTTAACTGCACTGGTTATACTGCAAATTTATTCACCTGAAAGTTTTTGAAACTGTGCTTAAAATTGGGTCATAAGAGGATTTTTTTTAAATGGGGGGGTGTGTGTGTGTGTATATAAATCTGAGTTTGCTGCAATACAATTTGTATCAGCATTTTTCCTGCCTTCAATCAATAGGCCCACATGACTCAGAACAGTTATCCTCAAGAGAACAACCGAGAGAGACTTTCTGCATATTTCATGAGTCTTCAGCATTAAAGCTACACATCAGATATTCAGCCCATCTTGGACTTCTAAAGTGCAGTATTTACTCTCAGTTTCAAAGGTACTGAACCTGAGAGTATTTTTTCTGGTGAGGTAAATGTTTGATTGACGAAGGTGCATTGTGGGAACTAGGAAAACCATACATGAAACTATTTTTTTTCTCTTGTGAAGTGAGATATATTTAGTATATTTTGTAATATTTAATACAAGAGTTTGTTCATAAGAATGTTATTAGATCAGCATAATTACATTCACTATGTAGACATATTTATTTCATATTTTATTTATAAATACATAATGACTTTTTTACATATTAGACGTCATTGACTTCATCAATATAATTAACTGCTTCCAGGCCACAAAATCTCCAGACAAACATTAAGTACGCACAGTAATATTCAAAAGTTTGTCAGCAAGATTTTTTTTTTTTTTTTTTAATAAGGAAATGAATAGTTTTATTCGGTAACGACACCTAAATTAATCAAAAGTGACATTAAAACGTGTTACCAAAATCTATTTCATATGAATCGTGCTCTTTCGTACTTTCTATTCATCGAAAATGTCATCTGTTTCCAAAACTAATAAGAATTATAAGAAATGTTACTTTAGCACCAAATCAGCAGATAAGAGTGGCTTCTGAAGGATAATTTCACAAAATTTAACGTATTTCAAATCATTTTGTTAGATTGTACAACTTTGGTCAGCAGTGGCTGTTTTAAATGTGCTTTAGAAAATGGAATACAGCCTCGTTGAGGAAAAGAGATGTTTTCAAAAATCTTACCGACCCCGAACTTTTGAACAGTATGTTTCCGTACAAGTTTTTCTATGCTTCTATCAATATGTCCTCACAAATATAGCAAAACATGTTTAAAACCTACTTGTGATGATGATGATTTCGTGTCAATGTGTATGTGCGTGAAATGACCCCTTACCTGTGGGTTTCATGTAATACGCCTCGATGTCTGCCATATCAGTGTGCAGAGCGCAGTCCAGGTAGTTGAGAATAACTTTTCTGCTGTAGTAATATCGTGCACCCATTAGAATAAACGGTACGCAGAAGGTCAGTGTGAAGGATTTGGTCATAACATACCACATTACTATGGAGAAATGGAAGAAAAATAAACGACACCTGTCAGAAAAGAGAATCAAATGTTTGATTTTTGGCAGAGGAGAGACAAACAGACATCAAATGTATACACATGTGTGCAGAGAAACCCTGATATACCAGGGCAGTGAAATGTAATGCGATGCAAAGTATCGAAACGGACTAATTATACAGTGTCCTGTAATTTAAAACAAAAAAGAAAAAAAGAAAAAAGTAGAAAGTAACTTTACCCTTATGTACGGCTTGGATTTTTAATGGGCAACGGCGGGCACAACAGGGTCTTCATTAAACTCAAGAAAATCTGAGTATGTGAATGTTGAGGCTGTTGGCACAGGATGGCGCCCTTGAGTAAAACTGCGCAGTGTTTACTGTCAACACAGACGTGCTCTCAACAAATTATAAAATGCGTTGACAAAGTTTTTGCTACACTTCAAATGAGCCTTTATTGTGAGTTTATCCGAGGAACCGTTGCCGTAGGTGAACCGTGATGCAGTGTATGGACCTCGTTTAAAAAAAACGAGGAATTATTTTGTGAATTACTTTTCAATGTAGCATAAAGGTACAAAAAGGTTGCCGTTTAGCCAGATCACCACGATGCTCACTTACACCGCCTGTAGTTGAAAACCATTGAAAATCATTAGTAAACAAGAAAAGGAGGTAAAACATTAAATTTTACACGTCTTATTTATTAATAGTTAGCAGATTTCTGTAAATGAAACGTCACAGACCTAAACAGGCAACAAACACAAGTTCGTGCACTAACTAACATGAGACGTTTGTGGAGAACGTAGTGCGCTCGCGCCGGATTCATTCATTCATTCGGCACGCGCGCACACATTCACCGGTAACGCATGCCGCATGCTCTGAACTGCTGCTGTCTTTGTGACTCCTTTACTGCTATTAACTGGGGGGGTTTAAAACGAAAAAATACAAATAAAAAAAATCAGGATCGCCTGAGTCGAGACACCGTTGGCTTCATCGTTTTGAACATAAATGTATGAATTGGGCTCATCATTTTAGTCAAATTCTTTTCATTTTGACACAATTATTATACTTACATATGAACTCAAACAGCTTATTTTCACATGTTGCAGAGGAACAATGAAGAAAGCGATACGCTCATCGTATTCCCGAATTTTGGTCACATACCTGTGAGAAAGGCATAGATAATTTGGGTTCTAGTTTGCTGTTTTAGACCCCGAAACGCCGAATTAGGTATCCGCTCCATGATTCCCTCGTTGAAGATCCGGCGCACCTCCTCATGGTCCGAGCGTTCAAATTCGCGAATTAAAACCTGGTTCCGTTTTTCAACCTTACTCTCGAGCGCACTGGGAGAAGGCGAAGAAGACG
Organism: Opsariichthys bidens; assembly: GCA_037194245.1. Classification (NCBI taxonomy): domain Eukaryota; kingdom Metazoa; phylum Chordata; class Actinopteri; order Cypriniformes; family Xenocyprididae; genus Opsariichthys; species Opsariichthys bidens. The sequence continues at coordinate 2,384,983 of CM074280.1, forward strand.
TCCACATTTGCGAGGAGGAAACTATCATTGAATCTTTTTTGGTCCCAGCTATGGCCTCGTGTTCGTCTGCAACGATTTTAGTCTCGCAAACCATTTTGGGAGACGAACAATGCATGCAACTGGCCTGAAATGAACTGAAATCGGGGAGAAGCAAAAAAATAAAAGATGGATGATGGTCTTCTTTGTTATGGAAAGAAAAAAGACTGATGCACTACTGCAACCCTGAGCTTCCTCACGACCAAGACTTGCCGGTGCATCACAAGTGGTATTTATAATGCGCCAAAGCCGCATTCAGATTCTGGGGTGTGGGTGTTCTCCTCATCTCCCTGATTGGATGCGGCGCCGTGCCACATCACGGCGGTGGGAGGTGAAAGTACAAAAGACACACCGTAACGTGTCTTTTTGAAACACCGTGTTTTTGCCCCCGTCAGTACACCGGCGAAATTCCTCACATGTTTGTGTTTTGGGGGGAGAGTGGACCCGTGGCTTCATATGATGCGCTCTGGAGCGCCATGAGCCCCGCGCGTGATTGCAGCAGCAGCAGCAACGTCACGACGATGCTGCAACATCAGCCAGCACATTTCACAATGCGTGCACAGATGTTGACGGGGTCCATCCACTGCCATTTCACTAACGTCCGCTGCGCAGCTTGTTTTACGAGTGTGAGAGGGACACTTTTACTGCACTGCAATGCAACGCTTTGGTTTACGTTCATCCAGTCCACCCCTTTCTTCTTGGGACCCCAGATCAGTGTGGTCGTGACTCGTGACCGCTCATTGTAAGCGGCTTTGGGCATGTTTTCTCAAAGTCTCTTGCATGTGTATAGAAACTTCTGTATTCCGTGAAACAAGTGGCATCGCTTCCGCGGTCCAGGTCTTTTCTACTTTTTTTTTTAACAAAATGCCTTAGAAAGAGCTGCTAAAGATTGCAGATTTATATCTAAAAGTTTTTTTTTTTGTATTATTATTATTATTATTTTAAAACGCTGACAAAGTTAGCTACCTTAGTCCGCGATACCGCTGTCAGTTCATCCCGTTAAAGTGTTTTTGCTCATGTGACGGTCAGCATGAAGGCTGTAAGTTTGTGGTGGGTTAAATCACATAATAAAATAAAGATCCAGCTGCTCCTCTGTTTTTTTTTTTTTTTTTTTTTGTTTTTAAAAACCAAACATTGTCCCGAGTATTAGCCTCAGCTATGAAAACATTAGATGATTAATGGATTGTTTTTTTTTTTTTTTTTTTTTTCGGATTCCCTCATTTAACTACTACAGATCGTAGTTAAAGGCTAGCTTGTATCCTCTCTTTCTAATTTCTATCACAAAAATAAACATAAAACACCAACTGTACCCGGATTACGTCAGTATCTTTTAGGAGGCTGCATTGATGTACCAGTAACTGAACCGCCTCGATTTGAATAAGGTCGCATTCCAGCCGTATTGTACAGAACTAGTTTAGACTGGATCGTCCCCCGCCCTTTCTTCTTCTTCCTCCTCTTCTTTTTCTTCTTCCTCTTCTTCCCTAGCCCCTCCCCCTCCCAGATGAAGAGAGTCTTCTTTTTTCTAAATGTTTTATTTTACTTGCGCCCTAATACGAACGCGACCTCCCTCAACAATTAAAACAGTTAGAAAGCGCGCGGATTGTAGCTCTAGAGAAGATGCGGTCTTCTCAGCATCAGCATCTGCGTGCACGCGGGCCGACTGGTGGTGCCGACGGGCATGCGCGCGTCATGCAGAAAGCAGTGAGCAGCATTCTTGTAAGTTTGAAGACGTATTGTCATAATATTTTAGTATAATAGTTGTTAACAGGAATGTTTGTGCAAAAGCACAATATTTTTCAGTACAGCTCACTTGCCTCATCTCCAGTGAGAATTTTTGTAAAGTGACTCCTAAATGAATAAAGATGTTTATTATCATTCATCTTAACTAACTCAACTAAAGAGTGGTTGAATTCATTAGGTCACTTGTTTCTTCTTCCATTTGCCTTATGTAACTTGACCTTTGACCTCAGCAGTCCACAGGAAAGTGGTGACCCCAAATGTCAGACAGCATAAAACCTGCCTATTTAGTGTGTGCACCATTTTGCAGTGACCCTTGACCTTTCAGATGCTCAGAATTCGTGATCACTAGCACGTGTGTTTGTGTGGCAAGGTTCTGGGGTTTCCGAGACACTTACTTGTCACATCACATTCTTTTGTTTATTTCGTTTATGGACCTAATAAATTTGTTCCTCTCTAGTAAACCTGATGAGGGGGCCACTTTAAACTCTGGGAATAATATCCCAAGAGATTTGCTCATCAATATTTTTAGTGAACTGAGCTGGTCAGTTCTCTTAAAGCATATAGTCTGTGTATTGTAAAGGCAATTCACTGTTTATGCCTACCTTTTTAAAAATCATTAGTAATTTTTTTATTTATGTTTAAATATGTTTCACTAATAATTAACCAATTAATTGATTGCTTATTTTTCTAAAAGTTGCAGTGTGTGACTTTGTGAAATTAGGACGTCAAATAAAAATATTGGAGCGCTATTCTCATGCATGAGTGATTAATCTTGCTGCTTTGTTCCAGTGATTGTTCTAATGACTGATGGCCAGGGCCCCCCATGAATGGGGGTGTGTGCGTGCGTTAGTGCACGTGCATTAGTTTGTGATCCAGAATTGGCTATGCTAGTGGGTCAGTGGGTCTATGAGTAACACTCCTCATTTTTATACTCGTGTATAGGATTAGCATTGCTCAACTTTACTCGTTTCAGTAAAAACTAGTCATGGGTCAATGGTGAAGTAGCTCTAGGGCTTTTTTACTTTCAAGTAAGAAATGAGTTTTGAATTTCATATACTGTGGGATATTAGCAAGTGAGAAACAGCTTTAAACTTCATGAACTTGATCTTGATAGAAACTACAAAAGAGTCTAAAAGATTGATATTTTGTCTTCACATTCTTTTATTTTGCTTTCAACTGTAGTAGATGTATATTTACAGTACATACAGTACTAACACTGTTTCTGGGGTTGGTAAGATGTTTTTTTTTTTTTCGAAAAAAGTCTCTTCTGTTTACTATGGCTGCATTTATTTCAAAATAAACTGTAAAAACAGTAATATTCTGAAACATTAATTAAATATTAACGACAGTGAAAAATTAATAATAATTGAAAATAACAGCTCTATTTTTAAAACGTAATTTATACTTATTTCTTTGATGGCAACTTTCAGCATCATTACTCCACAGTGTCACATGATCCTTCAGAAATCATTCTAATATGATGATTTGATGCTCTACAAACATTTATTTATTATCACTGTTGTGCCGCTCAGTATGTTTGTGGAAACTATAATACACTTTTTCAGGTTTCTTTGAGGGTATGGGGTATTGTGAAGAGGAAGATGCGATATGCCAGACCCAACAAATGCAAAAGAGCTGAAGGCCACTATCAGAGCAACCTGGCAGTGCCACAGACTGATGGACTCCATGTCACGCCACATTGCTGCAGTAATTCAGGCAAAAGGAGCCCCAACTAAGTACAGAGTGCCCATACTTTTCAGTTGGCCAAGACTTATAAAAATCCTTTCTTTGCATTGGTCTTAAGTAATATTCTAATTTTCTGAGATACTGAATTTGGGATTTTCCTTAGTTGTCAGTTATAATCATCAGAATGAAAAGAAATAAATATTTGAAATATATCAGTCTGTGTGTAATGAATGAATACAATATACAAGTTTCACTTTTTGAATTGAATTAGTGAAATAAATCAACTTTTTGATGATATTCTAATTACATGACCAGTTCCTGCATGTATACATATATATATATATTCCTCACAAAGTGCTGACTGACATGGACAGACTGTTTGTCTGTTTATTTCTAAATGCCATTTTGAAATACCTGTCCAAAGTAAAGGAATTGAGAGAGATTTTACCAATTAAACCCTGATCACTGACAATACTTTATTCTATTAAATTTTCAATTACAAATACAGAAGTCACTAAAATACATTTCAAATACTTCTTTACGGTACCATCATTGACCAATTTAACTGCGAAAAGCAGCTAATGTAACTTATCAGGCCTGTATAATGTGCAATGTCCTTTTTTGCTTTTTTTAATGTTTTGCTTCCAGCTGTGCATGTGACTGATCTCTCAATATCTAATGTCTTGCAACTATAATATCATTCTTAAACATGCAATTTTTATCAGTTATATGGATTTTCGATCGCACTTTCTCTTGTTTAATTGTTTTTTAAAAACATCATATAAACACTAGTATATTCATAATTATATATAATAGTGTAGCCTACTATATAGTGTATACTATAATGTATATAATTTGTAATCATGTCACACTTATCATGTGATTAGTGTTAAATGATTAAAAGTGCTGCAGATTAGAGAGGAGACAAGAGGACTAATATTCCTCACACAGCTTTACTAGTAACTCATAAAAACAGAGCAAGAGGAAATGACAGAATGGGGGAGAGAACTGGCAGGAAACCAGCATGTGTTAATGGGCTGAATGTGATGTGAAGGGGTGGATTCTGTAATCCACTGCTGCTTCAATATATAGTGGGAAGAACAAGTATTTGATAAACGCACCCATTTTGCAGATGTTCCCTTACGAAGCATGTAGAAGTCTGTCATTTTTATCATAGGTACTCTTCAACTGTGAGTGACGACCACAGTCTTCAGACCAAAACAAAAATCCAGAAAATCACATTGCATGATTTTTAAGTAATTAAATTGCATTTGATTGCATGACAAATATTTGATATATCAGAAAAGCAGAACTTAATATTTGGTACAGAAACCTTTGTTTGCAATTACAGAGATCATACGTTTCCTGTAGTTCTTGACCAGGTTTGCACACACTGCGTCTGGGATTTTGGCCCACTCCTCCATACAGGACCTTGAGATGCTTCTTACGGAGCCACTCCTTAGTTTTCCTGGCTGTGTGTTTTGGGTCGTTGTCACGCTGTACGACCCAGCCACGACCCATCTTCAGTGCTCTTACTGAGGGAAGGAGGTTGTTGGCCAAGATCTCGCGATACATGGCCCCATCCATCCTCCCCTCAATACAGTGCAGTCGTCTTGTCCTCTTTGCAGAAAAGCTTCCCCAAAGAATGATGTTTCCACATCCATGCTTCACGGTTGGGATGGTGTTCTTGGGGTTGTACTCATCCTTCTTCTTCCCAAACGCGGCGAGTGGAGTTTAGACCAAAAAGCTCTATTTTTGTCTCATAAGACCACATGACCTTCTCCCATTCCTCCTCTGGATCATCCAGATGGTCATTGGCAAACTTCAGACGGACCTGGACATGCGCTGGCTTGAGCAGGGGGGACCTTGCGTGTGCTGCAGGATTTTAATCCATTCTGCCGGCGTAGTGTGTTACTAATGGTTTTCTTTGAGACTGTGGTCCCAGCTCTCTTCAGGCCATTGACCAGGTCCTGTCATGTAGTTCTGGGCTGATCCCTCACCTTCCTAATGATCATTGATGCCCCACGAGGTGAGATCTTGCATGGTGCCCCAGACCGAGGGAGATTGACCATCATCTCGAACTTCTTCCATTTTCTAATAGTTGCGCTAACAGTTGTTGCCTTCTCACCAAGCTGCTTGCCTATTGTCCTGTAGCCCATCCCAGCCTTGTGCAGGTCTACAATTTTATCCCTGATGTCCTTACACAGCTCTCTGGTCTTGGCCATTGTGGAGAGGTTGGAGTCTGTTTGATGGAGTGTGTGGACAGGTGTCTTTTATGCAGGTAAAGAGTTCAAACAGGTGCCGTTAATACAGGCAATGAGTGGAGAACAAGAGGGCTTCTTAAAGAAAAACTAACTGGTCTGTGAGAGCCGGAATTCTTACTGGTTGGTAGGTGATCAAATACTTTTGGAAATTAATTATTTAAAAATCATACAATGTGATATTCTGGATTTTTGTTTTAGATTCCGTCACTCACAGTTGAAGAGTACCTATGATAAAAATCACAGACTTCTACATGTGAAGCAAGTTTGTAAGTTGGCAAACCTGCAAATTCGGCAGTGTATATGGTACTTGTTCTCCCCACTGTATATATTTTGAGTGATTTATTACAAGTTTTACAAGTTATTAATCAACATCTATCTTTCTAAATATTAATTATTTGAATAACTTCCACTTATATTAAAACATTTATTTTCATTTTTAAACACTGGAAAATAATGATGACTATTGCCAGCGAAGTTCAACTTCTCAGTATGTTTTGAGAAAGTTCCTGTTCAGAGCAGAGCTCAGATCAACTGTGAATCATGTGTATGTTTGTATGTGCGTTAAGTGTTCTGTACAGGTCCGTTATGGGTACTGGTGGACAACTGGGACTGCTTGAGACCTGCAGACGCCTTGTCCTGACTTAACAGGACATTCTGTCCCCGAGTTCAATCATGAGCATCATGATGGAAGGAGACATGCTTCTGACTATCTGTCCATGTGTCTTGTCTAGTGTTCTTAACCAATCAGAATCTTAGTAATGATGCAGTTAGTGGACTCTGTTAGAGTATAAATGCCGTGGAAATGTGGATGTACGTTTCCAGGTCTTCATTTATCTTTTCCGGTCTTTTGGGTCTTTAACTGTAAAAATTCCCTACAGAAGCCATGTCCTCTGATCTGTCACCATGAATTGTGTTAACCCAGAACCGAATGGGTCAGGTGAGGTCCTCCTATTCCAACAACTGAACCGATGTGACCTTTTTGTGTCGCTTGCTTTAAAAATCAGATTTTATTCTGAGAGGCTTTATAAGGCTAAGAAAAGAGAAAAGCAAAACAGGCATGAAAATATTAAGTGCTTCAACAAAATCCAGTTGTCTTTATTAGTCATTATAAATTAATCCAATCATACAGGATTTGGGGTCAAGATTTGGGGAGTTTTACAAGTAATCATTTAGCAGACACTTAGAATGATGAAAAATTGCAAACACTTTATCATACAGTAACCAACAAAAAGCAGCAAAAGCTATATAACAGCCTAAAAGTGAAGAAAATAGGTGATGCAGACTAAGATTGTGGGGACGTCATCATAGAGATTGCCAGAAAGCATTGTTAAGCAAAGTGATCATGGCTAATGAATAGTGGAATTGCTTGCTTTCATGCTGTAGAGCAGGGGTTTTCAGACTGGCAAGAGGATGCAAAGAATTTAAAAGAAAAATTGTGTAAAAATACAATAATCATAAAATATATGATAATACACATTTACAGAATTTGACATTTCATTCTGCTTTCTAAATAATTGTCATCATAACGAAATCATGAGGTATTTTGTTCTATTGACAGCCATAGTTGTATGTCTAAAGAAATGGTGGGTAGAAAAAGAGGCGTGATAGAACTACCAATTTCCATAAACAAATATTTTACACGTTTACAATATTTACAGTTTTCACAGTATGAAACTGCATGAAAATATGTAGCTTTCTTTATATTTTTGGAAGGGGATCCTTGCAAAATCCAAAGCATCAAGAAGTTTGAAAACCTTTAGAGGATCATAATTTCTTTAATTTCATTCTTCCCGTTATATGATAACGTGGTGATCTAAATGACCAGTTTTTGAGTGCATGAATTCTGTGTGTCTGATTTGTTCCAGGATTTTCTGATTCTAAAAATAATCCATCTGCATGTGAGTGTGTCCCAGGATGCCCACCATCCGCACACTGTGTCCACTTTCCTCTGGGACTCATGCCTAGTGCCAGGGGCATCAACCACCCAGACACTACTGTCAGCATCAGGACACAGGGTCAGAGAGAGGGAGAAGAGGAGAATTAGAGAGAGAGTGAGAGAGAGAGAGAGGGCTTAAGAGGGAGGGCAGGAGGAGGAGAGCGAAACAGGAACAAACCGGATTCTCCATCCTGTAGGAGACAGACAGACAGACGGGTCTGGGCGGGAGGCTGGAGGTTTGTTCTCCTCGAAAAAACAGACAGCAACTCTGTATTTTTTCAAAATCAGCAGGAGATGTGGAGGTGTCAGCAGATACATAATGCAACAGGGCGTCACCTCGTAGCAGATCATCAGTTAAGTACCACGCACACACGTTTACAGTGTGTGTAATGGGGCGGTCTTTTTTTTCTGCAGACACAGTCTATCGTTTTCTCCGCAGACCCCCCGCTCAGAAACTCTTTACACCAGAATGGCGTGTTAGTATCTTTCTCACACTCTCTCTTTCTTGGTTTTCTTGGTGGAAAGTGAATATTTTATTATCAGAAATGGCCATGCTCAGTCCTATTCATAGTTCAGCCTCCTAATGAGTAATTCATTTGAAGCTTCTGCAAAAATATGTATGCATAATTAATAGATTATGATCTTTAAGTATTCATGAGCCCCTCACTACTTGGGTGAAACAACCTCCAAGGCCCTTGTGGCCAGTCTGCTAAGTAGTACCGTTTATTTATTTATTTTTTTTATAGATGCACATTTTGAACTCTAGTTGTTTGTTTAGGACTCCATTTTCACTTATTTGCAGGACATCATGGGTAAAGCTAAAGTTTAACGGCAACTCTGTCCCAAGTCCAGCTTCTGCCTCCTCAGCCATCAACATAAAAGCTGCAAGACTTTCACCAACATTGATCAATGGACAATGAACAGTGTTTGATCTTTAATTACACTCTTTTTTTGTCTCAAAAAGGTAGGGTGGGCAATTTTCGTGGAAAATCTATAGCGAACCATAAGAGCACTTTACAAAAATATGCCTCCTTCAAAACACATGAAGCTGTACAGCAGGGAGTAAACAAAAGTGTCACGAGAGACGGCATTGAAGTGCCTCATGCCTCAAAGCACATAACAATAATAACTAACATAAACAAGTTAAAGAGCACTGGCCTGCACCACTTGACTGCTGCAGATTCATTTCAGCATTGATAGTGTTGGCAATGAAACTCGAGCCACAATCCATTTAGAGTATAATGTCACGGGTTTCCAGTATGGTGTGATTGCAGCATAAGGCCATTTTTTACGTTCAGGAGGAACCGTAAAAAGTGGCTGCTGTCCAGTTGCGGTTTAGGGGCCGTTCACACAGAATACGTTTTTGCGTTCCACTGCGTTTACTCGAATAAGTTAAGTAAGTTCAACTCTTCTCGAGACCTTGCGTTTTTTCCCCACTCCACTGCCCGAGTCGCATTTTTCAAAGCATAGCATGAAACGTGCTGATGACATGTGTTGTCTGCTGGAGCAGGGTGAGAGGAGGTATGAAAATACATATGTTGACGGGCAGGTATAGCATCATATCCTTGCAATCGGACTGAATGTAAGGATTGGAAAAACATTTTATGGTTAGGGTTATGTGAATGAAGAGACTTTCAACCAGCATAACACACAAAAAAATGTTTCTGGAATAAATTGCATTTTAGTAAAACGTAATCTGTGTTAAATCATTATTATTTGAAGTTTTTCTCTCGAGACAGAAACTTTATGCTGCACCTCGGCCATTACTATGAAAAAGCACTGTGCATCCAAAGCTTTTGTTTTACCTGCATTTAAACGAAACCATTTATCATTCAAACGAAGAGTCTGAATCAGGAAAATGTTTTTTTTTTTTTTTCCTTCCTTCAATAGTTTGGATGGCTTCACACAGCAGTTTTACCGAGGCATTCTCTGAATTTCCGTTTACTGATGTTGTGTGTATTTTTTCCTTAAAACTCGCTTGCGCTGCAGAGCAGTGTTTTCTGTTTTCACACCCCAATGGGAAGTGCTGCATTGCTGCGACAGTTATAATGAACATTTATATCCTTGCGCCCCCATCTGGTTATCTAATGCGTTACAAGCGGGAGCGTGTGAGGCAGGGAGTGCTGCAGTCTGCTTGATGTTGAAGTTTTTGCTGGTAATGGGGATTTCGATTGAAAAAAATCTCAGATCATTTGGAGAAGCTGCTGATTTCAGATAATCTGAAAGAGAAATTACATAAAGTTTTTATGAGCATTGATGTTTTTGTGTGTGTGTGTGTGTGGGGGGGGGGAGATGGATAACACAATTTACCATGTGAAATATGACGTCATATGTTTTAATGGACTTTTTCTACACACAAAAAGACATCGTTACAGCTGTGAACATACATCTTAGTACCAAAGTAATCTCTATAGAAACATTCCCTTCAAGTCCATCTTCGTAAATCCTCATATAAAATTCTAGACTATCACTTTACATGCAGATTCTTTTCGAGGCGTATATCTATCATCTAATAATGTTACAGCACATTCTCTAAGACAACTCCTGAAGATCTACAGTTCAGTTCTGTTTCTGATATTTAATTAATCTAAAATAATATCTGCTTGACTATTGTGACTGTTAATCACATATTTCTGGAACACAGATATAAAAAACAAACATAGCTAACTGTGCAAATAATTATAATAAGTAATGTGTTTTATGTTTGCAGAATCTTTTGCAGTGCATTGTGCCCGGAGAAGAAACCCTTACCCCTGTCTTTATACACACTTAGGTAAAATGACATGTATTAGCTGCTGCTCTGATATGTGCCTCTCATAACTCATATTTAAACTGTGGAATGTTGTGTCGACTTCTTTAGTCAGGAATGTGTATTCATGATAATCTGCACATTCTACGATAAAAGATAAAACATGTTTCGTGTGACATGTTTGACAGAGAATAAGAGTGTGTGTTACGATGAGAGCAGGTAGTATCCTTAGGTATATAATGATTTCTATATCTGGGTGCTGTGTTTACAGCGAGCTTTTTAGCGCAGGCTGCTGGCCGGCATGCAGTCGCACAGTGCCCTCCTCTCAGCCCTCAGCACCAAATTCTCCGTCTGAAAAAACACACGAGATATAACAAGGCAAGTGAAGTGAAGCCCCAATGTGCTTGTGTCCAAACTTGCCATTGACCAGATTCACTAGACTTGAACCTCTTTCACAGCTTGATTCCATAATTGCTAAATGAACAGGAATAGACATTTAAAGTTGGCAATTTCTCAGCTATTGTGACGCATATCCAGAGTAAAAATGACTTCTCGAACAAGAAAAAACAAAATCTAGGACGGGACTTCGGAATTCGATTGGATTATTGTGGTTTGTTACTGCAGTGATGTCATGTGATTGACAGGTTGTCCCGCCCTTGTGCCAGTAAACGCATCATCAGAGAAGAGATGTGGGAGGGGAAGTTATATTGATTAAAAGGGCACATGAATGAGAAAAAAAAAATTATGTGCACAGATAAATCCTTTATAATATTTACTTTACAATCGTCAGTTTTGATTTCATGGTGACTTTAAATTTTCAACAGGGTATCTGTGTCCATATACTGAAAAGCGGTGCGTAAATATCGTTGGCTCTCAAATGAATTTATGTGATAGAATGAAAATGTAAATGCTAATATCGAAAATGTTTTATTTTCTCTCCTACATTAAAATATCCGCAATATATAATTAGGGCCAACAACACTTTTGCCTTAGACAACAAATGGGAGAAAAATACCGCACGCAATGGTTTTATGTCTCAAATGTTTCCCAAAGTGTTCTTACCCTTGAGTCTAAGTTGAAAGCTGTTTTCTTCAGGTCTTGCAAAGCTCTCTGCATGAACTCAAAGGCATGACAATCAACACACGGCCGGCCTGTTAAAACAAAATAGTGCAGTGGGTAATGATTTCACATTGAACAGTATACCAGTCTTATCACTAACTAAAGCTTTTAATTTTTGACAACTGAAATAAAGCTGAAATAAAATAACTTTAAAAAAAAAAATCATTTTATTTTTAAAAATGACGAAAGCACAAAAATGAAAAATGCAAATATACAAGAAAGAGTTTACCCAAAATATTAATCAAAACTATGTTACTAAAATAACCCACCTCAGGGTACACATGAAATGACTCGAAATGATCAATTGCTCGCTGCCACACATCTATAAAGGCACACAGTCTTACTCTCGGCGGGGATGACCGTCCCTGATTCCTCGGCGTGAGTCGGGTTGAACGCGAGGAGCTGGACCAGGACCAGCAGCATCACTGTCGCTAGAGCTCCGCTCGGCCTCATCCTGTCGCCGTACACAACACCTGCGAAATCACAACACGGCACTGTGGCGGACAAAATGCTCTTAATATTTACGTTTAACCGTAAAATCGAAAACCAATTTGAGAAATACCTTACAAAAGACAGACTAACAAAGCGAAAAAAAACAGTCGAGCATCATATTTTGCTTTATTTCAGCGTTGTCTTTGTAAAGATAAAACATGGTCATTTACAAATAAGGCGCGTTAGTAAAGCTAATAAAAACAGAGCTAATTTGTATTACCTGTAGTCTCTGTAGCACCGTTAGTCAAACCACCGCCCTCCAATTCAGGACGCAGTTTCGTTGCAGAGCGTCAATTGCGTTTATTGAGGTCTTTTGTCCTTCGTGGAGCACCGTAGGATGAAGTCCGAAATATTTTTAACGCCCAGACAACGTTGTTTTCTCTAATTGGCTACTGCTGGTCACATGGGTTCTAACCTTACTCTCTCTAGATAGACAGATGGATAAATAACTATTGATCTTTGCAAAGGAATGAATCAATAATATATAGAATAAGCTGGACAATGACACCGTTTTCTTTGGGAGCTGCTGTGCAGCCAAAAATGATTTGCCAATTATTAATATAAAGCTGTTTTGCATCAATTTGCATTGTAAAAAGCGCTATATCAGTAAAGGTGACTTGACTTGAGTATAGATGTATTTATTCTAGATGTTTGTATACTGTAAAATATATTTGGTAGCATCAATTTGACAAGTTCCCACTCAGAAATGCAAGTTTACTAATAAAAAACTGGTAGACAATATTATTCTTGAGACTCTTTGGTGAGCTTTTTACTACCTTACTTTCCTGTTTTCGTTCATTTTTGTTTGCATACTTACATGTTCTTTCGGTTGAACATTTTACATGTTAATCTTTATTCAACAAAGATTAAAAAAAATATTTTTAGCTTTAAATTCGCACTGATAACGTAGTTTTATTATTAATCAACAACAGTAAACAAAACATATGCCAAGTAATAACTGACAAATAGCACGAAAAACAAAGAGATACATTAACACTGTTTTATAAACCACTTCGAACTCAGATAACATTCATGTTTGTGAAAGTTTTCTCCCTAGTTGTGATCACACGGGTCCTAGTGCGCTCATGTGTGCGCGCGTGTGTTTTCTTAGGTAGCCTGTTAAAATGCCCGATCTCATTATTCGTCTTTTTCCAAGATGGCGTCGATGAGGGAGAGCGACACCGGCCTGTGGCTCCACAACAAACTTGGATCGACAGACGAGCTGTGGACACCATCGAGCATCGCTTCCCTACTCACGGTATCGGTCATCGACAATATACGGCTGTGTTTCTCCAGTTTGTCGCCTCCGGTGAAGCTCAAACTCTTGCTGGGGATGCTGCACCTCCCGCGCAGGACCGTGGATGAGGTGAGACTGCAGGACTCGCTCCTCCTGCTGCTGCTGCTGCTGCTGCTGCACACACACACACACACACACACACACAAACTGTCGAAACTTCCGAGTGTGGCATGCTTTATTGGAGTGGCATGTTGTTCGTTAGTAGTAATTGTGTCATATGCTGCTGACACGCATGTGTTGCATGTGTAATAACATGGCTTCCACCATGAGACCCTCCAGCTGCTGTCTGGATCATGTCAGTCTCCAGCAGAGCTCCCGCTCCGGCTGCTGGCGGTCTTCAGCCTGTGGGCTCCAGCTAACTTGCTAGCCTCCTGTATGTAAACATGTAGTCAACTTTGGGACTGTTGTTGGAACGGCTCTTTTTTTTTGATGCAGTTTATTTCTATGTTTGGACGAGTAAAAACGCCCCCTTTTAAAATGTGCCATGGTATCTGTAGTTTCCGCCAAAATACCACGGTTAATTCAGTCAATGGCAATACTGTAAAGCATTGACAGCTGGATGAGAATTACATTAAAATACCTTAGTAACGGATTTTGGCGGGAACTTTGATTACCATGGTATTTTGTGTTTGAGTGAAAAGTCTCTGTACTCACTCAAAAACACCTTCACATACATTTGCGACCATAAATTTACATTCCTCTTGCAGAATCTGCGAGTTGTCAGTTATTTTAACAAAATAAGAGTGATCGTAATATTATGCAAGTGTTTTTTTTTGTTTTTTATTAAACTAAATGTCTGAAATCATATATGCAGCTTTTGTAAAGCTTGGAAAACTTAAATAATACATGATTAAATGTTTTAGTGATGACAAATTTAAAAAGCAGGCTTCTCTCTCTCTTTATCTCTCTATCTGTCTATATATATATATATATATATATATTTTTTTTTTTTTTTTACAAATTTAGAAAATTGTATTGAATAATGAATTAACCATAAAATGAGGGTTTTTTTATATTTTCGTCAAGTGTGTTTCATCAGTATTTTAGTTAATTGTTTCACTAAATTAGCCTAAATTCCTGTCATTACTCTTGTACATTTTGCCTCAGGCACTAAAAAGGAAGGAAAGCAGTAGCAATAATGTTAGCAGTGGTGAAATGATCCAATTACAATACGAAGCAAACCACAGTCCAATAGTAGCAGATTAGTTTGCTGAATATCAAGCAAGCCAAAGTTGGTCAGTGTTTTTGATATGCCTGCATTGGCGTCGTTGTATGTGAACTGAGCTGAGCCGGACAATTACGTCACTGTTTTCTCCAGTGCTGATATACATAAATTAACTAGACTAATAACTACTGATATTTGCAACGGAATGAATTAATAATATATAGAATAAGCTGCACAATGAAACCATTTTCTTTGGGAGCTGCTGTGCAGCCAGACATTATTTGCCAATTATTAATGTAAAGCTGCTTTGCCACAATTTGCATTGTAAAAAGCGCTATATAAATAAAGGTGACTTGACAAACTAAATAGGTTTAATGAATTTTTTTATTCTCTCTTTATCTCGATTTATCACTCTTATTCCAGATGAAGGAAGCTCTTTCAGAGATCATTCAGCTGGCCACTGTGGACTCTGAGCCGTGGGTGTTAATGGTGGCTGATATCCTGAAATCATTTCCAGAGACTGGCTCGCTAAACTTGGACCTGGAAGAGCAGAACCCAAACGTACAGGACATACTAGGAGAGCTGCGTGAGAAAGGTCAGTCTGACATCAGTGATTTGGAGAGGGACAAAAGTCGTCGTAAATAATTTCCAGTTTCATATTGGCCTCTTCTTTTTGCTAAGCTCATCAATCTCTTTACAATTAAGGGTTTGTTTTTGTCTAGGCTCAGATATTTCTCCACCCTTGACTACATATTAGGAGTGTAAATTTCAGTTGGTCAGTTTCACCGCTCATTTTTGGTCTTTGTTCCCATGTGTCAGACTGACGTCTTTGTTATGCACCCTGTGTTTCAAGCCATATGCATCACATTTTAAAGACAGAGTATCTTGTTAAAAATTAGGTTTTGTTCTTGCCCAGTTACTAACTGCAAAGTGCTACCAAAAATGCCTCTATAACCAATAACAATATTAAAAATAGACTATACAAATATTTAATACAATTAATATTTAAACTTTTCATGACCGGTCATTGACCTTCTCCATTCCTCTATATTCAAGTAACAGTGACAATTATTGTGGTTGCCCGTTATTGTTTATTTGGGGTTTGTAGCTTGTGATGAGTATTCTCTCTCACCTGTTACTCGAAGTGCATATGGTAAGTATGCAATTTGATAAGAAAACATCTGCTGAGACTTGCTGTTGATTTTTGCACCTCTATCCAGTAAATGAATGTGAAGCGTCATCCATGTTGCCTCTGGAGTGTCAGTATCTGAACAAGAGTGCTTTGACTACACTGGTGGGGCCACTCACTCCACCCATCAAGCACTTCCAGCTCAAGAGGAAACCCAAGAGTGCTACTCTCAGAGCTGAGCTGCTTCAGAAATGTAAGTGTGTTTATGAATTTTGGGTGCCAGGAAAACTAGTCGGTATGGATTCATTAAAGTCATTTAAAATAAGAGTTTACCCACATGTTCATTTTCCATTTTATTTGTTCTAAAGCCACAGAGACTGCCCAGCAGTTAAAGAAAACAGCTGGAGTACCATTCCACTCCAAAGGAAGAGGTCTAGTAAAGAAGATTGACACAACAAGTAAGATTTATAATATAATGTAATATGGTTTGAAATGATACAACACTGTAGTGTTCTAAGTGTGTGAAATCTTTTTTGCTGTAAAATATTAGTGGAGTTCTTGATCAACTTAAGGAGAACTGATTTTATACATGAACTAAAAATGTCTTGGAACTGGTTGGTTAAAAGTAATTTTTTAAAAAAAAATTTTTTAAATGTGAATGAAGTGTTTTACAATAAACGCTTATTCAGCAATGGATCCAAAATGACAATAAGGTTTCATTTGTTAACTTTAAGTACCTACATTAGTTAAGATGAACTAAGTATGAACAATACTTCTACAGCATTTATTAAGTTTATTCCTAAATTTACTACAACATTAAAGGGTTAATTCACCCATAAATAATATTTCTGTCATTAAGTATTCGCCTTCATCTCGATCCAAACCTGCAAGACCTTTGTTCACAACACAAATTAAGATATTTTTGATGACATCTGAGTTTTTTGGGGGTTTTTTCCTCACGTAGAAAGCAACAAAAGTACCACATTCAAGGTCCAGGGAAGAAGTGAAGACATTGTTAAAATAGTCAATGAGACTGCAGTGGTTCAGCCTTAATCTTATGAAGCAACAAGAATACTTTTAGTGCACTAAAACAAAATAAAATAACTTTATTCAACACTTTTTGCTCTTCCCTGTCCGTCTCCTATACAGTTAAGATCGTGAACGCAGTGCAGAGCTTCTGTGCTCTACGTCAGAACACTGGCTCAGTATTGGCGACACTGCATACATGAGCAGTGTGACGCATGTGTGTGATGCTGATGCAGGAGCTGCCCAATAATGAGTCGGCGTTCAAACGTAGAACACAGAAGCTCTGCACTGCATTCACAACCTTAACGGTATAGGAGACGGACAGGGAAGAGGAAAAAGTGTTGAATAAAGTCGTTATTTTTGTTTTGTTTTTGCACACAAAAAGTAGTCTCGTCGCTTCATAACATTAAGGTTGAACCAGTTGCAGTCACGTGGACTATTTTAATAATGTCTTTACTACTTCTAGACCTTGAATATGGTCATTTCATTGCTTTTTGTGTGAGAAAAAAAAACCCACTCAGATTTCATAAAATATCTCAATTTGTGGTCTGAAGATGAACAAAGGTCAAACGACATGAGGATGAGTAATTAATGAATTAACTTTCATTTCTGGGTGAACTAACCCTTTAAGTACAAAAGTTATCTGTTAACATGAGTTAATGCATTGTGCACTAACTTTAACATTTAACTAACATTAACAAAGGTTAATAAATGCTATAAAATATATTGCTCAGTGTTAGCTTATGTTAGTGTGTTATTAATAATTCTGTGTCTAATATTTGCTGAACTTTCTATTCATCAAAGAATCCTGATCAAAAAACATCTGTTTCCAGAAAAATAATAAGCTGCACAGCTGGTTTCAGCATTTATAATAATAATAAAAAACATTTCTTGAGCACCAAAGCAGAATATTAGAATGAATTCTGAAGGATCATGTGACTCTGAAGACTGGAGTAATGATGCTGAAAATTCAGCATTAGCTATCACAGGAATAAATTGTCTTTTGAAATGTATTACAATACAAAAGTTCTTTTAAATTGTAATAATATTTCACAAAATTCCGATTTTCTCCTTCTAAAAAAAATACAAAATCTTAAAGCAACACACAACAATGGTAATTAATGCTTCTTTTTTTTTTTTTTTCTCAGCACCGCTGAAGGGCATTCCCAAAGCACCATTCCGGAGCCCTACCACCCCAAGCATGTTCAGCCCTCCCAGTAACAGAACCCCTATTGCCCCTGCCCGCACACCCCTGCGCAAAGAAAGGGGGTCAAGGTAACTGTCCTGCAATGAGCGGTTATGAAGTCACTGCATAACATGGGTATATCTAATAGGTTCTGCTGTTTATTAAATGCTTAAAAACAAACTTTGCAGGTGACACCTGGATTTCTGAATCAAAAACTGAATTTTGCATCTCATCTCTGTATATGCTCTATATTGTCAGGGTATGTGATTGTGTTTTTTCTTGCAGTTGTTGGATATATCTGAGTTGGATATGGTAGGAGCTGGCAGAGAAGCTAAGAGGAGAAGAAAGACTTTGGGTAAGTTCAAGAAGCATATTGGGTGGCATAGTCTATGCACCTGTGAATAGACTCGCTCATAGACTGTGCAGTTTTAGTCATGTTTTTTTTTTGTTGTCTTATTTAGACACAGAAGCTGGAGAGAAAGCAGCCAAAGAAGAGGCGGTTGTGGAAAAACGTAACACCAGACTACGCAGCTGGCTTGGTGTCCACACAGGTAGTTTTGGAAATCTCATCAGCTATGCAATGAATACTTGAATGTGGGTCAGAAGAAAACTAAAATCTTTTTCTAACTTCCTCACAACAGAAACTTGGGGCGCTAAACAACGAGAGTGCTCTGCCGTCAACCAGTTACCTTCCCGCAACCCCCAGCATGGTTCCTTCCTCGTCTTATATTCCCAGTTCAGAGACACAGCCAGGTGAGCCATCGCCAGATGCAGGATGGGATGAGTACAAAGAAATGAACTATATTAGAAAATCTATTGATTAGACACAACAAATATTAACAGGAATCAAAGTTTTTTTGTAACTTTTTGTTCATATTCAGCGAATGCAGGCGGTTCAGGGCGTGAACCTACAAACCGGCAGTCGGAGGAGTCGTCCGCCCCAAGTGCGGCTTCTGCATCACTACCCGGCCAGTTTAAACAGCGGCCGCCTATGTATAATGCCAGCACTGCCAGTCCCACTGCCCCCACTTCACCCACTACGCCAACCAGTACACCCACCAACAATGCTCCGCCTCCTGCCGCCACAGCAGCACAGCCAGACATGCCCACACAGCCGCCCACCACTGCAGCCCAGCCTGCGCCCACGCCAGCGCCCCCACAGACCCAACCGAAAAAGAACCTGTCGCTCACGGTAAGAACTTCTCTGATTCATGGATGTGATAATGATATTTTTCTGCACTGGAAAAAAATAATTAATAGATTTCTTAAACGTTTCAACTGAGAAACATGTAGAATTTCTATCAAATATTAAACTTGAATGATTTAAATAGTTATTGGAATGTCGTTTGAAGTCATCATGGGTATCACAATGTCAAGTCATAGTACTTTTCCGACATCTTAATTTACAGTATCACACTTACCTCACTGGTGTATGTATCCATGAATCCATTTTTCTAAATAAATGTCTCTCTATACATTATATTTAATTTACAATTCCTAGCCATTGCTCCCTTGTTGGAGGGTCTTCCTGCAACCGATTGGTCTAAAACGGTTTCTGCTATTTTCCCGAAATATAATGTAATGAATGAATAGTCAAACCCTTCTCCTCTACTACTTGCCAAAAAAGGTATTTTTGGGCTGGCCCAAAAAATATGGAAATGATTTGAGGGTCCACATTGCTTCCAACAAAAGTCTGTGAGCCTTTGTGGAAGTGCTGTTTGGCAGTCATAAAGAATCATCCTAAATTCTTCCATCCAAACTCCCTCCATGTTGTTAGAAGTTTAATTGCTTAAAAGTATTTTGTGCTCACCTAGGCTGCGTTTATTTGGTCAAAAATACAATAATTCGGTTATATTGTGAAATGCTATTTAAAATGACTGGTTTAAAAATGTAATTTAATCCCGTTATGGCAAAGCTTATTTTTCACGTGATCTTTCAGAAATCGTTCTAATATACTGATATGCTGCTCTAGAAACATTTTATTATTTTCAGTGTTGACTGTTTACTGTTGTGCTCCTTAAAGTCGGCATGAAACGGAAGTTGTAATAATCTTGCCTATTGTGGTGAAATGGCATTTGGAATGAGAAATGTATTTGATACAATTCATATTTGATGTTATCTTTCATGAATTGATTGAATCATTGGAAGTTGGGCATTGCTAACTATATGGAGTCGAGGGCATTTTTTCAATTAAAGAGGGCATGTGAAGTTTTAAAAAAAATCAAGAATAAAAGTATTAATTTCTTTATAAATAAATAAAACATTTGGGGGGTAAAAAAAACCCTTAGTGACCCCAAACTTTTGAATGGTAGTGTACAGTCTGTGAATTTTAAAATTTTTTTTTTTTTTTGCATCGTTCGGTTCTCCACAGAGAGAACAGATGTATGCTGCGCAAGAAATGTTCAAGACTGCAAACAAAGTCACACGGCCTGAAAAAGCCCTCATCCTGGGCTTCATGGCAGGATCACGAGGTATTCTGGATTTGTTTTCATCAGTTTGTTAATCGAGAGACTGTCTCCCGGTTTCTCTTTGTTCTAAATGACCCTCCTAATGTTTGTCTGTCGCGTCCTCCCAACAGAAAACCCCTGTCCAGAGCAGGGTGACATCATTCAGATCAAACTGAGTGAGCACACAGAAGTACTGCCTAAAGCGGACGGAACCGGCAGCACCACCATGCTGGTGGACACAGTGTTTGAGATGAACTACTCTACTGGACAATGGACCCGCCTCAAGAAATACAAACCCATAACCAATGTCTCCTGAGGAGGACTGGGTTAAAAAAAAACAGCGCGTTTATGTAGACGCATATGTATACATTCACGCACGTCTCGACGTCACCTGAGGAGTGCTTTAAAACACAAATATCATGTACATGCGCTGGAATGTACATATTTACGGGCCAAATTCTGAGGTATTGGGAATATGAGCTAGTGGATTTCTGAATGCTGGTTTCAGACAGTTGCAAAGGACTTCCTGTTTGGTTGACCTCATGTCCTATCTTTGTTCCTGCATTGCCAAAGACAGGGACTCTCTTACAAAACAGCTGTTTTCTTTATCTTTTTGTTAATGTTTGTATCGTCTCTCGTTTTTAGGCCCATTTCAGATTTCTTTGTGTTGGGGGAAATGAGGTGAAATTGAAGCAGGGCTTGTTAGTTTGTGTCTTAATCTACCTTTGATTGACACATTATTAAGAGATCTTAAAAGGGTACAAACATGCTATTACTGTGTCCCCCCCCCCCCCCCCCAGTGAAACAAAAGAATCTGTTTGTTTTCACACTGAGAATGTTTAAAAATGTTTTCAAGTTCCTCCTTGGATGGAAAAAAGAAATGAAAACAATAAACGGTGTAAAACAGGTTATTTCTGTTCAGGACTTGAAGAAGTTTTTTTTGAGGAAATAAATGAAAACTTGTTGAGATTTCAATGAGTCACTACCTGACTACTTGCTAGTTATTTACACACTGTATGAAAAAGTCTGAGACACAAATGTTGAACAGATTTCAATAACACAGGTGGCAATAAGAGCTTTGGTACAGTACGAGGTTTCTGAAGTGGAACAGTGACTCCACGTGACCGTAAGATTTAATTTTAGGGTATTTTCACCCATATTTTACAAATGATTTAATAAGCCAATATACAGTTTTTTTATATTCTCTTCGGTAAGCAGCTATGTATTTGAATTGAGTACTTAAGAGAACTCTAAATTCCTTAAAGACAACATTCAGCACAACGGTTACACAGTGTCCTTCTCATTTGGCAGAAATCAGGTTAGACTCAAATGACTACTTCAATAGCTTTCTAACTGTTGATTTACCTAAGGGATAGTTCACCCAAAAATTAAGATTCCGTTATTTTATTCACCCTTGTTACAAACCTATGACTTCTATTAAAGAAAGATGATGATTTTTTTTTTGTCCATTGTCCTAATGGGCACCAAAACGGTTTGGTTTCCAATGTTCTTCGAAATTTTCGCAAGAGAGAGAAAGAAGAAAGTCCTGCAGGTTCAGAACAACGCAAAGGTATGTAAATGAGAAATTTGTGTCAATTATCCCTATTAAACCAATGTTTAAGTTGTCTATTTTTGAAAACTTGCTTTGCTATGCCATGTCTAGATCCAGCATTTCCTTGATTCTTCAGAGCTCAAACCACTCCAGGATCAACCCAGCCTCCAAAAGCCTTCTCCAGGTAGAGCGCCACAGCCAAGGGTAGACGGTCTTGAAACTTCCCAGCCACCACCTGCACGCCCAAGGGCAATCGCTCCTTACTCAAACCCAGTGGACACTGGGTCACTGGAAGGCCGAGGATGTTCAGGATCCCTTTAAATAGTTGTAAACATAAGTGAATGTTGTTAATTATATGATGTATATTTAAAGGGTTTCTATCTACTTCTATTGCTCCTTATGTTATTGATTAGCCTTGTTGTAACTGTGCTTATGATCAACTCAATTTAAAGTCTGTTCCTGTTTAACCCCTCCAACTAAGAAGTGGATTACCAAAAGTTAAATCGCTTTAACCCATTAATAGACACTAGGTTATTGATAATTAGGCTCCATATCTATGGCCCAGATCAATAACATCAAATTTTCAAAAGTGGACATTGAATAATCTATGCTAAAAGGCACAAAGTTCTTTTGTTCTAATGGTTTAGTGGTAAAGATCTGAACCCCTAACTGAATAAAATCAGAAATTACATTAGTAAAGGATTAGGTTTGAAAAGAAGTCATATCTCCCTCTTAAATTAAAGTTAGTTGTGCATCAGTTACCTGTGTAACCAATGTTGTATGGAGTAAATAGGGGGTGGTGGTGTTTTGGGGCAAGAAGAGGATGAGATGGGTAGAAGAGCACTCCATCTGTCCCCAGCAGATCCTCCATATCTCTTTGCAGTTCCTCCTTCTGCTTTAAGATGAACTGAGAAGGCTTGGAACTGTGAGAACTCTCCATTAGAGCCAAACCTGAAATCAGCCACAAGGGAAATATGGTGCATCCGGAAAGTATTCACAGCTCTCTACATTTTTCACTTTATGTTACAGCCTTTTTCCAAAATGGATTAAATTCATTCTCAAATCTACAAACAATACCCCATAATGACAACACAATAAGTTTGAAATCTTTGAATTCACAGAACAACATCCCCACAGCATGATGCAGTCACGACCATGTTTTCCTGTAGAGATGGTATTGGCCAGGTGATGAGCAATGCCTGGTTTCCTCCAGACATGACACTTGCTATTCAGACCGAAGAGTTTCATCATTTTGGTTCTTTTGCCAACCTCCAGTTGGGGTGTCATGTGCCTTTTACTGAGTGGCGGCTTCAGTCTGGCCACTCTACCATACCGGCCTGATTGGTGGAGTTCTGCAGATATGTTGGTTCCACTGGAAGGTTCTTCTCTTTCTCTCCACAGAGAAACGCTGGAGCTCTGTTGGAGTGACATCAGGTTCTTGGATCACCTCCCTGACTTCTTCCCCCATCACTATTTGGCTGGGCAGCCCACTCTAGGAAGAGTCCCGATGGTTCCAAACTTCCATTTACGGATGGAGGCCACTGTGATCATTGGTACAGTCAGTGCTGCTGAAATTTTTTTGTATCCTTCCCCAGATCTGTGCCTCGATACAATCCTTTCTCGGACGTCTACAGACAATTCCTTGGAATTCATGGCTTGGTTTGTGCCCTGACATGCACGGTTAACTGTGGGACCTTATATAGACAAGTGTGTGCCTTTCCAAATCATGTCCAATCAACTGAATTTACCACAGGAGGATTCTAATCAATTTTTAGAATCATTATGGGGTATTGTTTGTAGAATTGAGGAAAACAATGAATTTAATCCATTTTGGGAAAAAAAAAAAAAAAAAGGGTAAACTGAAGTGCTGTGAATACTTTCTGGATGCACAGAACAGGTCTCGTCCCATTTGCTAGTTTAAAAGACATAATTATCCCAAAAACCATGAACAACCACAGTTAAAACATGACTATTTGCCAAACTATAGTATATAGGTCACTGTTAGAGTTTACCAATAGCTGCCACAGTGTGTTCAGATCTTCCAAATATCCTCTTCATCAGCTCCCAAACAGGCCACACAGAGCATCCATCTCCCATTAGCTCAACAAAAGCCTGTGGAGGCTGGAATAAACACACAAACTTGCGCTAATTCTTTGAATGTACAAGGTCTACAAATCATTTTGAAAGCAAGTAATCAATGTAGACATAAAACAATCTTTCATGAAGTACTTAACGCAACTTATTTTTAGTGCTTCATACAATACATGAAGCAGTTTCAAAGATGCGCAATTATAAGAAGTGATGTAAACTTTATCCAGTATGAGACAAATTTAAACTCAGCTGTAAAGTTCCTCTAAAAAGATCGTGAACTGAACCAATATTGAATTCGAGCTGAATGACACTGTGTAAAATTTAATTACAGAACGAGTTCAGTTCAGCTCGTCAGTTTAATGTGGATTCAGTTCAATAAGTGTGATCTTGCAAAAATTTGCCAATCATGAAACCAATTCGATTCATTTAAAATAGCTCAATAGAAGACAATAGTGTCATCATTCAGCTCAGTTCTGATTCAATAGTGTCAGTCCAGTCAAATAGATACACTCCTGAACACAATCTTAAGACCAGGGGAAATATTACAAGTATTGGCATTTCATGCTGCTGGATCATAACCAGGTTGTAAATACTGCTTCAAACTGCCAAAAGAAGAAACAGGAGCAATAGACACCAAATAGAGAGCAGACAATTTATTGAAAACTGCATTTAAAATGAACAGGCTGTTCATCAGCTGATCAAAAGTTTAAGACCATAGCCCCAAAAAACCCCACAACAGAACTAAAAAAGAGGGACTCAATAGTGAGTAGCCCCACCGATCTTGTTGATCACTTCAAACACTCGTTTCGGCATGCTTGATGCGACTGTTTCCAGGAGGCTGTTGGGAACGTTGCTCCATGTGGTGAAGATGGCTTCACGAAGGGCATCCACAGTCTGAAACTGATGTCTTTTTTGTAAACTTCCCTTGCCTTCCATCTCCTAACGGTCTCAATGGGATTTAGATCAGGGGAACACGCAGGATGTTCCAAAAGAGTGACATTAGTCTCCTGGAAGAAGTCCTTCATCAGGTGGGCATTGTGAACTGCAGCGTTGTCATGTTGAAAGACCTAGTCATTACCACACAGACGAGGGCCCTCAGTCAAGAGGGATGCCCGATGCAACATGTCCACATAGCCAGCCTGCACAACCTGAAGCACCATTTTCCCACTGAAGGAAGAAGCACCCCAAATCATGATGGAGCCTCCTCCACTGTGAAGAAAACATCTCCAGTGGGATCTCCTTGTCATGCCAGTAATGTTGGAAGCCAACAGGACCATCCAGATTAAATTTATTCTTGTCAGAGAACAAAACTTTCTTCCACTTTTTAATGTCCCATGTTTGGTGCTTCCTTGCAAATTCTAAATGGGCAAGTTTGTGGCATGGAAGGAGATGTGGCCCTTGAAGACTTTTTTTAGTTCTTTAAGCCCTTCTCTCACAGATGCCGTCTTATGGTTACTGGGCTGCAGTCGGCATCAGTAAGGGCCTTAATTTGGGTCAAGGATCGGCCTGTCTCTTCACGGACAGCCCGTCGGATCCTCCAGCTCAGTGCAGGTGAGTTTTTTTGGGGGGTCTACCACCTGACACCTGTCCCATAACCCTCAGAATCTTTAAGAAATGTAAAATACTTACTGCGTCCAGCCTCGGCAGTGATGGCACATTGCAAGAGCCCTTGCCTGTGCAGCTCAACAATCCTGCCACGCTCAAAGACGGAAACCCTTTTTCCTTTACCATCAGGAGATCATGACAGTGTCACTGCCTGAAGAATAATGACAGGAAAGCCATATTTTTGTGTAGATTTTAACTTGTTAAACTTTTGATCAGCTGGCTCAGTTTAAATGTAGTTTTCAATAAATTGCCTGCTTTCCTTTTTGTGTCTATTGCTCCTGCCTCTTCTTTTGGCATTTTGAAGAAGTACTTACAACCTGGTTACTATCCAGCAGTGTGAAATATGAATACTTGTAATATTTCCCCCGGTCTTAAGATTTTGTTCAGGAGTGTATTACTGATCAATTAAGGTACTACATACATTGCCATCTTTGTCAGCTAGAGCCAAGAATGTGTCCCAAATCTGAAAAGAGTATTTGAGCTGAGGAAAATTAACTTCTTTAACTGTAACTCCCAGATCAACCTCTAAACGTGCAGCCACCTGTGAAAATAAAATAATACATTTTCAAAAATTATTTTAATGCAAAATATAGTATTTTGCATATATTCAGCAATACAGCTGATTATGCAAGCATTTATATTATGTAGCATATGTTGAATGCAAATCCCTGTAGTTGTTGGTTTGCTCCTCACCCTCTTTTGAGCTTCAATGAGCTGTTGGTCTACTGCAGAGGTCAATGGAGAACCACCATCATCTACTACAGTGAAAAAACGCAACTTTTTCAGATCCACCTCTTTTGAGAGGAAGAGCCTGGAAAAGAATACTTTGTATCAGTACTAATTTATAAAAAAAACAAACTGATATTTGCGTTCTCTGGTTATAGCCATGTGAGATGTACTTGTCTGCAGTGGGCCCAGCCATTATCTTCAGAAGAGGGAGCAGGTCTTCTGCA
Organism: Opsariichthys bidens; assembly: GCA_037194245.1. Taxonomy (NCBI): domain Eukaryota; kingdom Metazoa; phylum Chordata; class Actinopteri; order Cypriniformes; family Xenocyprididae; genus Opsariichthys; species Opsariichthys bidens. The sequence continues at coordinate 2,411,456 of CM074280.1, forward strand.
TAGCGACACATTGGACCAGAACTCAGGTAGTCATTTTGGACACCAGAACATGTGGGAAACTGACCATCATTTGAAACCACATCTGAAGTGAAAAAACCCCCCTGTCCCTTTATGATATACAGGAATAAAGGTATATCTCATTAAAACAAGCAACATTTTGAACAAAGAGCTGATCAAATCTAAGACTACAACATGAATAAGCAATGCTTTTATCACCTGGCTCTGCTTTTTGTCTTACGTTTTGATCTGGAGATTCTATACTCTTTCAGAAGTTGTGTAATAGCGTCCCATCCCATTTAACATTGAAAACACAAAGCCTTTGTTTCACAAATGACAGAAAATTCCTTCAATGGCGGGGAACAGGTTAACAGAAAGATTGTGTTTTTATGATGGTTGGTTCTTACATACCCTTTGAAGGTTTGTGACCAAATATCCCATTGAAAAAACAAGGCATGCGGATACTTCCTCCAATGTCAGAGCCGATACCTATCAGAGATGCGCCACCACCTATGATACTTCCCTCTCCACCTACCAAAAGAGAATCAGTGTTTAATATAATATTATAATAATGTAGTTTATTGCTAATTATCAACAGTTTAATGTTACTTTAAGGTTTATAAATTTAAAGAAAAAAAAAAAAAAAAAAAAAAAAAAAAAAAAAAAATCTCTTCCAAGACCTGAGCTTCCTCCACACATCCTCTCGAGATCATAGGGGTTACTAGTGATCCCATAGAGGTGGTTGCTGGACTCCATCCACATGCATAGCTCACTGGTGTTGGTGACACCTAGAGGAATTGCTCCAGCTCTCTTCAACAGAGCCACAGGAGGAGCATCCACACTGGCAATTACTCTACCCCGGGATTTCAAACCACCAGAATTGGGCATACCTGTGGGAGCAGATAACATAGAAGGATGCAAGAAATTATTTTTAATTTATACACCAATAAAGTTTGAACAATACAGGAGTGTCTGATCTCTACTGGATCTACAGGCAATGATTGCAAGTCAAACTGCATTAGTCACAGTCCAAATTCTTGTAACGGTGGTTGGCTGATTCGACATTATTCGAAGCCATCCATTAAATTTTATTTAAATAAATGAGACCATTTTGATTTACGTTGACGTCGTTTAATAATTTTACAAATCATGAAGCTTGCACCAAGAAAACAACTAGTGCATACTGGTTTAAAACAGTAGACTACATTATACATATGTACTCGTCGCTCGTCCATTGTTTTGTACATTGCAATGAATGGGCCATTTTCTTACGCTGCCATCCGAACCCTGCTGCGGACCGAGACCGCTAAAAAGATGGGTCTCGGTCCGCTTCCAAACGAACTCTGGTGCGGTTCGATTGATATATGAACGCAACACGGACCAAAGACATGTAAACAAACCAAAAACAGGGCGTGATGTTACAAGATGCAATGCTACGAGTCAGCTGATTTGACGATGCGGAAAAAAATCGGTGCATCCCAAATGAGTCGAGGGCAAACGTGGAGCAACGAGGAGGTGAAGAGCCTCATCAATATTTGTTTCTGGAATATCAAAATAAAGCGTAACCCAATATATATTTTTTTTTAAATGCAAGAATTACAGTCAGACTTTCTCAAATAAACCTTGTCAGGGTGATACTGTGTGCATGGATGCAAGGCAGAGAGCTTTAAGGGAAGTGTACCCTGTAGTCCAAATGACTCTTTGACAGACAGTGGAACACCCAGCAGAGGAAATCGGTTCCTCAGAACTTCCTCTCCTCCATTCTCCTCCTCTATTAGTTTATCTGCATGAGCGGCCTCCTGAAGGGCAGAAGAGAACCTGAAAGAGAGGGCCGTCATCATTTATTCACTATAAATGTATAATAGTTAATAATCAAATAGTCCAGTTAGGTTATGCATAAATGTCGTTACTACCTCAATGAACTAAGTACTCACCTGTCTTTGACCAAAGCATTGAGCAGTGGGTTTACTTCCTGTATCCGGTCAATATAGGCCTGCACAACCTCCACACTAGTAACCTGAATTTGCAAAACAAAGGGGTTAATGTTCAGTATTACAAAGAGTAAATTATTTTCCCCCAGTGGCTTTGGATACTAATTTTTCAGTAAGTTTACTAAACATGTTCACAACTGATACCTTATATCATATGTTGTGTCAAACCAATATGACTTTCTTCAGTGGAACGTGTGTGTACATATATATATATATATATATATATATATATATATATATATATATATATATATATATATATATATATATATATATATATACACAAACTTTTTTTTTTACTTGAGTTTATTTTTTTGTCAATGCAATTTAATGTTATTTTGGACAAAAACGGTTGAAACGCAGAATAAAGAAAGTCAAAAAGATTTGTAATGGCATGAGGGTGTGTAAATACCAAAATTTGTGCTTTGGTGACCCGATGCTCAAAAGAAGCCAAAATGTTCTGGCACAATAAATCAATAATGGCTCACTGCCATGACCCTTATGTCCAAAGCTCCTACATGTGGAGAAAATATATATTGCATTGTACTTTATCTGATCTGTTGCTTATTAACTAAGGAGACATGCCATTAAAAAAAGCCTTAAAATTGTCCTCCTTAAGGGACAGTTCACACAAAAATGAGAATTGTCATTTACTCACCCTCATGTTCCAAACCTGCAAGAGTTTCTTTGCTCTGTTGAACAAAAGATGTTTTGAAGAATGTGGGTAACCAGTGGACTGTAGCCATTGACCTCTACCATCAACTGTTTGATTAACAACATTCTTTAAAACCTCTTTTGTGTTCAACAGAATAAAGAAATTCATACAGGTTTGAAACATGAGTGTGAGTGTGAGAAAACGATGACAATTATCGTTTTTTGGTGAACTTTCCCTTTAAGGAGGACAATTTTAAGGCTTTTTAAGGCTTTTTTTAATGGCACGTGTCTTGTTATTTAGTAAGCAACAGATCAGATAAAGTACAGTCCAATGTATATGTAGGAGCCTTTGGACTTAAGGGTCATTGCAGTGAGCCACGATCTAGATTTATTGTGGCAAAACATTTTCATAACTTCTCTACAAGAGGACTCAAGATTACGTGAGTCTAGTACTCTACAAATACATGCAATAAATCCTGCTTGATTTACAGCCTTTAGAACAGGGGCACTGTTACAACAAGTTACTGGTGCTGACCTGTCATTATTTTAGTGCTCACTACAGTCATTGCTGCCTGGCATAACAGAACCAGAACTTTATAAAAAAATAAAAAATAAATAAAAAAAGTGAAGTCATTTCTATTCGTTCATTTCATTCATGCTCAGCCATGACCGAACTAATGCAAATGAAAGGCCAAACCTCTCTTCTGCGTATCTTCTCAGCCAGCTGCACTGCAGAGAGAGTAAGCAGCGGGTTTCTGATTGGAGGGAGATGTTTTGGTCGTTTTGAGCCAGGTGAGACCAGCCTAAAAAGAGCCAAGAACAGCCTAGGCACGAGGACCAGGAGGCAGTGCTGCACGCGCTCGCCGACCGTCAGAGCCATTGTGATGACAACCGAAATCAACATGTGAAGTTCAGCGTACATACGACACACCCCTAGCGTTTTATCCCTGCAGACGCTGAACTTTGACCTTATTTATCGCCACACTTAAAGGGATAATTCACCCCAAAATGAAAATTTTCCCATGATTTCCACATCCTCAAACCATAAATAGGTAGAATTATCTTCTTTCAGGCGAGCACAATCGGAGTTATATAAAATAGGGCTGTCGATTTAACACGTTAGTTAGATTAATTAGTTACGGTTAACAAAAATAATGCGTCAACGCAATTAACGCACTTGCCCCGCCCCACAACTATGTAGTTCATCTGACTGTACAGCCAGTTGATTGATGACGAATATGATGCAGAAAAACACTTGTTGGTCTTGAAGCGGCGCGACACAGATTGCGTATGGCAAGCTGATTTAGCTTTAAATAACACTTAATTAGAGATATCTTGAATTGGAATTCGTCCTAGTCAAAGCTCATTTAAAGATATCTTCAACTTAATTATAGATATCTCAGTCTGTATATTATGGCAAGCTATGGCATATGGCAAGCCGTTTTAGCTTTAAATACTCCTTCCCGTACTAGTCATAAATCAGTTTTGACTAGTCATAATTCCATTTCCAGATATCTCTTCTGCAATTTTGACTCGTCGTAATTGCAGTTGAGATATCTACAATGTCATTGTGACTAGTCATAATATGCATTGAAGATATCTACAATGTTAATTTGACTAGTCGTAATATACATTACAGATATCTACAATGCTTTTATGACTAGTCAAATTCTTCCATTGACTTCAACTGGAAAATATTTTCAGATATCTACAAATGAGTTTTGACTAGTAGAAATTGTAATTAAAGATATCTCCAAATTGATTATGACTAGACAAAACCCAGTTAGAGATATCTCTAATTCTAATTTGCACTAGTGGCAATTAAATCAGAGATATCTTCAACTGAATTGCCACTAGTGCAAATCATAATTAGAGATATCTCTAACTGGGTTTTGTCTAGTCATAATCAAATTGGAGATATCTTTAATTCATAGTTTTTTAAGATATCCAAAAATAAATATGTAGATATCTTTAAATAATTTATTACTAGTCAAATTACATATGTAGATATCTTGAACTGGATTTTTGACTAGGCGACACTTAATTGGAGATATCTTGAATTGGAATTCGTCCTAGTCAAAACTCATTTAATGATATCTTCAATTTAATTATAGATATCTCAATCAGTTTTTTGACTAGGAGGATCTTTCTTTGGAGATATCTGCATTCAGCTTTGTGACTAGGAAGAATTTCAGAATAGATATCTTGAATGAACATTCTGACTAGTCGAAATTATTTTATAGATATCTTAATTGTGTTCTCAAACCACCCCTTTGCTAAGCCCCGCCTTTTCTAACCATATTGTCTGCGTGCCAAAAAATCTCAACGGCCTGACCTGGTTTTCAGGTAATGAAATTACTGTAAAAGTGACTGTGTATGTTATTAACACTGGACTAGTAACTGCATTATTTGCAAATTGCAGGCTTGTATTGCGTTGTCAACCGTTTTCTAAGGTAATATAGTTGTCGAGATAGCGCCTCTGGGTATGGCAAGCCGTTTTAGCTTTTAAACTTTGTTCTGACTATCTATAAATACATTTAAAGATAGTAACAATTGTATTTTGACGAGTGATAATTATAATTCGACTAGTCAGAATGACAATTAGAGATATCTGCAATTATAATTGCACTAGTAAGAAATCCGATTTGAGATATCTGTAATATATATTTGACTAGTCAAAACTCCATTTAAGATATCTGTTATGATGTCATAGATATCTTTAAAAGACGCGTTATTTATCCGCAAAGGTAATTGGAGATATCTGTAATTCGGTTTCGACTAGTCACAATTAGATTTTAAGATATCTGAATTGTAACTGCTCCTATTTGAATCCGCCGCCCGTGACGTTAAACTTACATTTCCTCAGCACCACCCAGATATGGCAAGCCATGTCAGCTTTAAATACTCCTTCCCGTACTAGTCATAAATCAGTTTTGACTAGTCATAATTCCATTTCCAGATATCTCTTCTGCAATTTTGACTCGTCGTAATTGCAATTGAGATATCTACAATGTCATTGTGACTAGTCATAATATGCATTGAAGATATCTACAATGTTAATTTTACTAGTCGTAATATACATTACAGATATCTACAATGCTTTTATGACTAGTCAAATTCTTCCATTGACTTCAATTGGAAAATATTTTCAGATATCTACAAATGAGTTTTGACTAGTAGAAATTGTCATTAAAGATATCTCCAATTTGATTATGACTAGACAAAACTTAGTTAGAGATATCTCAAATTATAATTTGCACTAGTGGCAATAAAATTAGAGATATGTTCAACTGAATTGCCACTAGTGCAAATCATAATTAGAGATATCTCTAACTGGGTTTTGTCTAGTCATAATCAAATTGGAGATATCTTTAATTCATCATTTTTTAAGATATCCAAAAATAAATATGTAGATATCTTTAAATAATTTATTACTAGTCAAATTACAGTTGTAGATATCTTGAACTGGATTTTTGACTAGGCAACACTTAATTAGAGATATCTTGAATTGGAATTCGTCCTAGTCAAAACTTATTTAAATATATCATCAACTTAATTATAGATATCTCGGTCTGTTTTTTGACTAGGAGGATCTTTCTTTGGAGATATCTGCATTCAGCTTTGTGACTAGGAAGAATTTCAGAATAGATATCTTGAATGAACATTCTGACTAGTCGAAATTATTTTATAGATATCTTAATTGTGTTCTCAAACCACCCCTTTGCTAAGCCCCGCCTTTTCTAACCATATTGTCTGCGTGCCAAAAAATCTCAACGGCCTGACCTGGTTTTCAGGTAATGAAATTACTGTAAAAGTGACTGTGTATGTTATTATCACTGGAATAGTAACTGCATTATTTGCAAATCGCAGGCTTGTATTGCGTTGTCAACCGTCATCTAAGGTAATATAGTTGTCGAGATAGCGCCTCTGGGTGGTGCTGAGGAAATGTAAGTTTAACGTCATGCGCGGCGGATTCAAATAGGAGCAGTTACAATTCAGATATCTTAAAATCTAATTGTGACTAGTCGAAACCGAATTACAGATATCTCCAATTACCTTTGCGGATAAATGACGCGTCTTTTAAAGATATCTATGACATCATTACAGAAATCTTAAATGGAGTTTTGACTAGTCAAATATATATTACAGATATCTCAAATCGGATTTCTTACTAGTGCAATTATAATTGCAGATATCTCTAATTGTCATTCTGACTAGTCGAATTATAATTATCACTCGTCAAAATACAATTGTTACTATCTTTAAATATATTTATAGATAGTCAGAACAAAGTTTAAAAGCTAAAACGGCTTGCCATACAAGCTGTCTTAACATTAAATGCTTCTTCCCGTACTAGTCATAAATCAGTTTTGACTAGTCATAATTTCATTTCCAGATATCTCTTCTGCAATTTTGACTCGTCGTAATTGCAATTGAGATATCTACAATGTCATTGTGACTAGTCATAATATGCATTGAAGATATCTACAATGTTAATTTGACTAGTCGTAATATACATTAGATATCTACAATGCTTTTATGACTAGTCAAATGAGTTTTGACTAGTAGAAATTGTAATTAAAGATATCTCCAATTTGATTATGACTTGACAAAACTTAGTTAGAGATATCTCAAATTCTAATTTGCTCTAGTGGCAATTAAATCAGAGATATCTTCAATTGAATTGCCACTAGTGCAAATCATAATTAGAGATATCTCTAACTAAGGCTTGCCATAGATCCTCCTAGTCAAAAAAACAGACTGAGATATCTATAATTAAGTTGAAGATATCTTTAAATGAGTTTTGACTAGGACGAATTCCAATTCAAGATAATTAAGTGTTGCCCTGTCAAAAAATTGTATTGTTGATTATAATAATTTAAAGATTATCCTAACACGCTATAGTCCATCTCGCTTTTTAAGATCATAACACTCTGGACTTTTTAGTTGTTCCTAAGATAACGAAAGGAGATGGAGCCGGTAGAGTGCAGGTCTCAGACACACTCCCGCAGTTTAAATCTGAACTAAAAACAAGCTTTCACATAATGCATGTAGGCCAATTGCCAATTTGCCAATTATTAATCTATTTATGACTAGGTAGATCCTACTCAGGTAGGAAATTAAATATTTTAAAAAGACATATATATAATTAAAAAGACATATTCTTTTAGCATATATATATATTTTTCAGCATAAAGTAGTGACTTTACTTTATGTATGTTTATATACTGCTTTTATATTCTTGTTTTCTGACTTGAGAACCTTGCTTTTAAGGCATTATATTATTATTATCGCCATCATTGTTCTTGTTTTGTCCTTCTGTCTATTCTGACATTTCTATAAATATATTATTGTCCTGGCAAAGGAGGGCTTTTCCTCAGGGAGGTTTTATTTTGAGGTACAGGTAAAGGGAATGACACACTGGAATTTAGGTGTGGCAAGGGAATCCATTAACAAGAAGGAGAAGCTGCACCTGTGTCCTAAGGATGGAAATTGGACTTTGTGGTGAAATAGAGGAAATGTGTATGAAGCTTGTGAGTCTTTCCCCATCCCTCTGTCCCTGAATGTGAAGCCCCAGAAGGTGGGTGTGTTTGTGGATTATGAGGAGGGTCTGGTCTCATTTTATGATGTGGAGTCCAGATCTCATATCTACTCATTCACTGGTCAGTCTTTCCCTGAGAAACTCTATCCATTTTTAACCCCTTGGACTAATGATGAAGGTAAAAATTCAGCACCACTTATCTTCTCACCTGTCAGTTACAATGAATAAATTACACCCATGTAAGAGGTCCTAGATGAAAATGATTTTTTTTATATACGGGTACATCTCAAAAAAATTAGAATATTGTGTAAAAATGCAAGATTTTGCAGCAGCTACTTAAGAAAGTGAAAATGTGACATTTTCTAGACTCCTTACATGAATAAAAAATGCTTGAAACATTTTAGTTCATATTAATTGCTAATTATGGCTTACAGCTCAAACACATCTCAAAATATTATAATATTTAATTTCAAGTTCTATTAAATTACCATTCTCAGGGTATAAATACTGGGTCTAGGTCAGTAATCTCAGCAGCAGTCATGGGGAAGTCTGCTGACTTGACAGTTGTCCAGAAGACAATCATCAAGACCCTCTACAATGAGAGTAAACCCCAGAAGGTCAATGCTGAAAGGGCTGGCTGTTCGCAGAGTGCTGTGTCAGAGCCTCTTCATGGAAAGTTGACTGGAAGGAAAAAGTGTGTTAGGAAAAAGGTCTACAAGTGGAAGGGGTGACCAGAGGCTTGAGAAGATTGTCAAGCGAAGCTGATTTGAGAACTTAGGATAAATTCTAAAGGAGTGGACTGAAGCTGGAGTCAGTGCATCAAGAGCCACCATGCACAGACGTCTTATGGAAATGGGCTACAACTGTCATATTCCAAGAACCAAGCCACTTCTGAATCAAAGACAACTTCAGAAATGTCTTACCTGAACTAAGGAGAAAAAGAACTGGACTGTGGCTCAGTGGTCCAAAGCGGCCTTTTCAGTTGAAAGTGAATTTTGCATTTCATTTGGAAATCAAGGCACCAGACTCTGGAGGAAGATTGCAGAGGCACAGAATCCAACTTGCTTGAAGTCCAGTGTGATATTTCCTCAGTCAGTGACGATTCGGGGTGCCATGTCTTCTGCTGGTGTTGGTCCACTGTGTTTCATCAAGTCCAGAGTCAACGCAGTTGTCTACCAGGAGATTTTAGAGTACTTCATAGTTCCATCTGCTGACAAGATTTATGGAGATGCTGATTTCCTTTTTCAGCAGGACTTCGCAACTGCCCACATGTCAAAAGTAATACTAACTGGTTTACCTGTCATAATATTACTGTGCTTGACTGGTCAGTCAACTTGCCTGACCTGAATCCCATAGAGAATCTATGGGATATTGTCAAGAGGAAGATTAGGAACACCCGACCCAACAATACAGATGAGCTGAAGGCCGCTATCAAAGCAAGCTGGGCTTCAATAACGCCTCAGCAGTGCCTCAGGTTGATTGCCTCAAAGCCACGCTGCATTGATGCAGTAGTTCATGCCAAAGGAGCCCCAACCCAACAACTCTCAAAAGTACTGAGAGGAAGAATGAACAAACTTGAGAAACTGAATTTATTCTGTATTATAAATCCTTTTTTGATTTATCTTAGGAAATATGCTAATAATCTGATATCCTGATTTTTTTTTTTACTTTTGTTGAGCTGCAAGCTGTAATCATCAAACAAAAAAGTAAATGTGAATATCTTACTTTATCTAATAAATCTAGAATACATTTAAGTTTTACTGTTTGAATTAAATTACAGAAAAAAATGCCCTTTTACATGAGATTGTAATTTTTGTGTGTAATGAACCTGAATCAAGAAGTTTGTGTGTGCTTTTTCTTAAGAAAGTATGTACATTCATTGTTTAACTTTTTTTTGTTCAGCATGTAGTAGTGAAATGATGTGATGCTGACCTGTAAAAGAATCATTCCTGTGATGCACAATTCAACTACGAAAGGATAAAATGAGGATCGAAGACAGTGAAGGACAAGAGAAGCCTGGAATTTGTTGTTGTTTTGTTTTAGTTTATGGGGCAGTCGCCCGTGAGGGGCTGCCGCTTCACTTTCATTTTGTTTATTCCTTCATTGAAAATTGTTTGTTTGCCGTTTCCCTCCTCCTACTTGCCTGAACTTTTAACATCATTACAATCAGTTTACCTAAATTTCCCCTAGATAAATATTAAATTGAAACGTACATTGGCCAAGTACTGTATTGTTTTTAACCTTTCCACACCTTAGTTTAACTTGAATTGTGTTAAGTGACAACTTGGATATTTGTGTTAAGTTGAGGGAGCTAATTACATTTACATTTACATTTACATTTAGTCATTTAGCAGACGCTTTTATCCAAAGCGACTTACAAGTGAGGAAAACAAACAAGCGATGCTTCATGAATTGGCAAATAACACAGGAAGTGCTCACAATACATACATAAGTTTCATACATTGCTCAGTACCATAAGCTAGAGTACGAAGGGAAAAGGGAAGGAAAGGGTTTTTTTTGTTGGACACCATTGTAGGCTAGGCTACTAAGCGGGCTTCAAACAGTTAAGGTTGAAACGCGCATTAAAGCCTTATAGCAGCTACCATTTCCGTAATAAAGTGCCGCCTGTTATTCAATCAGTTGTCAGCTACCGGGCAGTTTTCCAAAATGTAAAAGACATACATCATACAACAGACTAATACAAAAGAAACGAGCCCGAAGAGAAAAGAGTACGATCGGACCTAGGAGTCGAACCGCGGTCAGAGCAAAACGAACCAAATAAAAGATACGTGCATGCAGTCCACAACTCCACAGGAGAATTCACCTGGTTGGAGGCTATTTAAGTTAAACAAAAGTGAATAGAGATAGGGTAGCCTACACATACGATAAACAGAAAACGGGATACATGTGCCCAATGAACAAATAAAAATATGATACGATAAAAGTCCAAACAATGACATCAGAAAAACAGGACCCACAAACACGGACCGCTATTTAGATCGACACCCTACAACACGGGTCTTTCCACCAATGGGCTGAACTCAGAAGAAAAGGGAGGGGCTGATTAGAATATTATACAAAACGCCGTCATTTACGGCGTCTTTGTAAGACAGAATTAACGCCGTCATTTACGGCGTAATTTGGACATTTAATTAATACGTTTCTTTCAAATATAGGGTTTATTACATCCTAGAGTTAATTTTCACAACAGCCATTATGCCTCTACATATTATATCTGCCTCATAGCATGTTTATTTGTAATATCTTAAGTTTCTTTATATATACCTTAGTTTAACTTGAATTGTGTTAAGTGACAACTTGGATATTTGTGTTAAGTTGAGAGACCTAATTACATTTACATTTACATTCAGTCACTTAGCAGACCCTTTTATCCAAAGCGACTTACAAGTGAGGAAAACAAACAAGCGATTCTTCATGAATTGGCAAATAACACAGGAAGTGCTCACAATACAAGTTTCATACATTGCTCAGTACCATAAGCTAGAGTAGGAAGGGAAAAGGGATGGAAAGGTTTTTTTTTTTTTTTTTTTTTTTTTTTTTTTTTTTATGAGGGGATCAAGTGTTCACGGAAGAGACGAGTTTTCAGCTGTCTCTTGAATATTGCCAGGGATTCTGCGTTCCTGATGAAAGTAGGGAGATCATTCCACCAGCAGGGAGCAGTGAAGGAGAATGTTCTGGAGCATTTGCAACAATCATTTTTATAGTGTAAAACACGTTTTCATATTTTGAATGTGAATGTATGATTAAGTGTGTCTGAGACCTAAACTCTACCGGCTCCATCTCCTTTCCTTATCCTAGGAACAACTAAAAAGTCCAGAGTGTTATGATCTTAAAAAGCGAGATGGACAATAGCGTGTTAGGATAATCTTTAAATGATTATAATCAACAATACAAACGGACACCATTGTAGGCTAGGCTACTAAGCGGGCTTCAAACAGTTAAGGTTGAAACGCGCATTAAAGCCTTATAGCAGCTACCATTTCCGTAATAAAGTGCCGCCTGTTATTCAATCAGTTGTCAGCTACCGGGCAGTTTTCCAAAATGTAAAAGACATACATCATACAACAGACTAATACAAAAGAAACGAGCCCGAAGAGAAAAGAGTACGATCGGACCTAGGAGTCGAACCGCAGTCAGAGCAAAACGAACCAAACAAAAGATACGTGTATGCAGTCCACAACTCCACAGAAGAATTCACCTGGTCGGAGGCTATTTAATTTAAACAAAAGTGAATAGAGATAGGATAGCCTACACATACGATAAACAGAAAACGGGATACATGTGCCCAATGAACAAATAAAAATATGATACGATAAAAGTCCAAACAATGACATCAGAAAAACAGGACCCACAAACACGGACCGCTATTTAGATCGACACCCTACAACACGGGTCTTTCCACCAATGGGCTGAACTCAGAAGAAAAGGGAGGGGCTGATTAGAATATTATACAAAACGCCGTCATTTACGGCGTCTTTGTAAGACAGAATTAACGCCGTCATTTACGGCGTAATTTGGACATTTAATTAATACGTTTCTTTCAAATATAGGGTTTATTACATCCTAGAGTTAATTTTCACAACAGCCATTATGCCTCTACATATTATATCTGCCTCATAGCATGTTTATTTGTAATATCTTAAGTTTCTTTATATATACCTTAGTTTAACTTGAATTGTGTTAAGTGACAACTTGGATATTTGTGTTAAGTTGAGAGACCTAATTACATTTACATTTACATTCAGTCACTTAGCAGACCCTTTTATCCAAAGCGACTTACAAGTGAGGAAAACAAACAAGCGATTCTTCATGAATTGGCAAATAACACAGGAAGTGCTCACAATACAAGTTTCATACATTGCTCAGTACCATAAGCTAGAGTAGGAAGGGAAAAGGGATGGAAAGGTGTAAGGTTCAAAAACATCTTGTGCCTGTCTACTGATGACCATGTGTTCTGTTCTGATGACTTGAGACTTTTTCTCATGTCCCATTGGACAAATATCTAGACATTATATCATCTTGCTTACCCCTAGACTGACCCAGAAACCATGTGATTGTAATCATGTCCTTATATGTATTTCCAGTTGCTAAATGGATGGTTTCACTTCTTGTTTTTCACCTATAATTTGTACCCCTGGACAGCGAATAAACTGTGTCCATGATTGAGCTACATTCTGTGTCAGTCTCATTTCTTGGCACCCGGGATCGATCCTGTATTTCTTGCTGCATTGCTCAACCTCAAAGGGTTTCTTGAAATATTCAGTATCGAAATTATTTTTATCTAACAGTTTGGGGGCTCGTCCGCGAACGGGGGGGGGATTCTCCCTGAGAACCGGGAAAAGAGAAAAGCGCGCCGAAGATCGAAGGACCTACGGAATGAGGGTAAGTGTCTTTTTGAATAAAGCACTACCCTGTAGGATCCTGTTGTTGAAAACAAATCTCGTGGACGCATGAGAAGTTTTCTTTTTTTGTAATCACGTGTAGGCTAGTGGAAAGAACCTTCCATTGTTGTGCCACTATGGTTGGCAAACAGTAGTTTTAATTAACTATTAGCAGGAGTGATTGGAAACCACCAATTGTTAGTGGAGAAATATCCATCGTTGTGACACTGTGGCAACTACGGCCATTGTGTTTAGCCGGATCGCAACAACGGTAGCTTTAATTAGCTATTAACTGGGATGGTGGTTGGAGGGTACAGTACTGATCACACTGTGCTCTCGGATCACGGCAGCGCATATTGGCTTACGTAAAAACAAATTTGCAATTTTTCAATATTGATAAAACATAGTTTCAATTGTCATTGCATGTTGAAATACTGTGACATAAAAGAAGGTGTTTTTAGGGGCGACCTGGACTCTGTTTGGCAAAGCTGGACAGATAAGGCGAGAGCCCAACATTAGATTAAAACACCCAAATAAAAGAAGGTGATTTTAGAGGCGATCAGGACGAAAAGTCTTGTGTGAGCCTAACCTAGGACCATCACCCACGTCACAATACGATACATGCATAACAGTTGGGGTTGAGCAATTAAGTACAGAAATCTTTGCGCACGCTTACTAACAACTGAAACTAATCAATAATAGACTACAAGTGGAAGATGGGAGGTTCAGTCTCTAGACCATTACCCAATGAAACGCCCGCTGAATTCATGTATAGAAACGACCAAGGAATTTACACCGAACCGTATATTAGTGATTTGGCTGGATGGTCAGAATAGATGAAACCACAAATTGAACTCACGTATCCAAGAGAGGTTCATTTACCGAGGAAAATATGCAATTGGCAAAGCATCTAGTGAAAGAAGGGTGAGGCGATGCAGAATGGGATTATAATTATATGACAAAAGTTTCAATGTCTGGAAAGAAATGAAGAAGACTCGGGATGAAGGACCTGAAAAAAAAATGTTACAGCGTTCATATCTCAACAAAAGAGACTCGCAGCAGCAAAGCCACTGGCCTACTATACGGGCCATGACCCCTCTGCACCTTGCGTAACGAAACCTAAAGAGTTGTAGACTGATTTTAAAATGGAAAGTAGAGGAAGTGAAACTAAGGCATTCAGCCAGAATGCGATGGTATGGACAAGAGCTGCAAACGCAATAAATATGAAGCCACTGAAAATGTCTGACATGAAAGCTTTGTTTACTAACACTTTCTTGAACAATATGCAGACTTTGAACGCAAAATTAATCAGAATCACCACTACCAACCTTCACAATATGGAAATAGACGCATTAGGCGAGAGAATTAGGGAACTAGATTCATCTGGTGGTTTCGCAGTCAAAACCGAGACAGCAATGTATACAACACAAAACCCTCAATCGAAAGTTTGCGACCAAAAGGTGGAAGTGAAACAGCCCGCAGCCCAGTCAAGACGTTTAGTGTGTTATTTTTTATGGGAAAGAAGGTCACGTCCGCAGCAATCGCAAGAGCATGGAGAGGGCGACAAATGGGGAAGCCGTGGGCAAAGCCACAACAACACAGGAATGACATAGGAAATTATCCTACCATGTGGCCAAAGAATCAGCAATAACGCCAGAAATCAGTTCCAGATTTATCAATGGTGACCTTAGCTTTCTCAAATCATAGTAAGGATTTACCTTATATCACTTTGATGGTACATGGTCAACCACAGACATTCCTTTTGGACTCTGGAGCTGTTGTGACGTCGATCTCATCGAATTTTATGAAGGGCCACTTAGTAATGAGAATAGTTAACTCTGTAGGTATATCTGGAACTAGTATTGAATGCCATGTAACACCCCCTTTGGAGGTAAAAGCTCCTGGATTTAAACCATTTTTTCACAAATTCACAATTATTCCAGAAGCTCCAATGAATTTATTGGGACGAGATCTCATGCATAAATTGAATATGGACATTAACTTTACGGAAAAACAAGTTGTGTTTTCCTTCCAGTCTAATTTGCAGGTCTCTGTGAATCCTTTGCCAATATTGACATGGGAAGAAACCAGTGAACCACAGAGTGGACCACAGCACAGTGAGCTACAACCAGACACGTCTCGGATGGTGCATCACATGATTAATCCATCTTTGTGGTCACAATACAAAGATGACACAGGTTTCATAGACATGGAACCTTACAAAGCTAAATTAAAGACTGACAAACCAGTCTATATTAAACAATATCCTTTGTCCAAAGACAAGGAACTTGGTATCAAACCACTGATTGATAATTTTGTGCAGCAGGGTGTCCTCATACCAATACACTCACCGTACAACACACCTGTGAATCCGGTGGTCAAGGCGGATGGAAAGACATGGCGATTGACTCAGGACTTGAGGGTAGTGAACCAATTAATAACACCTTTAGCTCCTTTTGTACCTGACGTTCCAACTGTTATCAATTCTATTCCGTGCACCCACAAATATTTCACAGTTATTGATCTTTGCGCAGCATTCTTCTCTGTATCTGTACATCCAGAAACTCAGCCTATCTTAGCTTTTACATTTCAAGGTAGACAGCTGACGTGGACACGCCTTGCACAGGGTTTCATTGACTCACCCGCTGTTTTCTCGGCAGCAATGCAAAGAACATTGGCTAAAATGACTGATTTGCCTTCTACAGTTTGTGTGCTTCAATATGCAGATGACATCCTGGTTTCCGGGGAAACACAGGAAGACTGTGAAAAAGACCTCCATCATCGTCTGCAACGTGCTCGCCCAAGCTGGATTCAAGGCTTCGAAAGAAAAGCTTCAGTGGGTCAAGTCGAAGGTGACGTACCTGGGACACATCATAATGCCAGGCTTGAAAGCAATCTCAACAGACAGGGTCCAGTTGATCAGAGAAATGAAGTCCCCTCGAACTGTACAACAGCTTCAAAGCTTCTTGGGGTTAGTGAATTATTGCAGATCTTGGATTCCTGATTGTGCATTACATGACAGACATTTGAGACACCTGATTGACCACAAAGCCCCTCCAAGTACTCTTTTACAGTGGACGGATGAAGCGGAACTGCATTTCACTGCATCGAAAGAAGCCATCACCACAGCACTTGCATTGGGCCTTCCCGACTATTCACAAGACTTTCACCTGCATGTTCGTGAGGTGGAGGGTGTGGCCCTTGGCGTCCTGTTGCAACAGCGTGGCTCCACGTACAGACCATTAGCGTACCTGTCTAGGAAACTAGATAATATAGCTTCAGGTATCCCAGCATGCCTGCGGGCGGTAGCTGGGGCTGCTCTGATTGTACAGATGGCAGAAAGAATGGTTTTGTCACATCCATTGATCCTTTATACCTCCCATCAGGTAGGAGCTATTTTGCACAACATGCAAACACAGCATATGACAGCGCAACGACGTTCAGGGTATGAGGCAACTCTGCTGGCTACCAAAAATCTCACTATTAAGCCAACTGCATCCATTAACCCTGCATTGCTGGGCGTTCTTGGAATGACAGACATGATAACTAATGTGACAGAGCATGATTGCATCATTGAGTTGACTTCCTCATGTTCCTCCAGGGCCGATCTGTTGGACACGCCCCTGGATGGGGGAATGCATATCTATATTGATGGGTCGTGTTCCAAACCTTCCGATGGTGTCTACCTTTGTGGCTACGCTGTGGTGTCGGATACTGGTGAAGTATTAGAGGCTTTTGCATTGGACTACAATTCAGCTCAAGCTGCTGAATTGGTTGCATTGATTCGAGCATGTGAATTAATGGAAGGAAAACGTGTAACAATCTACACTGATTCAAAGTATAAATGGGGGGCAGTTCATCATTTTGCTAAAACATGGAAAGTGAGAGATTTTAAAACAGCAGACGGTAAACCCATAGCTAACTCTAACCTGATAGGGCAATTGACTAAGGCAGTACAGCTTCCCTCCGAAGTGGCCATAGTAAAGGTGAAAGGTCACGCAGTAGGAGATGATGAACAAGCTATAGGAAACAGAAATGCAGATGAAGCTGCCAAAGAAGCTGCAAAAGCACAAATCAAATCACCGTTCGTCACGAGTAACCAAAGTCAGTTAATTATGACCATGCACGTAACTAATGTATCCGACATCGACATTAAGATCTTGCAGAGCCAACCAACACAAGCTGATTTAGAGCATTGGGGAAAACACAAATGTGCCCCAGATAAAGATGGAATTTTGAGAGATGAAAAGGGAAGAATAGCGCTTCCGAAGTTAGGATTAATAGTCCTCATCAGACATTACCATGGTTTGTCGCACACAAGTTGTGCAAAGGTAGTACAAGTAATCAATCAACTGTATTGTATTGCAGAAGTACACAAAACTGCTAAACTCGTGCTAGATTCATGTCTTACATGTGCCAAAGTAAATCCGCATAAACCAGCTAAACATGATGCACTGCCACATCCACAAGCACCATTTCAGAATGTGCAAATTGATTTTACGCACATGCCGCCAATAGGAAATTTGAAATATCTTTTAGTAATTGTGGATCGATTCTCAAAGTGGCCAGAAGCATTTCCATGTGCAAAAGAAGATGCTAAAACTGTGGTGCGAATTCTAACCAGGGAAATAATTCCTCGATTTGGCATACCTACCACTATTGAAAGCGATAACGGGACGCCATTTGCGTCAAAGGTAACGCAACTCTTGGCCAAGGCATTGTCAATTGATTGGCAATTCCACATTCCCTACCATCCGCAGTCTTCGTCAAATGTCGAACGCCTCAATCAAACCATCAAAAGGAGGCTTACAAAAGCCTCCATTGACACCGGAAAGAGATGGCTAGATTTGCTGCCCACAGTATTGGCAGAGAAAAGAATGACTCCATCTTCCACTACTAAATTCTCACCATTTGAAATACTAATGGGTAGGCCTTTTCCCTACTCCATGGGTGAAAGGCTGCTCAGGCATTACTTCCCTAGGTGACCTGGAGGTGATACAGAAGGACTACGTGACTTCCCTCATCGAAAAACTAAATTCTGTATGTGCTGATGTTTCTCTGTGTCTTCCTCTCCCCTCAGAAAAGCCCACTCACCCTTTTGTTCCAGGAGAGAGTGTGCTGATCAAAAAACTTGAAACCGACGAAGGTGGGAGAGCCGAGGTATCTTGGACCTGCCACGGTGATCGCTGTGACGAGGACGGGAGTTCTGACAGATTACCAACCGCAGTGGATACACGCTTCAAGGATAAAGCGCAGTCCTTCAGGAGAGCAGGCAAGCTCCAATTCAGAATTGAATCTCAAAAGGGGATTCACCTTAATGCCTAACAGGGAGGAGCAAAACACTGATTAAGCTGAGGAAAGAACTACCTCTAATAGTGAGGTGGGGGTCATCCGAAGCTAGAAGATATAAGGCCCATTGAGTCAAACAGTGTTAACTCCTTACACCCCCTGTATGCACTAAGGGCCAAATTCTTATTAATGGATATACCATCTCTAGAAGGGTTTACACAGTGCTCAGTTGCAGAAGCTGTTGCAGTAATCTGTGAAGATATTGTTTATTTCGCCAAGTGGAAGACCCAAGACTGGATGAGATCATTCTTGAGAGACCGTTCCCAGACAAGAGTGTGTTATATCTGTTCACATTACAATACGGGATATTCGAAGTGTATAAGCGAGGAATGAAAGCTTTGTGTGCGATCCTATAAGTGTTGATTTAGGGAAAATAGGCCTTAACATAAAATTAATGCGAGATCTGTACTGTAATGGACTATACTTTTGTACTGGGTCATGTAGTTGGTCAGAGGTAAAAGTGTCTGTTGGACCAGAATAGTGGAAAATTAAAGGACGATTTATAGCAAGTGCAGTGTTAGTAGACCAGATAGGAGTTGTCCGGAGTGATGGAAGGAAAGAACGCTCATTGATACTGAATGTTACAATACCTGATGTACAGCCTTCTGATGCAGGAATATATTACTGTGGACCAGATCAGGAGAAGACGGCTATCAATGAGTTAGAACAGCTAAAGCCAGATGTGAAGGAAATTATGCATGTGTATTGGCGCTTCTACAACGAGGTGCTTTAAAGAATGAGATAGACGGAGAAAGTTGGATTTGTATGCAACTACACCTTGAGGAAAACAAATGTCTATTATAGTACAGATGACAGATAATCTACGAGCTAATAAAACAGTAACCTCCTCTCTAAAAGGAAATATGAGTTTATATAATATGTATACAATAATCAAGTTTGATGTGCACAATGATGTTTCTAAGATAAGACATTCTGTCTTAAAGTGGCCATTGTAAGGTTCAAAAACATCTTGTGCCTGTCTACTGATGACCATGTGTTCTGTTCTGATGACTTGAGACTTTTTCTCATGTCCCATTGGACAAATATCTAGACATTATATCATCTTGCTTACCCCTAGACTGACCCAGAAACCATGTGATTGTAATCATGTCCTTATATGTATTTCCAGTTGCTAAATGGATGGTTTCACTTCTTGTTTTTCACCTATAATTTGTACCCCTGGACAGCGAATAAACTGTGTCCATGATTGAGCTACATTCTGTGTCAGTCTCATTTCTTGGCACCCGGGATCGATCCTGTATTTCTTGCTGCATTGCTCAACCTCAAAGGGTTTCTTGAAATATTCAGTATCGAAATTATTTTTATCTAACAAAAGGGTTTTTTTTTTTATTTTTATTTTTTTATGAGGGGATCAAGTGTTCACGGAAGAGACGAGTTTTCAGCTGTCTCTTGAATATTGCCAGGGATTCTGCGTTCCTGATGAAAGTAGGGAGATCATTCCACCAGCAGGGAGCAGTGAAGGAGAATGTTCTGGAGCATTTGCAACAATCATTTTTATAGTGTAAAACACGTTTTCATATTTTGAATGTGAATGTATGATTAAGTGTGTCTGAGACCTGCACTCTACAGGCTCCATCTCCTTTCGTTATCCTAGGAACAACTAAAAAGTCCAGAGTGTTATGATCTTAAAAAGCGAGATGGACAATAGCGTGTTAGGATAATCTTTAAATGATTATAATCAACAATACAAACGGACACCATTGTAGGCTAGGCTACTAAGCGGGCTTCAAACAGTTAAGGTTGAAACGCGCATTAAAGCCTTATAGCAGCTACCATTTCCGTAATAAAGTGCCGCCTGTTATTCAATCAGTTGTCAGCTACCGGGCAGTTTTCCAAAATGTAAAAGACATACATCATACAACAGACTAATACAAAAGAAACGAGCCCGAAGAGAAAAGAGTACGATCGGACCTAGGAGTCGAACCGCAGTCAGAGCAAAACGAACCAAACAAAAGATATGTGCATGCAGTCCACAACTCCACAGAAGAATTCACCTGGTTGGAGGCTATTTAATTTAAACAAAAGTGAATAGAGATAGGGTAGCCTACACATACGATAAACAGAAAAGGGGATACATGTGCCCAATGAACAAATAAAAATATGATACGATAAAAGTCCAAACAATGACATCAGAAAAACAGGACCCACAAACACGGACCGCTATTTAGATCGACACCCTACAACACGGGTCTTTCCACCAATGGGCTGAACTCAGAAGAAAAGGGAGGGGCTGATTAGAATATTATACAAAACGCCGTCATTTACGGCGTCTTTGTAAGACATAATTAACGCCGTCATTTACGGCGTAATTTGGACATTTAATTAATACGTTTCTTTCAAATATAGGGTTTATTACATCCTAGAGTTCATTATGCCTCTACATATAATATCTGCCTCGTAGCATGTTTATTTGGAATATCTTAAGTTTCTTTATATATATATTGAACCTTGCTTTTAAGGCATTATATTATTATTATCGCCATCATTGTTCTTGTTGTAATTGTCATTCTGTCTATAGACTCAGCTGAAGAAGACACAGACAGATGTGCAACAAATGATCCAGGACAGAATGAAGAAGACTGAAGAAATCCAACACTCAGTAAAGCTGAGAAAAGTAAGCTTATGTTCATTCACATATACAGTACGTGTGTGTGTGTGTAATGTATATAAAATGAAGTATTTGTTAGATACATTTTAAAAAAGTTCTGAGAAATAAAGGATTGTTTCCATGATTCTGACTAATCAGAAGAACACTGAAAAAGAGAAGGCAGCAGACTATGTTGAGCTGTTCACGGATCTGATCCGCTCCATTGAGAGATGTCAGTCTGAGCTGCTGAAGATGATGGAGCAGAAGCAGAAAGCAGCAGAGGAGGAGGCTGAAGAGCTCATTGAAGAGTTGGAGCAGGAGATCACTGAGCTGAAGAGGAGAGACACCGAGCTGGAGCAGCTGGAGCACACTGAGGATCACCTGCACCTCCTACAGGTCAGTGTCCGTCTCTCTGCTCACATCACAGCACAGCACTCGACCTGCTGAGGGAATTCCCTTCTCTCCTGCTGTAGATTTATCCATCCCTGTGCAGCCCGATAGACTCCAAGATCTGGACTGGGATCACTATTAACACTTGCGTGAGTGTGGAGACTTTGAGGAGCGCTCTGGCTGAGCTGCAGGACACTCTAGATAAGAAACTCAAACAAAGTGGTTGGTTTCACAGATTCTTATTTCACAATAATTGTCTTATCTCAGATCATCAGCATTCACAGAATGATAAAACTTTGACTATTTACGTTTCAGTTTCACAAAAAGTCACTTTTCAAAAAGGCAGGGTTGTTTTGCATTAGCAAATGTAAGGTCCTCACAATGTCTATATTTAAATAAAGATCTCATCATCTTTTATTATCATGTATGTCACAGTGATGAATGTATGATTAAAAAAGTGTGTAACCCTTTTCTTTACCCCTTAAATTAGATCAGGTTAAAGGGTTAGTTCACCCAAAAATGAAAATTCTGTCATTAATTACTTACTCAAATGTCATTCCACACTTGTAAGATCTTCATTCATCTTCAGAATACAAATTAAGATATTTTTGAAAAAATTTGATGGGTGAGTGAGGCCTCTATTGCCAGCAAATTAGCACTTTCAAATGCCCATAGAGGTACTAAAGACATTTATAACAGTTCACGTGAAAAGTTCAACCTTTGTTATGAAGGGACTAATTGTGTGCTAAAATAATGACTATTCAACTATATCTAGTGATGGGCAATTTCAAAACACTGCTTCATGAAGCTTTAAAGCTTTACGAATCTTTTGTTTCGAATCAGTGGTTCGGAGCGAGTATCAAACTGCCAAAGTCACGTGATTTCAGTTATGTCATAAGTGTTTCAAAACGTTTCAAAATTTCAATGCTTCGTGTGACTTTGGCAGTTTGATACTGTTGTGGCCAGTTCGCAGTCACTTCAGATGAGTCAAAGTAGTTGGTCAAGAAAGCTCTCAGAGTCAGAAGTTCCCAGTCTTCAGAGATGAACTTTATTGCCGGCAACAAAGTGAGATGTCAGCTCAGCGTCCAGCCTAACATCTGATCTATACAGCATCAGTCTGCTCATTTTATACATTTTTCTTATCGTAAAGATCCAATGGGAGTTCTCACACTTATCTTTTTCTTTAGACCCCTCTTTGATGATTGGCCACTATGGTTTATGAAATTCTTCCATATTCATTAGATAATGGTGGCCAATCACCTCGTGTTTTATTTTTTAAAAATATGCATCTTATGTCACTTTTAATGTCACTTTTGATTTACCTTTTTAACTAATTATCCCATTCCTTAGCTGGGTAGTGGTCATTATTCATCTTTTCTGATCCCTCACCTGTCATGTTAGTGTGAATGATGGTCTTTTTAGCTTGTAGGGTCAGGACTTTCCCGGTACTGAGGCCTTCTCCCAAAGTTTTTCTCCTGTTCCTTTGAGCCATATATCACTTTTGGACAGCCCCGGCATTTTCTTGTCTTTATAGTTCATACACCTGCTTGTCAGTGGTCATTCTCTTCTCATGAAGACCCTTCGTATTAGCACATAAATGATTCTTCATATCATAGTAATAAATTTTCTCCAACAATACTCGCTCCGAACCACTGATTCGAAACAAAAGACTCGTAAAGCTTCGAAGCATGAAGAAGTGTTTTGAAATCGCACATCACTAGCTATTGTTGAATAAAGTCGTTATTTAGTTTGCCGCACAAAAAGTATTCTGGTTGCTTCCTAACATTCAGGTTGAACCACATGAACTGTTTTAAATATGTCTTTAGTACCTTTCTGAGCATTTGAAAATGTTAATTATATTGCTGTCAATGGAGGCCTCACTGAGCCATCGGATTTTATCAAAAATATCTTAATTTTTGTTCCGGAGATGAATGAAGATCTTACAGGTGTGGTACGACATGAGAGAATGACAGAATTTTTATTTTTGGGTGAACCAACCCTTAAATCTGAACATTAGGAAATTTTGCTGATTAGTCTCGTGCCACTAGATGGCAGTATACAGTAGTATGAGTTTAGCATACACTAAACGGACACACACACCACACACTCATTTATGTTCTTCTGCATGCAATTCTACACCCATTAACAGCAAGAGGAGCAAATGAATAAACTCTGTGCGCTCAAGCATGGCTCATTTATTCAAGAGGCCAGATGTGTGCTTTATTTACCGTGAGATATGTTCTTGCACTATGACATTCATCAGAATTTTAAGAGTCAAAAGGTCATATATGATAGTATATTGCTACGTAGCCAAAGTGTAACTAAGAACATAGGTGTAAACGTTTTCAAACTGATTTTATTTTATATTTCGTGAGTTATAGGTTATTATTTTCTAAATTGGTGTCACACGTGTAATAAACTTAAAAGGGTGTCCGATAATGTCGTCAAAACTAAAGCACTTTTAAAGCTCATAAGTAACTCAAGACTGACGGTCTTGCTCAATAATTCATACATCATAGATTTGATAGCATGTTGTCTTCGTATAAAGTTTCTCAAAACACTGTTGGCGCGTTTGTCGTGAAATAACAAAAAGTGAAGACAAAGGCTACAGAAATATGCTCCAGTGTTGCACTAAAATGTTATAATCCCCGGTATGTAGTTTTATGCTAAATTCTCAAAGAAGTTGTATTCTCGGCCTTGGGAGTCGTCTTCATACGAATAAGAATATTGCTAAAATGTGTCCATCTTCTATGGAAGCCCGTTCCCGCCACCATTGAGAAAAAAAAATATTCCGTAAGTCATAATAATGAGAAACTTTCTCATAATTATGACTTAGTATCTCATAATATTGAGAAACTTTCTCATAATAATGAGTTACAAAGTAATACTATTCTGAAAAAATAAATCTTGTAATAACGAGAAACTTTCTCATAATAATGACTTAACATCTCATAATAATGAGTTAGTATCTCATAATAATGACTTAGTATCTCATAATAATGAGAAACTTTCTCATAATAATGACTTAGTAACTCATAATAATGACTTAGTATCTCATAATAATGACTTAGTATCTCATAATAATGACTTAGTATCTCATAATAATGACTTAGTAACTCATAATAATGACTTACTATCTCATAATAATGACTTAGTATCTCATAATAATGACTTAGTATCTCATCATAATGACTTAGTATCTCATAATAATGACTTAGTATCTCATAATAATGACTTAGTATCTCATAATAATGACTTAGTATCTCATAATAATGACTTAGTATCTCATAATAATGACTTAGTATCTCATAATAATGACTTAACATCTCATAATAATGACTTAGTATCTCATAATAATGACTTAGTATCTCATAATAATGACTTAGTATCTCATAATAATGAGAAACTTTCTCATAATAATGACTTAGTATCTCATAATAATGACTTAACATCTCATAATAATGACTTAACATCTCATAATAATGACTTAGTATCTCATAATAATGAGAAACTTTCTCATAATAATGACTTAGTATCTCATAATAATGACTTAGTATCTCATAATAATGACTTAGTATCTCATAATAATGACTTAGTATCTCATAATAATGAGAAACTTTCTCATAATAATGACTTAACATCTCATAATAATGACTTAGTATCTCATAATAATGAGAAACTTTCTCATAATAATGACTTAGTATCTCATAATAATGACTTAGTATCTCATAATAATGAGAAACTTTCTCATAATAATGACTTAACATCTCATAATAATGACTTAGTATCTCATAATAATGACTTAGTATCTCATAATAATGACTTAGTATCTCATAATAATGAGAAACTTTCTCATAATAATGACTTAGTATCTCATAATAATGACTTAGTATCTCATAATAATGACTTAGTATCTCATAATAATGACTTAGTATCTCATAATAATGACTTAGTATCTCATAATAATGACTTAGTATCTCATAATAATGAGAAACTTTCTCATAATAATGACTTAGTATCTCATAATAATGACTTAGTATCTCATAATAATGAGAAACTTTCTCATAATAATGACTTAGTATCTCATAATAATGACTTAGTATCTCATAATAATGAGAAACTTTCTCATAATAATGACTTAACATCTCATAATAATGACTTAGTATCTCATAATAATGACTTAGTATCTCATAATAATGACTTAGTATCTCATAATAATGACTTAGTATCTCATAATAATGAGAAACTTTCTCATAATAATGACTTAGTATCTCATAATAATGAGAAACTTTCTCATAATAATGACTTAGTATCTCATAATAATGACTTAGTATCTCATAATAATGACTTAGTATCTCATAATAATGACTTAGTATCTCATAATAATGAGAAACTTTCTCATAATAATGACTTAGTATCTCATAATAATGAGAAACTTTGTCATAATAATGACTTAGTATCTCATAATAATGACTTAGTATCTCATAATAATGACTTAACATCTCATAATAATGACTTAGTATCTCATAATAATGAGAAACTTTGTCATAATAATGACTTAGTATCTCATAATAATGACTTAGTATCTCATAATAATGACTTAACATCTCATAATAATGACTTAGTATCTCATAATAATGAGAAACTTTCTCATAATAATGACTTAGTATCTCATAATAATGAGAAACTTTCTCATAATAATGACTTAGTATCTCATAATAATGACTTAGTATCTCATAATAATGACTTAGTATCTCATAATAATGACTTAGTATCTCATAATAATGACTTAGTATCTCATAATAATGACTTAACATCTCATAATAATGACTTAGTATCTCATAATAATGAGAAACTTTCTCATAATAATGACTTAGTATCTCATAATAATGACTTTACATCTCGTAATAATGACAAACTTTCTTTATATGTATATCTATTTCTCTCGCTCACTTAATCCATGTATGCGCAGTATGCGGGCAGCAAGCTAGGCGTTCATGTCATGAAGACCGGATCAACTGTTTTAAAAGTGAGTATGCCTTTTTAGAAGAACAGCTGAACACTGTTTAAAGTTATCTTAAGTTAAACTGTTGCATATTATAAACGTTAGCGTCGGTTTCGTGAAAGGCTCAGGCGACTGGCCTAGTTGTCGTTCCCATTGATGGATAAATGTTAATCATCAAACGCTAAACACTCATTAAAACAGTAAGAAGTATCCGAGTTTGCTTTTTAGATAATGTGATGTAATCAAACTTGTCAGTTGGATGAAGCATTATTGTATAATAATAATTTATTGTCATTGTTGTAATACAACGAGATTACGTTAGAGCATCACTCGACATTGCAATAATCAAATGAGTGCAAATGATCATCAGTAGCACAGTATATCAGCAGAACACAGCATATCAACAGGGTTTCAATTCGACATTTAATATATAAGAAGTGTATGGAAGAAGTGTGAAAACTGATACTGATTTACAGTATGTTTGACTTCAGAATGGATGATCTAATTGAGTTCTTGCGACAGAGGAATGTTCCAGAAGAAACAATTGAGACACTGGAAGAACAAAAGGTGAGACAATGCATGTTAAACTGTTAAATTAGTGATGATTTTATATATATATCTTATATATATATATTGTTGTCAAATAGTCAGTGGAAGTGTCCGGGAAGTCCACTAGAGGGCACTCCACTCCGCTCCACTTTTTTTTGTTGTTGTTGTTGTCAGAAAAAAAAAAAAAAAAAAAAAAAAAAAAAAATATATATATATATATATATATATATATATATATGTATATATTTTTTTTTTTTTTTTTTTTTTTTTTTTTTTTTTTGTCAAAAAAAAATATATATATATACATATATATATATATATACATAGTCAGCTGAAGTGTCCGTGAAGTCCACTAGAGGGCACTCCACTCCGCTCCACTTTTTTTTTTTTTTTTTTTTTTTTTGTTGTCAGAATTTTTTTTTTTTTTTTTTTTTTTTTTTTTTGCCAGTTGCGTGTACTGTATGACAGTCTGTGAAAACGAATCTCCCGTTAAGGGACAATAAATTGTTTATCTATCTATCTATCTATCTATCTATCTATCTATCTATATATATATATATATATATATATATATATATATATATAAATAATTTACAATAAATTTTTATTTACACCCAACCATTGATCAGGGAAAATGTAAAATTGTATGATAACATGTAAACTCAACATATATAATATTTAATTTAAACTGCAATTTGCTTTTTTCTAGATTGATGCCAGCGTCATCGAAGTAATGACAGATGAGCAGCTAAAGACATACTTTCCGTCTTACGGTGATCGTTTGGCCATTTTGTCATTTTGCAGACAGAAAGCCAGTTACAGGAATGACCCCAATAACAGGAAATCAAAACTTTTTGAGCGATTGAAATCAAAATTATCCAAAAAACGCAAGTGTGATGAATCTGTCACAACAAGTCAAGAACCAAAAACAAGGAATGCTCACAAGACTATGAGAAAGGTAGAATTAGGATGGATGAATTATGATGCAGAAAATGAAATCTTCAGACAAGTGAGAACAAGAAAGGGTGGTGGAACGCGAAAAGTAGATGTCTCCAAAGAATCCAAGAAACCAGATTTGATTCAGCAAGCAGTCAAGCTGTTTTTTGTAGATGGAAAAAGCACTGAAGGAGACATCACTGAGTTTGAGGTAGATTTAAAGGATTACAAAGAAATGTCTGTAGATGATGACATTACTGTTGGAAAACTGTATGCCGACACTAAGTTGCCACTTTTAAGGTTCTATCTCACAACTAAGAAAACCTCAGGCTCACATATGCAACAGGAGATCGATGTGGCTCTGACTACACAAGAACTGAATAGCTCACCAACCACGATGCAAGCAGAAAGATCTGAACATATAGATAACACTGATGTGATTTACATTGGGAGCAACATCGAACTAGAGATGTCTTTGCCTTATTCCACAGAGATACATTCGTCCAACCTAGATACCAGTGATTTGGATGTCAGCAACACTGTCACATTTGCCACTGAAAACTTTTTCAGTGTGGAGGACCAAAGTTTGGATGAGACATTACCTGATACATCACCTCTGAACGACATTGCATATACTGAAAAAATAAAGAGGATCTTAGTTGTCCATCGTGGTCATGTCCTCCCAGAACTCATTGATCATTTTTTGGATGAAAGTGTGTTCATGTGTGAAATAAAAATTCAACTTATCGCACCAGATGGAAAAATTGAGAAGGGCTATGATGAAGGAGGAGTTGTGAGAGACTGTCTTTCTGAGTTCTGGAATGAGTTTTATGAACAGTGCACTATAGGCAGCTCTTTCAAGGTGCCTTTCCTTCGGCATGATTTTGGGCAAATACACTGGGAAAGTGTCGGCCGTATAATTGCCTTTGGATGGCAAAAGGAAAAGTATTTTCCTGTAAAAATAGCTCCAGTAATCATGGAGCAGGCTGCTTTTGGAATTGCTAAAAGCGATGTCATCGAGAATTTTTTGAAATTTGTTCCAGAATCGGAACGAGCAGTCTTGGAAGCATGGCGATCTGACTTCAACACTGTGGACAACGAAGAGCTACTTGAAGTTTTGGATGCCCATAGCTGTCGTAAAGCACCAACAGATGACAATGCAGAAGAAATCTTACAAGAACTTGCCCACAAAAAACTCATCCAAGAGCCTGCATATGTCATTGAGCAGTGGGCCACCATACTTCCCACTGCTATCAGCCATCTTGATGAAATCTCCTCTGTATATGAAAACTTGCAACCCACTGTGAGAAAAGTTTTGAAATCACTTTCTTTCCCAGAAAACATGAATGCCCAGCAGAGGGTGATTCAGAGGTATTTATCCACTTACATTCGAGAATCTGACACTCAGGGTCTTTTACGGTTTCTTAGATTCTGCACAGGCTCTGATCTTTTTCTGGGGAAAACCATCATCATTAACTTTACAATGATTCAAGGCTTCCAACGACGCCCAGTTGCACACACATGTGGATGTGTCCTGGAGCTGTCAGTTTTCTATGACAGTTATCCTGATTTCAGATCCGAAATTAACAAAGTCTTGGAATGCAATGTGTGGGTAATGGACATTATCTAATTGCTGAAGTTAGAAAAGATTTCTAAACTCTAAATTTAAAAGTAGAATTACATTTACAGTACGTACAACCATAAAACTACCCTTGTTCTGAATTGTCTGAATGTACAGCTGTAATTTGCTGTCAGTTTGGAAAAACTTTAAAAACACTTTACTACAATGTAGTGTTAATGTTAAAGTAATACAATGTTATTATCAGTCAGTTGGAAGGCTGTTTGCAGTTGCTGCTCAGTGCTGATCATTTCCATACGTAATGCCTTACAGATTTACAAATAGTCCACAATTCCAGTGCAAAGATTTTATTTTTTTTTTGCTGTGACCAAGTAGCACTCCATGCAAACCTGTTTCAGTGTTGTTCTGTTTACAGTTAAATGTGTTTAAAGTTAGTTGTGTTGTTCTATATTTGTTTGTGACTACAGCTGAGCGTTGCCTTTCTTTTCAGTATGTGATGTCTTAACGATATGTTGCAATGCAATATTTTGTGCTGTTTTAAAACAGCAACACACCCTGTTACATTATACAGAAAATAACCGTCATATTTTTTTACTTTAAAAGTTGCCTGCTTTGCTCATGCAGTATAAAACCCATGCTGCTTTTTTGTTTTTGAACATTAGCAGGTCTGCATTTTCATTTAAATTTAATAAATGTTCCACAACATAAAGTTGTAAACGCCAATAAAGTGAAATACAGTGTAAAAAAGAGGTACATTGTGTTCTTATCAGTGTATTTCTGCTAAACCTCAATAAACAATTGAGAATAACATTTGTTCTCATAAATGCTTCCCGTGCTATCAATCTGTTGATGACACTTCACAGATAATGTTAGTCTGTGTCACTTAGTTCATTGTTTATCAACTCCCTGAGTTTGATATAATTATCCACTGTTGAAAAAACATCTTTTGACATGTCCAGATTGTGTTCTGCGATGAGGTGAACACAGGCATCAAACACGTCTTTGTCACATGGGTAGTCTTTGAATACACATTCCTCCAGACACACTTCGACTTCTTCTGGTCCTATGGGGTGTAAGAAATCTCTTGTGCCATATAATTGTGGTACTACGTGCATAATTGCTGGACGGCCATTTGGAGATCGAGAGTTATGCACTGGTCGTATTCTGTGATTGTTCCATGATGCTGTCACTTGATTCAGTTCCTCCTGAAAAATAAATTTAATATATATAACCTGATAATGATAACCTGCAGTCAGTAAAGAGACCCTATTGTGAGCAGTGCATGTAGTAGAAGGCTTCATGTTATCTACACATAGATTACATTAACATATGGACATATAGTTACATCTATATGCAGGACTAGTCTTGCGGGTACTGGAGGCCTATGTCTCCTTAAATTGATTTCCAAGTTTTTACCTTTAGAAAAACATTTTTCACTATAGGTTGTTATAGAGACACTATAGGTTGTTACTAATCAAATTAAATCAGCCCTGGCAAGGACAGAAGGCCTTTCTGTGTGGAGTTGCATGTTCTCCCTGTGTCACCGTGGGTTTACTCCCACAGCCCAAAGACATGCAGGTTAGATCAATTGAACATTGTAAACTGTCCGCTCTGACTTGTGTGTATCAGACTTGTATGGATTAAATGGTTCTTGCCATGAATGCAGCCATATCCTTACGAAAATTAACCATGGTTTTACTACAAATAAACCAAAAAAAAAACTTGGTTACTGCACTTTACTATACTGAAACCATGGTTAATTTTGGTAAGGGTAGATGCTGGAATGCAGTGGTGCAGTAGTGTGGTGCCTGGAGAAGTGAGTAGGCCATGCTTCATAAATGAACGGTTATAAATTAATTCCATCAATTAAAATCAACTCCCCACCCCACTTTTCCAGCCACCACTTTTAACTTACTGACATCTGGAAACTCCGCAAACTCTGATGAAATCTGTCGGGTTTTGCCATTTGCCGTTTTACGCATTCGTTTGCCTGATCTTTGGACTGAAAATTTGACAGGGTTTCATCGGTTTAAGTTTAAGGAATTTTTTATTGTAAAAACCTGCCTCTTTTTCTTTGTAAGGTATTGTTTTCGTGATTATGAACTGACTGATTCAGCAAAACAGGCAGTATGGGGCGGAGGAATGGATTGAGCGGGAGCAGGCGCATTCATCAGACAAATGTCAAAAGGAAGCCGGCGCTAAGATCCTGACCGCATCATCACTGTCTTTACTGGTGTTTTAGAGAATATTTGCATTTATTCACATATGGCTGGATGTGGTGGACTGTCATGATTTTGGCTAATGCAGGACACTACTGATTTATGCGCAGGAGAGGGGATTAGAAGTGGGTATACGCAAAGCCCCCTGATAACGAAGTGGGTATACATATATTTAAATACAAAATTAAAACCTAGAAGGTGAAAATTAAACCCAGTAGGTGGTGGCAAGCCACTTCCTTAGTGAGTGAGTCACTCATTCAAAACTTATGCCGAGTCTTGCACGGCATTCATAGCGCGTTTGGCCATCTACCAGACTGCATTTTATAATCAACCTAACACTGCTGAGATACACAGTATTTTTAGCCAACAGGTTTAAACTGACATATTTACAATACACTTATATTCTACTCAACAAAATAAAACGTGACTTACCTGTATTAAGTTTTGGAAACAGAATTGGATCAAACATTTGTCCAGGAAAGTGTCCGCGTAATGTCCATCCTCTTTTAGATTGTCAAACAGGTTCATCCAAAACTGGATGCACTGACTTCTTAGTGTAAGCCACCATCTCTCAATCCGTTGATTGCTGGTGCTTGGCCCAAAACTGACACAAGCAGAATCGGGCTGCGTTCCATGATGCAGAAATTTCTGCATCTCTGCAACATTGACGTTCTCTGTACCAAGATCCAATCTCACCATATTAGGGCAACCCTTTGCTTCTATGACAGCTGTCATAAAGTACCCAGCAATCACCCGAGGATCATTGTTTGTTTTGTAAGCTTCGAGCCAAATTATTTTTCTTGAGAAACCGTCTATACAACCACTTATACATATTCCGTATGGCTTTAATTTGTCGTATCCATCGACATGCCACACATAATTAGGTCCACGGCTGAAATACACTCGCCGGCGAAGGCGATTCCTAGACCTCAGATCAACTCCCTCGCCATCTAGCAAACGTAAAATCACCCGCACGGTCTCTCTGTCTGTGATTATTCCATTTAACCAGCATTTCTGATGCATCCATCTGTAGCCATGTGACTGCCCTGATGTTTGTATTTGTTGCTGAATAAAAGCTACAACATCAGCTTCATCAGTTTTGTTCTTTCTCCTCCAAAGCTGGTGTTTGCTTAAAATTCGCTCAAGGGTGCGATTGCTAAATTTCACTCCGTGTACCTCGTTCAGCAGAGTTAGTATTTCACGATTTGATAGTCCTCGTCTGAAATACTGCTCTATTTGTTTAAAATCCATGGATCACACGGAGGCCCGCATCGCATCAGCAACTCTATAGCGCATATAGGCTTTGCGTCATATACAAAGTTTCTCATTATTATGAGATGTTAAATTATTATTATGAGAAACTTTCTCATTATTACGAGATGTAAAGTCATTATTATGAGTTACTAAGTCATTATTATGAGATACTAAGTCATTATTATGAGATACTAAGTCATTATTATGAGAAGGTTTCTCATTATTATGAGATACTAAGTCATTATTATGAGATACTAAGTCATTATTATGAGAAACTAAGTCATTATTATGAGATACTAAGTCATTATTATGAGAAACTAAGTCATTATTATGAGATACTAAGTCATTATTATGAGATACTAAGTCATTATTATGAGAAAGTTTCTCATTATTATGAGATACTAAGTCATTATTATGAGAAAGTTTCTCATTATTATGAGATACTAAGTCATTATTATGAGAAAGTTTCTCATTATTATGAGATACTAAGTCATTATTATGAGATGTTAAGTCATTATTATGAGATACTAAGTCATTATTATGAGATACTAAGTCATTATTATGAGAAAGTTTCTCATTATTATGAGATACTAAGTCATTATTATGAGATACTAAGTCATTATTATGAGAAAGTTTCTCATTATTATGAGATACTAAGTCATTATTATGAGAAAGTTTCTCATTATTATGAGATACTAAGTCATTATTATGAGATGTTAAGTCATTATTATGAGAAAGTTTCTCATTATTATGAGATACTAAGTCATTATTATGAGATACTAAGTCATTATTATGAGATACTAAGTCATTATTATGAGAAAGTTTCTCATTATTATGAGATACTAAGTCATTATTATGAGATGTTAAGTCATTATTATGAGATACTAAGTCATTATTATGAGATACTAAGTCATTATTATGAGAAAGTTTCTCATTATTATGAGATACTAAGTCATTATTATGAGATACTAAGTCATTATTATGAGAAAGTTTCTCATTATTATGAGATACTAAGTCATTATTATGAGAAAGTTTCTCATTATTATGAGATACTAAGTCATTATTATGAGATACTAAGTCATTATTATGAGATGTTAAGTCATTATTATGAGAAAGTTTCTCATTATTATGAGATACTAAGTCATTATTATGAGATACTAAGTCATTATTATGAGATACTAAGTCATTATTATGAGAAAGTTTCTCATTATTATGAGATACTAAGTCATTATTATGAGATACTAAGTCATTATTATGAGATGTTAAGTCATTATTATGAGATGTTAAGTCATTATTATGAGATACTAAGTCATTATTATGAGATGTTAAGTCATTATTATGAGATACTAAGTCATTATTATGAGATACTAAGTCATTATTATGAGATACTAAGTCATTATTATGAGATGTTAAGTCATTATTATGAGATACTAAGTCATTATTATGAGATACTAAGTCATTATTACGAGATACTAAGTCATTATTATGAGATACTAAGTCATTATTATGAGATGTTAAGTCATTATTATGAGATACTAAGTCATTATTATGAGATACTAAGTCATTATTATGAGATAGTAAGTCATTATTATGAGTTACTAAGTCATTATTATGAGAAAGTTTCTCATTATTATGAGATACTAAGTCATTATTATGAGATACTAACTCATTATTATGAGATGTTAAGTCATTATTATGAGAAAGTTTCTCGTTATTACAAGATTTATTTTTTCAGAATAGTATTACTTTGTAACTCATTATTATGAGAAAGTTTCTCAATATTATGAGATACTAAGTCATAATTATGAGAAAGTTTCTCATTATTATGACTTACGGAATATTTTTTTTTCTCAATGGTGGCGGGAACGGGCTTCCATAATCTTCAGACCAATAGTGCCGAGTTAGGGTAAAAGATAGGGGGATTTGTTGCATCTCTGTCTGTATGACTGAGCTCATGAATATTAATTAGTTGGCTCTGGCGGTACACATCCAACATCAAGAAATGATCAGAAACAGTACAATACACATAACTGAAACAATTGTTGGCTACTTGTAAATAGTGCATTTTTGGGGTGCAGGTGATCCAATAAAACATGATAGGCAAGCCTACCCTACTCTCGTTATGTGTCAAGTTATTATCCATATCACAAAAGACATTAGTATTATTGACGTTTAAGTGTGTTAGTGGCGAAACTGACTTGGCGTTGCCAAAAGACTGAGCTCGATACAATTAATAACTTAGTCGTTTAAAATGTATTTTTATGCCATAATTCGCAAACTTGTTTGAAATATTATTAAGATCTAAAACTTGCGATTTACTGCGAGTTATACAAATCGGGCATGTGAGGTAAAAAAGTGTCGGTGAGTGCGCGCGCCCCTGCAGGTGAGCCGCCGCCGCTGCCGCCGCTGGACCCGCCCAGGTGAGTTGCTTCCAATAAGAGCTCAAAGTCAGTTTGCACACATTTCCTGCGACTTACGTACACAGATACCATAGGGGCTAGGGCTTCCCCGTTTAGTCGCTTTCAAAGTGAAACACGAGGAGAGTTAAGAAGACGCATCCGAAAATTTTAGGATATTTACAAGAGGCTGAAAACTGAAAGGCGCTGAAGCGAAGACGATAAGTTTATACCTGTAGAGCAGCGCAGGTAAGTTGGTCTGCATCACGATAACGAAATGGTGGTATTGATAGAAACCGTGTTGCTTTAAAATGATAAATAACGGTATAAAACTGTGTTTTATAAGTCGCGACAGCCCGTACGCGCTCACTTTTCTATTTATGATTTATTATCCGCAGTCCGACTGTAGCGGAAGATGCCGCTGTACACTATCATTTACACCAGTCCAACTTCAGCACAACATGCTGACTGCAAGCCTTGCTTTGGCAAACTCACTTTAAGCATAAAATGAACAGAGAATAAATAGAATTATCGCTAACGTCGATTCTCATTTCTTATCTGAAACAGGAATGTGATGCATTACTGAAGATAAGGCCAGACATCAGTATGGAGGAAGCGACGCACGAGACCTGAAGATCGGTCACGCGCCGGACGCGCAGCGGGGATTGCGTATAGCTCTTCTCAACTTGATCGACTATTTTTTTTTTTATTGTCAAACAATTACAGTGCCCTCCAAACTGCAGTGTCGCGTGAGCGTCAGAGATATGTAAACGCTCGTGGTAGAATTTAGAGCGAGTGAGATAATGTCATCCGGGACCATCGTGATGGACCAAGATGACTTGGACCTGGAAGCCTCGGATTCTCTGATGCACGGGATTCACGGCGCGCACCGAGCCAGGCCGTCCTCTTACCGGGCGCTGCGGAGCGCCGTGTCCAGCCTGGCGCGAATAGATGACTTTATCTGCGAGAAGATCGGCTCAGGTTTCTTCTCAGAGGTTTTCAAGGTAAATATTTATATCATGTCATTTTGATTGATGATGCTTTTTGCACATTGCACGTGCTGTATCTCCAGCACAAGGTTTATTTAAATCAACACTATGTAATATGCAGTAAACTTCTTTTTATCATACAGTTTCATAAATCTGAAATCTCCTTGATAACCTTAGGCTAACCTAATCCCTTACTATGACAAATTCTTCTTTTTATTTCCATTCAATCCTGTCCGTTCTCTTCATTTTGTAAACCGTTTAGTTATAATAAATTAAGTTCCTAAGCACGAGCAGAGCATATTTGCGTTATGAACATTACAGCGCTCAAAAAGTACTAAATGACAGAAACGATCCTGTTATCAAATGACGTTTGGCAACTAGCCATCTTTTCACTGTAGCCATGTTCATTTATAGTGATGATTTTACACTCTCAAAATGATTGACTGGACAGACAACCAATTTATGAACTTCTTTGCAAAATTCAGATCATAACAGTCATTCTGGCCGTTCTCTTCCTGGTAGAGAAAAGGGGTCATGACCTGTGTAAGGACAGTAGGTCTGTGTTGGTGTGAAAGTGGATACCCGTTGACAAGGTGCGCAGGTGTGCTGGAAACTCTACTCCTGTGTTTGTGTGTGTGCATGTGAGACAGAGACAGACAGAGAGAGAAGAGATCTAATTGGCATCCCTCATAGTTCACCCTGTCGGCAAATTTACTGACCAGACGCCACATATGGCAATAACTTCCTGCCGGTTATTGCCTGCAAGAATGTCACAGCTGATTAGATCAATATATATGCAAATATGTGGTGGGTGCTATTTATTTCAGCTTGTGGTGCAAGGGTTACGACCTGTGTAAATACGACATTTAGTAGATTCTTCACATAATGGCCTACAACAATACTATTGAGCAATCTATGCCTGTCGTGACAGATCCTTCAGGTGCTGTTTTTATTTTCCAAAGACTTTACAGTCTGTGTCAACAAGGACTTGCACTTAACTGAAAAATGTTTCTTCGTTCTCTTCTAATCGGTTGTTCAGAAATTCATTCTCGCATCGGTTCAGATAATTGCTCGGTTGATACTTCATCAGTTCTGGAGGGGAAAAAACATTGCTCACTCATTACATTCCTCCTCTAACTACTGCACTTCTCTGCCTTTTTCTGCCTACCTTGATAAAATCAAAACGAGTGATGAGAGACGAGAGAATTTTGTGTTCTGTTGGTTTGACGCTCGCCTCATTGTGGGATCAGCACAGTAGGCTTTCTCCTTTTAAGCTTTGCCAAGACAAAGTAGCTATATTTGTGAGATTCCTCTACGAGTCGGATGGCGGTGGAGAGCAAGAATTAAATCAAGAGGTTTTTTTTACGTCTTCCTTTTATAACTTGCAAAGAGAATCATCCAGCATGGTTTATTTGTTTTAAAAAGTTCTCCAAAAGGCATTTGGACACTTAATTGTCAATGTATTAGATTACAAAATATCAAACCAAGTATCATTTGTTTATAAATTGCAAAAACCTTTGGAAAGCTGAAGTTGCAATGATTAAACATTCACATTTGCATTGCAGTGTACTGTAAATCAAGCTGTTGTTGCTGGCAACATGCTCTACCGGATAAACTCAGGATGTGCAATAAGAAAAGCAAAGGAAAGGTATAGCATCACTTGTTTTTAGATGACGCATGGTGCGGCGTTGAAGTGTCCAAACGCTTTTGGGGCCACTCAGTGGTATAGCTTTCTTAT
This sequence comes from Opsariichthys bidens, assembly GCA_037194245.1. Lineage (NCBI taxonomy): Eukaryota > Metazoa > Chordata > Actinopteri > Cypriniformes > Xenocyprididae > Opsariichthys > Opsariichthys bidens. The sequence goes on from CM074280.1 coordinate 2,450,054, forward strand.
TAGATGAATAACAATGCAGTTCTAAATGGAGGTTTGGGCTCTATTTTTAATACCTTTTACATTTGAGCTTTGTCCCTCCATCGAGTGTGCTCATTAAGTGTTAGTGCGTTCCTGAAATACAGTAATGAGTCTGGTGACTGCATGCTGTTCTGCGTTTGACAAAGGGGTGATGTCACGGTAACGCGTCTTGGGTTCCGTAATTAGAAAAGACGCTCATCGATGGGATCTGGTTCTCTCTTGGTGTCACGCGTTTTAGAAGCGGGCTCACTTCCATTAAATATAGATATGAGGAGTGTTGTTAAAAGTACACACTGGCAGTGGAGTTTGAGTGGAAGGGGATTTGTGAACTGATGGTTAAAGACGTGTTCTGATTGGCCGGACAGTTTGAGGTTGTAGACGATTTGCAAGCTAGTTTTGACATGATTTCGAAAGCCTCAATTTACAACACTAAGTCCCCCTTTGGTGTTTCCCTTTTGCATTTTCTCTCTCTCTCTCTCTCTCCTATTTTTTCTTTCTGTTCTTGTTCCTCGGTGTCTCTTACTAGTCAGGGCATGCATGAATGTCAAGCTCCATTGCTGCCTCAGAGCTCCTGCACATGTTTGTTTGAGTTTGCGTATGTTTTAAATATCAGTTTAAACATCATTTGACGTCTACTTGTGAATGCAATTTCATGCATTTTGCAGTTGTGTGTTCGTGATCTTAATCTTAGGTTATGGGGTGATTTAAAGATTACTGCTCATAACCCAAAAGTTCTAGGTAGAACCTTATCTTCTGTATCTTCATTATAACTTTAAATGTCCTTACATGAAATGTTGACTCAAATGTTGGGGTATACAATATATATCTGCACCATAGATATGCTATTTGTTGTCTATTATTACCTCTAATAAATAATATTGTGTGTAATACAATAATAAGTGTTAAATTATTAATGTCTTAAAATGTCTTTTGTTTCTTTCATTTGACTCATCCAACACTCGGCTGATCCAAATATAAAAATGGGAAATGAGCACGCGCAATGAAATATCTAAAGTCAGATGTAGCTATGCAGATCACATGCATGAATGTGATCTTAAAATGAATATCAAGTTTCCTTACAGAACATTATAATATTGAGAAGCCTAAATTCACACATTTAAAACTACGTTTTTAGCATTTTTGTAATATCTGCTCTTTATTGATTGTCTGCCATAGCATTAAAAAAATATTGTCCTATCTTTAATATCGCTGCATTCATTCTTAATGTTGAATGGCTAACGGAGCTAAACCGGTTGTTTGACTCCGTACGAATGTTATTTGAATGTAAAGCATAAGGTTCAGGCTCATGGTAAGGATGATTTTATAAAAGATGTAAACCGTGAAGAAGGAAAATGTCTGATAATGTTTTAGGGCCTGTTAAGTGCTCTGTGGGGCACTTTTAACTCTCTCTGGCAGTGTGCGTGCAGTGTGAGAGTGGGTGGTAATAATGATGCTCTGTTAAGTGCTGTCTAAACTGCAATAGGAGAAGTATGCTGAGAGAAACTAAATTAGAAATTAAATTCATCCCCTACACACTCATGCAATCTCTTACACCTCTGTTTTTCATGCACTCAGCAGCATATTAAGAAACCTCAATGCGTATTCAGCTACTGTTTGCTTTGTCGGGTATAATGCAAGAGTGTGTTTGTGTATTGAGTGAGGTTGTGCACATACTCCGATACATTACACGGTTACAATTATGTGGGAAACCCCACTTTTTTTTTTTTTTTTTTTTTTTTCCTCTCAATCCCACTTCTCCTTATCAAAAACAAATGGTGTACAGCTAATTTTATATGCATGGATTCTGTCCTCAGAATTCCACGGAAAGCTCCACAGAATTTGAACAGCTGTCATTCACAAAGCTCTACATTTTTCAGAATTTGTATACTGCTTTCCGCTATCAGGTTTACAGTACCCTTAGCTTGATTTGACATGTTTTCCCATATTAATCCATTCCTTATGGAGCTGCATAATTACTTGAAATAGAGAAATTATCATTAACTGCACCTTTCCATCGAGCTCTACTCTTGTCAAAGGTTTGCATTCAAAATGATCAGTGCTTATGAGTTTGTTCTAATCTTGCAGCCTAAATTAACATCGAAAATGCACAGATTCCATACTTTTGTTGCTTGGTGAAAACAAGACTTTCTCTCAGTTGCCTAAAGCACAGCAATTGTCACTGCACAGATATTTTTATCACAGGATGCTGAAATGCATATTATTTGTGTTTAGGGCGTCTTCTGTATCCATCCCTGAGAATGCACTGTTTACCTTTGATAAAGCAGTGCACACACCCTCAGATGTGCGAGCAATCGTACTCTTTCCATTATTCTAGCTGCAGGGCTGAGTTATATCAGATAATTTATGGATTTTAAAGTTTCCAGCTATTGATCTCCTTGAGACTTGCAAAAGCAGATAATGGGGCTCATTGTTATTATGATATCTTAGCTTGCACGCTTTGGTGCTGCAGGGATGTTCAGCCAGTCAAACGGCGCAGCACAGGTTTGGGTGTCGTCAATCAGGGATGGGTTTCTGCTGTTGCTCGATTAGATTATCATATTGCTTTTGTATAGACGTTCAAAGATAAAGAACACACTTGAATGTTGCATGCAGAGGGTTTCAGTCCTTGAGGGTTATTTCATTTCTTTGATTTTCTCTTTTTCCCTTTTTTGTGGATATATCCACGTCATTGGGGGAACATGTTCTGACAACATTAGAGTTGGTCAATAGCATACCGTTTTTAATTTATAGTGATGAAATTTATCTTTTAGCTCAGTTTCTCGCCCCTTATAAAGCCTCTCATTTGGGAATAAGATCTCTTGTGCTCCACTAACCTGCTGTGCAGCAGTAACCAGACGGACTCCAGAGTCCAGACAGTGCCTTTAAATATGCTTTAATCACGGCCAGGAGGATCTCAGACCAATTTCAGAGAAATCCCCCCCTGACCGAAAGAGTACAAAGGTTTTTATAGAATAAGTGAATGGCAAACGTGAAATGATTCATACATTAGTTTCTCTAATATTAGTTTTCTTATGTAAAAAAAAAAAAACACAAAACAATAAAAACTCAATCATCTTAATTTGACACGTTATGTGATGTTAGACTTTCTTGACCTTTTGTACCAAGGAATTTACATGGTCAGCATATTTGATTAGATATGTACAAACAGTACAAAACTTTAAATCTGTTTAAAGTTTCATGTAACTGTCATCGTTTTGAAAATGTAACTTAAATTTTTTCAACTCAATGATTTATTCTCCTGAGTGCAGATAATGTCTCTTGCAGCCACAGACTTTGAAGTGTGGGATGAATCAGAAATGTGTGTGTGTGTGTATAAAGGGCCAGAGATCTCTGTCCAGCTGCCCCAGACATGAATAGACCTCTAAAGTCTGTCTGTGACACAAGTGTTTTCTTCTCTCTCTGTCTCTCTCTATCTCTGTCTGAAGGTGCAGCATCGTATCACTGGGCAGGTGATGGCTCTGAAGATGAACACTATGGCCAGTAACAGAGCCAACATGCTGAAGGAGGTACAGCTGATGAACCGCCTCAGACATCCCAACATACTCAGGTGTGCAACATCTACATTCTCTGACAACAGGGCTGGCTGACACTAAAAGTTCACATTATACAGTGCTTAACAAATTTATTAGACCACCTGTCATAACAGTTATTTTATAATTCTGTCAACTTGTTTAAAACTAAAAAATGTTTGTTATTAGGGAAATAACAAACTGAAACAACTAAATGGTCTTTGTTCGCACATATGTAAAGACTTTATAGTTTTATTTTGTATGGCCTTCTTTGAGAACAGCTTACATTCTCTATTGTTTTCGTGTACTTTTCCACGGTCTCTTTTGTTATTGACTTGTCGTTCCCAAAAACTTGTTTTTGTGCGCTCTATCTTTGAATCCATTAAATCCCAACCGTAATTATATTTCAGCGTTAGAAACAATACTGTGACTAAAGAGCTTACACATACTGGTGAGGATTAACTATTACAGAAAGAGCTGTGGTACAAACCTTACATTGGCTGGTGGTCCAATAAATTTATTAAGCACTGTACATGCTGTGGTGATTTGGCTATTAGGTTTCATAAATAATGTGCTACTGAAATGTTGTGTTAAAGAATGTGTTACGTTCATTTTGTGCCAAAAAATGCCTTTAAATGATCTTTAGCTACGGGTTTTCTGTACTTATTGGATTAAACTTGCAACAATAGATGATGATTGGAAAAGTAACACCCTTTTAAGCAATTTTAAAGAAAATACATAAATGTAGAAATTCATTACCGTCCAGAAGTTTTGGGTCAAAATATATGTATATGTCATTTATTCAGCAAGGATGCTGCAATGATAGTAAGGACTTGGTTTGAAATAGAATTCTTTTGAACTTTTATATTCTTCAAAGAAAAAATGGATCATGGTTTCCACCAAATGATTAGGCAGCACAGCTGTTTTCATCTTTGATAATGAGAATAAATGTTTGTTGAGCACCAAATCAACATATAAATGGATTAGGAAGGATCATGTGAGTAATAATGCTGAAAATTCAGCTTTGCCATCACAGAAATAAATTATACTTGCATATTAAAATAGTTGTTTAGAATTGTAATATTTAACATTTATCTGTTACCTTGTCGAGCATAAGAGACTTAATTCAAAAACGTTACATTTTTACTGGCCCCAAACATTTGAATGCGATTGTATAATTTAAAAATATATCGGACAAATGTCGAAACACAAACATGTGAACGCGTATCTTGATTCTTGTGATGATGCAACATTAAATTGCCTAATTATTTATGCCAAACATTAAGTATAGAATAATTAAAAGTTCTGTAGTCAATTTTAGCCATTTTGAGAAGTCTTGGCAGGCTTGGCCACTGAGTTGGATTGAACCCCATCAATGTATCTGATACCATCTGTACAACGGTACCACCTCAGTACAAAATCTCCGGTCTAATGGCACACAGCCTAAAGTCAGGGCAGAAAGAGAGTTTTCCAACTAGATGTTTGTTCATTTCGAATAATTCATTCATTTATTTCTGAATTCTCGTTTAGAAGTTTTATCCATTCTTGCCTCTAGTATGGAACGAATGTTTTGTTTTTTTAAGTCCAGCTTACCTAGTGAACAAAGTGTGTGCTGTTGGGCAACAAACCCTGCATTGTGTGAGAACATGAATATTGATGTCACAGGATGGCGGCTTTTGTCTTGGTCATGCCTCCATAACTGCAGCCACTGTTTATATAGAGTAAAAAATTTATTTGGAAGCTGATGAGTCCATGTTTGTATATTTATCTTAATCCCTACATCAATGGTGTGTTTGTTTATATGTGCTAGGGCAAGAAGTCTAGGTCTTTTGTCTGCTTAACCTGCACCAGCTTGTGTGGTCTTGAGAGTTTGAATTAAATGCATGTCTCTGTGTGTGAGAGAGAGAGTGTTTATATGCATGCTTAAGATTGCCTTCAAAATGCAGGTGTTCCAGCTCACATTCTTGAGATGGGTCAATCCTGAAGGAACTTGTTGGCGCCTTCTGCCGTTTTTTGTTTTTCTAACACCCTTACCCCGTTTCTCTGTATGTCCCATCAGGTTTGTGGGAGTTTGTGTGCATGAGGGACACCTTCATGCCCTGACAGAGGTAAGGCAGTGAGTAATATAATACACACAGATGCACTATTGCCGCAACAAGTACTAAAAAAACACACACAAAAATTGTTTTTCCAGTGAAGTTATGGTTTACAAGTACTTTTCAACATTGAATGAATGCCATTCAAAAAGTGTTATTTTATTAAGAAAATACTGTAAAATCGAATTTTAAAAAATGTCATTTATTCTTGCGATTATAGGTAGCGTATCTTCTTGTTATAATAGTCTAATGTGCAGAGAAAACTATAAGAAAGACATTCATCGGTTGACTTGTGAGGTACAGTAGTAGCCAAAGTTGATGTTTGAGGGGAATATTTATTAAATGACCCTACAAGTTTGATCAAAACATCAATGTATGAGGAAAATATTTTATGCTTTGACACAATTATTTGGCTACAGGTTTATTTTACTATATAAAAATATGTTTGCATGAATTACAGCCTGGCCAAAAATGATGTCTACAAAATTTAGCCTGTTTCATTGTGTTATAAAACGGTCGACTCCAAGCGCAACCTCACAATATGCTTGCAAAATTTTACATTTTTAATAATATTGTGAAAGTGTGAAGATGTCAGTTTTCCTAGGAGAGACATCACTTTTGGCCACTACTGTATAACTTGTAAACAGTTTTCAAAACCAGCTCAGCTGAAATGCAGGTGTATGATGTAACGCGAGTATGACGACGCTCAGGGTGATGTACATGGTTAAAATTACATATTCAGTTTGAAGCACTTGCTAATAAGTTAATAGCATTGTAATTTTTCTGATCGAAGTAGTTTCATTAGATAATGGCGAGATTGACCTATAGTGGAAGTTATGCAGAGCTGTGGGAGTGTTTTGTAATCCGTTATTTTTGAAGTTCATCGTAGCCTCGTATAGCTCAGAAATGACGTACTTCATATTTAACATCAGGTAATTCTAGAGAAGATGCCCCCGTAAAGGAAGGTTTGACCTCTGTGTATTGTAGTACATTAATGGCGGTAACCTGGAGCAGCTGCTGAACAGTGATGTGTTCCTGTCCTGGTCTGTGAGAATAAACCTCAGTCTGGACATTGCCCGAGGACTGCAGTACCTCCACAGCAAGGGCATATTTCACAGAGACCTTACGTCAAAGGTACACGGTGGAAGACTGTTTATTACAGAGACTTTGTGTGTTAAATGTTTCGGAGATTTGTACACAAGACAGCCATGTTAAGCACATTTTTCTGTGGAATAATAAACACAGTTAAGGACACACAAATGTCCATCTTTCTTTCCATTTTTCATAGAACTGTCTGGTACGCTGGGAGAGCGGGCAGTGCAGTGCCGTGGTGGGGGACTTTGGCCTGGCGGAGAAAATTCCTGATCACAGGTCAGTAAATTGCATCGTCGTAATTCAAGAGATAAGATTAGATATACATACGGAACTCTTCCAGAGAGGCAGATGGAGGCAGCCAAGGACTGATTGATGAGCTTCCATTTTCCCATGAAGCACTTGTATCTATAGATGGAGAGTAAATGATTAAGAGCATGTGATGCAGTCAGCACATCTACAGGTTAGTGACGCTGCTCTGCACATCCAGCCCGGTCATGTCTTGTTGTTGTTTCAGTAGATGTGTACACAGTGCCACACATGTAAATGAAATAGATGTTATATACCTAAGATATGCTTGAGTTATGATGTTGACTTTTACCCTTAATGGCCCAAGTATCTGTTCACACGTGATTTGAAGCATTTCCAGTTCATGCTGGCACACAACGCATACATTTCACGAAGAATCGCAATGTTAAAAACACTTCAGCTTCCTGTTCACTACGTATGCAGCGTTTCAAGTTAAATGATGGTCATAAGATTAAAGGTATATGGACCGCCCATTTAACCCAGCTGTGACGCATACGGTGTTAAACTCATGACGGACTCTAAAGTACCAATAACAATTTCTACATAGTAAAAATATTTACACATCAGTAATGTATATTATAGGATTTAAATTCCTGAAAAGAAAAATATTATCAAGTGCGCTACAGTACTTCATTATTCAGCAAGGACATATTCATTTGATTAAAAGTGACTGGAACAACATTTCTGTTAAACGAGATTAGTTTTTCATATAAATACGTTTTTTTTTCTAACATTTTGTTAATCAATGAATCCTAAAAATATTCTAAAAAGTAAAATATTAAGCAGCACAACTGTTTTCAACATTGATAATAATCAGAAGTGTTTCTTGAGCACCAAATCAGCATGTTATAATTATTCTGAAGGATCATGTGACACTGAAGACTGGAGTAATGATGCTGAAAATTCAGCTTTGCCATCACAGGAATAAATTGAATAAATTGAAAAAATGATTAAAATAGAAAAGTTACTTTAAATTGTAAAAATATTATATAATATATATACACTTTTTTTTAAATATATTTTAATAAAATTCTAAATACTGAAGTGCTATATATATATATATATATATAAACGTTTTACACCTACAGAAATGAATAGTGTTTTTGTTTGTCTTTCATTCCTGAGATTAAAATTTTACATGGAGCTGGTTGCCTCAAGGCTGCTGTTTTGAGTTTTGTTTACAAAATAAATTTATCCTGACTGACTACTAAGAGTGCTTTCAACAATGTCATTAATAACTCAAAACTATAGCTTTTGTGAAATGAGTGTCATGTTGGCCTGCACAAAATAAACAAAAAATAACTGATTGCACCTCTAACTAAGGGATTAATTTGAATGATATTCCAGTGCTTCTGTATGTGAGCTGAAAATATTTGGCCAGTGCAGACCTCTGTATGTAACAGTTAATCCATGTATCCTGTGAATTAACATTCCTTTCAATGAAGCACTCATGCTGGGACATCTTAAAGTGATCCACTGCTTAGGCAATCCATTCCTCAGCATAGAGCCTCTGTCTAAACTTATATTTGAGAGCAGAGCTTTGTAATGTAAGTCTCTGTTGAACTTGCCTTTAATACGATGTCTCCCCACAAGCGTTATGTAATGTGCTAGCTAATGTGTAAAACCAGAGTCTTTTGTAAGAGAACGCCAATGTTCGGAATAGCATACTACTCTTATTTTACACTGTGTGTATATATAGTTTGTGTATATTTACTGTGGTAGTATATAATTACACTACTGTTCAAAAGTTTTAGGTCGGTTAGATTTAAAAAAAAAATTGAAAGTCTCTTGTGCTCACCAAACCTGTATTTGTTCAAAAATACTGTAGAAACAGTCATATTGTGATCTATTACTACAATTAAAAAACTTTTGTATTTGAATATATTTTAAGACGTGATTTTATTTCTGTTATGGCAAAGCTGAATTTTGGCAGTCTTCAGTGTCACATGATCCTTCAGAAATCATTCTAATATGCTGATTTGCTGTTCAAGACATATTTCTGTTATTATTATTATTATTATTATCAGTTATGAAAACGGTTGTGCTGCTTAATATTTTTGTGGATAATGTATCTTTTTTCACATCTCTTTGATGCATTGAAAGTTCAACAACAGCATTTATTTGAAATGGAAATCTTTTGTAATATTCAAATTCTGTCAATTTAATGTCGTCTTGCTGAATACGTATTCATTTCTTTCTAAAAAAAATATTGAATGGAGGTGTACAACAGAGTTATGGTTACAGTATGAAGTACTGTATACAATGGGCTTGACTTGACCGTCTCTTTCAAATATGATTAATGAACTAGAATTGACTCTTCGCAAAACCCGCCATCTGTTCCAATGCCCGACAACCCATGCGCTCTCATGCCACACATCATGTTCTCATGCAGTGAAAAATACATCGCGGAGCAAAGAGGACACTGACAGCGTATGAAACCGTTTCATATTTAAAATATTGTAATTTTTAAAGAAGTTTAAACACTAAATACTTGCGATCCACGACTGCGTTCCAATGCAGCGCATGAATGGAATCCTTATGAAACAAAGCGCCGTTTCTGTTGACTAATATTATTGGCATCCAATAGCCACATAGAGGCGAGGTAGTGGGCTCGTGACTCGTTCACACTTGGTCATCTTGTTATTAAAGAAGTACTAATGATTTTAACTGCATTAGAGTTTATTAGATCATTGTAAAACATGACATGACTCATGCAAGACGGTCAACAGAAAGTTGGCTCCCGCTACTCGCCCCCTTTCAACACTAACAAACAATTCAACAAGGGAAGTAATAAAGAAAACGGAAGTGATCACCTGTGCCCACGTGATTGTGATTAACCAATAAGAAACAACAAAGAATTAATGCACTTACACGTATAGTGGCTCTTTAATGTGTCGTGACAGATCCTTCAAGCGACTCGTGAACCGATCATCTCTTCATACTAGTTCATTTATAGCATCAAATAAACATGAACGGACATCAGAAGGAATGTTGTTTCAAGCGCGGAAAGACATGAGCACACACAAAATTTTTCAAGTTCACCGAGGTTAATCTACTAACTCCCCTGACTGCTCTGTCAGATATAATGGAGGATTCGGGATTATGATTGGTCAGATCGCCTGTCAATCAAACTGTTTGTTGAAGGGTCAATTATGCTTTCTTGACTGACCAGAGCTGCTCTGCAGCCAAAAATGATTTGCCAATAATTACTGTAAAGCTGCTTTGAGACAATCTGCATTGAAAAAAGCGCTATATAAATAAAGGTGACTTGACTGACCATTTTATTAAAAATCAAATGTTTAGACTAAACTTTCAAACAAGCTGTACTAACCAGATGTTAATGAGATGCAACTTGCTGAATTAAACATGCAGCAAGATTGTTTTTCATGCAATAATGCCTTCAGTTTTGCTTACCAGATTAAAGTGTACAGTATAAAGCGTTTACAGTTAGTAGGGCTAGTGTTCCATTCTGAACATATCTAGCGTGTCAAATCATCGTGACTTGTTTCTGCCCCTGCTTTCGTGCTTATTGTAATGGTGCGCATGCGTGAGGGAGGGAGAGAGAGAGAGAGAGAGAGAGCAGGGTTATTGTTAAGCTTAATGCTATTTTATCAACATTGGTATTTGTTTAAATGTTATGTAATGCATATTTTAGTGTGCTTGCAAATGCTTCATGTTTACATGCAAAACCACTGGTGTTTGTATACGTGAAGAAGACCCAGCAGATTGCTAAATGAAGGCTTTTTGGAAAGCTCTCCTAAAAAGGACAAAGTATTTCAGCAGTTTGCTGCAGTAGATTCCCTCACTCTGGCTAACCCACTTCCGCAAATGGTGTTTATACTGCGGTACATTACTCCATTTATCACTCTCTCTCTCTCTCTTCTCTTGTCTCCACTTTACCCCTCTCAGTCTATTTTTTTTCCAGTACACGGTCCTAGACCAAAATAAAACTAAGGAAGTGTCTCTCAGCAGTGTATGAGTGTGCCAGCTATAATTAAGATCTCACAAGACCTTGTTTTGTTTCATTTTTGTACTCGCATGCGCACATAATCATGCTGTGCGTAAATGGACAGGGGGTTTATGGATGTTAAATGTTGAAATATCGAGTTATTATAAAAAGATGAACAGAACTTGCAGGTTCACTTTAAGAAAATAATTTTCCTGTTTTCCGTTTGGCTGTTTTCAGTGACGAGGCAGGGAAAGAGAGCTTGTCTGTCGTCGGCTCCCCCTACTGGATGGCTCCGGAGGTGCTAAGAGGAGAACGCTACAACGAAAAGGTCGAACAGCGTATGATTGGTTACCCAGATACAGGCCAGAGTCCTTTTTAAATGACTGTTTCACCCACATTACTTATCAGATTACTGTTATTTCACAACATCAAGTTGGTGCCATTATTCGCTTTGGTTGAGAATATTGTTCTTTGGCATTGTTGGATTGTATTGTTTTTTTAGAGACTTAAAGGGTTAGTTCACCCAAAAATGATCCTTTCTGTCATTAATTACTCCCTCTCATTAGGCTTTCGGTCATCTTCAGAACCCAAATGAAGATCTTTTTGATAAAATCGCTTTGACACTTCAAAAAGTTCACAAAGAGATCATAAAACTCATCCACATGAATCGATAAACGGATTGAATGTAGAGTAATTGATGACTGGGTGCTCTCACTTTGTTTAATCCAGGTGGACGTATTTGCCTACGGTATCATTCTCTGCGAGATTATTGGCCGGATACAGGCGGATCCTGACTTCCTCCCACGGACCGAGGTGAAAAACTGAACATAATTGCAAAAGCATTTGAGCTTATAAGATGCTTTAAGAAGCTTTGTAGAAACAAGCTTTGTTTTTGTTTTTTTTTTCATTTCATTTTATTTCATTCATGCCTTTTTTTAGTGCTGTTATTCTGAAATGATTTTATTGGTCTATATCTGTTTGGCTCACCCTTCCACCTAGTCTACAAATGTCAAGCTGTCGCCAATCTCATGTACTCACTCAATTTATGAATGTGGATCATAGTTTACTCCATGTGCGATAACAGCCCTGGCAATCAAGCGGTGGGTTATGCTGAGTGAACAAGGGTGTCTAATCATGCTGATAAGTGTAATCATTTGTTGTAAGTCATTTAATAATAGTTTTTTTAGTTATTGTACAACCAAACGCAACCATTAGTCAGGGTGATTTATTTCTACTGTACAGCTTGTTCTCCACGCAGTGGTAATATAGCTGTGTACCTTTTTTCTTAATGCTGAAATAAGGTGGTGATTCTATGTTTCAGGACTTCGGTCTGGATGTGGAGGCTTTTCGGCTGATGGTGGGAGACTGTCCACCTCATTTCTTTAACCTCACGGTCATCTGCTGCAGTGTAAGACCTCTTATCTACTGTCATGACAGGTCGCACATTAATATCCATCGTCCCCTGCAGATCTCACATGCTGACACATGTTTATGGTTTGTGCTTAGTCGAGTTTTCCTGTCCAAGTATACATGACATAATGCGTAATCAAATGTTTCAAAGATGAAATTCACATCTTTCTGGAGCAAGCACACTATACCAGGGTAAATTGTGGGGTCAATTGTAGTCATATTACATTACCGACCTCTGTTGCCATAGGAAAGTGTAACTTGGATCATGTGTGACCACAGTATAGCTTTAATGGCATTGAATCACTTTGAGTTTTACAACTGCCAATCACTGAGAATACCATAAAAATTCATTTTTAGTGGCCTAATATTCCCTGACGTTGTAAACTCCCGGTATATAAATATTTAATAGCAAACACATTGAAGATTACCAGAAAGGCTGTCGGTTCATTAAGCAATTAGCATACTGAAGCATCTCCTCCATTGACATCCATTATTAAAAAAAAAAAAAAAAAAAAAAAAAAGGCCTTTTGTCCCTTGGCCGGGAGACACGTTTTCCTGTCTCTTTTTTGCTTGTCTTGGAGGCTCTGGTCTAATTCACATGCATAAATGCTGGTAAAAGCCAAACTACGAATGAATTATTCAAGTCTGTTAGTCTGAATTTTGAAAAATGTGACCAATTTTAATCAGTCAAAAGTGTTTGCATGACATTTTAAAAATTCTGAATTTTATGTCCAGATGAACCCAGACAGTCGACCCTCATTCACCGAGGTGGTGGCAGAGCTGGAGAAGAGAGCGCGTGATCCGGAGCAGAGTGAATTTATGGGGCCTGATGTACAGGGTGAGTTTACAAGTTTATCCAAATTTAGTTTGGGATTTTTAGGAAATAAAATTCTTAAATATCTTTTTAGTTTCTATATTACATTTTTTTTTTTTTTTTTTTTTTTTTTTGAAATCTGTTTTATTTTTCCCCAAATTCTTTTTTTTCTGGATTCAGTCTTCAAAAAGTATGTCTAATTAATTGCTATCATGAAACTTTTACAATTTAACAGCAATTTATTAAACGTTTTTTTTTTTTTTTCCCAATTTTTTATTTTTCCCTCATTCCATGTTTTTTATGTTATTGGCTTAGTTAAATTTTATTCAAAAAGAATGTTTAATTAGCTCAATTAATAAAACTTTCATAATTTGATATTTATTTCATTATTATTATTAATAACAATTCCATCTGCGTTTTCCACTCATGAAAATCATTGCCGTACACTAATTTAATAACTAAAGTATTGTAGTGGCTCAAACTGAGCCTTAAATTTGTTTGTCTCTTCCCTTTCAGACCAGTTGTCAACAAACACAACACCTTTGAGTCAAAAGCATTCTCTAGACATTCCCGCCTACCAGCGTCTCTGCCGTAGCAAGTCCGACGTGCTTCTCCCTCCGTCCCCTCTCGCGACTCAGACCACACCGATACGCGTCAACCCCTTCTCCCAGCGCCAAGACCTCAACGGCGGCCGCATCAAGCTCTTCGACACCCCCAGCAAGTCTGTTATTTCCCTCACTTTTGCTCTCCCTCCACCTCCTGACCCCAGCATCCCTGTCTCCGGTGACAAGGGCCCGCCCCATTTTCACAGACGCTGCCAATCTCTGCCCTGCACGCCAGAAGACATCCTGTCTTTACGTGGCACTGGTGACCATGAGAAATGCAAGAATAACCGAAGCGTTCCGGACACCGATGTAAATCCAGTCAACGGAAATATGTCGGACATGGGCAGGGACAGTGTGTTGACCATGAGCAGCGAGAGTATTCCTGACCTGCCTAACATTAGTGAGCTTGTTGCTGCACCTGTTGAGGATGACAAAGAGAATCTCGAAATGAGAGCTCAAGAAACTGTAGCCGATGACTCGGGTCTCCAGTTAGATCTAGAGTTGATGTCTCCACACAAATCAATGTTAGAGGAGAATGTTCAGGAGCCTATGGACTGCACCAGCTCTCCGGATACACTAGATGGCGCCAGCGCTACTTCAACCAAACTCTTCTCAAATGGTTGGAGCTGCCCGGTCTCCAACGGACCTCCCTCTTTACCTCCGTTACAAGACACGGACAACAACAACAGCACCATACCTAGAAATCGATCTCTGGGATGGGGAGATAACAACTCCAACGGTGCCGCCACCCCCCTTACGCCTCCGGAACAGGATGAGGTCATATCCTGTCCGGGTTGCTGCCTAGCAGGGATGAGTTTCCCCTCCATTTGCGCACGTGGGCCTCGGCAAAACCCCTACAAGAACTTGAATGGCGACGCGGCTGGGAAAAGGCTCCTGTGCAAAGCATTGCCGCCCTCGCCCACAGAGACGAACATTGCTCTGCCCGGCGCAGGGACATAAATTATAACTGCGTGGTGAAGCGCTACATTTAAAAAGGATGCTACTGCTTAATGCACTTGACCTGAGATCGAGCTCATCTTGCGTATTATTGTTTCGACTAGGTAGATCATTAAGTATTCTGATCTTGCGTCCTAGTCCTCTAAACTTGAACACTCCCGTAGGTTTTAATGCCTCTCTAATGACATGTTGATTATATTTTTGTTATTTTTACTATTATTTGAAAGTTTCTGAAAATGCTTTGAGTGGAGAAAAAATTATGTATTATTTTATTAATGACATTAAATGACATGAGCTAGCAGGCTGTGTTGTCTTTGGAGGATGCGACTCACATTATTTGTGATGTTCTGTGCGTCACATGCTGTAATGGTTGCGAAGTCTACCCAGGGTTAAATGAGTCTGTGTTGAGAGAGTATATAACTGAATACATAGGTCTATAGACATACAAAATCTTACTGACCCCAAACTTCATTGATATACAGTATATTATATATTTAACAAACCCTGTAATTCATGGTTGGGTAAACTTTGTAAGAAATCATTTTATTCAGCAAAGATTCTTAAATTGATCAAAAGTGACAGTAAGGACTTTATTACAGAAGATTTGTTTCAATTTGTTTCAACTTTCAATTAATCAAAGAATCCTGAAAAAAAGTGTCTTCATCGTTAATAATAAGTGTTTCTTAAGATCCAAATCTGCATATTAGAATGATTTCTGAAGGATCACGTGATCACAGGAATAAATTAAATGTATTAAAAAAAAATATATATATATATTGTAAATTAATCAAATACATGCAGGCTTGCATTTTTCATTACAGATTATCTATACATTATATGTAATTCTAAAATTGAAATAACGTTTGTAAATTGTTATAGTTAATCTAGATTAACAAAGTGTTTTAACGTCATAGCATTTCCACCAGAGAGTGCTTTTGTTCTCTTCCTCGTGTTTCCTCTCTACGAGTGGGTTTAGTCCCTGTGTGGTTTTGTGGCATCAGTGAAGCTGTGACATCTGTCCTCTTCTCACTATTACTGCTTAGCCTATGAAAGTAAGAGCTAATGAAGTCTCTCCATTCTTTTGTTTAAGGTAAGCTTTTAATGTGTGTGCGTGTTTTGTTTTTTTACTCTACTATAAATAATATTTTACTGTAAAATCTGTACAAAGCTGACTGACAACATCCTTGTATCACATTTTGATAAATACAGCTTTTTTTTTTCTTTTTTTTTTCTTAAAATAGCGTGCAGTTGTGGGGATGCCTGTCTCTGCCCCAAACTTGTTGGAATATTTCTTTCTTTTGATATTTAATGTAGGTGAGTGTATATATTTTTAGAATATTTTTGTCTCTTGCAATTCTGTATGTTTTCAGTCCACGTCTGCGATACGCACAGGTGCGCCATTTTCTTGTTTTATGCTTTTCTTTTAGAGACTGTGCTCTGTGTCTGTGATGTCAGAGTCCGTACGATCGATTTGGGATGCCATCTTGAGTGGGATTGCCCTCATGCCAACCCTAAGACGACTTATACTGTCGAGGCCAAGACAAACGGGTGAGTCTCATCTGCACACAAAGAAGAGGCTTAGAAACACATGAGTGTGAATGATGTGGAAGATGTTGTTTATAGGAGAAATGAGAGTGAGAAGCGGAGAGCAGAAGAGCGCTGGGCTCAGAGGTGAAACTCTGTGTGGTTTAGCAGAAAACCACAGTCAAACACAATCCAGGCTTATTGCCCCAAAGTAGACAGGCTATTGTTATCGCCTCAGGCGCGCTGTTGGTTTCCTCTGAATCAGAATTGAAAAAGAAAATGACTCACAAACGTTCAAGCTCAATTTGCTCTTTACTCCCTTTTTTTTTTTTTCTTATTTAAATCATCCCCAGTGTAAGTCACGTTTTTAAGAAAATGGAAGTCAGAAATATCGGTTTCACACAGATACAGATGAATGGCCAGATGACCGCCATAAATACATTTTTGGTGTTTTCAAAAAGTGTTCTTGATATTGTGTGTTTTGGCTTGCAGAACATGGAGAAATGTTTCAGGCTGCATCAAGATTTCCCGGCAAAGCTGCGATCTGACACGTCTGTTTCAAAACATAGACGTATACAACTTCGTCAGACTGGGATCAGAAGAGCTTCCTGGGCTGAATGGAACTCTGATCTGTGACCCTATGAACGACTGTCAGTATTAAACCTCAAAACTGTTCCAGATGCTTGCTCAATAAAGGCCAAAAAATGAGGAATGGGGCACAAAGCTTGAAAATTTGCAGATAACCAGCACTGTTTACAAAAAAGAGCGACGGGAATGCATTTGCCAATAATAGATGGCAATGTGCTGAAACTAGTGCTGTTGATCGTTGGCGTTTTTAATATTTTTATATTGTAATTATTTCAACTTCGAGACAGGTGTATTTTAAATATTTGTTTAATGCATGATTTTATGAATGAAGGCCAGTATCACTCATATTAATACTGGTACTGATGTCTCTGAAATGTATTTATTTATTTGAACTAAAACTAATTATAGACATTCAACACTACTGTATAACTAAAAGTTATTTACATCAACATTTATCAGTCTTTTAAAAAATTACTTTTAATTTAAGTAAACATAAAACATAGGCTGAATCCATTTTAGTGTCCTATTTTTCAAACAGGTTGGGAATATACAGATTGAATAAAGTTTTCAAACACTTTACAGTCATCACTGCATAAATTTATGAATCAAATCTTGATTAATCCTATTGATTAAGCAATAATTTTCTTTGTTACCTTTTTAGGCTGCTGTGACTTTTTTTATTTTCAGAATACAACAAATACAGCATAACATAAAGTGTTGCAATGTGTGACATTAATTGGTAACAGAGGATCGAAAAATATTTTAAACATGTTTGTCTTGGGGCGCCTGAATGATTTAAAACCATTTGAGCCAAATTATGACGGGAAAAGCAAATACCTTAATTGCATTAAACATTTCTAATCTGATTTAAACTGGAAAAAAAAAATCCCATGCGTTAATCGCAACGCGCTAATTTGACAGCACTTGCTGTCCAATGAATGCACATGATTAGACAATAATGAGTTAAAATATGAATAATTAATTAATCGCAGTATGTTGCAATTTCTCTTAAATTGTTAAGATTGTACCTTTTAATATGTTTTCTTCTTTTTTTTTGCCAGCGGCTGCCACATTCAGCCCCCCCAACATAAGCATCTCCATGGACAATGGAAGTCTCTGGGTGAAGGTCATTTTTCCATGTGCTCCATCCAATTTTTGTACAAACAAAGATTTGGAGATGGCTTGCCCCTGTCCCATTGAGTTATTTGAAAGCCTCAAGACCACAGTCACTCTATACAACAAACAGAACCTCTCAGACACACAGGTGCACAACTCTCGTCTTTACGTCACTTTAAGCCCATTTTATTATTTTGCTCTAAATGACCGAGTGTTCACTTGTTTTAATTTTCTTGAAGACACGCACAGATGAAGTGATTGAGGGAATCCCATTCAAGGTGGAATTTGGTTTTCTTAGACCAGGGCAAGAGTACTGTGCTGTGGCCAACTTCACAGCTGAAAATGGACTGGCCTCTTCTCCCATGAGCCTCACGCAGTGTGTATACATGCCAGCAAAGATCGGTGCGCGTAATTACTACTCAAAGTGTTCATACTTATTACTTATGTGGTATAATGACGGAGTCAGTGCTGGGTAGATTACTTAAAAATAGTTATCGGTTACGGATTAAAAATGAAATGTATTTGGTAAGATAATCCTTTCAGATTACTTTTGACCTAACTTGCTCATCACATTAATTTGATAGTCTTGTTCCAAAGAGGAAGAGAATATATTGCATTCTTTGTTCTAATCACCATCATGAAGTGCATTAAATATTACATTACGTCATTGTATCACAGAGCTGCGGGGTTTAATGAATAATTCATAATTTCAAATTGCATCACATCAGAGAACCGTGAACTTAATTTTATTTGTTAATTTTTATTATTGCTCTCATTTTAATATTGAGCTAACTTATTAACTTAAAATCTCAGTGAGTAGTTCAAGTAAATATATTAGATCAAAGTTCAGGGAATGGAGATATGCAAGGTAAGACGTTAGACAGGGACGACATAAACATGTAATCGCGTGTTTCATGTGTTTGAAAGACAAAACCCTTCCAAAGAAAGTAATACATGGTTAAACGACTCACTGAGTGACAATTCAAATAATGAATGTGTTCATCAGGAGCTGATTAAATATGCAATGTTGAGGAAAAAACTTCTTAAAAGTGAAATGATATCTGTAAATCTAGTGATCAAATGTTTTCAGAGTTGGGCATGTGACTGGTGTGTGTGTGCAATTCCACAAACCTGGAAAACCTTCTGAACGTATACATGTAAAAAAATCAAAAGGTGAGAAAACTTAAAAGTTAAGGCAACCAGCTTCAGGAGATTTTTGAGTTTGTTGTAAGTGGAATCTCCTGAAGCTGGTGGCCTCAAACGTTCAAGTTTTCTCAACATTTCTTTTTTAACAGTGTATAAACATTAGCCTTAGTAGAGAGAATCAATGAATTATAAACAATTTATTGCCATTGTAAGAATAACATGTAATCAATAAAAACAAAACAAGTCTGATTACGAGTAATTAAAAAAGTAATATAATTTAATTACATGAACTTCATTTTTGGAATTACGTTCATGTAATCCGTTACTACCCAGCACTGGAGGCAGAACACACTTATTTATTTGCATATGTTTGTTCAATATTTGTGTGTGTGTGTGTGTGTTCTTCAGAAGGCCTCGTCATCATGATTGTGTCTGCTGTTCTCATTGTTCTTGGCCTAATGATATTTCTGCTCTGGAGAAACTGTGCATCTTCTGAACGCCCCTTGCCCAGATCTTTGGTACTGGATTTTATGTTTTAGCAATATTACATAAGCATGATTGTGTGTTATTGCTTTTAAGTTATGTAAAAAAAAAAAAAAAAACATTTGCAGAGAACATTGTTTTGGTTGTGCTTCAGCTCTGCATAATAATAATATAATAAGATAATGCGATATA
Source organism: Opsariichthys bidens (assembly GCA_037194245.1). NCBI lineage: Eukaryota > Metazoa > Chordata > Actinopteri > Cypriniformes > Xenocyprididae > Opsariichthys > Opsariichthys bidens. The sequence continues at coordinate 2,469,883 of CM074280.1, forward strand.
GTGAACTCTGTTAGTGAGTTATACAGGGACGGCCCAAGCTTTAAGGGGCCCTAAGCAGCACTTTATTTGGGGGTACCTTGGTTAAAATAACTTAAGATAAACCATATCTTTTTGTTTATAAAAAAAAAATGTAATGGACAAAGCGGACAGTATTAAATGAAATACTTAAATAATGACATGAAATGAACCGATCAGATAGATCTGTAACAAGATAACAATACTAAATGTGTTAACATTAAAGTAATAGTTCAAGAAATGAATACAGGTTTGGAACAACAAGAGAGTGAGTAAATAACGACAGCTCTGATACCTTCTAATGCAGAATCATTGCGTTGTATTTTCCGTTTGTTTAGTCTGTCACTATCCAGCATTCAATGCATTTATGAACTAAGTGCTATATTTTTAATCTCAGGTGTTTTACAATTATTGTGTTTCCAGGCTTTGCTTCAAGATCTGGAACTTCAGAAAGACACATTCGTTGACTCTTGTGAGGCTGCACCACACGAGAGCTCTGAGGGTGACCGTGTTTCCGTTGTATCCTTCTGTGACTTCACATTCACGTTCAACCAGCCATCTTACTACTACAACTCCCAAAGCATGGACAAAGGGTATTACACAAGCCCCATCCTGCATGATCCGGACTGCATCGAGGAATCTGTGGAGTCTGGAGAGTTGGGCATAGAAGTCCAAAACGACAAGTTCCATCTGTTTCCATCACATCCGGCTCGCCATGCAAAGGTGGGATGTTCATATCAGAATCAGTGTGAGGAGACTCCGAACATTCCTCTGAGCTCGGTGCAAGTGAAACGCTCTCAGCAGGACGAGATGTCAACTGAAGACCCGGAGTGGTATGGAGATGAGATGTTTAAAACTGAACACGAGACCAATGAAAAAGAGCCCGAGCAAATTCAAACTACTGATGTTTCTTCCCAAAAGGCTGAATACATTTAGTTTTTTTGTTTGATTTTTAATACCTGCTCTTTTAGTGCTATTAGTCCAGAGAAGGGCCATCAAGAGCTTCAGCCCCTTCACCCACCATTGCCATTATTGTCATAGTCGTGATGAAACAGAAGGAGCAACAGATCTTTTCTTCTGCATTGTGACGAACAATACATCTGACTGTTGAAAAAGAAAAAATGCAGGCCAGGGACTTGGTTGCTGATCGCATTTTGGGACGTGGACATTGCACTCAAAAATAGAGGCAGGGGAAAGGTTTAAACGGACTAAATGATGGGAGAAGTCTGCCATACGTCGCCAGAGAAGGGAGCCGTTTTTGCTTAAAAATGTTTGACTAAATTTTAAATGGATGAATCATTCACAATAAGATAGATAACATGCATTTGTATAGCGATAATAAATAGTTTTAATTGTAATTTCATGTAGACTTCAGTAGTATCATATCCTCCACTTTAGGTCAAATGGAGTTAAGCACGTACTCCCTTTACTGTAGGGTGAAATGTGTCACTTCTTGCACATTTCTCATGGTCAAACGTCGTTGACCTGAATCTAGCAGTCGTTATTATTGCCAACACACAATCCAGTGACTCATTCAAATCAGCAGAGTGCTATAAATCCTTATTCTGTCCCTATAAGCAGCAGCAGCAGCAGCAGTTATTTTCGGCTAACTGTAAGGTATGATTTCTGTATGGCTCCATTCATTGTTTTCACTTTTGTTTTTTGTTCCATATTTTTTACTTCTGACTCAGAGTTGCCCCATTTTAACTCATTTTCTACGGACCATGTCCACAACTAACTATGCTAAGGTGCACAGTTTCTGCTGATGATTCCGTTCTCTGTTCCAGTGTGATTTCTGGTTCTGGAAAACGTTGCTTGTATGTTGCAATGTATAGAATTATGCATGGTTTTTTCAACATGTAGAATTCTGGCACTGTAAAACATTAAAATGAGTTAAATAATGCAAGTTAGAAAGAGGGAAATTGTTTGACTTGTCTTTTCCTGAAGCCATAATTATGTGGTGGCGAATATACCGCCTCCAAACTGATTTCTAAAAGCACAGATATTTACTGCCATTTCACTCAACAGATGACTCGAGTTTTAAATGTCAGGTTTCTTGTTTACCAAACGTAGCGGGGTGGAAAAAATTCTGCATTGGTTAAGTTCAGCTTTAATAAACCACAGCCCACAAGCCTGACAAACATGCATACAGTACATCCATCTTAGCCCAACAAAAATAAGAAATGCATAAACCTGTACCAAATATCATTTTGTAGTACTGTTTTGTTTATGTGCATGTATTTTTCTTCAATAGTGGTATCATTAATTGAATGAATTTTGTGACTAAGGTTCAGTAGTTTAATTGCAAAAACAAAAAAACTGGAGACTTGCATTAAAGTTGCTCAGTAGAATAACCCCTAGAACCAATGTAGTACAAAAAAAAAATATAATATGCATAATGCATTGGAAAATTACTATACATAGGCTGTGTAATAAAGCTGTATGAGAAAACTCAGGAAATGTGATTCACCAGCTGACTCACACACAGATCCTCGTCCAGAGAAACCTTTAAAACCCTATATGCATCAAAAACAAAAAAAAAAAAACCTGACCCTAACCAACGGTTTCATATACGTATTGAATGTCCTATTGTTAAAAAAACCCATTAAGTCTGTATTAGCAGATGTCTTTGTTTAGTAATGAGCGTTAAAGTGAATATACTTTAAAATGAATACAGACCAGTAAACATGCTAAAGTTGGAATCTTTAATTTGGCTGTATTTTTTTTTTTACATATACAGTTAATTTTATTTTATATATACAAATATATTCAGTAGAGTCAAGACCTGGTGCATGAATGGTTCATGGTGAAAACACGTCATTAGTGTGGCCTTGGCACATGTCCTTTTCTCTTGACTATCATTCAGTTGTTGCTCACCGATTATATGAGAACCAGGCTCCATGACATCACCTCATCTGCGCCAATACTGTGGATTTTAAATATAAAACATTAGTACAAGACCAATATGTCATCTACGCCAATGAAATGGGACCGCTATTCGGCCATTTATCAGTAGAATCTGTCAAATCATGGCTGATTTACAGAAGTGGGAACTCTGTAAAAGCTGTAAAGATTTTTTTAAACACGAGGCATAGTACTTTGAAATAGAAAATTGGGCATCATACACTTTCAAGTGGTATGGTTACTCTTTATTTTGATTGTCCACTTTATAAGTAACTTTACTACTACATGTCATCTACTCTCAGAGTATTAGCAGGTTAGTAGAATTATTTGACTGTTGGGGAGCATCAAAATAAAGTGTTCGCAGATATTAAGCAGAGAGTTTACTAATACTCTAATGACTGCTAGTTAACATGTAGTTGCAAAGTTACTTATAGTTAATAGAATTTCTGCAGTGGACAATGAAAATAAAGAGTAACCAAACTACTTGAAAGTGTATGAAGTAAATAGAATGTGTTAGGTGGACTATCGAAATCAAGTATTACCAACTGTTCTGAACACAACAAACTGAGAACGCAGGAAATGGGCACTTCATTGCTGGGAGACGCATAAATGAAAACAATTTACGTTCTAAAATTGGCTCAAAATGTCAAATATGTTTGTTGTTATCTGGATGGAAGCTAAAAAAATGGTCTTGGCTGTAATGCACAATGTGATTTTGTGTGAAATCTGCCAACCCTGAGACTGCCCGAAATCTGCAAACTGGCCCTGAACTTTGGCAAATAGCGTTAATTCATCCAGACTGCAAATCTAGGGGAAATCTGGGCAAAGTTGTTTTTCAGCATTTAGCAGCACATGTCAAAAATAAATTGAATTTTATGTATATATATATATATATATATACTATATACACACTACCATCCATAGAAATGAGAAGAGTAACAGAACAAACCAAGGACACATACACACCTGTGCAAATTTGTGTATCTGCTCAACCACTGCAGCAAACAAAGCCCCTACACTCTCATCAATCAGACTCTGCATATAATGCACCGCTTCCTCATCTGAAAGGTCCAACCGAAACTTGTCCTGAACCTGCAGTAGGAGAGGCAGAGAATGAACAGGTTCAAATCTTACAGCTCATTTTGTTCTTCCTCTGAAATTTTGGGGCCAAACATTTAGGACCACACACACACCTTTTTTACAGTTTTGTCAGGCTCCAGTGCAATGTCCGGAATATTCGCATCCACCATCAGAGAGAACAAATTCAGAATGAGATTGGAGTATCTGCATATGAGAACCAAAGCAGCGAAATAAAAGTTATGATTTCATGTCAGACATACAACATCTAAGAAGTGGGTCTTATTTAACTTGCCTGCGTAGGTGCAGGAAGGCAGTGTAGCACTGTTTCCTGAATTCCTGGTATTGTTCGCTCTGCATGCCCCCCATCCCTTCCACCATCTCCTTGCTCAGCTTCATAGGAGGTGGCAGGGGTTTAGGGTCCCGACCCAAAATATACCCAAAATCGATATGAAACAGCTTTCCTGCAAGCCAGAGACACATTTCAGCACCGCCTATCTGTTTTTTTTTTTTTTAGTGCATACAGTCATTGAAAGCTGCGGTGCATTTATTGAGTGTACCAGTCTTTGTGAGAAGTAAATTGTCTAGATGTCTGTCTCCAACCCCTAGGATGTAGGTGATGACACAATAGCCCGCTGAAAAGTATATCATGATTAATACATTTAAGTAATGATTCATATAAATAATTAATAAAGTACTACTGGAATTGCAAACTGAATCTCACCACAGCTTTTAACGTACGTGTCCATGACTTCAGAGCTGATGCCATATGGGCCCTTATCATTCGGAGCGTGCTTTCGAAAGAAACTCTGCATGGAGACAATTAACCAAGAGAAATTATTTTTCTTTAGTTATTTTACTAACAGTTATATTGCTTATATTGAAAACTGAATAAAATATTACTTTTTATTTTAAAATATTACAATAAAAAGTAATATTTTTATTTAAAGTCATTTCTTTCCTATTGTAACATACAACCAAGTGAAACGGCTTCTAGAATGAGAAAAATGTTGAGTGGCATTTGATATCGTTCTTTGTGAATTGATTGGATCGTTGGACGTTGGCCGTTGCTAACTAAATGCGTGCCGATCTGAATGCCAGTTTGCAGCCAGCTGTAGAGGATATACAGCCCCACTCTCCGCCGAGACATACGTCATAAAGAGAAGAGATGTCGTTTTGAGCGGGAGGTTAGGTTAATGTTTTTGATCAAAGATTATGAGATTTAACCCTCTGGTGCTCTTCCAGTATTGGTCAAAAATGACCTTTTTTATTATTATTCATCAATGGCATGAATGTACTATATTTTACTTTAATAATGTTTTTTTATTTAATACTTTTATTTTAAAAGGAGATTTTATGGTACTAAATTATATTTATGCTATACTTATAATCCATTTTTTTGGCATAGGCCTGAATATGAAATATCCAACTTAAACCATCATAAATTTTGAATGTTTTAGAGCTCAAACTTAATTACACTTGACAGTAAAAAAAAAAAAAGTTTTAAAAGATTAACTTAAAGTTACAGAATTTTATGTTTATTATGAAAAATGCACACAAAAAATACTATTTTCAATTTTTATATGACATACATATTTCCAAAAATACATTTTACTCTTAAACTGCGAGAAAAAGTTCCAAATCGGAGCTTTCAGTAAGATTTTATTTGGGTGCAGTACCAAAAGTTCTCACTGGATGAAATTCATCTCCCGTTCATTTACAATGTGATCATTTTTGAGTGCGAGGAGCACAAGTGTGACTTTTTTTTTTTTAGGACCATTTAACCTTTTGGAATCATGTCCATGATTTTTGTGTGACTATTCCGATGAAGTAAAAAAAAAAAAAAATTTTTTTTTAAGGGTTAAAAGGAAATAATGATATACATTTGATATACATAGTTTACAATCATTTCTATTTAGTATCTGCGCTAGGCCATATCATGTTTTCAATTTTATTTCCAGGAATATGATCATCTAATGCAGGCGTGTCAAATCCTGCTCCTTGTGGGCGACATTCCTTCAGATCTTAGCTCCAACACACCTGCCTGGAAGTTTCGAGCAATCCCGAAGACCTGAAGATTAGCTGCTGCAGGAGTGTTTAATTAGGGTTGGAACTAAACTTTGCAGGAAGGTGGCTCTCCAGAAGCAGGACTGCACAACCGTATTGTATCGCATTACCTGAATGTTGCCTTCAGTCGCCAATACCTCAGCCACAGGCACTGACTGCACAAACTGCATAAAACCTGCAGACAAATCATAGACATCCAGTGTGAAATGTGCATTGACCGGCTCACGCTTTTGCTCGGCATACAATAGGTGAAGCAGTACTGACCATGTTTGGTGCTGGTCGCCAGAACTTTGTACGGAGTCAACTTTAGGTCCAGATTCTCTTTCCTCAACAACTGTTGAAGATAAGAATGTTGAGAAAGTTAACAATCAACTAAAAATTCCATTACGACTCAGTTTTTTTCAGTGGTAGCATTATATAGAACAAAAGAATGCTACAAAGAAAATGTTTGCTATGAATGAACCATGTGTCCTGTTGGTACACTGTGAGAAGATGTGATGAGATCTTCGGACCTTATCCATGAGTGAAATGATCTGCAGGATGAGCTGGTCCTGTCTCAGGTCATCTCCATGTTTAAAGATGACTGGATATTGCTCCCCATCCTCGGTCTTAAAGATGAGCTTTGCTGGCATCAGAGCACTCTGAAAAACAGAAAAGCTGCGGTCAGCGGTGGATGGATGCATGCGAGATGTAACGGATATAAATGATGCAAAATACTTGCAATACAGGAATATGGCCTGGGGTGTCGGCGGAGACTGCGTGAAGTAGCTCATCCTTTGTGAAGACCTTACCGAATCATCAGCCAGTGTCACATATCCCAACAAACCATCCCATACCGGTGTGATCATAAGATCTTAAACTAGATGGAACTGGATTAAATATTTTGACTGTTGCGATTCCAAATCGGTTTAATGACCCGTAACTCTGCCTGAGTATCGGACAAGTGTTCACTGTTGGCCAGAGGAGAACTGGCCCCCCGACTAAGCCTGGTTTCTCTCTCCATTTGTTGGAGTTTTGGTTCCTTGCCGCTATTGCCTTTGGCTTGCTTAAGTTGGGGACACTTGCTTGATATTCAGCAGTGTTTTTGATATGCCTGCATTGGCGCCGTTGTATGCGAACTGAGCTGAGCCGGACGATTACGTCACTGTTTTCTCCAGTGCTGATATACCTAAATTAACTAGACTAATAACTACTGATATTTGCAACGGAATGAATCAATAATATATAGAATAAGCTGCACAATGACACCATTTTCTAATTAATGTAAAGCTGCTTTGCCACAATTTGCATTGTAAAAAGCGCTATATAAATAAAGATTAAAAAAAAAAAAACCTTAAAGAGCGTTGCAGTCTCAGGTATGATGCCTTTGATGCGGATTTGGGGTTCCAGAGGGAGAGGGATGGCCTCGATCTCTGACAGATTCACCTTCTCATTATCAGCCAACAGGCTCTGTAACCGCTCTGTCTGTCAAGTGACAGAAAAAAAGAAATGTCACAAGTACCTTTACAAATGAACTGATTCCTTGTGATCTACAGAAGATATTCTGCCATGTTCCATACCTTTTTCTTGCGGTTTCCGCTCTCTCTCTGAACGGCCTTCATGAGTTGTACAAGTCTGTCGACAAACGTCTGCTGTGAGGCCAGAAGGGAGCGCATCACTCTTACACTCTTATCACCCTGGAAATGGACATAAACATCACACGTTATTTGAAATATCTTTTATTTAAACACTTACCATCTATTTACTTTAATGAACAAATTCATTTGTAATATAATCAGACAAAATCCCTTTTTGTATGCACTTTGAAAGTACTGTGGTAACTAGGCAAAATAAAAGCTCTCTTCTGCGTAAATCTGGGATTTGATCCCTTTGCGACTGTGACAGATGGCATTAACCGTGTATTAAACATCAAACATCTCCTCGTTGGTTGTGACTGTCACATCATGTAGCAGTTCTGTACGCAGTGAAGACATATATTGCTTGAGCATCGAGTCTGGTTAGGTACACTAGTGTTCGAAAGTTTGTCGTTAGTAAGATTCTCTCTCATATATATTTAGCAAGGATCCATTCAACTGATAAAAATGACAGAAAAGACATTTATAATGTTATAAAAGATTCTGTTCATCAAAGAATCCTGAAAAACATTGATATTACAAATAAATGTTTTTTGAGCATATTAGAATGATTTCTGAAGGATCATGTGACACTGAAGACAGGAGTAATTTCAGCTATGCCATCACAGAAATACTTTTTTATTTATCATCATTTTTAAACATACTAAAATAAAACAAAAAAAAATAATGCTTCCATGGTGAAATCTTTGCAATCTCGTACAGACTCTTTTGAACAGTGGTGTATCTGTTGTCAGTCATGTGGGTTCAGATTGTGAAGGTACCTTGAGGAGAGCCTGACTGAAGCGCCTCATTACATTGAGGTACATGTCGTGGGTTTTTGGGTCTCTCTGCTGGGTGTCTTGATCCTCACACTCCACTATTACATACCTGCAGCAGTAGAAGACGATATCCAAACATTTCTGTTAGTTTTGAATCTTACATATAGAGTCAGTGGAACTGCCGAGAAGTCATTCACACCTCGTTCCATTACTCACCAGTATAAATAGTTTGCCAGCGTGGAGTTTTTGCAGGCACGTGATATCAGGAAGGTGCACAGATCTTGCTGTGGATCACAATGGAAATACACACCATTATATAATCTCCACATCCACTTCATCTAAAATGAACTGGTTTACATCCACTAACTTTTTATTTTACACTTACCTCTAGATTTTCACCATCTGTTCCCTCTTTGCCTTTCTGTCCACTGGGCATCGCAGCGATGACCGATGCCATCTGGGAACTGAACAATAAAGTTTAGAAATCTAACTGTACATATATTAAGTATCTCTGGAAAGATGTTGTGATTCTAGGAAAAGAAACGTATAATTGTTTTATGGGGCAATGTTCACATTTCACAAAGACACATGTTCTGTGAGCTTGCAGCTGACCTGTCTAGATCTCCTATTGTCGAGCTCTCTGCCAGAACCCCCTGACTGTCTCTCTTACTGGCAGGCTCCAAACCACCCTGGATATCATTGAAGTTCTCATATTTCAATGCCTGAACCAGCTGGAGCAAGTACATTAGCAGATCCTACAAGGAATTACAAAGAGAGATTGGGTGCATCACAATTAAAGAGTCAGAAAAATAATCAGAATTAAATGTTTCTGCAGGAATCAGGTTCCTCTAATGCATGAATCTTTTAGTTGTCCCAAAAGATTCCCATTGGTACTGGTGTGTGTAATTAGAAAGTATAAAATAATCGGTAGCACTTTATTTTACAGTCCTGTTCCCCATGTACAAACAATATACCGGTAATTACAATGGGTAATAACTAGGTACTAAATCTTTACAGCTTTAGTTCACCTAAAAATAAAATTTCTGCAGACTATCAGCCGGCTCCTGCGTCGGCGTCACACACATGTCGTGGTGCTCACGTGAACTGTGTCAATTACATAGGAGACTGACGTGGTAGAGAAGAAATTGTTGAATAAAGTCATTATTTTTGTTGTGTTTTTGCACACAAAAAGTATTCTTGGTTGAACCACAGTAGTTTTAATGCTGTCTTTCCTACTTCTCTGGACCTTGAATGTAGTATGCGTTCTTTCTATGGGAAGTAAAAAAATCCTCTTCATTTGTGTTCTGAATGAAGGTCTTGCAGGTTTGGAACAACATGAGGGAAAACTGAAAACTGAATGACAGAAATTTCACTTTTAGGTTAACCAACCCCTATACGTAAGCTTAACCCCAGTAGTTACCTTATACTATTATCTAGTATGTTCTTAGGCAAGTACACATACTGTGAAATAAAGTGCAACCAAATGATTTGACGCACAAAGATTTGGTACAAATATCTACACCACTGACAATGTGACTAACATGCACTCAAACACCGAGACTCGTACCTCATCGTCAGCTTGCTGCAGCCTCGCGACAGCGTAGCGTCTGACTGTGGGGTTGGTGAACTGAGAGGAAAGCAGTTCCAGGGAATCCTCCACATCCATCGGCCGCCACTTTCCAAGCAGCTCCAGGGCCTGTTTGGCCTCCTGGGGCAGATCCCAGTTCACACACTTCAGGAACTTGGTCAAAGCCTAAAAACAGACCCACAATGAGATTGCGCCTTGGACACAGATTAAGACTGCAGGGACAAATAAACATGAAACATAAAATAATTCATTTCTTTCTTACGGACCAAAAACTTTTGAATGGTTAGTGTCCATGCGCTCACTCACCTTTTCTTGTGTGGTGAGGTAGTATCTAAACTTCCATACAAGGTCCTGTTCCTCAGAGCTTAGCTGTTTAGTGGGTGGGTAGCTCACTATGATCTATGACAGTTAAATATATACATGTTAAAAACACATTTGCAGAGATTTCTCATGGACATCTTTTTCTCTGCATCACTAACATTGAGTTGATCACGTGTGGCTGCATTGGGTTTGAGATCGTGGTCAGACGGTCCGCTGCGTAAACTACGGGCCAGTTTATGATGCTTACTCTCCACAAGGTTCTCCTGCAACAGAACACCAGCACCATCAAGTACTCAAGTACTCCTGACTTTGTCATCTAACACCAAAAGTATTTTTTACATTACCAACCCATGGACCTAATTAAATTAAGTTTGTTTGTTTTTATTTTTCACTCACCATGCACATCTGAGGATCGGGGACTTTCACAATGTCTGAGCTGGTCGGCAAAGGGGAGGATTCGTCTGCATCCTGAAAAGAGAGTCACTGAAATTTACATGGCCTTTTAACCACACTCCTTTTCAAAATCGACTACTAATCTAAAGTCAACATAAAATGGTATTCTCATTTTACTTCTGGAACAAAACAAGTTTGAAAAAAAAGCTTGAGAATGATTTTTTAAGTAGTTATCGCTGACTGATGATTTACAGTTAAATTGTGTTTTTTTTTGTAAGGAAAACAATCAAATTCAGCTTCACAAGCTACAATACTTTTTTTTTTTATAACTAACTAATACGTTATTACTTATTATATTAACCGCATTAAATTACTCTAGTAGCAATTGGTAAGATTTTTGAAAAGCTGCTATACCAACAACAACCATAAGCTAAAAATGCTTAAATAGTCCTTTGGCTATCAGTTAACATTAATATCACAGCCTAGTCAACTAAAAATTGAAGCAAGGCGGATACGTTTTGGTGAATCGTGCATTAACCGGGAAAGGAAACATGGTTATTTCGATTGACAATAATGACAATAACAAAAAAGGATGTACCTTTTCGTAATAGACAATGCTGTATTCTCGTTCTCCACTTTTGACACGGGGGAATTCCACCATTAGGTACATAAAATTAGAGCTGCGTTTCTCACTCTGTAGAGAAACAACACAAACATTCTGAATCATCTTAATTTGACATGGTTGGGTTATAGTTTAGTAGCTCTACAAAAGTTACAGTGATGCCACATTTTTAGACCCCAAACCCACTCACCTCATTGATCATCTCAATCTCTCTGAAGGTCAAGCGATCCAGCCAGTCTACTTTAACCATGTGACCCTGACGATGAGCTTTTGTTAGCTGGGAGAGACAGAGGCAAAGAAAGAGAGAAGAAAACTTAAAGAAAAACGAAGACCAGTTCCACCAAGACCTTGTGCGCGCAATCTTTTAGCCAATCACATGACAGCGGCGTGTCAGCCAGCAAGAGTCTCGCACACAAAAACTCCCATTAGCAAAGGAAACTCAGTGGGTGCCAGTACAAAGTAGTAGCACACTAAGATGACTCAGGCTTCTCTAAACAAACCGTTAGTAATAGTTAGTACAATAACACATCTCATCAAGGCCACCAAGAGTCTAAGAGGACTTTGTTTAACCAGCCGTACTCGTGTTTTAGCGGCTGATCATAACGTCCATAGCATTTCAAGGAATGTTCCCAGTTCAAAACAAGTTAAGCTTTATCAACGGCATCCACAACAAATCAATCAGACTCAGATCAATTATCCAGGACAACCATCTTTTTGTTCACTCAGTAGATTTTTCAAAATTGTCCATTTGACGTAGGACTGTTCTCCAAGTGGATGAATGTCTGATTATACAGTACAGAAACGACTGGTGTGAACAGAAGTTTTGGAAAACTTTTACACAGTCATAACAGGAGTTGAAAGATTTCGTTGAAAGACGTTAAAAGTGAAGTTGTATTTGACCTCCTCCTACTTTTTAAAAAAAATTCATTTCTGGACAAATAGAGAATCACGATTTTTTTTTTTTTTCATGATTCTCCCACAATTCTTAATAGACAACTTAACAAAATAACATGCAATTCACTAGAGGTTCTGTTAGTTCGGTTCTGACGTACAGGCTTATTAGCTGCAGTTTATTAATAACTATTTAATTAATTTCATTTTTTTTCTTCTCAATCTGTATGAATGAATGATTCAATGACTCGCTTATAAATACAACATATTTTTGAACAAATCTCAAATGAGTCGATAACAAATATATTATTTAACAGTCACTTGTCGCCACCTACTGGTGTAATGATGCAACTGACGCAATCTTTATTTCACGCTACTTTCAAAAAGTTGATTTACTCTATTTTGATCGCTACTGTAGACATCAGTGTTAACATCTTAATTTGAATAATTTTAATTAATTTGATCAAAGAAATAATCATACTGTGTGGTTGAAAAAAATGGAAAGCTGTTTCATGATAACTAACTACTCTCTCTGGGTCAGTGGCAGCGCCGCCAACACAAATTTAAATGTTCACTGTGATTGTAAACTTGTCATAGGTTTAACCGCCATAGCCGATTTGTTGTCATTTAGGAGTAAGATCACGAGGGTGTTTGATTCGCTATCGCAATCTTTTAACGATTAACAGTGTAGCTTTAATTTATTGCGTCATAAAAAGATTTTCTGATGCCTCAATTCCCCCAAACACTTGGTGTGCTTCATAACAGCTTCATTGCTCCACATAAATTCTCAAAAGCAAAAATGAATATAAAATGTTAAATAAAAAAATTGGTGAGGGCAAGCAATGTCCAAATGTCAGTACTTGAAACCCACAAAAAATATACTTATCTTATATGTGGCTCACATGTGGCTCAAACTAAACAAGTATGGAACCCACCCCATATCTTGCCCAAATAAATGAGACAATTACACACTCATACACACACACAAACACACACACAGACATTCAGCATTCCTGTCCTGTTTTCTCTCATACTCACGTCACTAAGTATCTCCAAGTCTGGGCCCTGGAACAGAGGGCAGTTAAAAAACATGTCCTTTTACAGAACACACACACACACTCAATCAAACTCCCCAAACATTCTCAATTCTCCTTCTTTCCACAAACAGCATATCTATCTATCCCATCCTGCCACCCACTTTTCATTTAACATATCCCTCATGTGCAGTAACCGTACACAGTCATATTTCTCGCCTTTCTGTCTGAACTGGGCTTCTCCACTCCCCAATCTCTCTACTGACCTTGGCCAGGCGGCCCATCTGGTCCTCTGCCAGAGTGCTGCTGGTTCTTCCTGGTGTACTAGTGGGCTCACTGCCATCACCTTCCACGCCCGGCCACACCTTCAGATCGTGCATGCCCTGCCGGAACATTCTGGTAGACAAAAGGAGAGAAATAAAAAAGGAAAAGAGGTGGTGTGCAAACTTTTGTGGAAAAAATAAAACAATTTGGTTTCTCTAATCATCTGATAATCTCTTCCCTAAAATATTAATAACACCTCACTGACTATTTTAACATGCACAGATTTCTATGGATTCAAAGTCATTTGATATGATCAGAGATTCTGGATATAATATGTAAATATATGTAAACCCTGGAATACAATGAAATGAATAAGCTGATAAAGATTTGAATTCTGTAAATATGTATTGTGAACAAAATTTCTGTGTATACAAAAGTATTTGGTGTCAGTGTTACCATAATAGTGAGAGTCCCGTTTCTCATTAAAGTCCTGTCAAAAGTGAGTCAGATGACTAAAGAATTTAGCAAATTCAGAATGGCATCCCAGGGCATAATTGCTAAATGTCCAGGAACGCCTTCTTTTCAAGAACTAGAAGCAGGACGTCTCATTTTAATTTTGCACAAATTTCTCAAGTCCAACTGTCCTCCAAAAACTAGACACCTCTAGAAGAGAGTATTGTAGCAGAGATTGGTGGGCCAGAACCGTTCAAAAGTGTTCTTTACATTTTTGAAAGAATTAGGCTAGAATTATTTGCTCAAAAACAAAGTAAACAGCAAATAGTTTAACATTTAATTACAATTTAAAATAGCTTTTCTATTTTTATATATATTAAAATTTTAAATATGGAACAGCAAAGCTGAATTTTCAGGACTAATTCTTTGATGAATAGAACGTTGAAAAGAACAGCATTTCTTTGTTATAGAATTCTTTTGAAAATAGACAAGATTTATAGGTTTTCAAAACAATTCTTCTTATATTTAACAGACTAAGATTTAAGATTTGCAACACCTCTTTTAACCCAACATACATTTCATTCAAATAGAGCTCAATCACATGGCGTTTTCCGGTTGTTTACATGAAGGCTCATTTCTGATGGAACAATAGACCTTTACCCATATTTCCCAAAAAGGGTGACAGTGGTACCCCCAACAGGAGTGGCACGGCCGGGTCCATACACATCCCAAACAGTCAGAGTCACCTGGGCACTCTGAGGCAGGTCAGGGTACTTCACTGGCAGCCTGAGCCATTCGTTCCAGCTACAGTGAAATGTGACAACACACATGACTCAATCAACAAACAAAATCTGAGGTATTAATGTTAATTATTAAAAAAATATTCAAATTAATCATACTTGTCATTTATCTATGTAAATGAAAGATATATACATATCTTGACTGCTTTGACTCATTTTTGGGTCACACATGCGTAAAGTGAGCCACAGTGTGAAAGATGAACCATTGTTAAAAGGACTCACTTCCAGCGAGTGCTGAAGGCCTTGTAAGATGTTCGTACTGGCAGAGCAAGTGGCTTTCCCTCAGCAAAGACCTGACAGGTGACGTACAGGTCAGAGCAGCTCTCCTGATAGAGTCCTGAGAATCGCAGCATGGGGTCCTCGAGCAGAGATTTGTAGCTCTTCTGCTCTCTCTTGCCCTCCAGACTGCCTCTGCAAAAGCAAACTCAAACTAAATGCTTCTGCCCAGTGAGAACAACACAACACAATGTCGAGATATTTGGGTCTAAATGTCAGCAGGGGTTACAAAACTATCTGACCAATGATTTCCATGACTTTTCCATGGGACATTATATTCACTGATGCTAATTGTTAGTCCTGTCATTTGTGGAACAAAAAAAATTCTGCAGGATGTTAAGGCCTCAACTCTTCATTGCATCTTTTTTTTTTTTCATACAATGAAAGTAAATGGTGAGTGAGGCTCATAAAGGCAAAGGCACTGTAAACGCTTTATTAACAAAACATGGGTTTTGGTGACATACTTAGGTTATTTATGTACACTACCAGTCAAAAGTTTCCAAAGGCTGCATTTATTTATAAAAATATGTAAAAACAGCAATATTGTGAACTTTAAATGAATAGTTTTCTGTTTTGAATTTAAATGATTTTTAAAAAAATAAATTTCTATTTGAGAATGTAATTTATTCCTGTGATAGTGAAGCTAAATTTTCAGCATCATTACTCCAGTCTTCAGGGTCACATGAAATCATTCTAATATGCTGATTTGGTGCTCAAATTAAAGTTCGATCACAGTTGAAAGTAGTGCCGATTAATATTTTTATGGAAGCGATGTTGAATTTTTTACAGTTTTCTCTTTTTGGTGAATAGAAAGTTCAAAACAATGGCATTTTCTTCTGCTTATTTGGCGCAAGTAAAATAACCAATACGCACTTTTTACATTTTTTTTGGTTACTTAGGCCCTGTTTCCACCTGGTATTGAGATCTGTTTTGGTTGATCGGATCACAAGTGAACGACGCTAAATACAGCTGTGAACGGGGTGTAAAACATTTTGAGCTTTTCCACTTTCGACCACTTCCAAAAGTAGCCGAAAACGCATTCGATCAGATCGCTTTCCTAGTGGAAACAGTCATGTGGACAAATGTGTTTGAACAGCCAGAGAAACATTATGGGAAGCGCGCTAGCCAGACGGGAATTAAACTTTGTCAGCTGCAACCCAAGTTTGGTTTGAAGATGAAAAACATACCAAGCACAATCTTCTCTCACCATTTCTGATTTCTAACACACGCTGCGTTCGGCCGGAGTTGTTCCAGAAAAAGCACCCTAGTTGTCTTAAAGCAGTTCACTTTAAAATGAAAAAAGACTTACCCTAAGGATACCCACAAGCCATCCTAGACTTTATTCTTTCTGATGAACAAAATCAGAGTTGTATTCATAATTATCCTGATGCGTCCAAGCTTTATGTCAGTGAATGGGACCAACGAGTCGAAAGTTCGAGAAAGTGCATCTATCAATCATAAATGCGTTCCACACGGCTTCGGGGGGTTAGTAAAGGTATTCTGAAGTGAAGCGACTTATTTGTGTAAGAAAAAGAACCATATTTAACAAGGGTAACACTTTATTTTACAGTGTCATTGTTACATACGTTACATGCAGTTACTATTGTAATAACTAGAAATTATGCTTAATTACATGCAATTAACCCTAAACCAAACGCTAATCCTAACCCTACAGTAAGTACATGTAGTTAATGGTCATTGCACAGAACTTAAATGTATAAATACAAAGTAATACTGACACCTTAAAATAAAGAGTAACCTTAACAAGCTTTTAAGTAAAATATCTAGCTTCTGCCAGACCGTATTTCCGTATTCAATGAAAAAAGCGTAACTGACACCAAATCAGTTACACTTTCTTCATAAGTTGAACACAGAAGGTGGTCTGGAGGAAGCTAGATATGGATGTTTTTCCTTACACAAACACATCGCTTCGCTTCAGAAGGCCTTTATTAACCCCCAGAGCCGTGTGGAGTACATTTATGACAGATGGATGCACTTTCTTGAGCTTCAAACTTGTTGTCCCCGTTCACTGATGTTATAAAGCTCGGATGTGTCAGGATATTTATTAATATAACTCTGATTGTGTTCATCAGAAAGAATAAAGTCATATACACGTAGGATGGCTTGAGGGTAAGAAAATCTTGAGGTAACTTTCATTTTTAAAGTGAATTAATCCTTTAAAGTGAGCACTTAATCCCTTAATAATATGAATAAAAATCTATCCTTTCCTTTTCCCTTCCTACTCTAGCTCATGTTACGGAGCAATGTCTGAAACTTAGATTGTGAGCACTTCCTGTGTCTATTTGCCTCTTGATGAAGAATCGCTTGTTTGTATTCCTCCCTTGTAAGTCGCTTTGGATAAAAGCGTCTGCTAAATGATTCAATGTGAATGTAAATGTTAAAATGAAAACCAAATGAATAACAACAATCTACACTAACTAACATTTAGATCTCATTAAAGTCCAGATCTTATGGAAGCTTGTTTCAGCACACTGAATTAAAAATGACTTTATCTTGCAATTCTTTTTTTCTCATTATTGAGAGTTTATATATCGCAATTCTGACATTATTACTCGCAATTGTGAGATAGAGTCGCAACTACATTTTATTCTTTTAGTGGCAGAAACAAGCTTTCATTAGATAAAATTAGCAAGAGTGTTGAAATATTGTTAAGCAATTGTTTACCAGCAGGTTGAACAAGCTGGAGAAATTCTTCCACATACAGAGCTGTTGACATCCACTAGACTTTCTCAGTGTATTAAATATTACCGTTTATCTTGATTAGTTCACCCTACAAAGAAGCTTGTAAAGTGGCATGTTTGTAACAATGTAGCATAATATAACACAATTATATCTTGTATTAATGTCAAATAAAATGCATTGAGTATTGTTTAGATGGATTTAAGGAGGCTATTTCAAAAAGAGGCTTTTGAATGGTCTTCGTCAGAACTCACACACGTAAATGGAACCAACTACTCGATCCTATAACCTGCAACTTCTGGTCGGAAACGTTTATTAGACCAGTGGTTCCCAAAGTGGGGGTCGCGAGATGATTTCTATTTTTTTTTTTTTTTAAAGTGGGAAAAAAATATAGGCCCTTTATATTTTTGTTGCAATTCATTTAATTGAATACTTATTAAATGGTGTTTGCAGAAAAGTCTTATTAAAAAAAAATATAATGTATATTTTTTTATTATTGGTGCTTGCCTAAGGCAAGCATCAATCTTGTTATTGTGCCGGACAAAACTTCGGCGCGTAACTCGTCCCACACCGTTTGTCCTAGACCCATGAATGAGGTGTCAAATCGACCGGCTCATTGAGGAGAGGTGTGCTATGACTTTTATAAGCGATCGGACCAACGACGTTCGTACAGCGGACGAAAAAAGAGGCGAAAAAAGTCCCATTGACTTTGCATTGAAAAATAGATGAGATGGATTTAAATGAATCAAAACATCAAATAAACACGGGACTTTGGAATTTTTGATTTGGGCACACATGCAGTCTATTAGTTTAAGCCTGTTAACTGCCTAGCCATGCCCTAGCAACCATTTAGAGCACCCTAGCAACAAAAGTCCCATTGACTTCCAATGAAAAATAGACGAGATGGATTTAAATGATTCAGAACATCATAGAGACATGTGAGTATGGCATTTTTGATATGGGCACACATGAAGTCTATTAGTTTAAGCCTGTTAACTGCCTAGCCATTCCCTAGCAACCATTTAGTGCACCCTAGCAACCAAACCCAAAGAGGGATATTTTCAAACCTGAACATCATAGGGTTGCTTTTTATCATTCATACTGGAAGGCAGCCTTTGGAGGATCATCACTGGCAGCTGCCAAGCCACTCCCTAGCAACCAAACAAAGTACCCTAGCAACTGAGAAGCAACACCTATATCTCTGCATAGGAACATCGTACAGACATGGTTGTTGGGTCTTTTGTCTCATGCTAGCAAACTGGACTTCCAACATGCTACACATGCTAGCAGTGATTAGCTACATGCTAATACTCAATAGCTAAGTGCTAAAGTGGCCTGATAACATGCCAAGAACTCTAGAAAAACTCCATAGAAACTATCTGTGACAACAACCAACCGCCTTGAAACACCCTAGCAACCGAGGGACGAATTTTGCCACTGCAAGCACCAATCACATTTCCTTCAGGAAATGTACGTTCTAGTTAAATTTGTAATTTTGTCAGGTGGATATCGAGCGGCTCATGCAGAATTGTAACACTGATTTTTCACGTAGAACAATAAAATATCACTTTGTGTGCTTTGAGACTGGGCATCAAATCGATTTGCTGTACATTTCACGCGACGGGAGGGGTTGTTGAGGTGGGGGAGGTGCGGGGTCGCGGAGCAGCAGCGCATTTATCATGGGGGTCACGGGCTAAAAAGTTTGGGAACCCCTGTATTGTTGTTCGTTTTTACATCCTGATTAAGACAAATACTTTACATGGTGGCAATTTGGCTTCACTTTCTTGAAGTTAAACTGATTCCACTGGGCGGGCGGGCGCGCGCACGCAGCCGGCTGAAAACTAGCGGTCATAAGAATCATTTATGATCTGTATTTATGATCCACACGCGGACAGAGACTCGTTAAGATCGAGGGCAAAAGAGAATGATGTCAATAGACGGATGACAGCCCTAAAAAAGCTCTCGCTGGACTCGTGTTAACACTTTATTCTTCTGACTCATTGTGTTGCCATGCTCCCTTTGCTAAACATCACAAAAACAACCCACGAAAATGCACTACATTATGTAGTCTACATAGGAACATTTTAATTTTTTATTTTTATCTTTGTCTAAGTAGACACTATATTTATACCATATTAATATCTAAGTTTTAGTAGATATAGATGCATCTTCCAATCAAAACAATGACTAAGGTTGAGAGACATACTCACATTTTCAGTTGGACGTTTATGTCCAGATCGCAACTGTACACATAGTTAAACTTGTCTGTGTCCATCTTCAGTAATCGACGAGGTGTTATGCAAAACCGTAGTGTATAAAACGAAACGCATACAAAAGAAAAATGCAGATTTGTCAGGCTGTGGGAGATCAACTGCGGGGCCTATAGCAAAGACCCTGCACTGGATCTGCTGCTTTGCGCTTTTCGCAACAGTTTGTAATTTTGATATAACTTCGCCTGATTAATGCCAACCAATATGGCCGGTCGAAAATACCAGTAGTCTTAATTTAAGACAATAATACAAGCTATAATGAACATCTCACAGGGCTTCAACGCGTCCGCTTTTAGAAAGGAAACATTTTAATCAGGCGTAAATAATCCATGTCAAGTTGTTCGATCGCCGCAGCGTCTTCGACGGACTGAGGGGATCCGAAATTGATTATTTGGTCTGGCGAATCTTTGCGGCTTCCTGTTTGGTCTGAGAACGGATAGTAAAAGAGGACAAATTTTGGAAGGCGTTTAAAAGTCCTCTTGAATTGCATATTAGTTGTGCAGTGAGAATATTTATTCGCGTTGCGTTTAACGTGAATTAAGGCAAGAAATTATAGATAATAGACATTTCCCTTTTTTGATAAAGCTCAGTTGATTTAGTTTCGTTTGTTTAAATGTGTTTAACTCATTTAATTATGAATTACATTTCATTAAAGAGGATGCTTTCAGAAAGGTCATGCAATTTTGTAAGTGCTGTTTGGAATCTGTTTCAATGGTCAATATCTGAAAGGATAATCAGGGTCACAAGTTCCCCCTCCCATCACACTCTCGGTAGAAGACTCTGCTTTCTGTAGCCAAACGCTGTGAGAAAGAACTCGTGAATAATGCTTCTTTCTAGTCAAGGTCTGTAGGCCTTGGGAGAGTCCATAGAGAGTGTAATAAAAGGTTTCCAATTAAAAGTTATTTACAAACATAAAGTAATCATATTTTGGGATATTGAGGAAGATCAAGGATGAAGCGATGACAGAAGTGTTCATTTATGGTAAAGGGAAGTAGGACTAGGAGTAATCTGTTCATTTGTTTATACAATCAAAAATGAAAGTCTTTGTTCTATGATAAATTAATATGCACAACAAGAACTGTGTATCTGATCAATACACTTTCAAGAAGGTGATGTGAAGCCTACCACTTTGTGTCTCATGGCATGAAAAGGATCTGAAGCAGCACAGATGGAACAACAGACAGTAAAGTTTGTGGGAAGATATTAAATAATGTTTTTTGTTTGTTTGTTCGTTTTTGTTTTGTTTTTTACAATATATATTAAGAATCTGCCAATACAAGGAATGAGTAGCCATTGTTCGTATAGCACTCAGTTGTCTGATAGTTTAACAAGGCTGGATCTGCTGTGAAACCAGTAGGTCAAGGCGTTTGTCAGCCGTTCTGGACTACAGGTGGACAAGTCATTTGCAGTTGCTATCTGTCTTTTGGGTGCATGAACATAATGTTCTCCAATGAAAATTTTATTGGTGTGTTTGTGTATATAGGCACCAAAATAGGTTGTACTTCCTAAAAACCTCATCTCTCATTACATAAAGCGTTTCTTGCCATCATTTGTGAAGGCTGAAAAGGAACCAAGCCAATAAAATGAATGAAAAAACAAGCTGTTCTTGCTTTTAATTTACATTCGTTGCAGCTTGCACCTAAATCTCAGTGCAACCTTGGGTCGCCCCTGCATATTAGCGTATGGTTATGTAATAAATGGTGATGAGTCAGACTGCACAACAGAACAAGACCGCAGTCAATTACGTCCTCCGCTCGGGACTCCAGAGCTGTTAAAGAGGATAAGGCTCATTGCCACCCCTCATGTGTTCCGAACACTCACAGAGGGGGCTCTGCTTCCTCGCTCCCAAGTTGAAGGCCACATTCCTTTGAGCTGAAGCCCAACGGCAGATGCGCTCTTGGGATGATGAAGGTTTCCACTGTCTAACAGGTCTGAAGTTTAACATTCAAGAATTTCTCATGACCAATCAGTAATTGCTCATATGTTGGACTGAGTATTTGTGATCTGATCAATCTGAATTCTATGCAGTGCATCTTTGCATTTATTTTTAGATTGAATAAAATGGGTAGGGCAGATTTAATTTATCGTAAACTAAACTAAAATGTTTCTGTAGAATAGAAAAAAACTCTGATTCAAATTTATTTGAGGCTCTATGTAACAGTGCTTATGATTTTGGATTAAACTGTATAGATCAGGGATTCCCAAAGTTCCCAAAAGAGTTCCCAAAGAAAATTTGGCTTTGTTAAACTATGACTTTATCTACTAAATATATCAGCAGTGTCATTGAAATCAAAGTGCCTATAGAAAATCATATTTGAATTACAGCCTGAACTCAAACCCCCTTTTTTTTTCAAAAACAACAACAACAAAAAAAATCTCTAGCCTCATGTTTTTTGTGTATGATTATTGTTAATTGGGAATTTAGTAGTGTTTAATGCTTTGTTATCCCAATTTAGAAGAGTTTCTGTAATGTGGTGTTTTTGGAGGGTTACCATCATGGTGACGAGTGGAGGATGAGCTTAGCTTGAGAAAAGGATAGATAAATCTAGATATCCGTACTCTTTCAGCATGCTTTGCTAATGTTATCAAAGTGTTGTGTTACCAGTTAGCATTTGCTGAATTAGCTAGTTATAGAACTTCTAAGTGTCCACAACTAAAAATATAAGATAAGATGAGAATTTTAAAGGTGCAATGTGTACATTTTAGGAGGATCTACTGACAGAAATCCAATTTATAATATGCATAACTATGTTATCAGTGGTGTATAAACACCTTACGTAATGAACCGTAATGGTTTTATCACCTTAGAATGAGATACTTACCCCTTACATGTTAAGTTGCTATTTTGCGCCGGTCCCAAAACAAGGGGTAGGCAAGTTCAGCCCTAGAGAGCCGCTGTCCTGCAGAGTTTAGCTCCAACCTTAATCAAACTCTTCTGGATTACTAAGCCAATACGCAGGTGAGGGTTTCTTTTCTGCAGGACAGCGGCACTCTAGGACTGAACTTGCCCACCCCTGCCCTAAACGGACAAACTGTTTTTGATTGACTACTCTGCTGTCTCGGTCTCGGATGATGACGTATTTTTCCTATGTTAGCCACCGTAGCTTCTCTACATTGCATTTCGCAACCTCACCACTAGATGCTGCTACAATTTACACACTGCCGCTTTAAGATAAATGTATTAATTAACTTATCAAATTTCAAGTTAAAGCAATTAAAATGTATGAGTACAAAATTGAAATGTGCCAGTTCTTAACTTTGAATTTCATAACCGACATTGTAACTGTCGATTATGCGTGATATTGGATATGTTTTAAATGTGTTTGCATTGTGATTTTAAAGATTTAATTAATGACAAATGTGTTGTAACTTTTTGTTTTGCACTGCATTTGCTTTGCACTTAACAGCAACAACAGGTGTTATTTGTTTTGTATGTGTTATTGAAATAACCATGATTAAGTGTTAATGCATTCAGTTCCTTTTAAAAAAAAAAGAGTTTGAGGATGACAGATGTAACTCATCTTATTTATACTATGCTCTGGGCAAATAATCCTGTTTTCCTAGAATTGCATTTCTGGCAGCATAACCGTAAGTTGGGAAACAGTGGGAAGGTTGAATTTCACTGATTTAACGTTTAAATTAGAAATTGTGCCAACAAAGTGTACCTGTTGAAGTGTATCTGTTGAATAGACTTCATGTGTTCATAACAGCACTTTTAGTTACTTTTTCCGTTTAACAACAATAACCAAAGATTAATTGGCACCCACAAAAATAAGAACTTCTGCCCAATGGCCTTCTGGCAAATTTTCAGCTCTTATTTGACACAAATCTGGCAAAAAAAATTTTTTTTTTAAATATGACACCAGTTCTAACATTTAACCAGAGGAAAACATGGTCAGAATGCATGGCCAGAGCAGGAGACTGTGAGTCACTTTGTCCAAACTGAGGTGCTAGCCACAGCCATAGAGCAGTAGTACAACATGCTTTCAACACCTTTCAGACTACTGTGGGGTGACACAGGCGTGAATGCAACAAACAGACTTTGTGGTACCCAAGGGCCTCCTTGGAAAGGCCTGTTTCTTCTATCGCAAGTTTTTCCATCTTGATAGCAAAAGATGACGAGAGATGAGCTAATGTGCGAACTAGTACGTAATGTTTGGTTCTGGCTCAAAGAGCGTTACCTTCCCTGCATCCTCTCAAAGCCTAATCCCTCGCGTTCGACACCTTCCTAGAATCCTTCCTCAACAACAAAAAAAGCATTGCAGGAATATTACATCTTCATCTTCTCTGGTCATAAACACACACACACACCTGCAGCAGTAGCGCAATAAAAGTCCAATTCTGCCTTTATGAGCTTCCTCCTGCTCATGAACATCTTCAGCTGGACCAGGCCCATGTGAGGTCATCACAGCCATGACATCATCATCAGCTTGGTCCAAAGAAGCAGAGGGTCACTGCAACCTGAAGACCACAGTTGTAATGGATGTCTGTGTTTGTGTGTTTGAAGATTACCTAGTAACCACTTGGTGATGTTGAGAACCACCAGCTGACCATCCTCAGTTTTATTCACGGATGTGTAAACTGTGACCAAAAATGTAAATTCGGACCCGACTACAAAATGGCCAACACCCGATATAGTGGACTATACAGTGGATAGGGAGCGGTTTCGGACACAGCAATAGTCTCGCGTAGCCAGACCTTCAAACGAACGGCAGAAGGTCTTGACTCTATCGCAGCTTTCACTGGCCGAGGAGCACCGCAAGAGGACGTTTGACTGACACATAACACAACCAATCACAGTTTAGGGGCGTGAAAATGTAAAGTCGACGTCCCTACAAATACCCGCCCCCTTTAATAACTGTTGCTTTGTCCAACAAGCCATGCGCTCTCACACAGTGAGAAATATATCGCGGAGCAAAGAGGACACTGACAACACATTGACAGACATATGAAACAGTTTTATATGTAATATATTGTCATTTTTTAAAGACGTTTAAACAATAAATATCGTATAGTGGCTCTTTAAAGTGTCGTGACAGATCGCTGTAGCTCCTTCAATTGGCTCGTGAAACAACCCTCCCTTCAAGTCATTTAAAGTAAAAAATAAACATGAATGGACATCAGAAGGAATGTTGTTTCAAGCGCAGAAAGATGTGAGTACACAGTTTTTGAAGTTCAAGTTCATCAATGTCAATTACTAACTCCCCTGACTGCTTTGTCAGACAAAATGGCGGATTTGGGGTTATGATTGGTCAGATCGCCTGTCAATCAAACTGTTTGTGAAGGGTCAATTACAGATCCACGTGCATCTAATTAATTATTCGTTCAAGAACGTTGTGCAAGTTTACTGCAACAATGGAGCATTTACTTTTGAAAATCCAGTTTAATTGATCCTGGTAAGAGCTCGTTGTCACAGTTGTAAACACGACAGCATTCTTGTTCCACAAGGGGGTTTGGCATCTTGGCATTTGTTTAAGAACGCAACACGCATGTCTCCCGGACATCCTGGAGAATTCAACCTACCAGATGATGACTTCGAGTGCCATATGCATCAGACGTTCAAACAAGGGTCAGAGGCAGTGACGTCTGAGCCGGAAACTACCAAAAATTGGACAAAAATTATTAATCATTTACACCACCGGTCAAAAGTTTGGAATAATTAAGGTTTTTGAAAGTCTCTTATGTTCACCAAGGCTGCATTTATTTGACCAAAATACGGTAAAAAAACAACAAAAAACGTAATATTGTGAAATATTATTGCAGTAAACAATATCCTCCTTCAGAATATTTTCAATGCTTGCATTCAACTTTGCCATAAAGGGAAAAAACACATTCTGAAATATAGTATAGTTATTTTAGATATTAATAATATTTTTCAATATTACTGTTTTTTTACTGACTTTTTTATCAAATAAATGTAGCCTTACTGAGCATTAAAAAACATTTTTTAAAAAAAACTTTATTATTAGTGTGTATCCACCAAATCCCAAATAAACACCTGATTATCTTTAACTGGCAATCCATGTTATCCAAAATTGTTCTGTGTCCTGTCTCATGTCAACTGTTTGCTTTCTCTCTCGCTCTCTCTCCACCTCTCTTAGTCATCCCAGGATGTGTCAGAATTTCTATAGTTTTTCAAGGTCATGCCCAGTGGAGCGGAGAATGGCAATCACCGGAGAGAAAGAGCAAGTGGTGCCAAACCACAGCTTTTTCCTTAACACACCCCCCTCAAACAGCCCAACTAACCTGCCCCCACCCCAGAAACACACCACAGGTAGGGGGTAAACCACTCCCCACACCCGTCCCCTTCAACGCGAGGGGGTATAAATGGAGGTGCGAAAGAGGAGAAAGCAATTCAGAGGGCGATCGAACAACCGAGATGGATCCCATGGCGAGACATGGCACATTGATGTTCCTCATGGCCTGTTTGCTGTGGATGACATGTTCAGCAGCACCAATGCAGTGTCACTTCAACTCTCAAGGTGAGAGCAGATGTCCTGTCTCATGATATTCCCTTTAAATCAGTTTTATCTAGAGTGCACTTGAAGATCGGCACTTGATTGATATTCCTTGTGTTGGACGTCTCTCTTTGCAGCTCTGTGTGAATATGATGGAAAGCAGTACTCTATGGGGGAAAGCTGGATGGAGCAGGGCTGTGTGCAGTGCACCTGTCTGCACCCTGTGGGAGTTGGATGCTGCGAAACGTAAGAACCGTAACATATCTTGCATCTATTTCTATAGGATATAAATAAAAGAACCTGTTGAATGAGAACAGTGAGATTTATCTGTCTGATTTTGGTGCACTGAGACTAACAATGATTCTGTGAAGAACCTTTAACGTCCATGGAACCTTTCCATTGCACTAAAGGTTCTTTATAGTGGAAAAGGGTTCTTCAGAATTATGTGCCAATTATTACTGTAAAGCTGCTTTGACACAATTTGCATTGTAAAAAAGCGCTATATAAGTGAAGGTGGCTTGACATCAGATTATTCAAATGCTTTTCACAATCAGAAAAAATGGCTTCAATGAATGCTGTTTTGCAAAAGCCAAAATGGTTCTTCTATGGCAGGGGTTCCCAACTCTGGCCCTTGAGATCCATTGTCCAGCAGAGTTTGCCTTTAACTTTTGAGTAATCCTGAAGACTTCAGGTGTGCTTGATCAGGGTTGGAGCTAAACTCGGCAGGAAAGTGTTTGAGAACTCCACTCCTGTTCTATGGCATCACTGTGAAAACCCTCTTTTGAGACCTTTAATTTTAAGAGTACTATTCGGCCGTTTTAGACTTGTTGGTATATGGAACTAGCCCATTATGATTTGTATTTCTAATAAGTGTTCAATTACAGTGTGCTTCGGCCTGTGGACTTTCCTTCCTGGTGTGAAGTTCGAGTTGAATCTCTGACCTGCCAGGTCATGCTGGTGTTGACGTCTGATCCCCGTCTGCCCTGCATTCCTGGACAAGACAACAATGTTGACCCAAGACATGGAGCACTCAGCATGAAACTAGAAGGTTAGCATGGAGGAGGAAGCCTTCAAATCATAAATCACCTGCCTGTCTGCTAACATCTGTCTCACTGTTATGTGTGATGGGATATTACTCCTATAGCAACTGTATTCTCAAAACATAACCATTGCAATTTAAGGAAGCAAGAAAGTGGTTTGACATGTACAGAATGTAGAGGAGGAAAGAGAAAGCATGTCCTGTGAGTGAACAATGTATTTTGTGTATTTGTGCCTTTTCTACCATGTTGTTATTATCACATCACTAGAACAGTAAATATTAGCACTTCTATGGCCTGTCATTGTCTCTTTTACAGTTCCTTGTCTCAATAGCAAAGATGTCTTCAAGCTCTGAGAGCAAAATTAAGTGTAATCTTGATTAAATCATTGCAATAAAACAAGCAATATTCTGATCTGATAATAAATTGTTCATATCGCTAATTTTAAGCAGCATAATCAAAGCTTCTCCTTTAATCATGAATGCACTACTATAAATATCAGCTGACAAGCTTAGGAACATTTGCAAATATCTAATTTAGAATGTTTGCTCTAATAAATAAAAATGGTCTTTAATACTACAAGGCTCAACAGATCATCAGCTACAAACAACCCTTAAAAGATTTTATTCCATTATTATTTGCATATAGAGAAATGTACAAAATAGAGGAGTTGAAAAACAACACACAATTTGTCATTATAATGGAGCATACATTGAAATATAGAAAATAAATACAGGTATTTTAACATAAGAGGTAAAGCAGTCTGTTGAACAAGGCTGAAATGTTAAAGTAGCTTAAATAAAGAATTATTTCATTGCACGGCAAAAGATAAGAACCAATATAACAACTCCAGAAATAAGCCATCTTAGAGTTTGGACCGCCAACGACACATTTTGATTGATAACACGTTCGTTTTCTTTTAATCTTCCAACACTGCTACTATATGTTGATGCTGTTTGTCCCTGTGAACTGTGAAACATATGAAGCTAGCGTGGGATTGGTGGGAAGTACTTTGATTGGCAGGTCCCAACTGAAGGTGTCCACATCCACATGCTCTGCCCCAGTCCACAATGTGACTTCTGACTGATTCTGCAGAACCACCGGTGCCTCCACTGGCTCACGCGCTGTGACAAACTCAAAATGCAGTCGCCATCGTAACATCACTGGGGATTAGAATAAAAATATAGCAGTGGAATATTTCCTTATTGTTGATTTAAAAATGAACTAAATTAAGTCTCAAAATCATAAAAATGAGACTTTCATTGTGCATGGCCTGAACAGATATTTCCTTTACATATCTTTGATAATAGAAAGGTTTGAGCAAAACAAGAAATAAATCAGAGGATCATTAAATAACCTTTTATATGAGCAAAGGTTTTCTAACCTATATCTGTGGTGAATCCTGGTGTGACGTTGAGGGGTACAGGGAGAGAGAAATGGCTGGAGGCCGTGTGCAAGCAGGACTCTAGGTGTCGACCGTGACCAGTGACGCTGACAGCCTGGCCAGGGCGTCTCTGGTACTGCTCTTGGACCTCCTCTTCACTTTGCAGACTTACGGAATACTGAGCAGACATAAATACACACAAACATTCCAGTGAAGCATTTACATTCTCAAAAGTTTGAGGGTCAATAAGATGTTTTTGAAAGAAATGATTCACTTGTATTCAGCAAGGATGCATTAAATTGATCAAAAGTGACTGTAAAGACTTTTACATTGTTAAATTTTCTTTTGAAGATTCTGTTCCTCAAAGAATCCTATGTGTATAAAAAACATATCACAGTTTCCACAGAAACATCAAGCAGCCCAACTATTTTCAACATTGATGACAAGAAATGGTTTTTGAGTACCAAATCAGCTTATTGGAATGATTTCTAAAGGATCATGTGACACTACAAAACAAAGCTTTACATCACACAAATACATTACATTATGTACATTACGATATTTTTAATTGTACCAATATTATTTTTAATATATTTTTGGATAAAATAAATGCAGCTTTGGTGAGCATCTTTCAAAAGCATTTAAAAATACAGCTGCAAGCAGCAATTATCGGGAATCGAGTGCTTTAAGGCCTTTAAGCACAAAGATATCAAGTTTTAATGAGCAAGCCTGTAACCATCTTATCATAGCTTGAAAAGACCATTTAAGGACATTTATGGTTTATTAAGTTTTTTAACAGCTATTGAGGTTGAGCAAAAAACCTAGGACTAGTCTGCCAAAGTTGGTTTTTGAAATAGTCTCCAGTATTTAATGAACAATTCGATGGACAGGGGCGGTCCTAGAGGCAAAGTTGCTCAGAATAAGGAGTTCTACCATGCGGTATGAATGTCGTGGGTGTGTGCCAAAAATCCCATGATAGGACTCAGCGAGTTTCGTCATTATCGGACTCCATTAACCTTGTCTGATAGCTGCTCAAACATCATTAGCACTTCTCGAGACACGCAAATTTCCTCACAGGCAGTTTTGGCACCTTGGACAAAGACACCGCATGCCAAGTACGCAAGTCAATCAGAATTGAGTACTTATAGCCATTTTTAAGTTTTTCTTTTTAAGTTACAGAGACAAGACATCTTTATTTATATAGCGCTTTTTACACTGCAAATTGTGGCAAAGCAGCTTTACATTAATAAGAAAATGGTGTCGTTGTGCAGCTTATTCTATATATTATTGATTCATTCCGTTGCAAATATCAGTAGTTAATAGTCTAGTTAATTTAGGTATATCAGCACTGCAGAAAACAGTGACGTAATCGTCCGGCTCAGCTCAGTTCGCATACAACGGCGCCAATGCAGGCATATCAAAAACACTGCTGAATATCAAGCAAGTGTCCCCAACTTAAGCAAGCCAAAGGCAACAGCGGCAAGGAACCAAAACTCCAACAAATGGAGAAAAAAACCTCGGGAGAAACCAGGCTTAGTCGGGGGGCCAGTTCTCCTCTGGCCAACAGTGAACACTTGTCCGATACTCAGGCAGAGTTACGGGTCATTAAACCGATTTGGAATCGCAACAGTCAAAATATTTAATCCAGTTCCATCTAGTTTAAGAGCTTTTGATCACGCCGGTATGGGACGGTTTGTTGGGATATGTGCCACTGGCTGATGATTCGGTAAGGTCTTCACAAAGGATGAGCTACTTCACACAGTCTCCGCCGACACCACAGGCCACATTGCTGCCGCACACAGGCAAGTTACAGAGCATCCAAGTGGCCCGTCGCCATGTCCTTCATACCACCACAGAATGAGCTCATATGTGTGCTGAGTTTGGTGAAAATATCTCATTCCATTCACAAGTTTTTTGTGGCCCTTGAAGACCGTGAATTGAAATTTCATCTTTTTTTTTTGATAATTCAGAGTATCTTACTGAAGTGGTTTGGTTCCAATTGGGCCAAAAACCTAGGACTAGTTCCCAAGTTAAAAAAAAAAAAAAAAATACCCCATAATTTTGTTGAGCGCCGATCGAATCCTTGCATGTTGTCCGTCTTGAGCCAAGGATTGACAATATAAGACACTTGAGCCTACGTCCAATGGTTTAGGAGTTATGAGCGATTTCGTTCACTGTTGTAGCACCCCCATTAACCTGATCGGGGCAAGCCTTGGTGACGTGGTGAGTACCATCAGCCCTCAAAGTTTCAAGTCTCTATGACAGGGGTGGCCAACGTCGGTCCTGGAGAGCCACAATCCTGCAAATTTTTGCTCCAACCCTAATCAAACACACCTGAACAAGCTAATCAAGGTCTTAAGGGTTACTAGAAAGCTACAGGAAGGTGAGTTTTTATCAGGGTTGGAGCTAAACTCTGCAGGATTGTGGCTCTCCAGGACAGACATTGGCCACCCCTGCTCTATGACTTAAGGTTTGGTCTGTCTGATCACTTTTAAGGGAGAATGCTGATCCTTGGAAATTTTAACAATTACATTAGGGTTTCAGGACACGCCTGAACCCCTAAAAAAGAACCATAGCGTATGCTATACCTGCAAACATGGAATATCCCCTTCTGAGAATGTGAAGGTGCCAATGACATCTTCTCCGAGCCTGTACACAGTCTTAAAGATGCAGAACTTAGCCACCTTTCCCCGCACATTTGTGATGTTGAACATATCTGTAAAAGAAGTGTACGTGCTCATTGCCATATTAACAGCTGACACACAATTCAAAACTGAGCACAGGACTAAAACTTGAGGCTTCCCACAATCACTACCAACCACATACACTCACGCACATGGGCATCGACGTGAGGTGGTGATCATCAGCATATCCAGAGCTCTTTCTAGCGGTCTTGTATCTCTTCGGCTTCCTTCCTCCTCCTCCAGGAAGGGGTTTGAGGGAGCCACTTCCTCATCTTGAGGGAACGGAGGCTCTGGCATGCCTGGAAAAGAACATCATCTTACTATGGTGTGGGACATTATATTTACACCTATTAGCATCATCCAAAACAAGCAAAAATTCTTAGTGACAGATGTAGAGACACTCTACTTACAGGCATTTTGTCACTCATGGTTAATTTATTCCAACACAAAGTATCTGTTAATAGGTGGTTTACCAAGATAAAGCCAGTTTAAAGCCAGCAAAAACTTAAAACTTCTCTGTTTGCATGGACAAGGCTGAAAGGAAAACCATACACAAAGAGGGCTAAAAAAAAACATGTGTGCAACCTACCATGCAGCACTAGAACTCTGAAAGGGACTCTCAGTAACTTGATGGGCGAGTTGACTCGCTGGCAGCCAATCGTGAGCTTGTACACATATTTCACTGCCTGACCCCGGAAACTGGGTGGACCGTCAGTGGGCACAACCTCACTATAGGTATCTGAACGAGGGGAAAGCATTATTTGGTGGTAGTCTCAGCTGAAAAAAAAACTTGTGTTGTATCTCCTGTTGTTCAGGAAGACATTAGCCAGGTATAATGTGCAATCACATATAGCTGAACTTTGGCCAGCTGAGTGTTGGTCCTGTGTCATGAGCCAGTTTTCAGTGGAATATCAAACCCTGATTAAGGGGGTCACTTCATATTACTGAAGTTGGAAGAGTGCAAACAACACGAACTCTGCATCAAAATCTAAAAGTGTCTGCTTTAAATGCAGTTACTTACAAGTTTTGCTCTCTCCTGGGTCCAAACAAAGGTCACAGAACAAGATCTTAGGCGGTGTGTCCAACACACACTGCCCTCGTTCACCTGGATCAACGAAGAAACAGGGAAATCGTGAAATCTCTCCTCATGATCATGATCTAAATCCCTGCTCCAAAATCAAGAGGTTTCCTGTGAATAAATCTGAGATTATAGAAAGCTGGATAGTGCTGAAACAAACCCTGCCTATTGTATAATCTGCATCACAAGCACACTTTATGGTAGACATACTGCGATACGCAAGGCACAATTCAACAAGAGAGATTATATAAAAATGGACCAATTCCCAGCACACAATGCTTACAGGAAGTCTGTGACCAGTTGAAATCATTACACTAATTGATCTTCACATGCTTCATCACCCATCATTAGCAGTTTATTGAATTTTATAGGGCTTCTGATTCAAGTCATTGACACTGGAATTCTTGCTAAGATAACCGTTGGTCTATTTTGAGACATTTGAATTTAACATGTAATTGTTATTAATACTGTATTATAGGGGTGTGACGAGACCCCTATCCCACGAGACGAGATTGGGTTCACGAGACGAGATTTTTATAGTATTTTTAAGAAATCCTCAATAATGAAACGTATGAAGGGAAAATAGCCTTTTATTCAACTGAAAATCATAAAATGTAAAAATGTTGGTGCATTTGGAAATCAACTTGTAATGCATGTCATTTTACTTCTATTTTAATGAATTATTTGCAGTAAAACAACATGCAAACACTGCTAAATGTTGCTACAAAATCAACCAATTGTTTTCTGCCCTGTATAATTTCACATGAGAAATCTCACTGAACTTCTTTCTATAGATTGAACATAAAATAAACAATATAAATGAAAAAATTCAAATTACACTTTAACTGCAGTACAAAGTTGACCATTTCCCCGTCACTATTGATTGTGTGGCTGTAACTGTGATAAAGCTCTGCGTACACCGAGAAGTCCAGCCGTCAGCAGTAACAGCGATGCTTTCTGCCTCTTTAGGGGCCGTTCACATATCGCGCCTAATAAAGCGTGTAAAGCGCGGCCGCGTCGCTTCCTCCTCCTTTTGCAAGCGTTCGGGAGCTCGCGCTTCTGTAGCGTCTGTCGTTGCTATGCAACCATGAACTGTGCTCTCCACGACCATCGCTTGGTTCTTGTCACATGACAAGACATTCTGAAATGTTGAGATGTTTTCATCTCGCCGCGGCACAGGCGCGCCAGGAAAAAACGAGCGCGCCGTACCATATGCGCGTCGCTTCCATTTTGCGAATGAAAATGCGCGCGATATGTGAACGGCCCCTAAGAGTCTGTACAACCTTGGCCGAGGTGTACGGCATAGTTTTCTTACAATGTTTACACATTGTTTGTGTCTTGTGTGTTATTCTTGCGCCAAAAACCATAATGTTTCCACACAAACGATTTGAAAGTGGCGGGGTCATCTTCAATAATAATTTCACCCTCACACTGATAGCACGACGAGACAACTTTTCAACTCGACGAGAAATCTCGTCACGTTTTAGTCTCGCGAGATCTCGTCACACCCCTACTGTATTATTTTGTATTTCGCATTTGGCAAGAACATCATACTTACTCATCAATGGAAATAACTGCAATTTCTACAAACTGAACATTTGTACAGTATTTTCTGATACTACCAAAGTCAGAAAAATATTTGGAATACTTTCTGTTCCAAATTTACTAATTGTTAAATGAGACCTAAAACAACCTTTTAAATATGGCCGTTATAAAGAAAGTGATCACTTTATCTTTGAGATCAGTGTCATCTTTTTCACCTCTGCTTGGTATCAGCACAGTGTCACTCTCAGCTTGCACGTCCTGCTTGGTGCCCTGAGCGGGCAGAGCCACACGACTCTCGCTGGCATGGAACTGGCAGTGAATCTGAGCACTGGCCCAAGCCAACATCTCACTGTGAAAGATTAACAGACTCATTCAGGACCGACAGCACATATATGGACTGAAATATGGAGATACACCAAAGCATGGCAGTGTTTAACTTATTAATGAGGCAGTGGCCAAAAAGCAACCTTGCACATTACATTCATGCTGCTTACGGTGTTCTTTACCTGCTGGCAGATGTAGACAGATGTGATATGGGGTTTGTGAAGGTGATGAGACACTCTAAAACCTCCCCGGCCAAAAACACAGGCCCCCGTGCCATAGATGCCACCACCTCAATCATCTAAGGAAAAAAAAAACAGAGAAGGAGACAAATGTTACATGCAAGGCACTTAACAGATGTTGATATTTATATGCATTCCAGCCTGGACAGCTTGGTTTGTTGGCTGGTTGTAATGTTTTTGCAAACCAACAACCGGTTTAAGATGTTTTAGCGGGGTAGAGAGTAAATCATGCAACAGATAAACATTGTAAAGAATACCTTAGTCTTAATTAATTTACGTGTAAATGTATGGTCTCAATATCTGTGGTACTGATTAAAAGAACAAGAATCTCCCAATTAATCTGACCCTGACAGGAATATATGTGCAAAATTAGACCGTAGACGCAGAGCAGCTAACATCTATATTTAAAGAGCTCGTCGCAGAGCAGGTTTACTGTGTTAGCAGGTAGTATTAACGTGCTTTCATTAGTTACCTTTACAATACCTCGAAGCTATTTAAAACAAAGCAACACTCTTTCTTCCCGTTGATATTTTCTACGTCTTTTCCCTGACCACAGAAGTTAAAAGACAGAGTTCCCAGCGACGCTCCAGCAACTTAAAACCAAAACAAGAGACGGTTTTCTCTGGGCCAATATGAGCTTTCCCTGAGTTTTTCCAAACGGCATTCAGGCTACAGTTGTAAATAGAAATTTAAACGTAGCCATAACATTGAAAACAGACTATAAAAAAAGTGTTAGTTGAGCATATTACTTTGTATTAGTCATTACAACATAATATGGGAAAGTATAAGATGTCATCGTTTGTATCAACTCCGGTATAGCGATGTCCAATTCGTGAACACATCATGAGTCGATTACTTTGAATGATTCAGTTGAACAGGTTCACTGTCTGAACGATTTGTTTTCTAGGTAGCCTACCCCGATAAGCTGACCGTAAGAGCTTTCCGAATGAATAAAAAGTTAACCAAAAATATTGCTGTACAGTGGCTTTACTGAAACTTTTTATAACAGAGCTCAGCACGTTAAGCTGCTTTGCGCAGTTATGTCATGACGTTTTGAAAAGGATCTTTGAAACAAACTGTTCAAAAGAACCGATTCGAAAAAACGAGTGCCCACGATCCGCCACTCGCATTGGCTCCGTGGCAAATGTGACGTAAAAGTCCCAAACCAAAAATAAAAGGGGGTGGAAGGTTTTCATCAAAACAAAACTGATAAGGAAAATGTAACGTTTAATTGTATTAATAGTCAAGTGATGGCTTATGGGAAAAAAAATATATATGTATATATATATATATATATATATATATACGGAACAAGGTTTATGTTTCTTTGTCAAGTACTGAGATGCCGACACTGCTGGAAGTCACTCCCGCGAATGTGTGCTCATTGGTTTAAGCGAACAGAAGGCCCTACTGTACTGCAATATCACTGGAAATTGATCTCGGACTTTGACCGGTTCATTATTAAGAAGTCGCGATGTGCAGTTCTGCATAAGAATATGAGTTCTGTACTTATCGATTCTTACGAATTTTAAATACATGCGTTCGTCTGTACAACTTCGCTTTTGCCGTTCACTTTGAAACATTTTCCCAAGATCCAACAGGGAGAGCCACAGGGACACCGGGTGGCTCCACTGACATGGTCATGCTGGCGAGTGTCAAAACAAGTGCAGTTCGCCACTGACACACGGAGAGACCCCTGCCTGCTGTGGGACAGCTTGAGGAGGCAAGGGTAAGAGAGCTTTACACTCCGACAATCCAAAATAACAATGCCGAAGACGTTAATTGCGCATGGGACATCTAAAAAGAAAACACGACAAGTAATCAGAAGTTTAGAATGAGGCGATGAGATGCAGAAGCATGTTGGACATCATTGTATCAGGTCTTTCATTGAATGAGACTTGCCCGAAGCGTAATTCATGCTCCGTTTTCCAAAATAGGCCGAAAACGAAGTTTTACTGTTGTTAAAAGTAAAAAGACCATGAAAGCACAGTAAAACAAACGCGAACAATGAACAATGAAACGTGCTGTCTCAAAAGGGAGGCCTTATAATACCAGTTGATCTCATTTTAATATGAGCCTGTCCGATTCTACCTTTTTTACAACAGTGTCTGTCCAGAGTTTGGCACATGTTTAAAAATAAATAAAATTGCAAAAAAAAATAAAAAATAGATTACAGCATTGACAACTGTGATTTTGATAAAAATAAGTAAACAATGAACGGAAAACTACAGCAGAGTAGAATCATGGTTACAAACAAAGAGGTTTAAGCAAGTTTCAGTTTTTTATAAAGGTGAGAAATCAATTAAAATGAGATTATTATTATTATTATTATTGCATTATGTCGTGCTGTTGTATGGCTTTAAGTGTAGTCAAGAATCTCAAGAAAGGCTTACAGTGTGCAGACATGTTATTAATTTGGCCATACAGAAAAATGATACTTTTGCCTGGAGTAGGGATGAAATGAAGGAAAGGGCCAGGTTTGTTAGTTAATTGAACAGTATAGGGTCAGATTACATCCCCAAGAACATGGTTGTTGCTGGCACTGAACAGCCAGCCGTTCCATCACCCTGGTGACAGGTGAACTTTGTGTTCAAATGTAGATTACCTGCCTGTGCATGCAGATCAGACATGTGATCTCAACTCTTACCTGCACAACGCAGTAGGCAAGATGTCATTTGTAGATTTGTCATCAAATCAAGGTTGTTTGATGCTTTAGAATATAAATAAAGGGAATAATCTATATGGATGAACTCTTCTATCTATTTTGCCTTTTTTAAAGGATTCAGGAAGGCGATTTTTACACTCCTGGTTTGGACTCGGGATCTGAGAGCTTTGGACTATGGATTTAAACGACAGCACATCTCTAGCCGAGCTGATGAGCCGGTACATTTCTACAGAAACGGGATTTGGTGTCCCCAAGGATGGCTGGCGGATATGTCTGGCACATGAGTTCAAAGAGAAGCGGAAACCATTCCAAGCCAAAGATGTCTCGATATCCAACATGATCGAGCATCTTTCTTTAGGTGTCAGGTATGTTTAACAAGACTTGGAGTATCCCCAGATTTCTCGCTTCACCGATTGTAAACAAAATTTACTAAACAGTAGCTGCTAAAATAGACCATTCTATATATCTCAACTCTGAAATTATGTAGTTGAGATAGGAACAGGAAACGTTGTTACGTGGTTCTATTATGACCACAGAATGGCATATTTTCATTGCCTTCTGCTAAACCATTCTCCACTTCTCGCAGCCAGCTCTTAATCAACTAGTGTTTTATGGGAACTGACAACATCTTTATAAAAAGAGGCCAACTCGTTCTGTTTATTGCATCTTACATGCTAGTTAAAGGGTTAGCTCACGCAAAAAAATGATTACCCAACCTCATGTTGTTCCACACCTGTAAGGCCTTCGGTGAGTCATTGACCCTTCACCAACGGT
Organism: Opsariichthys bidens; assembly: GCA_037194245.1. Taxonomy (NCBI): domain Eukaryota; kingdom Metazoa; phylum Chordata; class Actinopteri; order Cypriniformes; family Xenocyprididae; genus Opsariichthys; species Opsariichthys bidens. The sequence continues at coordinate 2,508,138 of CM074280.1, forward strand.
TTGATTGACAGGCGATCTAACCAATCATAACCCTGAATCCGCCATTTTATCCGACAAAGCAGTCAGGGGAGTTAGTAGATTAACCTTGGTGAACTTGAACTTGAAAAATTGTGCGTACTCGCGTCTTTCCGCGGTTGAAACAACATTCCTTCCGATGTCCATTCATGTTTATTTGATGCTATAAATGAACTAGTATGAAGAGACGATCAGTTCACGAGCCGCTTGAACTGAGGAGCTCCAGTGATCTGTCTCGACACATTAAAGAGACACTATATGGTATTTATTGTTTAAAGTTCTTTGAAAAATGTTAAATATGAAACTGTTTCATGCGTCGTGAGAACATGACTTGTCGGGCATAGCAACAGTAATTAAAGGGGGCGCACGTTTTATTTCCCAAACCAGTTGAAGGTTAGTTAGGTTTAGGGTAGGGATGCACCGAAATGAAATTCTTGGCCGAAGCCGAATAATAATGAAATGCTTGGCCAAAGGCCGAATACCGAACGCGGTGTTTCACATTTTTTCCATTTGTTTTGCCAATTTTTTCACCATTACAATAATTAAATAGTAAAAATGTGCTTTTTACTATTTTGTGTTGCTTTTGAGAGAAATAAATCAAATAACAAAAATATAATTTCAAAATATTTAACACTGAACATTTTTTTTAATATTCCAGCAGATATTATACAAACAAAGCACAATATAGCTTAAAATGAATAAATTAGTAAAATAAAAAATAAAAAAAATTATTTGGCCATCTTTGAAGCCTATGTTCTTCTTGAATAGCCTATGTTAGGCCTATAACTGACTGCTGAAAGAATGTAACTCTGTATGTCTACAACAACAAATGTGCATTGAATAGTGCAAAAAATGTGGATGAACCCACAACAAATAAATAACTGTCCTAGACATAAGCCTACTTCACATATCGCGCCTATTAAAGCGTGTAAAGCGCGGCCGCGTCGCTTCCTCTTTCTTTCGCAAGCGTTCGGGAGCTCGCGCTTCTGTGGCGTCTGTCGTTGCTATGCAACCATGAACTGTGGTTTCTGACGATGAGAAAGTTTCAGCAAGGGATAAATTGATTTTTAGCCCTTGCTTTAGCTTCACTACTAGATATATTTATGGAGATGATATATAACAACCCCCCTGTACAGCTATGATCAGCTGTTCGGCTGAGCTTTCCATGTTTTGTTACGGAAAGGTCGAAGCTGATCGGTTGGTTCTTGTCACATGACCTGCGGTGCGCTTGCGGCGTTCTGAAAAGTTGAGATGTTTTCATCTCGCCGCGGCACAGGAGCGCCCGGAAAAAACAAGCGCGCCGCACCGCATGCGCGTCCCTTCCGTTTTGCGCGCGGTTAACGCGCGCCTACATGGGATATAAAGAATATGCGCGCGGAAAAGACGCGATATGTGAACGTTAAAACGTCATTGTTCGGCTAAATTTATTCGGCCTTTTTACTTATTCCGGTTGCCGAACATTCGGTGCATCTAGTTTAGGGGTTAGTATCTGTCGTAGCATTGTGTAGGCGATCAGCACTGTCACTGACATGAGTAATGAAATCTTTAGAATCAACCCCTATTTACCTGTATCAGGTGAGGCTGTTATTCCTCTCTGACACAGTCACTAATACATTTCTTTGAAGTTCCTCCCTTTAAATGGACCCACGGATGATAAGCAGCTTGATCACTTTTGGCTTGGGTGTAGATAGTCTACTTTGTTGTTGTAATACTTTTGATTACTTTTGTAATGTTGTTGTAATACTTTTGGCACTATTGATTTTTCTCCAACATCAAGTTATTGCTGTATGGAATTTTCCACTGAAACTGGTTAATCATTGTCTCTATCAGTCAATATTGTCCCTGTGTGGGGGTTTTCCACGTTAATGACTGACACAAAAACGGTCATGAGCTTTATAAATCTTTAATGTGCATTCCCATTTACGCAGTCAGTCCTCAGTGTCAGTGTGTGAATACTGTATTCATGTTGCTTAATCTTCACCGCACTTGATTGAATATACTAGCATAGAGCCACGGCTAACATCTGTTATAATCGTATTGAATCATGAATTAAAACCTTTCATAGAAGGAGAAGGTTGCACGTTTTTAATGCGAAAAAATATATATAAAATGACAAACAACAAATGCAAAGAAAATAATCGTAATAATGATGATAATTAAATAAATAAATCAGTCAATCAATCAGCAAGTCGGTAGAGTAGCAAAAGTTGACTTTTTATCCAGGGCAGAGACAATTGGCAGCTTTTTCAGTCTTTCCCGCAATGCCATCTGTCCTGTTATGTATGTGTGAATCAGTCGCTGTTTCTAAGCGCTGTTTTGCTGAGTGCGAAGACTGAAAACAGCTGCGTGTGCATTATAGCGGGAGAATGAGCGAGACAGAAAGGAATGAATTGGATGGAGGGGTTTGAGAGTGACTAAACGGAAATGTATGTGTGAGAGAGGCGAACTAACAGAACTGACTTTGTTGTGGTGCGATTACGTCCAATTTAATGGTGCAGCGATTAAAGCCATTTCTGGAAATCATTGTTGAACACTGTTGATATTTCAAATCAACCCAAACAAACACACCCCTCACTTCATTGCTCCACCTCAAAAATGCACGAATGCAAGAGGGGATGTCTCTATCATTGCAGAAGCGAAGCAAAATAAAACTTCATGGAAAATAAAGCGAAGAATGCAAACGAACGACAAGGAAGTCCAAAAAATGATCATACAGTAGTATATACAAGCAAGAGTTTGCAGTAGCAAACGCTCAAAACAGAGCAGAGACAACACTGTTTTCAGGCCTTCCTGCAAAGCTTTTGCCATAATCCTTTTTTTCCCCATTGATATTCTTCAGACCTTTTCTTTTTTGTAATGCCTCTCAGCCATGTCTCTTCTACAGTCTTTCTTGCTCACTCTCTCTCCTCCGCCATCATGAGTCTGTACACCGCCTATCGCTGATCGGCTACCAGTTTGTTGTGGTGCTGCTGGTTCTGAGCCACTTTCACCAAAGTTTTTCAGAAATTGCTCACTGCACCTTTAAGAAGTTGAAGTGGGATTTATACATATAGATGCACGGCACTATATTCAACAAAATTCTGTTACCCATCTTCACTGTTCATCAAGATCACTTTAAGTGTGTATGTGTATATGACAGAGAGAAAGGTTAGTTTTGTAAATTCCTCCTTGCTTTATGTTTGTCTGAGCAGGTATCTGAGATGGTGGTACAAAAAGACCCAGGTTGAGAAGAAGGCTCCTTTTATTGATATGTTTAGGGCTTTACCACTGAAACAAATTTATGGTTAGTGCAAAGACAAACAGAAATAACAAAGCAATTACAGAACTCGTAAAATCAGCCAGTGTAATGGAGGATGTGTTTTGTGCAGGTGCTCCTCTTGGTGGCATTGGGGGAGGCAGTATCACACGTGGATGGAGGGGGGATTTCTGCCGGTGGCAACTAAACCCGGAATGTACCACTACAAAACCGTTATTGCTAACCAGGTAAAGGGCTGCTTGTGGTCCAGTACATGTACAAGTACCTACTAAAGCCATACTACTATTCAAAGGTTCAAGGTCTGTAGGGGATTTTACAGTTAAAGACCCAAAAGAGCAGATATGATGAATGAAGACCCGGAGTCAGAGTTTAAAAAGATAAATTGAAGAAAATTTTACTGAAGAATAGTTCACAGTTTCATCAGCAGAAGCAGCTTCTCTTTCTCTCCACGTACATCCACATTTCCACAGCAATTATACTCTAACAGAGTCCACTAACTGCATCATTACTAAGATTCTGATTGGTTAAGAACGCTAGACAAGACACATGGACAGATAGTCAGAAGCATGTCTCCTTCCATCATGATGCTCATGATTGAACTCGGGGACAGAATGTCCTGTTAAGTCAGGACAAGGCGTCTGCAGGTCTCAAGCCGTCCCAGTTGTCCACCAGTACCCATAACGGACCTGTACAGAACACTTAACGCACATACAAACATACACATGATTCACAGTTGATCTGAGCTCTGCTCTGAACAGGAACTTTCCCAAAACATACTGAGAAGTTGAACTTCGCTGGCAATATTCATCATTATTTTCTAGTGTTTAAAAAGGAAAATAAATGTCTTAATATAAGTGGAAGTTATTCAAATAATTAATATTTAGAAAGATAGATGTTGATTAATAACTTCATGATAAATTATTCAAAATATATATTTTGAAGCGGCAGTAGATTCCCGAATCCAGCCCTTCAGGTCAGTAAGATTTTTATTTTTTAATAAAAAAATGTATTCTCTTTTTCAGCAAAGATGCATTGAATTGATTGGACATTTATAATGTTTCAAACAAAATTATGAGCATGAGACTTTTAAAAACATTTTTAAAAATCTTACTGACCCCAAACTTCTGAACGGTAGTGTATGTGTAAATATAGGTGTTTTAACTAGTATTTAGTATTCATTATGACTCTGAAAAATGAGTAATTCAGTTGGTCTGTTGGTATGTAAAACATAATTATGGATATTAAGTGTGTTGATATATATATGCAGGTGTTCAGACTCTCCTTCTGCTTTAACCTCCTTTATCTCCTAGTTTACAGTATGTCTGCGCAGGGGGGGTCAGACAGTATACCAGCAGGTGTTGTCTACAGAGAGACCCCCGACTCTTCAGGGTTGGAACTGGGGTTATTGTGGTGAATACGCCTTTTACCATGCCCTGTACCCACGAGCCTGGACCGTCTACCACCTGCCTGGCCAGAATGTCACTCTCACCTGTAGACAGGTGTCACCTGTCATCCCTCATGACTACAAGGTGACAAGCACATTGTATACACACACACACACAGGTTTTTATACTGTACAAACTGTACATTCTATCTCTCCACACTACCCCAACTCCTAAATATTTCCATCACAGAAAACGTTCTGCATTTTTACACTTTTAATAAAACATTGTTTAGTATGTTTTAAAAGCAATTTTAAATATGAGGACTCCTGAAATGTCCTCATAAAACATGTTTTATGTTAACATAAAAAATATTAGACTACAAAAAATTTCTGTTTTAAATAGATGCTGTTCTTTTCTGTTCATCAAAGAATCCTGAAACAAATGTTCAGACTTTCCACAAAATATTAAGCAGCACAACTGTTTTCAACATTGATAATAAAAAAATCAAAAAAAAAATCAGCATATTAGAAAATATTTCTGAAAGGTCATGAATACTAAAAGACTGAATTAATGTCTGATGAAAATTCAGCTTCATCAATCGTGAAACAAATTTTTTATATTGTAGTAACTGAAATTTGCCGTTTCAAAACAAATGTATTTTTCAGTAATAATGCGAAATACATTCATAAAAATGGTGTTTGTGTGTGTGTTTTGTTTTCACATTTGAATCCGCCAAATTTGCTGCTTTAAAACTAATCTCTTTTTGTCTTTCTCAGGACTCCAGTCTTCCTGTGGCCGTGTTTGTGTGGGACATTGAGAATAAGAACGACTACGCTCTTGATGTTTCCATCATGTTCACCATGGTTAATGGGTCAGGCCATAAAGATGACAAGAGTGGGGGCCACTGGAATGAACCATTTCACCTTGAAAAAGAGGGAGAGTCTGTGTCTGGGGTTTTACTACATCACCAGACCCCTGTCAACCCTTACACTCTGTGTATAGCTGCAAGAGAAAAGGTACATCTAGAAGCAGCAGGTTTTGCTTGTAGTAAATGCAGGAAAACAACCCCTCTGTAATGAGGAGTGCACAGACTCCTATGGCACTTTGCCGAACAGGTTCCGCCATCAGCTCGCTGTTTCCCTGTGCATATAAGAGAATGATTGACTATCATTTTATATATTACACATTCTTCAAACTATATTTTATGTTCCACTGAATACATACAGGTTTGTAACGGCATTATATTATGACAGAATTAAAATTCTTTTTTTTAAATCTAGATAGAGAAGTCACTAGGTTTTGAGACAGTTGTGCTTCCCCTCATTATTTAAAGTTTCACTTTATTTTAGTCTGACCGAGAGATCAGTCACCAGACAGCGTTTAGCCCAAAGGGAACCTGCAGTGCTCTGTGGAGTGACCTCATGACCGATGGAAGGCTCGACTCGCCTAAGGACCCCAGTACACCCACACAGAAAGGGGAGGAAGTGGCGGCAGCCCTGGCTGTGAGCTGCTCGGTGCCTGCTAACAACCACAACAGTGTGGAGTTCAGTTTGGCCTGGGATATGCCTAAAATCACATTTGGCTCCAGAGACAGAATATATGTCAGGTATGTGTATACGGACGAATGATCAATCTCTTCCTTTCCTGGAGCTTATAAATACATCACAGTGTTATTGGCCAAAAAATTGTTTAGAGCAGCATGAGTCAACAAAATCTTTGGCCTGTTTTCCGAGAAGTGCACAACTGTAAATTTTTAATGCGAACAGCATTAAGTTGTGCAGGGGGAAATTATTTCAGTTCAGAGAATCCATGATTGTATAAATATTTTAATGATTAAAAAAAGTGCAAGAATGCATTAAAATGATCAAAAGTGACAGTAAAGACATTTACATTGTTAAAAAAAACCATTCCATTTCAAAAAATTGTCTGTATGTCCCCAGTTTAGTCCTAAATGTAGACAGAGTGCATTAATGATTTACAGTTGTTCTCTTAACTGAGAAAAAATATGGGTGAAATAATTAAGGTTCGTGTTTCAAAAGGAAACAGCGATTGTCAAGTGATTTTTAAAAGGAAGTGGTGTGGATATTAAGCTTTGTGAAAGGAAGAGACTCATCATCAGTCATAAAGTGAGCTCAAGCAACGTCACAGTTTGTGCTCCTTACAAGTTCATATAACAGCAGCAGAATTTAATCTCGGAGAAAGACAATGATGAATAAATACTGCAAATTAAAAAATATGTCATTCCATTTGTTTGCATTTCATTACTGAGAATGAGACTTCGTTGCATTACTATGATAATGGGAATTGGGGAAAATGTGCTTAATTGTTTTTGTTTATGCAATATATAATTTTGACATGATGAAATGATACCCTTTGATGCTCAGAAATAATAACAGGGTGTGTATGGTGTTCATTTCAGGCGATACACACGTTATTATGGCACTAAAGGAGACGCTGCCCCGTCTCTGTCTCACTACGCGCTCACACACTACTGTAAATGGGAGGAGAGCATTGATGAGTGGCAGAGGCCGATTCTACAGGACGGGTAAAAAGATATATCATTTCCCCATGAAAAATGTCAAGCTTGGTGGCGTAACCGCGTGCCCTGTCAGTTAATCAAGTACACGGCTCTTATTATTGACAAAAGACTGTGTGTAAGCGAACTGCCATCTTTCTTATAAATTGATTTGACTACTGTCTGTCTGTCCATTATGTGCATAGACAAGAGCAACTCTCATATGCCATTTTATGCCTATTACTCGTTTGTTTCGGTCCTCCTCATACTGTGCACTTCATATAGAATGAATTGTGTGTTTTTTGGATGTTTGTGTTGCCCCAGTCACATGCAACATACTAATTCTGAGTGTTCACCTTTGTTTCAACACAAGGCAGCTATTCTTTTCAGGCCATTTTGAGATTAGCGGTATCGGCGATATCCATGCGAGCTTGGCATTGGCACTCTTTGTCGTGTCAGTTTTGAAATTTACTGACAGCCTTGTCATTGGAAAAAGCACATTTTCTATAGTTACTAAATATTGCATGAAATAATTCATTTCATAATTAATTTGTGTGTTTCATATTAAAGTATATCTGTGTTCTTCTAGGTCTCTTCCGTCTTGGTATAAATCTGCTCTGTTTAATGAGCTCTACTTTGTTGTGGATGGTGGAACTGTGTGGTTGGAGCTTCCAGAGGACGCTGATATCAGCGGCGGGCTTCGTCCTGAGGATGGGGGGCTTCCAGCCCAGCCTGAAGTTGTCAAGGAGTACGGCCGATTCGCTTACCTAGAGGGTACGGCAGTAGGGCTGTAACATTCAACATTACCTTAATGTCCCACTGTAGTCCATGAGTTTAAAACTCATCTTTGATCACCAAAATGACATATTTAAATTTTTTTCCCTATGGAAAAAATTCTTGATCCCTTAAATAGCTTGAATGTAACTACACCCTTGCCTCATTTAATATACACGGATCTAGGAATTTGATAACTGGCCCCACCGCCACTCACTCGCATGAGATCCACTCGGTCAACTTACTGAGGTAAATGCTGCACAGTGGTATCGTTTGAGATTCATGATATGCTGAAGCCCGCCGGCACGTTGACGTGATTGGTTACAGTGGGTTTGAGACTCTTCGTTTTACTGCAGTTTTAAAGAGAAAATACTCCGCAATGGTGTTGACTTATGAATTTGCACATGGTTTGTCTTAAAGCCAGATAATACACCAGATAGATATAAAGAACACTAAAAATTCACCACAGGGGACTGTTAAAGGATTAGTTCATTTTAAAATGCAAATGACCCCAAGCTTTCCTCATCCTCAAGCCATCCTAGAAATAATAACAAATATACTGCCGCAGCCAAGCTTTATAATGGCCGTGAACGGGGGCAACTAGTATCAAGCTCTAGAAAGTGCATCCATCCATTATAAACGTAGTCCACACGGCTCTAATAAAGGCCTTCTGAAGTGATGCCTTTGTGTTAGAAAAATATCCATATTTAACAACCTATAAATTCAAATATCTAGCTTCTGACTGGGTACTTTCTTCTGTCTCAGACAATGACAAATTTGTCCTGTGTTGGCCACCTATACACTACACTATACTGCAATTCAGAACCTCACCAGTAGATGCCGCTAAAATGTACACATCTCACCCAAAGCTAGTCCCAGACTAAAATGCATGTTTGAGCTGTTTCAACTGAAAGCTACTTGCATTATTGTATTTTAACATACGTCACTGCCATTTAAATAGTTTTAGTCCTAGTTAATTATCACAACACAAATGTTCATACTTTTGATCTCAGTTAATTTAAATCAATTGTGTTGTCTCTCTCTCTCTCCCTGTCTTGTCCCAGGTCAGGAGTACAGGATGTATAACACGTATGATGTGCACTTCTATGCTTCATTTGCTCTCATCATGCTTTGGCCCAAGCTGGCTCTGAGTGTGCAGTATGATATTGGTGAGCTAAGCTTCCGTTTTTCTGAGAACATCGATGACAAATTCATTAGTAATAACCTACGTTTTATCTTTTAAATGAATTTTTTCCATTTCTGTTTCGCATTTTCTGTTTCTTTAAATGTCTTTCTCGTTTCTTCAGCTGGTAGTGTCGTTCAGCATGACCCTACACAGAGGTTAAATCTCATGGATGGGCGATACTCCCCGGTCAAGACCCGGGGCGTTGTACCTCACGACATTGGAGACCCTGGTGAGTCGTCCTTAAGAGGATACCATGAATTCACACATGTGGCAAAGACAGACAGAGAATTCACCTAAAATTAAAATGGTCATCATCTTGAATTTAGCTTCATGTTTAATTATGAGGAACTTTTGAGTGTCTCATTGTAGTTACAAACCTACTCTTTGATTTCAAACAGATGATGAGCCATGGGTTCGGGTCAATGCTTACTTGATCCATGATACAGCTGACTGGAAGGATCTGAACTTGAAGTTTGTGCTTCAGGTGTTCCGAGACTATCATCTGTCCCAGGATGAGCAGTATCTGAAGGACATGTGGCCTATATGCCAGGTGAGTTGTTTGTGTTATATTTTCTGAATGTAGAGGCACTTACTAAGCACTCAGTGTTTAAGGGTACATTGCTCAAACATCTGATGTTCTGGCTTATTCAGACAGTCATGGAAACCGAGCTGAAGTTTGATAAGGATGGTGATGGGCTGATTGAAAATTCTGGCTATGCAGACCAGACATATGATGGATGGAAGGTGACAGGACCCAGGTTGGGGCTCAGGATGCTTTTTTATTTAACTAAATGAAATTTCTCCGATTTTTATTTTGAAATTATATTGAAAATAAAACCTGTGTCATAACAAGTTTTGTAACCCCTGTGTTTCTGCTCTTCCAGTGCGTACTGTGGCGGTCTGTGGCTGGCGTCAGTGTGCATGATGTGTAAAATGGCACGTGTGCTGAATTGCGAGTCTGTTTATCAGCGCTACAGAGATATTTTGCAGAGAGGAAGTGCAGCCTTTGACAAACTACTGTGGAATGGTGAGTGTAAAAATACAAACTATGCTCTCAGTATGGATGCTCAGTCCACCATTCTATCTGTTTCTATATCATTTCGGGAGGAGAAGACAACTCGGAGTAAAAATGTAGTCTTCTAACAACATTTCTTTCATTTCCCCCCTTGTGCAATGTCTTTCTCTATTAGGCAAATACTACAATTATGACAGCAGTGGACAGAGTCTGTCCAACAGTGTAATGTCGGACCAGTGTGCAGGCCAGTGGTTCCTCAGGGCATCTGGACTTGGGGACGATGACTACCAGGTCAGCCTGAGAAAGATTTTGTTTTCACCCCTTTATTTTCATTTAAAAACAGTTTTGCATGATTTCGTTACCATAAAAAAAAAAAAAATGAAACTCAGTAAAGTATAGTTCATCATGTGCTAACAAGAAACAACTATTTGGATTTATATTTAAATATATAGGTATATTATGCTCACTAAGGCGGCATTTATTTAATCAAAAAATGAGGGAAAACAGTAATATTGTAAAATATAATTACAATTCAAAACAACTCTTTTTATTTTAATATATTTTAAAAATGTAATTTATTCCTGTGATGGCAAAGCCGAATTTTCAGCAGCCATTAAAAAAAATCATTAAATCATTAATATGCTGATTTGGTGCTCAAGAAACCTAGATTAATACCATGATCATCACAGTAAATGGTTGTGCCGCTTAATGAATTATTTTTCAGGATTCTCTGATGAACAGAAGAGCTGTGTCCTTCGAAGGGGGCAGACTCAAAATGATGTACATGATAAAGAATATAAACTATATAAAATTGCATCTTAGTAGAATATGTCAACATTAAAGCTTTAAAGTTTTTGTTTTATCCTTAGATATGTGAGTTATTGGAAACCCAATACTAATACGGCATTTTCTCTCCAAAAAATCCTGTCGTCACTGGCGTGCAATGAATTTTAGGGCGAGCTAGGCTGTGAAGGATCCACTTGCTCTATTGCATTTTAAGGAGCCTTCGAAAAATGGTACAGCCTTCAAAAATGAAATTTCTGTCATTAATTACTCACCCTCGTGTCGCGCCAAACCCAATAACCTGTTCATCTTCAGAACACAACATCAGAGAGGTCTCTGATCCACACACAGGCAGTCATTGCATCTTTCAAGGCCACATGGACTATTGTTTTTAGTACCTTTCTGGGCCTTGAAAGTGGTTGATAATTAAATTGCTATGTAGGGGTCAGAAAGCTCTCGTATATCATCAGAAATATCCTAATTTTGGGATCGAAGATGAGTGACGCCCTTACGGGTTTCAAATGACATGAGGGTACTTAATGAAAGAAATGTCATTTAATGTTGAAATGTTGAAAAAAATCTATAAATAGAAATGAATAATTGCTGATACCTAATGGTAATGTATTAAACCGGATTGTAAAGCGTTACCAAAATACTGTTACATCAGTTTAGCAATGGTCACTCACATGCGTCGTAGAAGAAGGTTGATGTTGTATGTAACATGGTTTGTGTTTTACACCCTTTTCTCTGTGCAGGCTTTTCCCAAGGAGAAAATCTGTACTGCATTGAAGTCTGTGTTTGACCTCAATGTTATGAGCTTTGCAGATGGGCAGATGGGTGCAGTGAATGGGATGAGGCCAGAGGGTGTGCCTGATCGTTCCAGCGTCCAATCAGATGAGGTGTGGGTGGGAGTAGTGTACGGATTGGCAGCTACAATGATACACGAGGTAGGGCAAACCTCAGGTCATATCATCGAGTCACAGATCAAGTGAACCTTTCAGTTATCTCCTAATAAATCTCTCGGCATCTCCCAGGGCCTGGTGGAAGAGGGACTGCGCACTGCGGAAGGCTGTTACCGTGCTGTGTGGGAGCGAATGGGAATGGCCTTCCAGACTCCTGAAGCGTACTGTGAGAAAGGCATCTACCGCTCTCTCGCTTACATGAGACCTCTGAGCATCTGGGCAATGCAGCTTGCACTGAATAATCGACCAAACCACAACAAGAGCACTGTTGAAGTTGAAGGACAGGACTGAGCCGTAGCCTTAATCATCTGCTGAAGGGAACTTGCACTGTCGAGCCTCCAATATAGCGACCTCTTTATCCTTGCTTTTCGAACTTCAGAAGACTGCAAAAGAGTTTTGGATGTAATGTCGTCATGTGTCGTTGGCTCACACAGAACCTAATTTCCATTTTTTTTTAAACTGACTTTTCCACAGAAAATGTGCATAAGCTTTTCCACAGTCCTTCCGTGTAGCTGCTGTAAATGATCGTTTTAGAAATGGAAGTGTAAAGGCCTGGTCTCGGTGAACTGACATGCTGTTTATTATGATATGGTGTGTAGGGTCATAGAATCGAGTAGTTAAGAGTATGATTCTGTATAATTTTCACTTTATATTTTTATTTCTGTTATGGGAATGCTTTAAGAAAGGACTGCTGTTTTTTTTTTTAAATAGCTGTCATTGTATGTGTCATAAATCATAAATCTGAGGCTTTGACAAGTCAGTCAGTACTGTACATTATTCTACAGCATTGTAAGAGATATATAATTGAGTAAATTGGAATGTATGTTTACGGCCTTCAGATACATTTTTTCCTCAGATGGATCGTTAGGCATTTATTTTCTCTGCAGTGTTTAAAAGTTCTGGCCAATGTTAAAATCATACTCAAAACCCCGAGAAGCACAAGAGGCAAGCCTGACTTTAGTGTGTGATTTAAATCACAGACTGGAACATTTTAAGGAAGCCACCGCAATACACACTACTATTCAAAAGTTTGGGGTCAGTAAGATTCTTCATTGATTTTCATTGATGGCTGCATTTATTTGATCATAAATATTCAAAATGGTAATACTGTGAAATATTATTACAAGTTCTAATATATTTAAAAATGTCATTTATTCCTTCATGCCCTTCAAAGGGACTTTTTAAAATGATACAATGTGATATATGACCTCCAACGGCAAACAAAGCATATTCATTCATCGTAATAAAATAAACAAAACTTATTTCAGCCTAGCTGCCAATGCAGCATTTCTCATTTTCATTTAGTTTAAGTACTAAAGTAACTGAAAGTAAATCACTATCGGCGAAAGACATGTGGAGCCGAAGTAGGCCTTTTTAAAATATGATTCATTGAGTTATCACAACCCATAATTCTTAGTGTTCAATCCATTTAACGTTCCTTTAGCGTGCATCTAACAACAACATATGTAGTAAACTGCATAGAAATAAATTTAGGACTATGATACAGCGTTTAAAACAGCATGGAAACGATCATGACATAACCATGCCAATATGACACCAGTTATAAAAAGCACCCATGCTAGTGTTTAGATATCAGCCACCGCTAGAGGTCAATGTTGAGCCTTCCAAATCCGTTTCTCTTCGAAAGATCTCTGGTGCAGTCCCTCAGTCCTGAGTGCTCCTTCTCTCTGGAGTGCTCGAGAGGCGTCTAAAGTGCACGGGCTGTTTTGTGTGTGTGAGAGAGATGTGCCTAGGTCTTATTTTAAACACTCTTGTTCAAAAATATATGAGAGTGCTGATAATTAATTGATGGCCCTCACAGACTGCGCAAGCTAGTGTACCACACGGCTAGTCAGAGGTAGAGCAACTGTCACAAATTTCACAAAACAATAAACACGAAACCATATTATCACATTTAGCATCTACAGCTATTTAATAGATGAATTCCCAGCGAGCAAAAATATCTAACATTAATATTTGGTTGTGAAAACGTTATTACGTAACGTTTTTTTTTTGTTATGCGAACGTTAAAGGAACATTCCATTTTATAATTTTCCACACATTATGGGAATGTTACTTTTGAGTGAACAAGTTTTTTTTTTAACATTTAAAAAATGTTAGATGAACATCCACCGAAAAACTATGTTGACGTTAATGTTGTGTTAACGTTTTGAGAACATTCTGAATGAAAGCATATTAACGTTTGGCTACTGCCCTTACAAAAGATTACTGCAGTTTTTTAGAAGTAATACTGCAGTTTTTGTTACATATAGAAAAATGCAGTTTTTTGGACACGAAAAAACGGCAGTATTGCAGTATAACCTAAAATGTCTGTAGTTTTACTGGAGTACAACTATACTGCAATACATCTAAAGTACTAGTAAAATAAAACTGCAGTTATACTGTTTTTATACTTTCAGTTGTACTTCATTTTACTGCAGTTGTACTGTGACTATACTTCATTATACTGCAAATCTATGGTTGTGCTTCATTAAACTGCAGTTAAACTACTTGGTACTGCAGTTTTACTTCAATATACTGCAGTTCTTTTTTGTAAGGGTGGAATCATGTTTGTTCGTAACTCTGAGAAAACGACACAAATAGTAATATAATACAAAAATAGTCCTTAATAAAATATGTGATCTCAAAAGGATAAGCATAAAAATGGCACTTTTAGAATTTGGGGTGAAACGGAAGCCTACAAAACTGTCTGCGTCGTCACAGTCCTTCTCCTATTCTATCCTGCATCAGAGATTAATGAAGCACAAAGAACATTCGTTCCATGAAAATGAAAAAGATAAGCTCTAAACACCTCATTGTGCTCTGCGCTCGCTTTGGCTTTCCTTGCAGGCCCACAAAGATAAGTTAGCTGCTTTTGGATTTATCTAAATGAAAAATGAGATCAGTGTGCCTGAGAAGCTGGCACATCCAAACCACGTTAATAGTTGCCCACTATTACCATTATCTGCATCCATTACAGAAACTTAAGCTGTAATTAAATTTGAGGCATTAACGGTACCTTGTGAAATATAGCATGAAAACATGTAAAGAAGGAGCAGGACAGAGATGCTTTAGAGCAGAGCAAGAGGGACGGTATTGAAGGTAAAATGTCTTATCTGATCTTTATTTCAGTAATTCTTTTAGCAGTGTTGGCAAAACAGAACAGTCTACAGCCAGCTAGGAACAAAAAAAAAGAGATATGGGAGAGATTGGAAAGAGAAAAAAAAGAGGGCGGAATAGAGAAACGGAGAGAGAGATAGGGAGCAGACTGCACAAATGAAAGTTTCGGTACAAGCAGGAAAAGAAGACCAAATATCCGTTACTATACCACAATGTCAGAATTATGTTTTGACATAAAAAAGACAAGCAAGAGATGCACACATCGAGAATCCATATGTTTGGGAAAGGCATGCCACAGAGAGAGGGGTACGTTGTGGATGCTGATTAACTTTGACAGGATAAGAGGTGGAACAGAGCCTCCACATGCACCTGTTTTGGCTAGATTGGGGTGGGTGAAGGTACAGAGGAAGAAGTGAGAGTTAAGAGCTCAGAGTTCACACTGACGGATCCTTGCATAACACAATCTCCAGCTCTGTGCGGAACAGCTTCCCTCCGTCAGACAACGCCATGATGCTCTTCTTTGAGCTAGCCAGACTTTGAGGGTCAACAGCCTAAAGGAGGACACACACAGACGTATACAAGTATTCAGACCAGTCATATTGTCGCTAAAATGCAGCATCAGTGCAGCCTTAAATATTTCAGTATATTTTTAAATGTATAATTTAATATGGGCAATACTGTTTGGAAGGTTGGGGGCAAAGTTTGGAACAAAGTATCTTAATGCTCACTAGGGCTGTATTTATTTTGATCAAAAGTACAATAAAAAATATTGTCTAATATAATATAAAATAACCATCCCAGGTCTAATAAGTCTATCTTGCTGTAATATATTTTAAAATGTAATTTATTCCTGTGATGTAAAGCTTCAGTTGTCACGTGTCACGTGATCCTTCAGAAATCATTCTAATATGTTGATTTGGTGCTCAAGAAACATTTTTTTTTATTTATTATCAATTAAAAATAGTTGTGGTGCTTAATATATTTGTGCAAACCATGATACTTTTTTCAGGATTCTATTTGAAATCTTTTGTGACATTATAAATGTCTTTACTATCCCTTTTGATCAATTTAATGTGTCCTTGTGCGATTGAGGTATTCAATTCTTTTAAAACAAATCAACCCAAAACTTATGACCAGCAGTCTTTCCATCAATATTCATAATTTGAAGTTTTAAAACATCAATTTCATATAGCATTGATGACCATTTTTCCATTCTGCAGCATTAAATTCTGTGTAAATACACTTTTTTTGTGGTATCTAATTTTCAATTAAAAGGTAATTGAGTGCTAAATTCCCATCCAAATACAAGTTACCATTTTATGTTTTTGATAGAGGTCTCTCAGCAGTGCGTCCAGTTCATGTTCATCAATGTAACCATTTCCATCCTGTTAAAGAAAAAAGTGGAGAAACTGTTAACAGCCCATTCAATTTCAGATGGAACTAAATGTATTACAGATAGAGCAAATGCTCTTTAAAAAAAAAAAATAATAATTCTTCCAGACAAAAACATGAACATCAAATAAACGTCTCTGCTGTGTATATGTGCTATTTGGGGGGGTGTAATATATGTAATATATTGGGGGCAATTATGCTTTGTGGTTGAAATAGTTGTACTAAAGTGTAATTTTTTGGATTACTAATCCACAATACAAGACAAATTAACATGGACATAAATATGAGGAATATACACATTATCTGACCTTGTCATAAAAGTTGAAGATAACTTCAAATTCTTCAGCAGATAGTTTGAAGTTCTGGTAATGAAGAAAAAAAAACATTAGTTTAGTAGACATTAGTTTACCCTCAATGTATGTGTGTATACATTTTGATTTTGAAGGCCTATATTCTCATAACTAGAAAGTAATCCTCCAAATCCTTTGGATTATAACAGAACAGTGCAGCAACACTTAGCATCATTCCTACTTCACCAAAAAAAAAAATATTAATGCATACCATTATAAACATGCCAATAAAAAATAATAATGTGATGCAATCATGCAAGATATAGCACATACAACTCATTTAGAAAATGGCTTTGTGAATATTCAATTCATATCTGAATTGCATTGCTCTCTGTTCTATGTATTATATCAGATTACAATTTACAGTTTGTCTATAGAATGATACCCTTTCATGAATATTTAAAATCTTTCTCATGACCGAAAAGGCAGAGGACATATTTTTCACCATATTTGGACCCTGATAATGCAATAAGGCTAAACATGTAGCAGTTATTCCGGACGTAACATTTTTCAGTGTTGTTGAGGAAAAAGAGAGAGAAAAATAAAGAGAGATAGAGAGAGAGCATCCAATGAATGTGGGAGGACTGGACCAGATCAGTTCATCTCCAGGTTCAAGAATAATCTATGGAGATTATCATAACTACAGTAGGATTGAAGTAATCCCTATCAAACCATGATCTCTGTGGCAGAAAACAGTTATCAATCTGCTGCCAGGTTCAGACAAAGACAACCTATAGACACACATACAGCAGGAACACACACACACAAATACCCAAATATACGTTCGCCTGTAATCATGCATGTTTTTGACATGATTTCAGCATTGATCTAAAAAAGAAACTCTTGCCATATTGCAAATCTCAGCTTTTTCAGCGCTGGCCGTATGCTACTGCCATTCTGCTGTAACTGCAAACAACTGCCAGTTTATTCATTTTTGCTTCTCCCCCTCCTAGTTTCCAGTGGATCACACTTTTATTGTGCTAGTACTGCTGCTGCACTCTGTTTTTGCACATTTTACTATTCCTAACCCTACACCATGTTTTTTTGTGCTACAAATGTTAGTTGCACTGTACTGGCATTTATACCTCATTTGTCCATTTGCAACATTACCATTTTTGCTCTTATGGTTAGCAGATACATTCCATTGAGCTTGTTTACACGCACATTCTTAAGCCGGCTTTGCATGTGGACACGTAAAAGCATCAACCCATTTTACTTTATTGGAGTAAGGTTATAAATGGCTTTAAAAAAGAACCTGATAGAAACAGCAATTCTTGCCCCTTACCCAGTATGTAAACAGCATTCTGTCAGCTTAATTGAAGTGCACATGTATGATGTGACAGGAAAGCATCCTTTCCTAGGGTTGTAAAAGTACCGACTTCCTTACCAAGTCTGAACAAAAATTTCAAAATATGATGATACCAGCATTTTCCCCTAGCATCTCTCAAACACACTTTAATTGCTCATTGCGTTCATGTGCTCAACATACATGTTTGTGATTGGCTACAATGCAACGCTTCAGAAATGTTGTAAATATACATCTTTGACGCTCTTTTCACAGAAGCACAGGGGAGCGTTTGAAAGCAGGCGTCTAAAAAGCAGATGTCTATTTACAGCATGTTTTTGAAGCATTGATCATTGTAGCCAATCACAGACAACACAGTGGCCAATCAGGGGTGTTTAAGAATCCGCTCAAAAGTGCTCAAAATGCTAAGGGGAAATGCTGTTATTGTCACTTTTTTTTTTTTTTAAATTTCAGCACCGACTTGTTACCGAAGTATACTTAATATATTGTAAACCCTGAATCTTACTTGACTCAAAGAATTATAAAAATGTGTTACACTGTAATGAATTGCTGTAAAAATCACAGCATTATTTTACAGCCGCTGGCTGTTTTTTAATAGTACAGCATATTGCTGTAAACTGCAATGCATTCTGGGGTCACGTGTTGGTTTGACTCAAATTTACAGAATATTGCTGTAAATTGACCCTTCATAATTTTAAAAAATACAGTTATTTACTGTAATCAGAGAATACAGGGAAATTCTGTAAATTAAATTACAGTAACTCTACTGTAAAATTTACAGTAACTGGCTGGCAACCCTGCTGCCAGTATTATAATGTAAAATTTACAGTAATTTTTTAACAGTGTATCTCTTGCAGTCGAAGTAGAAGTGGTACAGTCAAAATACTGCTTATTTATTTTACATCTCACCTCACATAACAAATGGAATACCCAGAGTCAGATACACAAATGATTAGGTTTTGACGTCACTACCGGGAAATAACCTTCTGATTTTTAAATAAAGCCTTATATAAAGGGTTTTCTAGCATTGCCGGGTTATTGGTTAATTTAACGGTTTAAAATTAAAAAGCCAATTTTTGGGAGTTATATGTAAAAATCCTCATTGACTCTATACCAGGAGTGTCAAACTCAGTTCCAGGAAGGCCACAGCGCTGCAGACTTTAGGTGCGTCTGACTTGAAGTGGTGCTGTGCAGACCGAACGGTGTATGACATCAAAGTAGAGCAAAAGTGATTTTGAAAGCATACGGAGCCTCTCGCCATACTTTTTCATACATCGAAAAAGTAGCAATCACGCCACTGGCCTCGCTCCGTTCTCTCACGGGACAGGAGTGTGTGTATATGTATGTGTGTGTGTTTGGGGGGGGGGGGGGGGTAGAATTTTCATTAAGTGTGGCAGAGGATCTGGGCTCTAATCCTCCCTCATAAAGCCTTTTTTTCCTTCCTCATTAAAACCAAAGATGTTCAACATTGATTGTATATAAAAAGCAGGGAGGGACACATTTATGTGCATTTTGTTTTGTGATTTCACAAGAACGAATAAAGAGTCTACGCAACGGTGCTGAGTGATAGTCTAAAGCACTCATCTGTTGTGTGAGGCCTGCGCAGTGTGCACAAGCGTCAAGGGAACACTGATAACAGAGGCAACGAGCGCTCAGCATGATTTCAGAAATGACACATCCCAGCGCCAGATCGCCTCTTATTTAACACAAACGAACGAATTGTTAAGAAGCTAGAGATGTTTCTTTTTTTTTAGTATACATCCGTGCCACGAGATGTTTCAAAAAGTGGTAAGGACAATATTACGCAAATTACGCCTATGGTTTGAACTAAACTCTGTAGGACTCTGTTAGACACCCCTGCTCTTATATTTAAATAAGGTTTATTCATTTGGCAGACACTTTTAAGGTTTAAAAGTGGGTTTACATTTTCATTTGCAACATTTAAGGTTTGCATTACCAGTTCATACAATCCCTGGGAAGCAAACCCTTGATTTTGGTGTTGCTAGCACCATGCTCTTCCGTTTGAGATGCAGAAACACTATATTCGTACTGTGCCATATCTGACATTATGAAGACTGTTTGATCTTACCTGAAACTTGAGCAGAAAATTCTCTTGCACAGGAAGCAGTCTGAAGACAAAATACAACATACAATATTATGTCATTTAAACAATATTGCATTAATATGCAACTGAGTCTGAGGCCTTCTCACCTCGCCATCTCAGACAATCCCAGTTTCCCATCACCGTTCAGGTCAAACATTTTAAGCTGCAGGAAAAAAGCATAAATTAAAGAGCAGATGTGTGTGTGGTGTGTGTGTGTGTGTGTGTGTGTGTGTGTTGTATATATGTGTGAATTGTGTGTGTCTACTCACTATGGTCTGCGTATACTCATTCAGTTTCTTGTCATCGTAATGTCTGTTTGCTTTCTTCAACAGATCTGAGAGGAAGCCCTAGAGCGAAGAAATTGTTTTATTTAATTATGGATCTGTAATAGCTATAGGAAGTTCTGTGTGACCTATTGAGTTATACCTTCAGTTCATTGGATTCAATGTATCCACTACGGTCAGTATCATATTTTCTCCAAGCCTGAAAAAAAGAAACAATAGCATCAACTCAGATACCTCCACACTTCCCAGGCATTTGTACAGAGTATTTGCCCTCCAAAGGTGAAACGGGACAGGGTTTCAATCAAAAAATGTTCAGATTTGAATGTGATTATGTCATTCTCATCTTGATTCAACCAGTGAATTTGGTATTTGGGAATTACACTGGGATTACTGGCGAGCTGATCTAATGTGGAGGCATGCCCACTTGCCCCGATTTCCCAGAATGTGTGCATTACTGTATGTGTGTGTATTCCTCTGTAATGAGAGTAAAATGCCTTCCTTGTGTCCACACTTCTGAACTCTTCTTTACCCTTTTACAATTCAGATGTTCTACAGAACCAACATGTTTTGTATTATTTACAAAATCACCATGTTATACAAATGAACCTCCATTAACCCAACTCTGTTCTTTTTTTGTATTGCAGTCCATTCATAATGGATAACCTACAGCAAATAACCTGTCTCTCTCTCTCTGATTCACACAGATGCACACAAAAGCACCTCAGCTATTCAAAGATAAGACATGTTTACAATAAAACTATCACTTTTTAAAATAATAAATCTCCAAAGTAGTGTACTTATATGCATAGCAAATAGAGATTAATTTTATTTTAAATCTCAACAGATCACAACATCTATAAGTTATGGCAACAAAATAATCATTGTGTGTTTTTGTGTGTTACATACTGTCATGAACTCTGCACTGGATCCCACAAACTGTCTGAAGCACAATAGAAAATTCTCCTCTGTTGGCAGGATCTGGGCAAGCTGTAAAAGATAATGCGAGAAAGACATGTTGTTGCAAATCATTCATCATAATATCATCACTGGTTTTAAAAAAAAATCTAATCACATTTAATGATCAAAAGAAAAAGTACACATGTGTACACACACACACACACACACACATAAAATATATAATATATATACACTCACCTAAAGGATTATTAGGAACACCAAACTAATACTGTGTTTGACCCCCTTTCAGCTTCAGAACTGCCTTAATTCTACGTGGCATTGACTCAACAAGGTGCTGAAAGCATTCTTTAGAAATGTTGGCCCATATTGATAGGATAACATCTTGCAGTTGATGGAGATTTGTGGGATGCACATCCAGGGCATGAAGCTCCCGTTTCACCACATCCCAAAGATGCTCTATTGGGTTGAGATCTGGTGACTGTGGGGGCCATTTTAGTACAGTGAACTCATTGTCATGTTCAAGAAACCAATTTGAAATGATTCGAGCTTTGTGTCATGGTGCATTATCCTGCTGGAAGTAGCCATCAGAGGATGGGTACATGGTGGTCATGAAGGGATGGACGTGGTCAGAAACAATGCTCAGGTAGGCCGTGGTATTTAAACGATGCCCAATTGGCACTAAGGGGCCTAAAGCGTGCCAAGAAAACCAACCCCCACACCATTACACCACCACCACCAGCCTGCACAGTGGAAACAAGGCATGATGGATCCATGTTCTCATTCTGTTTACGCCAAATTCTGACTCTACCATCTGAATGTCTCAACAAATCGAGACTCATCAGACCAGGCAACATTTTTCCAGTCTTCAACTGTACAATTTTGGTGAGCTCGTGCAAACTGTAGCCTCTTTTTCCTATTTGTAGTGGAGAGGAGTGGTACCCGGTGGGGTCTTCTGCTGTTGTAGCCCATCCGCCTCAGGGTTGTGCGTGTTGTGGCTTCACAAATGCTTTGCTGCAGACCTCGATTGTAACGAGTGGTTATTTCAGTCAAAGTTGCTCTTCTATCAGCTTGAATCAGTCGACCCATTCTCCTCTGACCTCTAGCATCAACAAGGCACTTTCACCCACAGGACTGCCGCATACTGGATGCTTTTCCCTTTTCACACCATTCTTTGTAAACCCTAGAAATGGTTGTGCATGAAAATCCCAGTAACTGAGCAGATTGTGAAATACTCAGACCGGCCTGTCTGGCACCAACAACCATGCCACGCTCAAAATTGCTTAAATCACCTTTCCTTCCCATTCTGACATTCAGTTTGGAGTTCAGGAGATTGTCTTGACCAGGACCACACCCCTAAATGCATTGAAGCAACTGCCAAGTGATTGATTAGATAATTGCATTAATGAGAAATTGAACAGGTGTTCCTAATAATCCTTTAGGTGAGTGTATATATATATTTTCCTCATATTTGGATTTTTTTTACTTATAGGGTCAAACAAATATCCCCTCCGGACATCACTTTTGCCCACTACTGTATATTATATAGTACAGTAAATATACTAATAATCTAAACATCAAATATACTTAAAACTAATCAGCCACTACTTTTTGACTCTGGTCTATAATTCCATTGAAAGTGATTTCAGCACCATGGACAGCCACACAGCGGAGCACAAAGCTCTTATCCAAAGCAGTCTTTTTGCTACACAATCAGCCAAGTGCTGCAGTCTGAGTTGATGCCTGTGTGTAAAGCCTGTCTCCCTGATTTAGGAAGAGAGTGCCTGCAAGAGCTGGACAGGGATGAGAGACCATTTCATGCTCTTGGTTATCTTTTCCTGCCTCAACAGAAGAGCTCATCAGTGCTGAATTACTGAAGGGACACTAAACCATACCAAACCGAAAAGTAAGTGAAGCTCTAAAAGCATCAGTCTATGACAAGTTCCACCTCTGAGTGCTCTGACACACAAACCTGGGCCTAGAGGTTCACCCCTTGTCTATAAAAAGCAGAAGGTACTTTTTACGATCCAAGTAATGATTTGTTCGATTGAAGGATGCGGATAGTACCACTACATATAGGACAAATCTAGTATTATCATCATCTAATAGTTATTCTATTTCTGAAATATATAGATTGTGTGTGTGTGTGCTTGTTTTCATGATTTATGAGGACAGAAATTTGTATAATGATATGGTATTACATTAGAATTTCGACATGTTTAACACATGTTTTATGAGAACATTTCATATATTATTATATATGAAATATATATATATATATAATATATATATATATATTCATATATTTAAAATAGCTTTAAAAACATACAAAACAATGTTTTATTTAAAATGTAAAAATGCATCTAAAAATGATCAAATGTACGGTTTGTACAGTATAAAAACCATTAAGCCTATGAAATGTCCTCACTTTGATAGCAAACAAACCTGTGTGTGTATGTGTGCGTGTGTGCGCGTTTTTGTGATTTATGAAGACACAAATTTGTATAATGACATGTTTACATACATTCATATACGTATTACACTGGTGTTACGACGTAAACATGAAATATGAAGACATTTCATGAGTCCTCATAATTAAAATAGCTTTAAAAACACACTAAACAAGGTTTTATTAAAAATGTAAAAATTCAGAATGTTTTCTGTGATGGGTAGAATGTACAGTTTGTACAGTATAAAACCATTACGTCTATAATGTCCTCACACTGTGTGTGTGAAGTGTACAGTCGTGGCCAAAAGTTTTGAGAATTCTATAAATATTAGTTTTCACAAAGTTTGCTGCTAAACTGCTTTTAGATCTTTGTTTCAGTTGTTTCTGTGATGTACTGAAATATAATTACAAGCACTTCATACATTTCAAAGGCTTTTATCGACAATTACATGACATTTATGCAAAGAGTCAGTATTTGCGCTGTTGGCCGTTCTTTTTCAGGACCTCTGCAATTCGACTGGGCATGCTCTCAATCAACTTCTGGGCCAAATCCTGACTGAGAGCAACCCATTCTTTCATAATCACTTCTTGGAGTTTGTCAGAATTAGTGGGTTTTTGTTTGTCCACCCGCCTCTTGAGGATTGACCACAAGTTCTCAATGGGATTAAGATCTGGGGAGTTTCCAGGCCATGGACCCAAAATTTCAACGTTCTGGTCCCCGAGCCACTTAGTTATCACTTTTGCCTTATGGCACGGTGCTCCATCGTGCTGGAAAATGCATTGTTCTTCACCAAACTGTTGTTGGATTGTTGGAAGAAGTTGCTGTTGGAGGGTGTTTTGGTACCATTCTTTATTCATGCAGAATTGTGAGTGATTCCACTCCCTTGGATGAGAAGCAACCCCACACATGAATGGTCTCAGGATGCTTTACTGTTGGCATGACACAGGACTGATGGTAGCGCTCACCTTTTCTTCTCCTGACAAGCCTTTTTCCAGATGTCCCAAACAATCGGAGAATATGACTTTGCCCCAGTCCTCAGCAGTCCATTCACGATGCTTTCTGCAGAAGATCAATCTGTCCCTGATGTTTTTTTTGGAGAGAAGTGGCTTCTTTGCTGCCCTTCTTGACACCAGGCCATCTTCCAAAAGTCTTGGCCTCACTGTGCGTGCAGATGCACTGGTGGCACTCCGATCCTGCAGCTGAATCCTCTTTAGGAGACGATCCTGGCACTCGCTGGACTTTCTTGGACGCCCTGAAGCCTTCATTACAAGAATTGAACCTCTTTCCTTGAAGTTGCTGATGATCCTATAAATTGTTGATTTAGGTGCAATCTTAGTAGCCACAATATCCTTGCCTGTGAAGCAATTTTTATGCACCGCAATGATGGCCGCACGCGTTTCTTCGCAGGTCACCATGGTTAACAATGGAAGAACAATGATTTCAAGCATCACCCTCCTTTTAACATGTCAAGTCTGCCATTCTAACCAAATCAGCCTGACATAATGATCTCCAGCCTTGTGCTCGTCAACATTCTCACCAGAGTTAACAAGACGATGACTAAAATGATCTCAGCAGCTTTTTTTGGGATTAAGTTCATTTTCATGGCAAAGAAGGACTATGCAATTCATCTGATCACTCCTCATAACATTCTGGAGTATATGCAACTTGCTATTATAAAAACTTAAGCAGCAACTTTTCCAATTTCCAACATTTATGTAATTCTCAAAACTTTTGGCCATGACTGTATGTGTTAATAAGATGAATCAAAGCTGAATTTTCAGCAGCCATAATTCCAGTTTTCAGAGTGATTTTAATATTTTGATTTGGTGCTCAAGCTTAATATTTTGTGAAAACTGATGAATAGAAACCTTTAAAGAATAGAAAGTTCAAAATAACAGAATTTATTTAAAATAGTAATCTTTTGTAACACTATAATTGTCTTTACTCATCTAGTACTATTCGGCCATTGATTTATTTTGTTATCCGTCAGTTTTCTGCTATTCAGTGTAATAAATGTGCTTATTGTAAAAAGCGAACATCTCTATTCTGTTGATTTCTGTTCCTCTGCTAACAGATACTAACATCAAATGATTATTGTCCATCCCTGCAAGAATGAAAAAACAGCTACTAACTTCAAAAGATAACTTCAAAATACTTATATCTCGCTAACAAAGTCAAGCAGAAAAGCCCAAAAAGCAGGAAAGCAGAATATGACAGATACAGTGATCCCAACATGGCTAATCTGAGGTTCCAGCTTAGATTCACACGCTGCACACAGAAGAACAGATCATTGACTCATACAAGCCTTGAAAAGGAGTCTGAATGAGCTGCTGAAATCCTGCCAGCTTTCTCGATAAAGTGACATGCTTGAGATTGTGTAGCAGATTGAAAACAGAAAAGCTGTCTGATGTGTGAATGGAAAAAAAGTGAACATCCAATCCTTGGTGAGCTGTCCTACCACGTATGGACCACACTAGAAGGATTTTGTTCATAGTCATTTACAATTTCTAATTCAGTGAGATTTTGCCTGACGCAGATCATCTGAATATACTGTAACCACATTAACGGCATGGTCTCCAACTAACTAAGCTTTAATCTGGTGCATGGAGAGGCTCTTCTCATCCGTTCAAAACCGTTTTACCTCCACTAAGCTATGTAGGACCAAGAAATAGGTCAAGAGAAATAAATGTAAATGCTAAAAACATTCAAAAGCAACAAGCCAAACAAATTTGATAGCTTCGTAACTGAAGCAAGCTGACATTAATTGGAGAAAAGAAGGAGTTCATATGGTGGTCTCTGGGACTGGATTAGTGAGGTTTTTCTTCCAACATAAATCATTTTATCCATTCGCTTGTGCCGTCATCATGATGGACTTCACCCCCCATCTTCTCCCTCCCCCTCATCCATCTCTCCCTCCACTCATTCATCTCACTGCCACTCCCTTCATCATCCCCACATCCCCTCGGTAGATGTCACCTTCTGCCCTCCTTCAAGCCCCAAATCCGCCCTCATCGTCCGCTTTATATTTCCACCTGGTGTTCAAACCATTGCTGTGGCTCTAGTCTACTTTAGTAGTGAAAAAGGGTGGGACTTTACCTCTGACATCTCAATCTTCCCATCACCGTTCTCATCGAATTTCAGCATAAACTCTTTCATCCTGTCTTTGAACGAAACATTTGAAGGATCCTGAAAACAAATCAAACACGTCTGACATATAAAGCAGTACTATTCCTACTTCAGTCAAGTCCAGTTTGTTTTCAAATGTTCCAAGAGAACTGTTGCAGAAAAATCTTTAAAACACGCCATGCAGAAAATGTATTGACATAATATCAGCCAGATGGTATCTGCTCAGATGGCATGTGCATTAGGCTAGATTAATCTGGCATCTCATTCTGTGGTTCTTAATAACTCTATGTGACATTCAGATCACCACTTATCACGTACAACTGCATCTGATGTTTTTACCATAATTAACGAACACACACGCAAAGAGTGACTCACCGCACTCGCACTTGCACTTTTCCGCGCGATCTCGAGCTCACGGATGAAATGTTCCAGTTCCTTCCCTTCAATGCAGCCATTCCCTGAAAGAAAAAGTACTGAAGTTCATTCATATAATTATGAGTTTAAACTAAACATCCAAGACACACAGATGCAGCTCAACTCACACTGTCTGATGTAACTTGACAATCACTGTCTCTCTATAAATTAAATCAGGGTCTTATAATCAGGACAGATCCCAGATAATAAGGACAGATAACAGATAAATTCATTGAGCTAAAGGGATTTTGTCCATATTTTCCTTAGAAACCATGTCTGCTTTTTACAGGGCATTTTCTTGTACCTTATACCAGTCATCTAGTTCGATTTAACTTATTTTATCATTAACAATTTAAAAATAATTCATGCTAAAGAATAGCTATTTCCGATATGCAGATTTCAACTACTTGACTTCTCTAAAAACACCCTGAGATCATTTGGTGGGCCTCCCACCCTGGCCAGGTGGATCTGTTTGCTGGTTTTGGAAAGTTCTGTTCTGGTCTGTTTTTTTTTTTTAGATGGTCTGTCAGATAGGCAGACTTAAAACAGTTAAGATAAAAAAAAACCTAGCTTTGGTTAGTTAAGCTGTTCTTTTCAGCTGGCTTGATAGTAGAAACATCTAGAGAAAGTCTGTAACACGATGAATATATGACACACCCTGCTCAGACTAAAACAGTCAAAGATGGTTTGCTGGTCTTAGTTGGCCTCCCAGACTGGTTATGCTGGACTCTTCAGCAGGTCAGACTTGAACTACCAACTCTTTGCCATGTTGACCAGATGACCAGCTTAAACTAGCTAAAAAGAGCAGGACTGGTTCTCTTTCAACCCCGCCCACCACTTTTCATCTTCGAAGTCTCTCAAACGCTGACACACAAATCAATTGGAAGGAAAGATTCCATTCCAGAGCGAAATCAATAATGCCAACAATGCCTGTGGGACATAATTTACAGAGCTGCGAAAGCGCGTGCCAAGCGCTGAAAGAAGTTAACAGGGCGATAGCAGCCAATCATCCCACTGGCGCTTTTCAATTCCCCTGAATTATTCAAAGAATACGCCTGTGCGTAAAACTGCACTGCACACTGCATGAGGATTCAACTTGAGTTAGCGTTCGTTCCGCTACACCCGGGTTGCCAGATCCCGACAGGTTCTGAACAAAACATTACTTAATGTGGGGTCGGAATAACATGAAACTACATTCTGGAAATAAGGATCCCCTAAAAAAATCTCAACCTACGACTGCCTATTACTATTCAAAAGCGACTCGATAAGCGGAGTGTAATGCGCGGACGGGGGAACACTGCTCAAATAGGCTACTTTAACTTTTCATTTTTAAACGTGTAACTCAATGAATTACTTTCCTAGAAATCTAACTAAAATAGAAAATAAAAACGTAGTCTACATGTAGCCTATGTGTGGCGGCACAAAGAAATATAATGTCGAAAACGCTAGCGTTTTAAACAAAATGAGTAGAAACAAGATTTTTTTTAAAAAAATGTTTAATTCTTTGTTTGACAAGAATCCATCAGATATAGTATTTCTCCATCACTTATAAAAACTGCGCACATTCAGGGAGTCTTCTGACGAAGTTTACTATGTGATTCGATTTTTATTATTATTATTATCATTATTTGCTTTTGCATTTTAACATAAATGCGCATAATATATATGTTTGTAAGTTTAATATGTATTTAATTATTTGTAGACGTTGCAAAGTCAAATGCTGTAGCCTACATAAATCAGGGTAGGTCAGTAATTACCTCTGATGTACGACTAAATTTATGAAGCTTTTCGTCCCGGGACGTTACACTCACCGTCAGCATCGAATTTATTCCAGATGTCGAGAAACTGGGTGGCAGTGAGTTCCGCCAGGTGCAGAGAAATGGGCTCTGGTGCTTTACTCGCCATATTCAGTCTATGCTTTTTCTCTCCCTTAGGTTATATATTTTTCTTCTTCTTCTTCTTCTTCTTCAAAGAAACAAATGTCCTCTCTTTGAAGCACTCCTATACCCCTATGCGAGTCACTGAAAGTAGCCCGACAGAGACAGCAGTTTTAAACCCCCACCGCCACTGTTGAAGCGTGCAGTTCACACACTCACCAAAGGGCGGCAGCATATAGCGCGTTTAAAAACAGCTTCAGCAGTCGAGTTCATTCAGATATGTACTCTTGGAGCATCACAGCAGGATTATGGAAATTAATTCAAATCCTACGCGTTCGTACGCTTCCACGAGCAGAAAATAGCATCAAAGTATCATAAAGTATGTTGACAGTGACCAACATTGCCTGGAGTCGCTTAGAAAGATATGGAAGATTTTATTTATAAAATTTACAGTCAGTCAGTTCATGTAAAGGCTAATATCGAAATATTATTGAAAGGACATTGTTCATTTTTATGCTTGTCCAAACCACATCTTGCAACGATATAGACAGACAGATAGATAGATAGATAGATAGATAGATAGATAGATAGATAGATAGATAGATAGATAGATAGATAGATAGATAGATAGATAGATAGATACGTTTAGCAGCATTATAATGTTGTTAGATTCTATACAAATATATACACAACAGCTGTGGGATTTTTATTCCTTGGCTCCCCCTTTTCCAACATTTTAAGCACTGAACGCTTACATCTATTTCTAGAAAAAAAGAGACAAAATGAGACGAAAACAGAATAAGAGGTAACACTTTACAATAAGGTTCGTTAGTTAACAACATTAGTTAACATGAACTAATAATGACCTACAGCATTTATTCATCTTTGTAATATATTAAAATCTTGTTAACATTAGTTAATGCACTGTGAATTCACATGTACAAACAAAGAACAACTGTATTTTCATTAACGTTAACGAAGATGAATAAATAGAGTAACAAATGTATCGCTCATGGTTAGTTCATGTTAGTTAATAGATGAACTAATGTTTACAAAATGATAGGGAGACATAAGAGAAACTGTAAAGGCATGGACAGTCATCTGTCAGATTGCAGAAACTAAATTAATTGGCATCATTTACTCACCAATCACATGCTTTTCTCAGCAGTTTGTAGTGAAGGATGCTTACATGTGTCTGCAGGTCCTGGCTGAGTTGGTGAATGCTCTCCAGCACCTTTTCATTATTACCTTTGAAAAGTCTGTTGTAATCCTGTATGTCATGACTGAGACACTTGTAGAATGATATGCTGGCAAGCCCCTTGAAACTGCACTTATGCACTTACTGCAAGAGAGAGAGAATGAGAGAAGAAGCATTTAAGAGATTAAAAAGGGCAGTAAGAAGGTTGACAGAGATTAAATAAAGAAAAAGATGTTAACGTGTTCTCATTGAGATGTTAGACGTTGGAAGGATTTTTTTTGAAAGAAGTCAATATGCTCACCAAAGCTACATTTATTTGATCAAAAATACAGTACAAACAGATATTGTGAAATGTTATTTCAATTTAAAATAACTATTTTGTAATTGAATACATTTTAGAATGTAATTCATTTCTGTGATGGTAGAGCTGAATTGTCAGTCTTCAGTGTCACATGATCCTTCAATAATCACTCTAATACACTGTCAATGATGAAAACAGTTGTGATGCTTTATATTTTTGTGTGAAATTCTTCAAGATTCTTATTCTTATTCTATTGCATCCTTGCTCTATAAAAAGTATTTTCTTTAAAAAAAATATTTTAATAAATCCACATTTTTAGATTGCAGTGAATAAAATGAACAGTTCAAAATTCTCCGAATGACCTACTACACAATGTTAGGTGGATTCAGGTAAACTGAGCCGAAAATAAATAGGCCAATCTAAAAGAAATAACATATATAAACAATCATATTTTTCTGCATGCAAATGATGATCAGGTTCCTACATTAGCCAAAACAAAAAACAAAAAAAACAGTGCTGTGCACAACCAGATTTCCCATTATCCAAGTGACAGTGATGACTGTCCTTCTGTCACCACAAAACACGATCTGATATACAACAGATTAGCACATGTCCAGTGTTAGAGACTTATTGGCAATAGAGACTGAGCCATCAGATTTCATAAAAAATATCTTAATTTGTGTTCCGAAGATGAACGAAGCTCTTACGGATTCTCACATTAAGGTGAGAAATAAATGAGAGAATTTTCATTTTTGGCTGAATTACCCTTTATTTAGTGCTTCTCCGATGATGTGTTTTGATTGAGGTTTCCAGAGGTCATAGATCCTCTTCTTAAGATCATTAATTCATCTTTATCACTAGGTTACGTACCGAAAAATTTTAAGCAGGCTATTATCAAACCTCTTATTAAAAAACCACAACTTGATCCTGGTGAATTAGTCAACTACAGACCGATTTCCAATCTACCTTTTCTGTCAAAAATACTAGAAAAGGCAGTATCATCTCAGCTTAGTTCCTACTTAGAAAGAAATGGTATCTGTGAGGATTTCCAGTCAGGATTTAGACCGTACCATAGTACTGAGACTGCTCTCATTAGAGTTACAAATGATTTGCTCTTATCATTAGATCATGGTTGTATCTCTCTATTAGTGTTACTAGACCTCAGCGCTGCTTTTGACACTATCGACCACAATATTCTTTTGAATAGACTAGAAAATTATGTTGGAATTAGTGGAATTGCATTGGCATGGTTCAAATCATACTTATCTGACCGTTATCAGTTTGTAGTAGTAAACGAAGAGATGTCATTTCGATCACAAGTTAAATATGGAGTACCACAAGGCTCAGTTCTAGGACCGTTGCTTTTCACTCTGTACATGCTACCCTTGGGAGATGTCATTAGGAAGCATGGCATTAGCTTTCACTGTTACGCTGATGATACTCAGCTCTATATTTCCTCGCGCCCTGACGAAACCTACCAATTCTCAAAATTAACAGAATGCGTAGCTGATATAAAAAATTGGATGACTAGTAACTTCCTACTACTAAATTCAGAAAAAACAGAGATTCTAATTATTGGACCAAAAACTTCAGCACATAAAAACCTAGAATACTGTCTAACACTTGATGGCTGCTCTGTTAAGTCGTCTTCGTCAGTTAGGAACCTGGGTGTGCTCTTTGATACCAATCTTTCATTTGAAAGCCACATTTCTAGCATATGTAAAACCGCATTCTTCCATCTTAAAAATATATCTAAATTGCGACATATGCTCTCAATGACAAATGCGGAACAGCTAGTTCATGCGTTTATGACCTCGAGACTAGATTACTGTAACGCTCTATTGGGTGGTTGCCCTGCTCGCGTGATAAACAAATTGCAGCTGGTCCAAAACGCAGCAGCTAGAGTCCTTACTAGAACCAGGAAATATGAACATATTAGCCCGGTTCTGTCAAAACTGCACTGGCTCCCTATTAAACATCGTATAGATTTTAAAATCTTGCTAATTACTTACAAAGCACTAAATGGCTTAGCTCCCCAGTACCTGAGTGAGCTCTTAATGCATTATAGTCCTCCGCGTCTATTACGGTCTCAGAATTCTGGCCAGTTGTTAATACCTAGAATATCAAAATCAACCGCAGGCGGTAGATCATTTTCCTATTTGGCACCTAAACTCTGGAACGATCTTCCTAGCATTGTTCGGGAAGCAGACACACTCTGTCAGTTTAAATCTAGACTAAAAACGCATCTATTTAACCTGGCATACACATGACGCACTATAAACTTTTGTCTTCATATCCGTTAAAGGATTGTTAGGCTGCATAGATCAGGTCAGCCGGAACCGGGAACACTTCCTATAACACCAGATGTACTCGGTACATCAGAAGAAGAATGGCGTCTACGCTAACTTTTTGTCTCTCTGCTTATCCCGAGGTTTCCCAATTAACGTGATTGGCTGGATCTGGGCCGTGTCCGGGTCGGACGGGGAACCTGTGCCTGTGTGCGGCAGCAATGTGGCCCTGTGGTGTCGGCGGAGACTGTGTTAACTAGCTCATCCTTTGTTAAGACCTTACCGACTCATCAGCCAGTGGCACATATCCCAACAAACCGTCCCATACCGGCGTGATCAAAAAGATCTTAAACTAGATGGAACTAGATTAAATATTTTGACTGTTGCGATTCCAAATCGGTTTAATGACCCGTAACTCTGCCTGAGTATCGGACAAGTGTTCACTGTTGGCCAGAGGAGAACTGGCCCCCCCGACTAAGCCTGGTTTCTCCCGAGGTTTTTTTCTCCATTTGTTGGAGTTTTGGTTCCTTGCCGCTGTTGCCTTTGGCTTGCTTAAGTTGGGGACACTTGCTTGATATTCAGCAGTGTTTTTGATATGCCTGCATTGGCGCCGTTGTATGTGAACTGAGCCGAGCCGGATGATTACATCACTGTTTTCTGTAGTGCTGATATACATAAATTAACTAGACTAATAACTACTGATATTTGCAACGGAAAGAATCAATAATATATAGAATAAGCTGCACAATGACACCATTTTCTTATTAATGTAAAGCTGCTTTGCCACAATTTGCATTGTAAAAAGCGCTATATAAATAAAGATGACTTGACTTGACTTGACTTGATTGTACACTGTAATGAATTGCTGTAAAAATTACAGCAATATTTTACAGCAGAATGTAGTTACTCTTTTATTGATCTTTATTTTTTCTAGTCTCCCTATTTCCCTATTTCCTTGTCTGCTGGATTGTCTGGATTCTCCTGCTACCTCCAGCTTCCCTGCTGCTATCTCCATTCCTCTTCTCCCCGCTTCACCTACCATCACTCTCCTGTCTCGTTCGCCTTCAACACTTCCTGAGCGGCAGACTGTTCTTGGCTGGGCACTATTGTCCCAGGGACATTGTCTTGTTTCTGGAGGGTCATTATTGACTTTGGACATCATCTTCTGATCTCCTCTTCCTAAATTAAGGCAATATTACCCTGCAGATTGAATCCTCTCTCCTAAACCTAACAGTGTCATGTAAATTGGTGCTGCTCCAAGCTAACGTAACCAGTGCGATATGGATTTGTGGACATTTACTAACTTAAGGTAATGCGAACACTTTAACGTCTCTGTTCGATATAGTTTGCCCTGCATGGCTTGTATTCTGTGGGATGTAAGCAGTTAGTTTAGTGTACATTTTATATGACAGTTATCATGTATCCTGAATTAGTTGATTTATTACCATAGCTAAACCAAATCTTTTTTAACGTGAAATGAAATGTGCTAATTACAGATGTGTGTTTGACACTTGAACGAACCGATCATGTGCCTTTTAGATGACATTATATTATAGCACAATGTTTCTGAACTAGAGAAGGCATTCATTTTTAGGGTGAATGTTTTAGAGGTCTCCCTATATGACTAATGACTTAAATAAGGTGTTTTAATTAGTGGGACATCTAAAACTTTCGGTCTTCAGAACTGTATTTGTAATAAACTGCTATACCACATGAGACAGTTTCAAAAACATGATTGCATGTCTCAAAAGCTAAAACCGTCCCTTTAGGCACTTTAACGAAAGGAAAAGTGTCGACTAAAACATGTCAGACAGTTCAGAAGAAATTGCAGTCAACCCAGATGTTGCCACTTTTCTGTGCAAAGAGATGGATTTTCAGTGGAATTTCTGAAGTGTAACAAATAGACACAGACCAAGATCTATTTTTACTTTTATTATTCTATATCTCTATCTGACTATATCTATCATCCCTCGATCTATGACTGTCATTATGTTTTGTTATACATCTAATCTACTGTCCTCTTCCTATTTCTAGCCACATTTTGTGTCTGTGATTGGACAGGATCTGGAGCTGAATTCTCCACCTTTTGTGGATCAAAGATTGCTGCACTCACTTGGGTCTTTCGTTGGGCATGTTAGAAGTGGTTCCATGTTCATGAAGTGGTAAAATGATTAATTACTCATAATTTACTCACACCCATGTATGACTTGCATTCATCTTCGGAACACAAATGAAGAGCTTTGATGGAATCTGAGCGATTTCTGTCCCTCCATTGACGGCTACGCAGCTACGACTTTGTCGCTTCAAAAAGTTAATAAAGAGATTGTAAAACTAATCCATGGGTTTGGTCCAAATTTTCTGTACTTTCGCATTATTCGGGTTCAGTTAAGCTTCTGTTTGTTTTCTGATCATTGCGAGTACAATCCTAAATTTAATCTGTTGATCATACAAAGCTGTCTAGTCTCTTCATAAAATTTGGACTGAACCGCTCTATATATATATGGATTAGTTTCATGATCTCTTGAACTTTTTGAAGCCTCAAAATTCCAGTTGTGAAGGCGGGGCAGAAGGAGGGACAGAAATCTCTCATATTTCATTAAAGTAATCCATGAGACTTCAGTGGTTTACCCTAAATTTTATGAAGCAACACAAATGCTTTGTTTGCACAAAAAATATAATTGACGTCTTTATGAGTTTTCACCAACCACATTCACAAGAGCACCACAATGCATGCATGTTGTGTATACATGGAAGCAGACTTTGTTGCGTGACCACGCTTTGGTTAATACTATTTTATAAATTCAGAGGTAAATTACGTTATGTTTCTAACAAACAACTCAAATCGCTTCATAAAATTGAAGGTAAACCACTGGAGTCACATGGATTACTTTAATGATGTCTTTACTATAGCTTTCTGGGGCTTGAAAGTGCTAGTTGTGTAGGCTGTCATTCAAGCTGTTCATTCAAAATGTTCATTTGTGTTCTGATAATGAACAAAGGTTTTACAAGTGTGGAATAACATGTCGGTGAATTATCTTCATTTGTGTAAACTATACATATAAAGTCATGCAGTTTATTTCTTTTTGGTGTGAAGGGCTATGATGGCTGATGTTTCAAGAAATTTAAAACTATGTAATTCCATGTCCATTAAAAAAAAAACAAATCTGTAAAATATGAATTCATAATAGTAGAAAAGACACTTGTCATCTCTTTCATGCAAATGTGAGTTCTATATTAAATTGACATGTTTTCAAGATTAAGAAGAGTACCTTTTTTTGTGTGTGTGTGTGTGTGTGTGTGTGTGAAATAATTGGTGAATTAAGTTATGCATTATACAACATTTTATGAAGTTAAAATGTTTAAAGCATATGCAGTTGGCAAATTTAAAATTCAGCTGCCAGTCATTGATATAAACAAATACACACTTAAGCAGTTTACTGTAAAAAAATACAGCAAATTAAAAAAAAAAAAGTTAATAATACAGTGAAATTCTGTAAATCAAATTACAGTAATGCTACTGTAAAAATTACAGTAACTGACTGGCAACCCTGCTGCCAATATTATACTGTAAAATTTACAGGTAATTTTTTTAACTCTGTGCACAACATGGATAAGCTACAACAGGTAAACATAACCGTATTCTGGGTTCACTTTACCGTGTCTAAAAATGATGTCAGAGTCGCAATGTGGAAATTTGGACGTTGCCAAAAAGCTGTACTATGTTAATTTATCACCTATGACCAAGACACCCTTAACAGCATAAAGAGTTCAATTAGGGGAGACTGGGTATGGTTGTAACACTTTTCTTTTCTTTTTTTTTTCTGTAACCCACTTAATTTTGAGTGATCAAACTTTAAAACAAAGCACCCACATTTGTTTACAATAAAAGAAACCAACTGGAGCCTTTGTTACAACCTACTCCACTTCCAGGGTAACGCATGGGGTGGGTTGTAATAAAAAAGTAAAGACAAAAGCTACACTACGCAATATGCTTCAAAAATGTTTATTGAAACGATGCCTCTCTCAAATGACCGTAACTCAAATCCACTTTCTGTTTGACTCAGGAGTGTGTGTCTGTGTGTGAGTTCACGTATCTATGTGTGAATCTTCTCATTTAGAGTCACAATGGACACACTTCTCTCTTTTTTAAATAAGTTTTAGTCCCCTTCTGGATCTGAAAGTGTTAATTATCTTGCTGGCAATATCAGCAAAGGGAATCTCCCTATAATCAGAATTACAATGCAAAATGTACCCACACATGTAGAATGTTGTTGGTCTGATGTAAGGGATAACACATTTTTTAAGGCTATTCAATATTTTGGCTAGAACACATACAGCACACATAGGTGCTTGATTCTCTCCAAAGTCAAGAATAAGCCGTGCCATATTCATGTGGTCTGTGATGAGCATGATGTTACCGACATTAAAGCACCTCCTGCTGCATTGGTGACCATCACAATTTTCACAATCAGCAAAGCTAGGACACACACAGAGAAAGTCACTAGTCACTTCACTATACACTCTTAAAAATAAAGGTTCCAAAAAGTCTTCTACAGCCTATTGCTTTTTTTTTTTTTTTTTTTTTTTTTTTTTTTTTTTTTTTTTACAAAACATCTGTATAATGGTGCTTCAAAGACGCAAGGATGACCTCCACTTTTAGAAGAAACGGTTGTTTATAAAACCTTTAATGGTTCTGCTGGAGCTTTATGTATAGAATCTTTAGGCCCGGTTTACAGACAGGGCTTAGACTAAGCCAGGATTAGGCCTTAGTTCAATTAGGGCATTTAAGTAGATTTTATACAAGAAAAAAAACATTACTGATGTGCATCTTGAGACAAAACAATGGCACTGACATATTTTAAGATTATGGATTTAATTTCAATTAATTAACACGTTACAACATGTACTTCCTATAGTAATAACAGTAAAAAAAAAATTTTTTTTTTGGCAATATCAGTAGTAATATCAAATATTACTCAGTACTTATTTGATTAAATACAATGTAACTATGTCACATTAAAATGAATAGTAACCACTTATTTTAACATGAAGTTATATTGTAACCAGTGTTGGGGAAAGTTATTTTTAAAAGTAATGCATTACAAAATTGCATTAATTAGTTACTTTTTATGAAAGTGGTGGATTACATTTATTTTTTCATTATTTTACTTTTTCTTACCTGGGCTGGGCTTGCTTCCTTGCTTTAAAATGTTAAGACCCTTTCACACCAAAAGTGGAATTAATACGCCTCAGGCTGAAGCAAATGCATACTTGTTCCTGTACAGTAGAGAACCCTGTGCTGCTATTCCGAATTAAATAAGAACAGGATTTAGGAGAAGGAAATTAAATACTCTTATTTCTATATCTAATCTAAAGTAATTTCTGTATATTAGTATGGTTGAATTGTATCATTGAAGGTTAGTAGCAAAGACATTAGTTTATAAAGAGAGATTAAATACATATTATATGTAGACACAAGTATATTTGTGTAATTTAATATAATTAATTATTACAGGTTTGCATAAAATTCTGAGTTTGCATTTGACTGTTTTTATTTGTTTTGAGGAATGCTGAATGTTTTTGTGCAAGTGAGATGAGTAAATGTTCACTTAGCCTAGAACCACAATATCATTTTCACAACATTTCTCTCAACATGGGGACAGGAGAGCTGTCAGTCAATAAAAGTGAAAAAGTAACAGATATTTTGTCATCAATTGAAAAGTAATGCATTACTTTGCTAGTTACTTTAAAAAGTAATCTGATTTTGTAACTCAAGTTACTTGGAATGCGTTACCCCAACACTCCCTGTAATCACTGAAGACATTCCTCCTTATATTAAACCTCTTTGGCATTAAAGGTTCTTTAAAATTCAATCAAGAACACTAGGACTCTACATATCACACATATATATATATATATATATATATATATATATATATATATATATATATATATATACAAAGCCACTGAACCTTTTTTTGTCCCTTTTCCCTGTAAACGGAAGATATTTACAATACCAATAATGTATTACTATTGTTGCCTTTGAAATGAAATTAGCTAAATAATAAGAAACATATTCAGCGAAAAATGATTCTTAATAAAGAAAAAAGGGTTATTCTGAATTTGTAGGTAGAGCAACAAACCATCAAAGAACCTTTTTTTTAATAGTGTAATAGTATTTAATAATGTTTGACTGATAAAACAGAGACAGAAAAGAGAGAAAAAATGTGAGAGATTAAAGACCGTTATTAAGTAACAGATTTAGTCTCTTTTTATATAGCAAATAATTAAAAGAAAAGGTTTAATTTACTAATTCATCTGAAAGGGTCATGTGTGCTGACTAAACAAAAATTCTGTGTATCTGCCTCTCAGAGTGTTCAGGCTGAAGTACTCTAATAGTAATGGATGCGTACACACACACACACACACACACAAAGCAGTGGAACTTTCTCAGAAACAGAACATGCGCACTCACAGAGACATAGTGGTAGAGACGGTGCGTATATTTATACTGTCTGGAAAATCCTACCGTATAGGAATGATGGAAGAGAAAACTTAAACATGACTGACATCCTATAACATCCTATAAGAAATTTTGCATAAAATATTGAAACACTCTACAAAATAAGGCACTTTCTTTATTACATCTCATGTCTTCACATGCATTGCTAACTCAGTGCTGAGACCATGGAGTTCTAGAGGTTTCCCCTGACAGATCAGTTTAATGTTTAAAACATAATGCATTTCATTCCACTAGAGATTAGTGACATTAGAAAGAGGTTTCAAGAGCACTGGATTACTGAATGTAGAGATATTATTGTGAATAATCTCATATGCTATGCAGCTATTAGCAACATAACGTTTACGCACGTGTAAATGTCTGTCACTTTAAGCAGTATATCCTTATTTTTCGAATTCTTTCAGGAAAATGTGCATTCATAGAAAAAGTTAAGCCGATAGTTGCCAGCAAACATGTAATGAGGCTGAGGAAGAAACATCCATGGAAATCCCACTTCAACAGTGAATCAGTTCACAGTCCTGATGGTTTATAAACCACTAAAGGCATTCGCAGCAGCTGGCCACCGCAGTTTTGCAAAGCGTGCAAAATTTACTCTAATATGTGTGTTTGTATTCATCAGTGTAACTCTTCAAAATGCTCATACGGTTCATCCTATACATGTTAATGAGTGTGCTCAGTATTACAGTGTAAACATTTTTTTAAGCCAGTACAACAACAACAAAAAACCTTTTTCTTGTTCCTCAACTTCTCTAAAAAAAAACATTATACTGACTGAAATTAAGTTGTCAGTCATACAAAAAAACTATTTAATTGAGTTAATTAAGATTGTTAGTTTTGTGGAGAGGTGCAACTGTTTTTTAACAAACGTTTTTAAGTTGAGCCAATTCAACATTTTTGGTCTGTAGAACTCAATGTCTGAAGTTGAGTGAACAAAAAAATTGGTACAGTGTAATTTAATTGTTAGCATCGTTGTGTTTAACATGCTGAATGTTGAAGTCTGTGAGACACAATTATAGTCAATTACACAATGATGCCACAAATTTAGAAGAATTGTATCAACCCACTTAAAAGTTTCACCAACTGTTTGTTTTTATAAGTGCTACCATTAACTTTTAAATGATCATTAACTGGCATAAATTAAGATGGTTATGTTATTCATATATATAATTATATATATGGATTGTGAAGTTCAGTTGCATACAAATATATGAACTGTGATTTCTTGTTGCATCACTGCATCAAATCAGAATTACAATAATAGAAATGAAGTGCCCAAGCAAAGGAAACACCATCCACCAAAATGGTGAGTTCAAAATAAAACATTTTAGGAAAATCAATGTGAATTTATGAAGTCAGCTTATGTGATGTTCTCTCAAATTTTTCAGGTGAATTGATAATTAAACATTTAAGAAATTATTATTATTATTTTTTTTTTGCTTGACAAAGTCATACTCAAAACAATCAATTAATCATTACTTGGGGTTTATGAGTAAAAAAAAAAGAAGTAGTATGTGAATAGGACAATTTACTAGAATTTTGCAATTAAGTTAAGACATTAAGTACAGTTAACTAAAAAGTATCAGTTAAAATCACTGTTGGATTTTACAGTGTAAGTAATAATATGTTACGACTGGAAACTACAATGACATTCCCCAAGTCAAAAACTGAAAATTCATTGATTTCATTGATAATAATACTATTATTCAATTCAACTTTATTTCCAGACTCAAGGTCAATAAAAAAAATAAATAAATGAATATATATATATATATATATATATAATTAAAACTATTTGTATTTTACAATAATGTTATTTTACAGTTAAACATTAGGCTTATTTAAGTTATTTAAAAATAAATACATAACTAAACCATTTTTTCTACACTGTCCCAAGAACAAATGGTAGCATTTTATTTTCCAAAATTAGTATTTGCCAGTGGGAGGGCAGTTTCTAACTTAACTTAAATAAGATGGTAGAAGTTTTTTAGGATGAACTTGCAAAACCTTGTTCGGAAAGAAACTTGGTTTAAGTTGCATAAATGTATTAAACATAGTTATACTGACTTTTCCATAGATTTTTGCTGAGCCAACACAACAAAACCAGTAATCTGAACCTTTTTCAAGTTGGGTTTGTGGACCAGTAATATCACTTTGCAAAAAAGACAAAGCTTCTGTGCACATACACATTCAAATGCACACACCGCACTGGCTGACAAAACAAGCTTAAATAGCTTTATTTAATGGTGATCTGGTTTTAGAGAGGTTTTTATTTTTTATTTTGCACAAACTATCTAGACTGGTTTCATTGTTTTTTAAAATAATTTTAACATTAACGTTTTGTAGACAAGGTTGCACCTGGGAAAATGGTCAATTGTACAAGTTGTTGTGGCTCAAAAGCTTACTGTCTTACTGTCTTTGGACTGTGAAGATTCTAAAAAAAAAAGAAAAAAGAAAGACAGACTTAAGTTTTTGCATCTCTGCTGTCTTTCACTACTTGTTTTGTGTGTGTATTGGTTTCAATAGAAACTGGATGAAATGGTTAGGATAGTGTTGGCAGATTAGCAGAGAGCCGCAGATCAGATGCAGATGCGAGTACAGAATTCTCACTCTTGCTGAGCAGAAATCCATCCATGCAAAAAAAAAAAAAAAAAAAAAAATCACATTTAATAAGAAAGGAGTTCTTTACATCCAAGAAATGAGAAAACAACTTGGGGCTGTGATAAGAGAACTTGTCAGATATGCACAGAAACACGAGACATAAGATGACACTTTCCCACATATTTCTAGACATTTCCACCAACACAATTCTGGATGGAGAAAAATGCCCATAGGTTGTTCACTGCCTTTTGTTGGGTCACTCAGCCTGAACCACATCTGTCAACATAAAAAATGTATAACTCAGATTACATAGCCACTGGCTCACACATGACTATTATGTCAAAACCTTTTTACTGAGACTTAAGTGGTGAACACCGAAATGGTCACAATATTTATTAAGGAAAAGGAGCAAATGCATACCAAAAATTTGAATGGCCAGAACTTTGATATTCTACGTAACACTGGGAAACTAGAGGATAGTAATTTTTGGACCCCACTATACTCTAACAAATGTGGCAAATGCACACAGTCCCACTGTGGCCATTTTTTCTTGCTTTTTTATTTTATTTATTTTTTTCACTGCCACCCCCAATTACTATTTTTGAATGCCACTTTTTATGTTTAGCAATTGCTAGAAATATCTACATTGTATTTTTCATCAACTACAAGTCAAATACTGTGAATAAAATAACTCAGCAGAGAATAGCCTTCCCCTTTGTTTTTTTGAATGTTCAAGCCGCGTGTGTAACCTTACAGCTTTTTACAGGAAGAAGAGAATGTTGGTGCCTTCAAACAGTTCATTAGCAGTTAGAAAATGTCCCAGATAGTTTGAAAGTAACATGAGACCAAATATGCACTATAAAGCTCGAATCTGGACTCCGATCAGGCCAAAACATGAGCTTGTTCTCGAGCTGCGTTTTGGTCGTCTTCGCAGTTTGAGCAAGAGGTTTGTGTACTTGCAAAATAATCATTCCTCTGTAGATAGCTATTCAATTGTGTGCAATATTCTCCTGTACTCCAAAGCTCACCAATACCAACAGCTGAAAAGGCTCCCCGCCCAATAACACCTCTTCCTACATG
The DNA here is from genome assembly GCA_037194245.1 of Opsariichthys bidens. Classification (NCBI taxonomy): domain Eukaryota; kingdom Metazoa; phylum Chordata; class Actinopteri; order Cypriniformes; family Xenocyprididae; genus Opsariichthys; species Opsariichthys bidens. The sequence goes on from CM074280.1 coordinate 2,551,352, forward strand.
CTTCACGGTGGTAGAGATGCATTTTTTATTATATTTCTCAGCAGATTTTTGAAGACATTGCTCTGAAGCATCAAAATGCATCTAGTGTTTCATCACACCACACACAACTTCCCATATTCTGCCAAAAAACTTCATTTGATGTTTTTCTGGGTGTAATTTAGTGCATTTGCTTAAATTTTGCTAGATTTCTGACCAATAATTTGTGGTTAAGAAAATTAAAAGCTTAGTGATTAGACATTCTGGGCTTGGCCCTTTTTATCTTTTGCCCAGGAGAATATTTTATATGTGCATATAGTGCCATTTGACCTTACATTTTTATAACAGTTTCTGGCCTGACTTTGAAACCGGAGGTGTTTATTACTATTTATGGCGTCAACTACTACATCATTTCATGAAAACACACCACATACGTCCATTAAAGAAAGGTTTTAATAAATCAGTCAGGACAGAGAAATTGATCAAGGCAAGTCATGTAGTTCCAACTACTTAAAAAAAAACATAAATATTAAAATAAACACACTGAACTGCATATGCTGTTATATAAACATATCTCAGAAAAATTCTTACAGTCATATGCAGCACATTAAAGTTTAAAGAAAGATTTTCCCCAATATAAATATACAAAATATATTCTGTGTTCCAATATATTCCAAATATGTACTGTGGCACTGGTGGAAAAAAAAACCCTGAAGCTTCAGTTGAAGTAAACAGACGTACGAGTATACTCAAATATAGTCTAACTGAAAAATTCTCCCAGAGGATATAGCCGTATAGGGCTAGCATTATGTGCCGTTTTCAACCTGCATGAGCACATGCAGCTGCTGTCGGATGACAGCCGCATTGAAGGAAGACAGGAAACGAGGTAATTCCCCTCTGAGAAGTTCCTCTAAAGGTACAAACTGCAGAACCTGCCTCCCCAGCTCAAGTTTAACTTTCTTCATGTTCTCCATCACTTCCCGGAGTAAGTCCAGCAGCCGAGGTAGGGCTGAAGGTGGAGAAAAACCCATACACACAAGAGCAGCAGGAGGCCAACCCGACAAGCAACGGAATGTGATGTAACGAAAGCACAGGTGGAGTGTGAAAACGAGGCCGGACGTGAAGCGGGTTAAGGCCGAACATAAGGGAATCACAAGGGCTGACCCAAGACGCTGCTTCTGCAAAGCATAAAGCACAGCGTTCAGAAGCTCCAGCTGATAGTCTGGTTGCCCGTCGTGCGACGTGGAATCCCGTACCTCGCAAAACGAGGGTCCTTGCAAAAACTCTGGCTGGAATTTAACGCCTACGAGCGTGCCATCACACCAGGACTGGCTTCTCAGCACCAAACAAGAAGTCACATCAGGATGGCTGCAAATCTCAGATAAGATGCTTACAGGCGAGTCAGTCCTGCAGGAGTTGCATACTGGCACAGCTCCGTCTGAATGATTCACCGCCTTGACCCTCAGGTTCTCTTCCAGAGCTTCATTCAGGAAGTCTAGCATTTCTTGTTCACAGAAGGTGGAACTGCAGACTTTGGGCAGGGCAGCTCCCTCAAGGGCAAACCAGGCTCCCAAATCGCACTCGTCCAATGGGCCACTAAGTACAATCTCAAATCCTTCTGTTCCCGCAAGATGCTTCTCTATTAACGCCCCATAATTTCCTTGAGCAAGGCGCTGCTTCCATCCCTGATGTTCCATCTCCTTGCGCTGATTGAAAGAGCCCATTTGCTTCCTCTCACAGTGTTTCACCCATCTGGCCACACCACCACGGCAAACCCAGCTTTTCCGAGGAAGGTAGCGAACGTTGAAACGTTTTGTATAGAACTCTGCTGCATATTCCCTGAGCTGCTCCAATCTCCTGCGCTGTTCGACGCTCATGTCTACAAAGAGCTTGAGGTTCTCCTGGATTGTGTTAACTTGCAATGCATAGAAAAAAGTACATATCTCTTCATGCTGACTTAGAAATGAGTCTGGAATGCAGCGACGGGGAAAGAGCGCAACAGTGGATGACAAGTCTGGGCCGTAATTACGGATTAACTTGGAGAGCAACGGTCGAATTTGTTCTTTGGCCTGATAGTCCAAGCACACAACATACAGCTCTGAATTTCCAGACTTGCTTGTGCCTGGCTTGAAGACGTTCACGGCACGGAAGCTGCATGCAAGGAGATACAGAAGACAGACAGATGAGTGTTCAAATAGTGTGAACATCTTCAGAACAAATGAGCCTCCTGTTCCTAACAGTAGCAGTGCACAAACGGCTTCGCAATATTGTAGCGGAGCAACTAATCTCTCCTGCTCTCCTGGGTCTCCCTGACAGTCAAAGCTTCCATCTGCTGTAACCAAATCGACACAGCGCATGTTGCTCACAAATCTCGGCAGTTCCAGCAGATGCTTCTGAAGCATGATGTCACCGGTGTTGTCAGATCCAAAGAACCACCAAGGCAGAGTGTGTGCAATGAGTCTGTCATCTGTAATAGTGCAACTGCGCCCGTTGGCTTCGTAGTATGGATTTAGTGTGTTTGCAATCCAGTTCCAGTCGCAGGGCAGGCCGCTCGTCTTGAGGAAGTGATTCAGAGCTGATATGAAGGCACCAGGGGCTTCACACAAGTGTATGGAGTTCAACTCGCCACTCTTCAAGGCATTGTCCGGAAGAAGATTAAAAGTGCCTAGGATCTCATAGAACTTCGCCCAAGCCTGCGTGCACAGCTCTGCGTTGGTTGTGGAGCGAATGTGGGCTGTAACGGCGCCTGCTCGGTTGGTGAAACAAGTGTGCTGGTGCCATACTGACAGGTCTTTATCGCTGAGTTGATTCTTCACTTCATTTAGTGATTGTTTCAGAGCCTGCAAACGCGGGTGACTTGCATGAGGATCGCAGAGCACCACACTTGGGTCCGGCAATGTCCATTCTCCTCCAGCAGGGGGGACATAAGCTCTGACCTTGTTGAAGAGATGGTGAACCTCAGCACAAATCTCCTTGTCACAAGTTTCAAGGGCATTTGATTTTTCTGCTGCCATTCTTTTTCTCACTCCCCGGCCCCGGTTCATCTTTCAAACCTATGTTCGGTGACATCAGTCACTCGCAAAACTGGAAAAGACAAAAACAATCAATCCAGATTTTTCTACATTAGCACTATAATATGGCAGAATATGAATAGTTTAAAGGGAAAGTTCAACCAAAAATGGAAATTCTGTCATCATATGATTGAAAACGAACAAAAACCACTGAAACATTTCTCAATTTCTTTTATGTTCCACAGAAAAAAAAAAAAAGATTTTTATGACGAATATCCCTTTAATTGTAATGTTAGTAAGGAACTAAAATGCTGAAACATTTCTGGCGAGTTCCTACTAGCAATCCTAAGCCTTATAAGACATTGAGACTCAGTCATCTCACAATTACTATTCTGCATGCACGCTCACATTTATTTATTTATAAAGCGCACGTGTCAATGCAAAACCCAGAGGCGAAGGGTCAAACGCCATATTAACTCCAGCAAAATTTCTTGATTATCACTGAATATTTATGTTGTTTTACCACGTAACAATACAATGCAATATTAAACTGATATTTGGGTAGTTTTTTAGGATTTTAGGGATACAATTTTATGAAAATGTAACGTTAGGTCGTGTAACTGCTGAACCATTCTTATAAGTTTGTCACTTTTTTGGTTCATTTTAATGATCCTGCATTGTGACAGATGTATTTTAACATTAGTTACAATTGCACATATATCATATACCCTCTTAATCAACATTGGTCACAAAAGCTGCATACAACAATTAAAAATAACTAGCAAAACGCCGTTGAAAACAATATTTTAGGTGAAGTATAGCGAGTCACATAACTTCCCAAATGTATTGAATGTCAACCATCCATTTATTTCCAGTGATGCAATTTCCTTGCATTAAGAGAAGTTTATGATTTGCTTTATAGACCACCAAACCCAACATGTCCAATGCACAACAGGGGAAAAAAAACCCTGCCCAAAACCCCAGTATTTTCATGTTTCTAAGGATCGCGGATCGTATCTCACTGTCTGGCTAGCTAGCAAACAAGCTAACAGGGTAACAGTATCTTAGAAATGTAAATAAATGCTTTGTTCAAGTTCAAGTTCGTTCAGTTTGATTTATAATTTGACCATGTTATTTTTATTAACCTCTGCTTAATATCAACCGAGCCCTGACCGCGCTGACAGATGAACCCCATCACTGCTATGGGACTGTTGTGGTGGTGGCTAGTTTAGGGAAGATTTGCAGGAAAATCCGATGTGTCGATTACAGCCCGCTAAATTGAACTACATCACTAAAAACGAAAATGATCGTATGGTTTTGCTTTAACGTTTACCAGAATTCGATGTCAAGATACTAACAGAATGAGACCTGCTTGTGCTTACCGACCTCAGTGCGGGCTCTCGCTTCCTCGTGCACGGCTCGGTGCGACACTCGCGCGCAGCTCCGTGACAGAAGGGGAGTGACTTATAGCAGAGTCTGTATTTCATTTTCATTTTGCAGTTAATTGTTAAGGCTAAATTGAGATGTTGAAATGATATGTTCTTGCATTGATTCTCTCTCTCTGTATTACGACAACTGTGAGAAATGACAGCTAGCGTTGATTTCATTTTTTGAGCAGATCTGCTCTCTTACCGCATTACACACACACGCACATTGTTAGCACTTTATTACCAATTCAAGTTTTATGGGGGCTTTCCATGTTGATTTTAATACTATACAAACTGTATATTAAAACCCTCAGAAAACATTCAGCATTTTTACATTTTCAAAAAACATAATTCAGTGTGTTTTTAAGCTGTTTTCCAAACAAACAATTACCGATACCCTACTATCCTTGTGATATATTGTCCAAACAATGTGGGTAATACTAGAGTCACACACACACACACACACACACACATAGGCGTAATGGTTTTTATACTGTACAAACTGTACATTCTGTCCCCCTACACTACCCCTACCCCTAAACCTACCCATCATAAAAAATGTTCTGCTATTTTAGATGTTCAGAAAAGATAATTCTGTATGATTTATAATCTTGTTTCCTCATGGGGACCAAAAAAATGTCCCTAAGATCAAAATTTTCTAGTATTACTATACCTGTGGGGACATTTGGTCCCCATAACGTAGGGAATACCCCCCCCCCCCCACACACACACACACACTGAAAGCACAATGCATGTTATTCATTCAGCCACAATCTTACCAAACACAGGTAGTTATAAGACATCCATTATGTGTCTTTAGTTTGTTATATGCCTGGTGAAGTGACCATCTTTTAAAAAATCCCACCAGTTAATTTCATAATGACAATTACAGAAGTCCATCTCAAGCCTTACATTGCATTGGATGAAGCAAAATTGTCAGAAAGTTGTGCACTATTTATGTACAGTTTCTTTATGCTGTGCCCTGTGTGTTATTGAATGCTTTGATAATATCATAATCTGTAGTGTGATGCTTTATTGAATATATTGCACTCAAACTTCTTATTTTATTTGTTTGTCTCATATCTTTACATATGTAATCATGTTGATATGATCGCATTATGTGCTTTTGTTTTAACGTTCAAACATTTGGGGTCAGTAATTTTCTTTCAAAGACGAGGCAAGGCACATTAAATTGATCAAAAGTGACAGTGAAGACATTTATAGTTACAAAAGCTTTCTGTTCCAAATAAATGCTGTTCTTTTAAACTTCATTAAAGGATCCTGAAAAAATGCATCACGGTTTTTAAAAAAAAAATATTAAGCAGCATAACATATTGACAATAGTAAGAAATGTAAAAACATAAACCTAAAAAACGACTGAACAGCAGGCTATTATTTATATAGACATAACCATTTAGCTTTATTACATAATTTACATTATGCGCTACTGCTTCAAATGGCGTGTTTATCGGTGTGTCCTCTTTCAACCAACTGTTTCCACATTCATTCCTCTATTCATTGAGCAAGATCCACTGTCCCATTCTTTGATTTATAAAACAGCATGTCTCACAACAAATTGTGTTTTAACAAACAAAATGTATTGAATTGAAATCATGTCACCCATGGAAAAAGGGGACGGAAATATTGCCACTAAGCGATAGGAATGTGTGTGTGCAGAGATAAGAGCGATGCAGAGAAATTTCCCCTGGCTCAGCATATTAGAAGTATGCAGCCATATAACTGCCTGTGCAAGTGTGAATTTAAGGCACAGTAATATGTCAGGGTCAGATCATTACTATGGAGATGACAAGCTGCTTGCATGAACGGAGCGGTTTATTGCCATGGTGACAGGCAGATTTTGACCCCATTGCTCTTGTACAGTAAATGCCTAAGAAACAGAGAAGGGTCCAGGGAGAAATTTAGACCTGTGTTTAAGGTGACAGTGGGAAAGAGAATGAACACAAAGGGCACCAAAACACTGTACTTATATAAATGTAGACATTTATTGCTCTCACGCCAACTAATTCTGAGACACCATTGTCAAATGAGCAGCATTTAGATGACCAGAATAGAGCTGAGCTGATGTGTGAGTGCAGTCATGCATAAATGTATATGTGTACTCAAGTGTGTTCATCACCGTAAGGGCGCTTGTGCTTGCATGTGCGTTCAGCTGTCTCATATGGATGCGCATTCATGCGTATGAGAGTTGCGTTAAAGTGAGCACACTTATGTTGAAATGAGTGGATTAGAATTGATCAAACTTGACAAGGGTAATGAGAGAGCATGATATGCTTTCTTATTGCTGTAATCAGGAGATTGCTACCTTTGAGCTTGGGGGTTAACATCACTGTAAATATACCGAAAGTCACTCTGGATTAAAGTAACACATTCAGTCTCGAGAGGGATCGATAACGTGATGATCGGTGTTGTGTGTTCAGATTGGTGGTGCCCTGCTTGAAGGTTTGTGCCTCTGCCAGAAAGATATTGGGGAGCACATTGACAAAAGCTCTTTGCTGTAAACTGCAGCACCTCCTAATGCCAGAGCCAGAAAGCTGTCTCCCTATGGACTGAATGATCTGAAATGTTAATTTTACTAAATGTTTTAGTAGCATCTTATTTTTTTTTTTTTTTTTTTAAATCTTTTTAAAACCAATCTGCATAAAAGAAGAAGACAAAATGGAGCATATATCTTTGCCTATATTAATCCTAGAAACGACTTTTTGGAGGTTTTTTGAAATGCATATCACTATAGTTGCACATCTTTAAAGGTTTTAAGACGCTTCTGTCAGACTCTTCAGATAAAGCATGGTGTAGTATCTGAGTTTTAGTATAATTATTCTCTCACCATCCTCATGTTTCTGACAGGTAATTGATTTAGACATGTTTTTTTTTCCAGTCTCTAATCAGTTGGCTTTCCAGCTTAATAGCTCAATGCAGATGTTCTAACAACATGACAAATTGGACATCACTGAACGTCTGTTAATCACATAGCTGAATGGATTAGGAAATCAGTGTGGATCAGTGCTTATCAGTGTGGAAATGATTGGTAAAGAAAGGTAAGTGCTCACACTGAAGCTTTGATCATACATGCTGCTGCAGACTGAGCTTTCGTCAAATGGTTCAAATACAACTTGTGTATTCTCACGTCCACACTACACCCATAACATCGTGTCACACTTCTTCACGATATGAACCGACAGCTCCCCCTAGCGGTCTTTTCGTGTGTTTTGTGTTTTTAAACACAGCAGCTTTACCATGAGCTTAATCGTATAACTCAATTTGAGGAAAAAAATATTTTACATTTAAAAAAATGTAAAGGGAATGGGTTACTTTTAGCATTTCCAAAAATAAAAATGTGGGCTACTTTTATTCTGTATGTCAACATATTCTTCACAATGTCACATTTGCGTTTTAATAACGTAATGTTGGAATCTTTACAGAAAACGAGTCTTACATTACTCAGGAACAGCAGAAAGGTTAAGCTATACTTTATGTTGTAATCATCTTTTATTTAGGCGGTATGTAAGCCATTTTAATTTGAAATGCATGCCATCTCAGTCATTTCTTTCTATAGCTCTCCATTCTGTCGTTTGCAACAGTAGTTCTAGTTTATCGAGTAAAAGAGACTCTTCATTTATAGCTCATGTCAAAGAAAAGTGATTAGTATTTCAAATAATAGGGTTGAGATAATGAAGTCTCAGCATTAAGGGGAGAGCAATTTACTTCATCACGTTACTCGGTCATTTCATTGTCTTTTGAGCTGTTGTATAAACATTTCACGATTGGGCAACATTTCAGTTCGCTGACGCTTTACTTGACAAACCATTTCAAGGTTCCTGTCCTGTCCAGTTTCCACGTAAATGATCGCTGTTGTTGTATTTTGAAAGTTACGAGCCAAAAGTGATTCATAATAACTTTCCTGAGTTTTCCCACACAGTCGCACAACGGACAATACAGCGTTCGATAAAGTTCCCGCCCCTGCTATAATTTGATTGGTCAGTTAAAGTAACGCGCTCTCCTAATTGGACGTTCGATCTGTCACTCGCATCTACTCTGCAGTCTCAAGCACTTCCTCCGCTAATAGTCCATGGAAAGCCCATCACTGGCCAACCCACCGCCTGTCCTCTCATGCCCGAAGTCTCCGGTTGTCGTGATGAGGTTGCATTGTGATTGCATGGCGGAGCTGAAAGCATAGAAGTCATGATGGAGACCGTAGAGCAACTGGTGTCTTTCCAACACATCCATGTGCAGCTGAACGGCGGCGCTCCATGGGGATTCACTCTGAAAGGAGGGCTGGAGCACGGCGAGCCGCTCATCATTACTAAAGTAAGACTGGAGTTTACAAAGAGTTTAGAGACTCGTACTGCATGCTTGTGTGTGTGTGTGTGTGTGTGTGTGTCTCATTGATTATATTCAAACACTTGGTCACATTGTGCTGAAAGTTTAAACTCAGAGTTTGTGCTTGGATGGAATTTAACGGCACATTGATGGATGTTTGGGAACTTTGTAAAAGTTTAGTGGCGAGGAAAAAGACATGATATAAACATGAGACCAAGAGCATCCGTAATTATCTTGTTTAAACTGTTATTTTCACAAATGACAGACCACGAATCTCATGAGATGAATCAGTGACTTTCAAGATCCATGAAAACCCAAAGAAAGGAACGAATAATCGACGTTTTGATAAGAGCCAAACAAGAGTGGATGATTGAACATGGGTGAAGACCTGGGCACTTCTGCATATATTGTATTATCCACTATCCATTCACTATCATGAGTTTTAATGGACCAATACATTGGTAAAGCTGATTAATCTGCCAAACAAATGGCTGAATATTGGACGATTAATCGGCTTGGTTAAAGTGGTCAATTCAACCAATGTAATGACAGCTGTCTCAAAGCATTTGTGTTTTCAAATACTTTACAGTGAATTTTGTCTGAGCATTTCGCGAAATAAGCATAAATGTATATACATTTTGCGCATTAAATTGTATTTCAATGCCCATATTGCTTTGTTGGAATGACATCTGCTTTCAAAAGTTGCGCGTATTGTTTGTAATCTAGGTTTTCATTTAATTTATTCCACAAAAGCTGCATCTGCAGTGATATGGGATTATGAAAACCAGGCTGTAACAATCACGATCAGTTTTAGTAATTTCCTAAAGTTCCTTGCTGCTTTGTGTCATCAGCTCATTAACTTCATCTTTAGTGTGTAAAAGTAACTGGGATGTGGTACTACTGTGCAGTAATTCATACGAAGCCCTTTATACATAAGAGCCCGAGGCAGATAGGAAATGAATCATGTTCAAAAATGTTTTTTAAACAAAATGATCAGCAATAATAAAAAATGAGCATATGCATTGTCATGTCTAATAATTGAAAAAAGCAACTTTATCCAATAATATTAAAAGACAGTTAAGTTAATGCTTTTTAATTGAACCCATCTATGACTACATTTCTTCCAACTAGAGAAAACACAGGGAGTTGAGGGAATCGTGTCTTATTCCTTCTCCTTCCACCCCCATTTCCTTTCCAACGGCATTTGACCAAAAAGTGTTGATTTATTTTTCTTAAATGAAGATGTTTTGGGGGGGGTACAAGACCCCCAGAGATCACATTCCCAGACTCTGCCCTCTGAGTCCGTGGGGAGGAGGGGGTGGGGTCATGAGGGGGAGGCTGGTATTTTTTTGTCTGACAGAAGGAAGGAATTAATTTGATTTGTGCCTTTTCAGCATGCCTTAGAAGGAGTTTAGAGTTGTTTATTATGGTGCTCAAAACATCTTGATAACTTGTAATGTGCACTGAGTCCGGTTGGGCTGTGTAGTCGGTAAAATGTCTGTGTTTCATTTAAGGTGCTTTAACACTTGGTGTGCAGCAGTGAGATTGTCCCTTTTATCTCTCCCAGGTTTTTGACATTTACATGTCATTTGATCATTGTTTCTCAATGAATTACCTCTGCCATTCTGAAAAGAGACAGATTCCTGCATTACCGATATGTTTCTAAGGTGTTATTGTTTATTTGTTGTATAATATCTAGCAGTTTCTTTTGAGGTTTTGTAGTTCGTTCCCGGTAACTCTTAGTTTACTGGAGGTTGGATCATGGCCAATCTGAGAACCTCATATTCACCGGTTGGACTTGTTAACTGCTTAACCTGAAACACATGCTTTGTTTGACACACAGTCCCTGCATCTGATTCTGTATGCGTCTGTATCTACCTGCATCACTCGATTTTGAAGACTTTATTTAATGTCATCAAAAATATGATATACAGAGGCTTCCTCAGAGATTTCATAATCTCCATTTGTGTGAGCCTTCTGGGGCACCTGGCTCCTGTCGCTGCCACTTCCACTGATGGTTTTTCCATCTGATTTGGAGGCAAAGCACAACCTGCATGCTTTTTTTTTTTTCTCATGGAATCTCTTGCCCTGTGATCCTATCTTCCATCTTTGTGCACTGAGGGCATTTCCCCCCCAGTGGTCTTAGTAGACATTTATCTCAAACAGCAAACATAAGGATCTGGTGCCCAAGCCCCCCCCCCCCCCCCCCAGGTGTTCAGCATGTGCTCACACTGAAATCCCATGATGGGTCATCGTGACATCAGCCAGCAGCAAGAAGATTTATATCAAGATATCAAGATTTATCAACAACAAGCCGGTCATGGATATACCAGGCATCTCTTGCGCTACATAAATATCTGAAAGTTGCAAGTTAAAGGGTTAGTTCACCCAGAAATGAAATTTCTGACATTAGTTACTCACCCTGTAGTCATGTTGACTATTTTAACAATGTCTTTACTAATTCTCCGGACCTTGAATGTGGTAATATCATTGCTTTCCGTGGAGATAAAAAAACCTCTAGGAATTCATTAATATATCTTAATTTGTGCTCCGAAGATGAACAAAGGTCTTGGGCGTTTGGAACGACATGAGGGTGAGTAATTAATGACAGAAATTTCATTTTTGGGTGAACAAACTCTTTAAATGGACTCAAACTTTGTCTTGCATCCCATTGTGACTTAATTTTAAGCTGTACATCTTTAGGGTTTCAAAACAACTTGCCCCCTGCATTACAAAACATTGCCAGACTTGTGATTTTCAAAATTGTGGTGGAAAAATGCATGTTTATAAAGAATGCGTGGTTGTTTTTCACATTTGTGCCTGTGCAAACCCCCAAAATCCTCAAAGGCTTTGGCATTGAAATTGGTATTGATTGAACATGAGGAACAGGCTGATTTTATGTATAAAAACCTCATTGTTGCTGCTTTTCCCCCCCTCACCACTTTGTTAATCATCCCTCCCTCACATTCCCTCTCTTTTTTTGTTCTCCTGTTAAAGTGGAGATGGAAACATTGCGCATTTCCTTGCATTTCTCTTTTTCTGCTGTTAAGTTTATGTAGACCACATGGCACTCCAATCATCCCTCTCTTCCCACTCCTAATCGGTCAGTGGAACTTATTCTCAGGCGCTGGAGTTTTGAGGTGAAAGAAAAAAGATTTTGGACAGAGAGATGGAAATGTTTTACTGCGTCAAAATGTTTATGTTTTAAGTTTGCTGGCAGTTTGAACTTGCAGTAGAGCAGAACACTCACTGCCTGTTTTTTTCCCCCTAACAGTTCCGGATGTATTTTCATCTTGTTAGAATATTTATACTCTTCATAACAGTCATATCAGTTTTAACCCATGCACCAAACCAAACAGCTTAGAGATTAAACAAAACATTACAAACTTTGATTCAAAGCCAAAAAAAATAACAGAATAAAAAGCACAAAGGCTGTTCTTTTATTTTTTAAATTTTTTTATGAGGAATGAACTACTCATCCCATGAAACACTGCTAATGACAATCAAACAAAATATACAAAATTAAAAATTAAACTTCAATTTATTGTCTAGTTATATTTTATTTAAAATAATTTGAGTATCATATTTTAACGATTCTGATTCTTAAAAACAAAAACAAAAGAAATATCATTCACATTTATTCTAAGTCTTGTTGCAAAACATTTCATTGTAGCTGAATGCCAGAAATAAAAACCATCAGGATAAAAAACACTTACACAAGGAATTTTTGCCAATATGGTTTAAAAATACTAAAGCAAAAAACAACTTGCCTAAATATTATAAACTTCTCGCATTGCTAAAGACAATTAAATGCTCAGTAATTAAAAAGAAATAAACAAATTAGCAATGGCGCAAAAAAACAAACAAACAAACAAACAAAAAAACAGCCGAACAAATATTCGATTAAAATGGTGTCCTAAGAGTTTCAGGTAATCAGGTAAAGAAACTGTAATCAAATGTAAGAGAATGTTGCACTTTATAAATAAAATATCCATTACAAATATAGTCGTTATTCAGTAAAGAGAAATTTTTGTCTTTGTCTTTTGTTGTTTGATTAACATTATTAAAGAGATGGCAGCAGCAATATTAGGCTTCTGTCACTTTAAGAGCTGCACGGATCCAGTATTGTTGAGCGTTTTCTTTATTCAACTGTTTGTTCACTGAACTGTGTAACTGTGTTTACAAGGATATTTTGACATTTTTGTGTCCATTTGTCCGTTTCAAGCGCTCGGTTCAGTATCGCTCACTATTCAGTATGCTAGGCGGCTTTAATGGTTTGAAGTTGTATTAAAGGGATAGTATGTAAACATTTTGGCCACTAGAGGGCGTACAATCAAAACAACAACAACAATGGCGTAGCTTGAATTATGGGAACTGTCCTCCGCTGAATTAAATCAGTCAGATGGGAATCGTACATCATGTTCATGGATGAGGTAAATTAGTAGTTTTATAAATGTTGCGCTTGATGACATGATTTTATTTCATTATAATGAATTAGCTGCAAGGAAAGCAAGGTTTAACACTAAATTGATTGTCATAGATGTTTCTGCATTTGTCCGATTCATTGGTGTGATAACGCTGTGCAGTTTTACGTGTTCAAAACAATCATGGTAAAAGTACAGTTGAACGTCATTTGACCAAAAAGGCTGATTAATATATTTGTGTAACACTGTATTAATTTCCATTATCACGTCGGGTAAAGTGTATGGCAATGTCAACAAACCAAATAACGCTGTCCTTAATAATCATTACTCGTACAGAATGCAACTCATTCGCAGTTTTGGCATTTGACACATTTGATGTAGTGAGAAAGAAAAATTACAGCCAACGGTTCATAACATCACCTCACCATTTGTCACATCATGTGCATAGACCAGAACAAGACCTCCAAACAATAAGACTAACACTGTTGATCAATATAGCAATCGTAAGTTTTCTGTCAGTAAAGGAATCCAAATCGTTACTCACCTGTCGATTAAAACGCATGCAAGATCGGCGTCTTTGTCTAGTGGAAGTTTGTCGTGCAGTTCTCTCCATTTTGGAAATGCGACGCCGATGTCGATCCTCGTTTTATTTCTCCTCTTGGGTCATTTGGTTGATGTTTACGTTTATGGGACTTGTCTTTGTTGACAGAAACAGCTACAAACAGTAAAGAATAATTGTGTTCCACAACGACTACGCGAAACAAGCTTGTTGCTTGATCGACGCTACAACTACTATTTCCTCATGAGGAAATGAGACTATGTTGTCATGGTTTCTACGGCAGTGGAAGCAGAAACCGAGGGTAACGCGGATATGACGTCGTCCCGCGCACGTGTCGGAGCCTTGGTTAAAATCACAATTTTCTCATGATTTACAAAGAGTTGGAAACATTTGGGATATTGTAAGTACTCAACCGAACAAAATGTATAACACTGGCCTAGTGGTTTTTGGATATTTTTCTGCAAAATTTTGACACATTGCACCTTTAAAACTCACACAAAAGAATCTCTAAGAGGAATCGAAATTTTAATTTAATAACAAGTATCCGATTTCAGAATTGGAATCGATTTGATTTCTAACCCTAGACTAGTATAAAATACAATATATTTAAACGTTGTTGCAAAAAAGTAGTGAGAATAAAGCAACTCTTCTAGAAATAAAATTTAAATCACACATTTTATCTACAGAAGCATATACTATTAACAAACGTAAAGATCACGGTAGGTCGAATAGAAATATTTGTCTATGCATTTATTGCTGAAAATCAGTTGCTTGAGTCAATGAATGGGATTTTTATATCCAGAACTTGACTATTGCGACCTGTTTGGAGCCATTTTTTCCACTTCTTCTTCCATTTTTATCTCCTATGTTTAAAGTAGGATTACTTCCCCATTTCTGTTATTCAGTAACGCCGTACTTCTGTTTCTGGATGACTTCCCAAAGTTAAATCATATCAGTTTTGGATTGCTGTGTGGAACTCATCAGTCCTGAGAGGTAATGCTTCCTTTCCCCACTGCTAATGCAATTGGATATAAAAGAGGATATATATTGTTTCTTCGATTATTTGATAAAAGGCTGTTTGTGTTGATTATGGTGAAGTCCACAGCTGGTTATGGGTGTGGGAAGGATCTGATATGTGACAGGAATGCGAGCTTGGCTCCCGTTGCCTTTGCCTTGGGCAGCAAGGCTTTGATGGTGGGAGAGATATTGGGGTCTTATTGCCTGAGCCCCCGCACCACAAACACTCACCAGTGTTTCCACATGGTCTCTTAAGCGAGGGTCTTCTAATCAGTGAGACGTATGTGTTCGTTGTGTGTTAAAGATATATTCTCAAAAGTAATCATGTGAAAAATGTAACAAAAAATAACAGGGATTCACAATATATCGGTTATCAGATGTTTGATTTGTACAGGTAGCCAGACAATATTTGAGTATTTTAGCATTATTATTATTTTGCATTATCTATCATTTAGTAGTCAGTCACTTAAAGGGTTAGTTCACCCAAAAATGAAAATTGTCAAAATAAATTGTTTAATAAAATCTGAGCCAGTTCGGTCAGCTATGCAACTACCACTTTGACACTTCATAAAAAGTTCATAAAGAGATCGTAAAACCAATCCAAATTGGCCTGTATGGAGATTATTATGTCTTTCCTAATTTAGTATAATTACAAACTTGGAGTTTAACATCAGTGCAGCCTGATGACCAAGTTTTGTGGTCCTCTCAGGATTGTCTGTGAAGACACATGGTAAATGATAATCAGGGAGTCCGTTTTCAAAGTTCATCTGTGTTCTGCAGGGGACCTGACCACATCAAACGCTCCACCAAAAGCTTGTCAGCCAGCCTCGTATCCAACATTTGGGCTCAACCAGCCGTCAAAACCACTCCAAAGTTCTCTTTTCTCTCAGGGAGGTGAGTCTGGGGGAGGGGGATTTGTGTGTGTGTGGAGGAGGTTAGCTGAGGGGACAAGGTCACTTCACACACATTACAACCTCAAAAGACTCACTATGGCCCGATTCGTGAATGGCAGGAAACTGAGGAACGACAGGTCCTAAATTGAGCCATCATGATGCCCCTCCTCTCATCATGCACCCTCTCCTGTCAGTTATAACAGTGATGGATCAATCCGAGTTAACTCTGGTCCAAAGGTTGCCGACTCTCTGACATCCACCATTGTCTTTTTCGGAAACGAGGCCTGCTATGCGCTCGGTATTTCCAATTGAGGCTATAATAGAGCTATAATGTCACACTTCCAGATTTGTGATACCTCCGCTATTTGCTTACATGCACACTACCATCGGTCCAATAACAACCCAACTCGTCAAAGTAATTTATCGCCAAGTGTACTGGGAAGTGGTTTGATGTTCCTTTAATTTGCCTCTCGTTGAACTTTGTTAAAACAAAGACAATATCTGCCCGTCAGGAGGCTTCTTCTTGGCCGCACTTCAAAAATGGCTTCTCACCTCTCAAGGAGAGAGACTTTATTATGAGAGCACAGACACTGCTGTTCCTGGACTTGCATCAAAAGGTGGTGGTTTTCCCAGTGCACGTCTAAAGCATGATTGATCACTTTGGGATGTTTGTGGAAATGTCCACCGGTGGTGATGTATGTTGTCCTGATCGTCTTAAGAATGGATTTTTAAGTGAGTTGAGAAAGCTGTACTGAGTTTAGAATGTGATCAAGTAACCGAAGAGTAAAGGTAGGTGTGTTAAGACTGACTCTGAGTGAGTGTTGGCTTTCCAGTATGAATTCCAATTAATGTGGTCTAATTCGGTTTTGATGTGTGTGTGTGCTCATGTGCTGCCGTCTGTGTTCAATGACTTTTTTTGTTTGCATAGTTTTGTTTGACTTTTTGGAAACACTTCAATGTAGTGATGATTTGTAAGTAAGGTATTTTAAAATAATGTCAGTTGTAAAGGTTTAATTAATCATTTACTCACCTAATATAGTGTTATTATAGCATTATTTACTTTGTCATTTTTGTTGTGCCCCCCCCCCCCTCCCTGTTTAGCCAAAATTTATTTTAATTTCACTTTTATTAATATTAATTTATTTTAGTCCTTCAACTTTTTCTCCAGTTGTAGTTGCCAAAGCAACATTTCTATTTTTTTTTTTTTTTAATTCTATCTAAAATTTGTTTTATTTTATTCCAACATGTTTATTTTGTTTTTTAAATAGTTTTAGCTCAAGCTTAAGCTAACAGTAGGGGACGGATCGCTCTTTGTGGCGTGACAGCGGTCAGTCCGCCAGGGGAGCCACCAGAAACCACAGATTTGAACTAGCCCGAGATCAGTTTTGTAGTATCTCTAATGCAGGGTTCAGACTACATGATATTTTTGTCTGTTACTATAGTCACTGTGTCAGATTAAATTCCCTTGTGTCGTGACAGATCCTTCAAGCGGCTCGTGAACCGATCGTCTCTTCATACTAGTTCATTTATAGCATCAAATAAACATGAATGGACATCAGACGGAATGTTGTTTCAACCGCGGAAAGACACGAGTACAAACAATATTTCAAGTTAACCAACGTTAATCTACTATAGGCTGCTCCCCAACGGCTTTGTCGGATAAGATGGCGAATTCTGCGTTTTGATTGGTTAGATCGCCTGTCAATCAAACTGTTTGCGAAGGGTCAATTGAACCAATTGCTTCGCTGTTTCGAAGGGCGAGTTTCTGGTCAGAACAATGTAAATGCAACAAACTCAGGCCAAATATTCATAAAAATAGCTTTTACAAACCCATCAGATGCTATAAACAAATCATCTAATACCATTAAATATTAATATTAAACATTTCAGGTCTTGTTTTTTGTTTTATGGGCCAACTAAAGAGAGACTTAACTATTTTTTAATAGCACAAACACCTCATTAAAACGTCTATTAGAAACTAGACATGGGTATTAGACACTAGATACTTGACACTCCGATCTCAGTGAATCGGCATGATTCATGGCTTCACAGAGATCATTGCGATCAGTTTGAAATGTGAAATGAAAACAAAAGATTGGTAAATGTCTTGAAGCAGTGTTTCGAGAGCACCCATCAATAGAAGGAACATCTGAAGGTATGTTGAAAGATACAGTCCAACTTACTGAAAGCTATAGTATCTTGTGTAATCACTCAATCGGTGCTTCAACTGCGGAAAGACGTCAATAAAACGGCTTGTAAAATGTAAACACTGTGATGAAGCATTTACCTCAGGCTTGTTCGTTCGTCAGAGAAATGAACTCTCGCTAAATGCGCCGTATTAGCCTACATGTTCATTTATATTTTAGTTGACTAGTTAGTGATGTCTAAACATTTAGTATGTCTAAATAAATCAGTCATGAAAATGACAGCCACTGTGTAAAGGATTATAATTCCAAAATGAATTGGAGTCAAACATAATTTTATAATTGGATTTAGAAGTTAATGCAGAAACTGCCTTGTGTGCGGTTTACAAGTTTGTATACAATTTGTGATTGTTGATTATTATACAGTTTGGCATCTGAACCTTTAATATTCTTGTAATGTGCGAGTATGGGCTTCCTATAGAGTTTAAACTAAGCATTAGTGGGGATTCCTTCTTATCTTTAAATGAATTCTTTACCGAAGCAAACTTCAAAACCGAGGTACATACCAAACCGTCAGCTTTGTGTGTCGTTACACCCCTAGTTAACAATAACGACATTGTTTTATGTACAATTAATGTGAATGGGGACTGAGGTGGTGAGCTTCAAAAATATCTAAAAAAGCACCATGAAAAACTTGTGTACGATATTCCGAGTGGTCTGAAGTCGAATGATCGTTCTGAATGTAAATGATCCATGTTCAGTTTTCAGTGTTATTAAATGTGATATTTGCCTTCAAATGCATTCAAAAAGGATGTATCCAGACGTGCTGTGCCAGGGTTGATGTCAGTGATGCCAAGCAGCGTTGGTTGTTGTTCTCTCATAACCGTTTACAACGTGCCATATTTGAATGTACATGAACTCAAATGAAACTTATCCATTTTTGGGTGAAAAAAATGAAATCTCTTTTAAATCGCCTCTTGGAAACACTGAATGTTATTTACGTGGTTGGTGTGTAATTTGTTCAGCTAGGATATTTTTAATTAGGACATTTTTAAACGATGACCATTGACGTCGTGCAGCGAGGTTAATGAGCTGATCTTTGCAGTGATGTTCTGCGAATGTTTAACATGGAGTTTGTGTTTTGACTTTCCAATTAGGTGTTGTGCTATTTGAACGGTTTAAGGAAGTCCACGCGAAGCGCATTTAGCGGTTAAGACTGTGAAGGCAAACAAATTGAGCAATGTGATAAAACAATTCTCCACAGAGAGGCATTTCCTTTGGGGGGGGGGATCTCGCGTGTTAATGATCCTTGACGTGTTTCTCTCTACTTTTATTTATTTGCGCTTCTTGACTGTTATTTGTTGGCCACTGCATTTCTTTGGTATGTAATTTGTTCACCAAAAAGCCTCTCCTGTGAATATAGGTCATTGGCCGTTGATTCAGTTGCAGTGGTGACCCATGGCGCTGTGTCACACCTCTAAAAGTCCCGGAGCACATTGGAACTAAAGACTCGGTCGGGCTGCAGCCCCTGCATATAGCACACTGAGGTAGCGCTCTCTCATTTTCCCCCAGCCAGAGCCTTGAATGAAGCCTTTGTCACCCTCTCACTCACGCCGTCTCGCCCACCTTTTCTCTCTCGGCCTCTCTCTCTTTCTCCCTCCACCCCCACTCCTCTGTCTGTCCTCATAAACGAAGGAGCTAAAAGCCAGCAACGATATTCTCACCCACTCTGACCTTGAATGCATCCAAGTATGTCACTTTTCCAGGTTCGCCTGCATTCCAAGGTCTTTACTCTTCCTGCGGTCCGGATCTCCTCCCCATTTATGAGATCAGGGCAGCTCAAGGACAGAGGTGTCCCAGCCTGCACTGGTGACCTCAGATACTGGAGAAAATGTTCTGATAAGGCCTTTGTTCTTAGTGGGGGAGCTTTGTTTCTGCTTTGCTGTAGTGCTGAGGTGTTTTCTTAGCTTCAGATAAACCGAGTTTGTGTGTGTGGGGGATAGATAAAGGATTACACGTATGTCAGTCAGCCGGTCAGTTGGGTTGTGTTGTAGTGTGGAGACTCAAATCCTTGTCCAACAGTAGACAAAGGCAGTGCTGCAGAGGAGGGGGTTGCTCAGGGCTCACAACCTCATTCTTCTCTCTTTTATGAGCAGCAGAAGACGGGGTGCTTGAATGCATTCACTGACCATCAGTTTACAGAGTTTTGAATACAACTGCTCATCAGTCCCTGTTGTGTTACTCAAATGCCTCCATCAATAAGAAGATATTGCCAAAGAAGTCGAAGATTGTTCAGCAAAATGACCTAGAACGTCCTCTTGGCATGTACATTTAGTTTGTCGAAAACTACATGTCAATACGTTTTAAGTTTACGGTAGCAAATGAGACATACATAAAATGCGCAGTAATTATTCAAAATTCACAAAAGATTTATCTGAAAAAATACTCTCAATCCATTAAACAAGGTGGAATTTCTGCTAATTTGCCAACTGTGCGTTATTATCTCAGAATTGCAAAAATCAGCTCTTTTATTGGCCTGGCTGATATCATTACTACTTATCATATGTGCACTGTAAAATATCTTTAATAACTGTGGACAAACAAAAAAGCATAAAGTTTTCAGTGACCAACTTATTTGCTTAACCGTTAGCTACTTTGCACGTACTTGGTTAAATAACTCTCAGTGACAGATTTTTACTGTGGGGTTTTACATTGAAAAATGTAGACATTTTTAAATATAGAATTTTGCTGTAAAATATTTCAATATAAATAGTTTTCTATAAAGTAAAAAGTATGAATTACCTTGTCTTACAAGAAAGTGGTTATATTTAACAAATAAATAATGTGTACTTTTAAAATTTAATTTAGTTCAAATTGCTTGCATCATCATTAATGTATGGTGTTTTTTTTTTTTTTTTTTTTACATCTTTATTAATATTCTGACTTGTTTGTAAAGCACCTCAAGCTACAATCATGTCTTAAAGGTCTTGTGAAGACATGAGGAATATCAACAAGGCAAAAGAGTTTACGTTTCTTGGAATGATATGGGGAAGTTTCCTGAAGAGGATTTGGGTGGGAATGGCAGCTGTTAGGCCTCGTCTTGTGGAGGCCAATGGTGGATTCTGGGCACTGTGGGGTTTCCAGAGTGACCCACTGACTCTGCTTTTGATTGCTGTGGAATGAAAGCAAAGCCAGTCAGGATAGCTGACTGTGTGTGTGTGTATATTATATTATATATATATATATATATATACACTGTATGTGCGTTAGGGCATGTTTGTGTTTTTTGAATGGATGTTCTGAATTGCATTCCCACTAGATTTTGGCATTTGGTATTAATTTTCACATCGAGTATGAATAAACGCTTGCAGGGGAACAAATTACTATGCAGTGAGCCAGTTGGGAACATTATTATGTTTCATCCAAGGAAATATGCCTAATGATAAATACATGGCATTGTACTTAAGATAAGTGTTTGTTACAGTTTTGATTTTATTGGAAATTGCATTGACTAATTCTTTACAAGTACACATACTTGAGTCTAAATTTCTATTTTAAATGTCTAGGCTAAACCAAATGGAACTCAAGTATAACTTTAGTTGGAATATAGTCCTTTCTTTGTACTCCTCAATTGCTGTTTTTTTTTCTTTTTGTGCGTATGCATTCCCACACATACATGTGACTTATTTTCAACTCTTTCTTCATTCCAGCTGCTGTGATGTCTGTTGTTGTTCCTGTCAGGATAAGTGCAGAGCAAAAGAGAGCCAAAGCCCATATTCACCACACTTCCTAGATCTGCCTTGGATGTCTCATCTCACACACTTCCTCGCTATCCCACACCTTTATTTCTGTTTTTCTGTGGCCTCATTTCAAGTGTGCACACAGAGCGCATCCTTTCCCAGAGGGATCAGAGACGCTTTGAATGGGATGTTTTGCCACAGGATATATAGTAATAAGTCTTATAGACGGGTCACCCTTATACTCTGGGGCTGTTTCTGTGCTGCGCACCTCTGGCTGCTCTCTGGTCGTGGTTTTCTGACTGGGGAAATCATTACAGGCAATGATAAAGCAGCACTTGTTTTAGAGTAGTGTTCTTGGGCAACCCTCCTCCACGAAAGGTCCCGCTGGAAAATGTTTTGAATTACGGCTGAAAAATGACGGTGTCCAAACATATATTGTAGGTCTTGTGAAAAATGTTATGACAGGTTTCCTTACGAATGAGTTTATTCAAAGGCTGAACCCTCCCAGATTAGTGTCAGTCAATATGAAATACCGTATTGTTCCGAATATAAGACAACCCTGAATATAAGATTTACCTTTTGGGAAAAAGGCTTTTTGAAGACCAAATATTATCTTTTATAAAGAAAATGCTT
Source organism: Opsariichthys bidens (assembly GCA_037194245.1). Taxonomy (NCBI): domain Eukaryota; kingdom Metazoa; phylum Chordata; class Actinopteri; order Cypriniformes; family Xenocyprididae; genus Opsariichthys; species Opsariichthys bidens. The sequence goes on from CM074280.1 coordinate 2,573,514, forward strand.
CATTTGAAAATAATTTTCATACTTAAATTTTTGTTTTTTGTATTGAAAGTATTGTAAATGCTGGTAAAATGTACCAACAATCACATTCAGAAATAAACACTTTATGGCATACCATAAAAAGGTGGGGATATGAATGTTTTTTCCTTTTCCTTAGCGGTTTCTTTCTGAAGTCGGAGGGCAAGTGCTTGGCAAGACTCGTTCTGTGGCGTAATCCTAATCCAAATAAGAAAAGAGGGGCTCGCTGGTGGGTAACTTCAGCTCTTTGGCAATATCCAGTGCCTTCAGCTGATGACGGCTCTGGTTTTGGTCAGACCCTCATTTTGTTTTTCGGCTATGTCAGGTTCTTCAAAGCGGCCGCTTTAGAAGTGTGCTAAGCTTTTCTTTGACTGTTAGCATTTTTACCGGGGTGGTTGATTATGATTTCACTTTTTTAACTTCAGTTAGTGTGTAATGTTTCTGCTTGAGCATAAACAACATTCGCAAAGTTACAATGCAAAGGGAGATCATGTCTTTTACAGAATTCTCTGTTTAAGGACTACAGCGAGCTTCTTCCTGGGTTAGTGACATCATTAACCCTAAAATTTACATAAACCCGGCCCCCGAGAACAAGCAACAGAGGGGTGAGCCATTTGTTATTGCAGTACGTAACACAAATGCAATAGCATGTCATAAAAGCATGGCAATATACGTTTTATAACCATAATTAAACTAAATTATACCTGTACGATCTTTATGCAGCATATATTCTCTGGCTCTGTTGGCATCTGACAACTGTTCCAACACTAGCGGTTTATAGATTATCATGACAGAATATGCCAGACTTGAAGATGGTTGACTCCACATATATGAATGAATCAACTAACCATTCAGAAACGTCCTGGTGCATTCTAGATGTTGTCACTTCTTCTTGAGTCTCTCCATCATTGTACGACTCTGGTTTGAACATAAAAGGCTGAGTAGTTTGTGTGCGTGAGGTAATTGACCCTTCGCAAAGGTACCTATTGATGCGGGTTTATTATTGACTTCAGATGCATTTCCAAGAAAAAAAATTCTTATGTTCGCAACAACACGTTACTTTTATGGACTGTCATAAAAGTGTCCGTTCCGCAGTCTTTTATCTCTCACACGTTCTCTCGCTGTCTGTATTTCACTTTGCAGCTAGCGTCCAAGTGTTTTCTATAAAACGGGCAACTGTGTTCCTTGTGTTCCCCGTCTTTCTTTGCCTGTTGTGGGATAGGCAATGCTTGGTAAGACCCTTCTGGTTTCTAGGCAGCTCAGACGGACCGTCCTTCTGGCCAGCTGTGGCATAAGGGTGGGCAGTGAGCCAGACTGGCAAAGAGCGACGCCCTGTTATTTATAGAGCGATAGAGGGGGTGACCTCATGCCACTAGGGCTGATTCTGGGACTGGGAGACAGGGAGCCCTTTCTTCACTGCTGCAGAGGCCCGCGGTCCACACAGATCGGTTTTTGTGCTCGGACTATGTTTAACGTGATGAATACGAGAACTGATCTGATCCCTGATGTGTTGGCGCAGGTAAACCTTTCGCATTGTTTAACAATTTAACCAAAAGTAATGAGTCCGTTGTGTGAGAATTTTCTTTTGTATGTTGGATTTTTGCAAGCATTATGAAAGTTAATAAACTAAACTGTGAAATGGCTAGAAGTGGACTTCTATATGATAGTGGGAAAATACATTTAATTAGTTATTATATTGAACTCAAGACACTATATTTGCGAAGGAAAAACGAATTAAATTCAGCATAAAATGGAAATTCTCCTATTTAAATTCTTCCGTGTTCTATATGCATCTTAATAATCTTATTGTGAATGATTCATCCCTGGATGTTTCTTTATTCTCTCCGATGTCGCATGCCGGACTTCTCCATTCCGAGAACCCGGATGTACGTCACAATACAATCATTGGGTAGGCCTGGTGAATGGCAGAATGGACCAAAAAAAAATATATATATATTTTTTTTTTTGCCTGTGCCGCTGGTAAAACGGATCAGCTCAGAATCGAAAGATGTGACCCTTACCGGTCGGTCACCCATCCGGCATGGTCATGAGGAAAATCGGTCTAGTGGTGAAACCAGTTTGTGTTTCCACCTTTAACTGTAACAGTTTCTTGCATATTTTGCAAAATATTGTGCTTAAGTGTTGGAGGTTTAACCTCTTATAACCAAACCACTTTCACTTTTCGGAGTCTGACATGCTGTTCTTACTCTCAGACAGGTGTTGTTCTTGTGCGCTCTGGGGAACGTGAATGTGCCATACGCCATTGCGTGGCTATATCATTGATATACGGTGGCCGGGAAGTGCCAAACAACATTACAAAGTGTGAAACACTTTTATGAAGCTCGAGACAAATTTACATTTTCCCTCACGGAAAGGGAATGTACCACACATCTGAAGTGACGCGGTGAAAGGTGTTGTTGTTGTTGTTCAATTAAATAAGTAAATTTGTGTTGTAGTTGTGGAGTAAATGGCGTAAATAAAGTTTATGGTGATCGAACATGGACTGCGGCCGAGGGACGATTTTTCCGTTTTGTGGCAAACACACGAGCAGCTTAACGCGGTTTTGCTTTACGTGTGGTCAGTGTTTGGACTTTCTAAAAGACGCGGACCAGACAGAAACACAGGGGACGTCTCGACAGCCGGACAGCGCTAAACAAAGTAAGTTACACTTCCGGTGTGTGGGACATTCCCTTCCCGTGAAGAATCTGTCATTGTAAATTTGTTTCGGGACTGGTAAAAGTGTTTTGCGTCTTCTTAATTTGTTTTCTAAAACGTACATTTGTTTCGTCCTTGGTAAAAGTGTTTTCCCTACGTAATTGTGTTTTATGATAGGTAAAAATGTTTTCCAAAATGTAAATTTGTTTTGTAATGTTGTTTTGCACTTCCCGGCCACCGTATTGATATCGTGATATGACACTTTAAAAAAATAATAATAATAATAATAATTCTACCTGTATTATCTTGGACGGTAATTATGTCCCTATATATATGCCTTATCTCTCTTTATATATTTATATAACTCATTCTCTATCTCATTCTCTCTCTCTCTCTCTCTCTCTCTTTCTCTTTCTATCTTTTTTCTCTCCATCTATCCTCTCTCTATATACATGCATACATACACACACATATATATAATATATAATATATAATATATATATATATATATATATATATATATATATATATATATATATATATATATGAGAGAGAGATGGAGAGATAGTTGTGTGAGTGATATTTTAACCTGGGCCAGCACCAACCACTCTATAAACTGCATAGCAATGCAGTAAAACTACTCAGAACACCTTAGCAACTAATTAGCAGTGCCTTGGCAGCTACAAATAACACCTTAGCGGAGTTTTGGCAAATATTGCACTCACTCAGACCTAGAGACTTAATTTGATCTAGATTTGGTCTTGTTTTGAGTGTTAAGCTATTTCATGCTGCATTGTTTGCAGTGTGTAGTTCTGGTCCAGCCCACGTGTCCTTTGTGCTGAATTAAGCAAACATATTGTAGTGGGAGAAGCGAAGACTTGCTTCATTACTGTCTGACACAAACGGACACCCCTCCCTCCTGTGGTCTCTGAGCCTGGGAGTGTAAATGCATTTTTCGGTACACTGACAGCATAACTAGTCGAATTGCCTCTCAAAGCAGTTATTGTATTAAAACTATTCCCATCCTGGGACTTATAATTTTCAAGTCCTTCTCTTGTAATTTAAGGCGTTTCTCGCCTCCTCTAGCTAAAAGTCAGACCGTATTTTATCTTGAAAAGGAGTGACTGGAAAGGAGTCACAGTGGTGCCGTTTGTTTGCTGTAGCCTCTGCCCTCACTACTCATGTTGGGTGTTTTTATAAACACAAGAGTCTCAGGCAGAAAGTTCCTCCTAACATTCACCTCCTCAACCGTATTTTCCACCAGCTCCCATTTGAAGAATGGGTACGGAAATTCTTATTCTTCGCATGGCATGCAAGTAGCGGTCACTCCTGAGGGAGATTAAAGGAATGGGGAGACCGAAAGGGATTTGTCACGTAGGACTGTTCAACCTTCCATAAAGGTCCCATTGTGAACTTTATTTCACGATCACCAGGGAGCAAGTCAGTGCTCATGCCCAAGCCAAACAAGCAATCGTGCGCTCGCACAAACGCGCACACATACGGCTCTGATGGAACATAGGTGTGGTTGCAGTTATTTTTATCAAGCCTCCATGGAGAACATGAGCTCGAGGGAAAGGAAAGAACGAGTGGGAGAACGAGACTACTGGGTGGGCATACAGGAAGGGAGAGAGAGAGAGAGAGAGAGAGAAGGATGGAGGCTCAGCGAGCTCCATGTGGTGTGTGCAACAGTCTGACAAAAGTTCTTCACTCTGGGCTCTCTAAGTAATGCAGCAAGATCTGAGAGTGAACACGCACACTTAAAGTGCCATTACATCATGGCCCCGGGTACCCGTTAAACAGATTCAGCGGAGGACAGCGGGTGAATGCTCTTTTATCTTCTTCCCTCTCATTTTATTTTGGTTTCCCGGTCTTCCTCGCACAGAGTCGTGGAAGTTCTGAGCACTTTGGCAACTTATGGGGTAAGTTTTTTTTTTATTGCCAAGGGGGCACTCGTGTATGCCTGCCAACTATGTCAATTTGTTCTTTTTGTGCAATAGTGTTAAATATCCTGCCATAAAAACATACCTGTTATGAGGGTTACCAGGCTTTTTCCAGTGGAGTATGTGCAGCAGATTGGAATTTTGGGTGGAAAAAGGCTGTTTGTTTTGAGTTTAATGAACTAATGGAAGGTCAGACTACATCACTTCTCTCCTGCACCTGGAGAACAAGCTGTACACCGAATTCGTTTAAACTCACACTGAAGGTTTATTGGATTTGCTGCACAAATTCAGGCCTGAGATGCTTCATGCATCCAGTCGGTTGAAAAAGAGTTAATCATCGGTGTTGCGCGTACAAACAAACACATGCAACCTCTCAGAATTGAGATGAAGCCCCCGTGGTCCAGGCTGAAGGGCTTTGCGGATGTTGATGACGATATCCGTGGAAACGGTCTGTTTGGAGCAGATGGGAAGAGAAAGTGTCCTCAGCAAGGCTGTAATTGTGACCATACATCTGAATAATGTTTCCATTACATGTGACCAGCTATTTTGCATCTCAAACCAGCTGAATACATGAAGATCACTGAAGATCTAGACAGTCATTCAGTCAGCATCTCTGAGTGACGTTATGTCTTACGTCAAGAACAACCAAGAATATTTTATGGTGGATCCAGAAGTTATTTTAAGGCCGTGACGCACCAGGCCGACATTAAAGAATTAGCCGCAACAAAAGCTGAATGTGTTGTCTCCTCGCGTCACCTGCGTCACACCGCAAACTGCCAACTAGCACGTGTGTTCTGTGCTTATGTGGAAGGAAATAACTGCCTGTATCAGTTCTAATAAAAAGGGACACCGAACTGTAAACAAGGCTTGCTTACCATTTTGAATGTCAGTCATGCTGCTCATTTTCGTCGTGCCATTCGGCTCATGTTATCAAAATATTTTGTTCGCTAAACAGCCAATCAGAGTATCAATCTCTCTCAACGGCCTCGACCCTGATTCAGCATCAACTAGAGCCAACGTTTAGAACACACCACAAAAACTAGCCCAACAGACTCTCAGTCGGCCGGCATGTCACGGCCCTAAAACTATTCATCTCTCAGAGAGTCATTAACTCATTCAGAAATAACTGAATCTGTTAGTATGAAATATTTTTTTATGTCGGCCTTCCTCTTCTCTGGTCTCTCTGGACAAGTAAACAGCTTCTCAGTTTTCCCTCCTGAAATGACTGACTTGCTGAACTCAGCAGATTTCCACAGAGTTAGAGCATCCGTGATTCACAAAGTTGCCCTGTTCGGTTATTAAATATGTTTGGCTGATTTGATTATGCTTTCAGCTACTGGGTAGGCCTATTCTCAGGTCTGTTTAATCGTTTTGTGCCTTCTAAATTAATTTTGCAGAAAATTCACATTCTGTCTGGGTCTGCTTATGAGACACAATCTTTCTGAATATTTTGTGAAGTATGAACTCTACCCACATCCTGACACTCTCTGTCCCCCGCCGAGCATTTTGTTCAGGCCGCATGGATATTCCCTTTATGCCCCTCTGGACACATTCTGTCTTTGATCTCCCCAAAAACCACGCTCAAATATTCCTGCAATACGCACATTCACACACAACACATGTGCATCTGTTTACTCTGCAATGCAGCCCGACAGTTGGCATTGGATGAGTCTTACAAAAATGGTTAAGTGTGTGAAAATGTTTCAGAAAGATTTGGTTCCGTTGTTGAACCACAGGGTCTTGCTCGTTGCAAAGATGTTTATGTAGAGCTGAAAATTTAAGCTTTATCCTCGTCATTATGGTGTCCGATCCTGTGACGCGTACTTTCGTTTTATTTGTTTATTCCCTTTTCATTTCCTTATGTTTCTATTCTCTATCCTTTATTGGTCTTTTATTTCTTTGGTCTGCTTTTCCTTCTCCATGTATCTACAGTTGTGTTCAATATTATTCAACCCCCACTGAAATTGATTGTTTTGGCCGGTTTGACATTGATTTTGATCATTCAGTCATCCTGCTTACAATTAAATCAAAGAGGCACGTGTAGGTCAGACAAATATAACATAACATTTATAATGAAATAACCACAAATGTCTTTTCTCTGCTCACATCATTATCAGTTTTATTCAACCCCCAAGTGACATTCAATCTTAATACTTAGTACAACATCCTTTTACAGTTATAACAGCTTTTAAACGTGAAGCATAGCTTGACACAAGTGTCTTGCAGCGAGCTACGGGTATCTTCGCCCATTCATCATGGGCAAAAGCCTCCAGTTCAGTCACATTCTTAGGCTTGCGCACTGCAACTGCTTTCTTTAAGTCCCACCAGAGGTTCTCAATCGGATTTAAGTCTGGTGACTGCGATGGCCATTTCAAAATGTTCCAGCCTTTAATCTGCAACCATGCTCTAGTGGACTTGGAGGTATGCTTGGGATCATTGTCCTGTTGAAAGGTCCAACGTCTCCCAAGCCTCAGGTTTGTGACGGACTGCATCACATTGTCCTCCAATATCTCCTGGTACTGAAGAGAATTCATGGTACCTTGCACACGCTGAAGCTTCCCAGTACCTGCAGAAGCAAAACAGCCCCAAAGCATGATTGACCCCCGCCATGCTTCACAGTAGGCAAGGTGTTCTTTTCTTCATAGGCCTTGTTCTTCCTCTTCCAAACATAGTGTTGATCCATGGGCCCAAACAGTTCTAATTTTGTTTCATCAGTCCACAGAACACTATCCCAAAACTTCTGTGGTTTGTCCACATGACTTTTGGCATACTGCAGTCGACTCTTCTTATTCTTTGGAGACAGCAAGGGAGTGCGCCTGGGAGTTCTGGCATGGAGGCCTTCATTACGCAGGGTGCGCCGTATTGTCTGAGCAGAAACTTCAGTACCTACATCTGACAAATCTTTTCTCAGTTCCTCAGCAGTCACACGGGGACTTTTCTCCACTCTACGCTTCAGGTAGCGCACAGCAGTCGAAGTCAGCATCTTCTTTCTGCCACGACCAGGTAGCGTTTCAACAGTGCCCTTTGCCTTGAATTTGCGAATGATGCTTCCTATGGTGTCTCTTGGTATGTTTAACATCTTTGCAATCTTCTTATAGCCATTGCCCTTCCTGTGAAGAGTAATCACCTCTTCTCTTGTCTTCCTGGACCATTCTCTTGACTTCACCATGTTTGTAACCACACCAGTAAATGTCTAGAAGGAGCTGAGTATCACAGTCATTTTAAAGCTGCATAATTGGTGCTTATTAGGCTTTATTGCTGCTCCCTGACATCCACAGGTGCTTTCAATACCTGATTGAAAACACTTCAATGGACCTCTGTTCTTCAGAGTGGTAGTCTTTAAGGGGTTGAATAATTGTGTCAATGAAGAATTCACAAAAGAAACATTTACTACTGTATTACAAAACCAATTGATGTCATTTTAGTTGCATATGCTTCTTTAAGAAGTCCTTGTAGGATTTCATTCTGAATTCAATTACAAATGTACTCTAAATTCTCTAAAACCATTTACAGCATTGGGGGGTTGAATAATTTTGAACACAACTGTATCTGAGCATTTTTTTTTTTTGAGTATGTTTACTGGTTCTGCTTCAAAGTCAAGAAAAAAAAAGCCTGTTTTCATTTACAATGAAAATACAGTATAAACCTATTTAATGCTTTTTTTTTTAATGATTTCTTGATTTTTGTTTTTTTGTTTTACATTTATGCATTTGGCAGACACTTTTATCCAAAGTGACATCTCTGCGAATCGATCGACCTTTCCGTTGCAAGCCTCTTTCGTGTTTAAAATGAAAATCGATTTGAGGATAACTATTAACTCCCAGGCCTGTAGTTTGAAACCCCTGGTCCATAGCATGACGGTAGCTGCTGAAAAAAGAAATGTTACTTCAATTTGAAGTGGCATTAGCTGTGGATTTTGATGGGTGATTTAGAGAAATGGGCTCTAATGTAAGACCTAGAACTAAATATGATACTCCATTGTTATGGAGGACCAGGAGTGCCACATAAAAATAAAACGATGAATCAGTTAATTCATTTAATAATTCACACATAAAAATGTAAATAAATAAATCACTTTTAAATAGGCAAATAAATAGACGTATTTAATGTTGTTTATTTAATTCCTGTTTTTAAACGTAGATTAATAGAACAATAAAAAAATACATTTGTAAATCTTTTTAAATCGCTTTTTAAATGGCCTTTTAAATGGCTTTCGATTGACAAATGGATAAAGAAAAGCATTTGGCAAACCGAGAGAGAGAAGCAATTGGCAAATCCTTTTTTTAAAAAGCCTTTTAAAAAGCCATTTAAAAAGAGATGATTTACAAATGTATTTTTTTATTGTTCTATTAATCTACGTTTAAAAAACCGGAATTAAATAAACAACTTTAAATACGTCTATTTATTTGCCTATTTAAAAGTGATTTATTTATTTACATTTTTATGTGTGAATTATTAAATGAATTAATTGATTCATCGTTTTATTTTTATGTGGCACTCCTGGTCCTCCATACATTGTAATGTCTGTGTCCGGAAAACACAAAAGTTGTGCCTTTATGTCACCAACTGAGATTTGCATGTGCGTGACTCAGTGAAAGTGTGATTGTGTATGTTTTGACCGGGCTAATATTTTGTTTATGGGAATTACGTGGCTTTTGGAGCTGATCTTTGACCCTTTGTCCTATTTAATGTAGGAGGCTCCCTAATGTAATAACTTGGTATTGTGTGTCTGTACAAATGTTTGATGAATGGCTGTGCAGTACAACATTGTATGTATAGTTGACTTCTGACCCCTCTGTCCCATGTTTTTAAAGAAGGAAGTGGTTACTTGTGAAATGGACAAGGCTATGTGGGTAAACGTGCTTGTCTGCAAGTAAGTTCTGCCAAGTGTGTGTGTGTGCGCTTCTGATTTAAGCGTTTGACCTCTATGTTCTCTTTGATGGAAGAGAATATGCATTATAAAATGGCATTTTTTTCCTCCAGAAGACCTCGGAAATGTGTGGACATACAATGCATATTCAAAGAGAATGTTTAAACTTAAACTGTTTCTCTCTCTTGCCTATAGATAGAAGAGGGAGGAAAAGCAGCTCAGTGTAAGAAGTTGAGAGTGGGGGATGAACTGGTCAACATTAACGGCTCTGCTCTCTACGGCTCTCGTCAAGAAGCTCTCATCCTCATCAAAGGTTCTTACAGGGTTCTCAAAATCGTCGTTCGAAGGTATGCGGTGGTCACATTCACTATTGTTCTTCCAATTATCAGGGGCAAAATCAAAAAAATCAATTGGAATCCATGATCAGGAATTTTTTCTCTGCGCATCGGGTTCAGTTTGTCGTGAAATTTTGCTGCGATGACCAACAAGAAGGCTCATTGGTTTGAAAGCGACTTCATGCATCGCTACATTATTCAGGGTTTCTGCGGGTCTTTACCCAGATTAAGGGCAAAATCAGAACAAAACGTGCAAAAAATCATTTCTTCCTTAGTATTTTTCTCCTGTTTTCCAATACAAATAACTAAACCTCTTCAAATCAAGATGCAATCAGTTAAGGTTCAAATGTAAAATAAATACAAATACAAATACTTCTCTTTGAATTAAGTGTTTTTTCTGAGACCATTGGCAGATATTTGTTCATGTTTTAATCATAAGACACAAATCATATTTTATGTCCTTTTGTATCTCCTGTAAATGCATTTTGATTTACGAATCTTTAGACATTTGCACTGGAGAACAAACTGCAAGACAAAAATACAGAGGATCAACGTTACATTTTTGCAGTGTGATGAGAAGATACAGTAAAAGCTATTTCCATAGTGGCTGGGAGCAGACATGTTCAAGCTACTTCTCTGAAAAATGTATTAAAAAGTAATGGATTTCTCCCTAGACATTTACATTTAGAGAACATATTTTTAACTTCTTCTGAATTATGGGAAAAATCATAATCACGATTATTTAACACAATTATTGGTGGGGTATAGAAGTCTTGTTTCGTGATATGAGTCATTTTCATCACTGAAGTGTCACAATTATCGAAAGATCCACAAAACTGCTACAAAAGACAAGTAAACAGTCAGGAATACAATAAGAACAAGGAAACGACCAACAAATAAATACAACAGAACAAAAATACAAATTAAATCAACAGTGATATTCAGATAAGTAAGCCTACAACAGATATTGAATATGATTTAATTAATACAGCAGTGTTATTTTCCATGTATTAAAACCATTCAAGTTATTGAAGAGCAGTGAGAGTGATTTGATCTTTGTCTTTTGTTGTTTTATTAATATTAATGAAATCTGCTGTCACTTTAAGAGCTGCACGGATCCAATATACTGTTGTAGGCACAGGATAGGCTACTTTGCTTATGCACGTTTCGCCCCATCTCAGAGGGAACAGTATATATTCCGCGGCTTAATGTAAGTTTTTTTTTTTTAAACATTGTTTGATATCAAGCACGTCCCACAGTTTAGCAACAGTAGACTCACTTATTCAGCTGATTTGGGTGTTGAGTTTGGCTTAATGAAAGCAAACCTCTGTGAAGGAATTGGATGGTGCGCCGGGCGGAATGCGGCAGCGGCACAATAGGTTTTTTTGTCGATTTTATATTGCTTTCATAATTGTTGGAAGCCAAAATCAAAAAATCAATTGTGAAGTCTTAAATTTACCTTCACGAAACCTGCAGAAACCTTGCTATTGACAATAGACAGTATTTTGGGGGGTTTTTTTGCCCGCAAAATTTCACCCACAACGGGATTGCAACTTTGTAGTGAACTGCCGTTTTGACATAGACACACGGACATACACATAAGCTTAGTATGCAGTCAAATTTACCATTGTTTGGTGAATTTTTGTACGCTGAATCCGGTAATTTCATGCAAATTCACCGCTTTGACCAACAGTGGTTTAAGTGATTAGTGTGTGAGTTTATCATCACTATACTATCAGTTATAGACAATAGAGCTTTTTTTGCTCCGAAAATCGCATAGTTATGATGAAACTGCCGTTTTGACTTCTGAAAGAGGACGTGTCCAAGATATGCAGTGTTTGGCTGTGGGAGAGCATTTGTGCAGTGGCTAAATCCACCAGTAGCCTCTGAATATGTGTCTGCTGTTTATTTTAGCTGGCTTGATGCAAGTTGACGTCAGCAGAATTTGGCAGACGGGAGAGTTTAGTCACTCACTCATGACAGACAAAATTTAATGACACACCCTGTGAGTAGTCTGATCTAGGATATCAATATTAGTTATCACTGACTAATAGTTATCAGGAAGTAAACGTTTAAGCTGCATCCAGGTCAGTTTGGTCCGTTTACTCTGACCACAGGGGTTTTTTCCCTTTCCAGACATGTGGCCAATCAAAGTGTCATGTGATAGTGCCTCACTGTGGCTGTGTGCAGAGGCGCAGTTGAGGCGTCTGACCAACACGGGCACACACTCGCAAACATTTGAAGAATTTCAGTGATGCACTCACATGCAGTTGGTGATAAATGTTTACCTTTTATTGCTAGCTTTATGTGTGCGGGGTAAATGAGGTGCCGTGTGCGTTGTTGAGTCTGGACTGGACGTCCAGTCTACTGAGTCCAGCACATTCCAGTGTGCATTAGCAGCTACCAGACAGCTGAGTGTACGTCCCACACTCCTACCTCTTTCATCTCTTTCTCCTCTCTCATTTATTTATACTGTCCTCCCTTCCTCCCACTTTATAAACCTACAATCTCTTCTCTTCATTCTTTTCAACAACAGTCTCAATAAAAACCTCTAGAGCTTTTATAACCTCGTTCGCTAGCTTAAATATTTTGGTACCACATTCTCTATCATCATTCTGTAGTCTCAACATTTTTTGTAACTTGTACTACCCCCGTTTTATATCCTCTTACAGTTTTTAATTTAAAAAAACCCTTATTTTTAGAAAAATAATCCGTATATGGAGCCATATGACAGGTGGTCTGAAGTGATGGTTTATGGTCTGAAAATTTTGTATTTTTTAACTATTAGTATGTTTATTATTGTATGGATTACCGTCATGTTCATTATGTGAAGTAAATAAAGTGATTATTATCTGAAGAAAGAAAGTCATATAAAAATTTTCGGTGGAGTATCCCTTGAGGCTTACCTGAGATAACATCTAGGGATAGTGCTGTCAAACTGTTAATCGCAATTAATCGCATCCAAAATAAAAGTTTGTGTATACATAATGTGTGTGTGTGTGTGTGTGTACTGTGTATATTTATTATATATAAATACGCACACATGCGTGCATGTATATTTTATATATAGTTTATATATTTATATATCAATATATTTTTGTTAAATGTAAACACAGACTTTTATTTTGGATGTGATTAATCGCAATTAATTGTTTGACAGCATATATTGGTATCGTATCAGTTGCCTGTCTGTATTACGGATTTATTTTAATCAAAATTTGCGGAGTATCAAATTAAACTTTTACGTTTAGATTACATGTGCTGTATGCATAAAGCTAATCTTTATAAATCAATACTATTTATAAATTTGTATAGAAATAATTTATAAATAAATTCTGTTAAATAAAATCTTTAGCAAATCTCTAAATATCCATTATTCTTACAGTATATCGTAATACTCTATATAATTGTTTATTTATTTAGAATAAAACGTGTTGAATTTTCATACCATACTTGGATCAGCTACACTTTTATTGATAAATCCTTAATGATGAACTTATGTTTGAGCCTCTTAAGTACGCTTTAACCTGTCATCTTATTCTAAAGCCTTTTGAACGGTTTCTAACTTTTATAACCTCATTCTCTAGCTTCAGTATTCTTTTATCTTGTATGACCTCATTTTATAATCTCTCATCATTCTTTAACCTCATTCTCAAACCTCTTGACAATCTTCTAACCTCTTGACATTCTCTATTTATCTTATCTGTAGTAAATAAACCAATTCAATATGCTGTTTATTTTTGTCCATACTCCAACACCAACCCCTCACTCACAAGTTTCTCAAAACACAAGATTTCCCATGAGATTTGTTTTAGTTTTTTTTCTTACAACAAAACCAGCTACTTGAGTGCACTTACGGTATGAGAATTTCAAATTACAGTCTCAGACTGAAAGCATGCTTTTAGCTGAAGAAACATCTGAACTTTTAAACCTCCAGGTTTAGGATAGCCATCCAAACACCAGCTCTGCAGAAGCTAGCCACAGAGTCAGAGGTTCAGAAGTGAGGGAGAGGAGAAATGGAAAAAATTCCTTTTCTTTTTACATCCGTTTATTTGGCTGCAAGTCAGAAATACTGCAGTCTTAGTGTTATTACCCTGCCTGTGGTTTCTCTCTTGGCTTTGGTTTTCCAGGTAGCACATCCTTTTGTGTGTGTGTGTGTTTTGTATTTTTCTGTTTGTGGGTTTGAACCCTAGTCACACCATCGGGACTGTGCCGGAGGCTCTTGAAGGAATCAGATGTGGAGAGACTGTTGCTGAATATGTTGTCTTTTTGCATTCAGCCTGTTTTTTTTATTACGCTCATGTGTTTGATTGGTTAGAATGCATGTTTGTTCATGCTTGGCAGTCAGTCTAACATGGGCACTGCTGTGTCGTTTAAGGTCAGTGCAGTTGCCACCATGTTTTAAATTGTGTCTGCATTGTGAGAACTGGAAATGGGTTTACCCACTTTTTATTGTAAGTGTTCCTCACCTTTTAACCTTTTGCAAAAAAACCAACAAAAAAAACCCCACACACTGTTGACCTTTCTGCGTCATCTAAAATAGTTCGATAAAATAGTGTCAGCTTTCTACAGTGTGTGTGTAACAATCTTCAGTGCTGGTTTATGGTTAAGAGGAAGGGACTTTAGTAAGACTATGTGTATGTGAGGTTTTGGTAATAGTGTGTTTGTGTGTGCATCTTTGGACGTCAGTAAAGGTCACATGCATCACGCAGGGCTCATTTCCAGCTCCATTTAAAGGCCAAGGAATGTATGACCATTCAGTTAGCTCCACGATAGGTGTGTGTGTGTGTGTGTGTGTTTAATTCTAAACTTCCTGCCAAGCATTAGAAATTGACCTGAAATTTCTACAGGGTAGGTTGTTTGAGCAAAGAGCACAGTATTCTAAGAAAAAATATGAATATTGTTTGGGTCTCCAATGTACTTTTGATGTAATAAGTAAGCAATAATTGACATTAGGCAATTGACTTGTGAGTGCATTATTTGTTCTATAATTCAGAGGGCTGGAGTCAATTGTTTCACTTATACCAGCTAGTAATGGTGACTTGTATAAATATTGACAGAGAGAGAGAGAGAGAGAAGTACCTGAGTCTGTGAATTCTCAACAGTGTTTGTTAGCAGCGTCTCTAATGTCGTAAACCGAAAACCGTAACATTACCACTTCGCTACTGAGAAATGTCATGCAAATTTTCAGTTGTAAACTGTTTTATTGAAAAAGTAAATCACAGGTCAGTTTCTGTGTGCAAGTCTGTGTCTGTATTGTATGTGTGTGTGTGTGTGTGTGTGTGGGGGGTAATTGCTAAAGACTTTCATTTTTTCATTATCTTTTGTTAATCGTATTTGTTTGGTTTGTCAGTGTCCTTTGTGGGTTTTGGTTCATTGGCTGTAAGGAAATAACTGTAATGCAGGAGTCGACAAACCTGGAACTGCTTTATAGCTATCACTGGAAAATAACTGCTAACCTTGGAATGTTCATCAACCAATAAAAGTCAAGCATTCAGCAGCATTGTGGTATGTAAAAAATATAACTTGTATACATGTCAGTTAAATGTTGGTATTCATTTTTTTTAACTAAGATTAATATAACTAAATTTAAATCGTTTTAAAAGCAACCTATTATGCAAAATTCACTTTCATAAGATGTGTGTAAACAACCAGCATATAATGGTAAAAATTTTCTTTGTTTGTTTTTAATAATCCCCATGAATCATAAAGTCTCTCCAAACGAGGGGTTCCAGATTTCCAGATCTTGTGTAAGAGTAGGGGGAAGCCCCGCCCATGACTGGCGTCGGATCTGCCCCGAGTGAGCCGCAGCAGTCCGCTATTTCGGTTTCCTCGCTGTAGCAGCTGGAGATATGCAATGTCTACACCAAAAAAACATTACAAATGTTCTGTTTTTGGATGTATCAACGAACATAAGAGTCTCCATAGACAGCCACACTGTAGCTGAATTCCATTTATGAAGGAAATGTGACGAAGAAAGTTGGTAAAGTGTTTATTTGCGCAAACCATTTAACACTAGTCCACAACAACATTCAGAAAAGCGTCCGGTTGCATTCTAAAAGTTGTAACTTCTTCAATCTGAAGCACGAGCTGTTAAAGCTCCGCCCTCCTCTGGGAGCAGCAGCAGCTCATTTGCATTTAAAGGGACACACTCAAACAGAAGCAAATCTAACAAGTTATAAAAATGGATCTGTGTGGTATTTTGCGCTGAGACTTCAGACACATTCTGGCGGCACCAGAGACTTACATGACATCTTGTGAAAGGGACATAATAGGTCTCCTTTTAGGCGTATTGGGTCCCCACTGGTTGAGAACTGCTGGTGTAAAGAAATCAGTTTAAATGACACAACTAAATTTATTGATATTTTTTTCATCTATATTTTTGCATTAGATCTGTCGTATCCCTCGGCTTCTCTTTGTGAATGGGAAGGTGAGCTGTACAGTTAAAGGATGTTTGTGGTATGCCATGTCCAGAGACACCCTCTATTATTTTCCTGCGCACACACACTTTCTATTGTTCAGCAGCAGCTGTCTGGAATGCAGATTTCATGCACTTTGTTCATTGGACCATCGAACATGTTTGTGTCTTCCACTTTTGAGTGGTACTAAAAGTATGAAAATGTAATTTACACACTGAAAGAAAGTTCAGTTTGTCTCTTGATGTTATCTAAAACTGATGTGCTCTGCCTTGAGGTGTGGTGCCTATCTTGCTACAGAGGACAGTGTGCTTCAGAAATTTCTGGATGTGTGGTTCCTCCTAGTTCCAGCTCCCACTTCCTGTTACACATGCTGACTGTAATAGCTGCTTTAGGAGCTGAGCTGGGAACCATGGGACAGAAATGTTTATTTACAGCACGTATCCATTGTCAGGGGCGGAAGAACTGTTTTAAAATGCATGTTTTGTCCCTGACTTCAGCCAAGTCTGAAACACAGACCTTATTTGGACTGCGAGCGTATAAGACATTTAGATTCACACACTCATGCTCAGACTTAAAGGAAGCATAGGTCTTTACAGGAAAGCCACGTCAGGGACGGAAGGGTTGGGGTCTTGCTATGGCATATATACATCTGGAGTTATTGAGCAATTGGTCCATACGTAACGGCTTAAATTTTAAAGGTGCAGTGTTGTCATCTCTGACCTGCTAGTGGTACCAAATGGAATTGCAATGCAATTTTCTTCAGAATATCTTCATTTGTGTTGCACAGAAGACTGTGAGGAAATGAAGACAGCATTTTCCCGAATTTTCATCTATCCCTTTAAACCACCCCAGAGTTGGCTGTGGTTGAGCTGCTCGCTCAAACAAACAGGAATATTTTGAAAGGACCACAGTGTTCACACTATTGGGTGTAATGAATTACACACATTACCTTTAATCATTAGCAATTTTCTATGTCTCAGCGTTTCTTGTAGCGTTTAAATAGAAAAAGAGCAGTTAATAAAGGATGCTTTTAGCCATGTGCAAATCACATTACAGTAACCAATGGCTGTAGTCTACTGTAAGAAGCCAATTGGCCAAATGCTGAGATAAAGCTGTAAGCACCACTGCTCTCATGAGCAAATAAAGTGTGGAGAGCCACTTCAGTAATCATCTATCAAAGGTTGCCTGGTCTCTCTGGGAGAAACCCCAGTTGCACTTCACTCTGAGTTTATGATCTTGTGGTTTGGAGAGTTATGAAGGACAGAGACTGCAAACTCAGGAAGCTTCTAACGGTAAGACCCCGTCCGCCGCACTAAGGAACAAGAAAGAACAAAGGAGACTCGATGCCAAAACAATGGACATTCCTTACATTCCGAAGACCGCCACCCCCCCTCCTGACTTTCCACATATTAAAAACAAAACTCTAAGACCTTTCAGACTCCAAAACTTTCCATGTGCCAGCCTCAGTGTATGGTGTTAGTGAATGTTTTTGATCAAATTTGAATGCACATTTATATTGTTCAGAAAATGTGCCGGCATTGCATTGGCAGGTTTGACTGCTTTAGCTGAGAGACAGTATGAAAACTGGATGATCATTTTTAGATTCGCTAAAGATGTGAGACGTAATAACATTTCTGTCATGACAACTCTTAAAAAGAGTGTTTGGCATGTGACAATGCTGATGTGTTTGGTCTTGGCAGAATATATCTGCTACGCTGCTGCTGCTACCGCAGCACAATTACAGGCTTGCTACCGCCACTACATATACAACATGCTGCAGTGAGCAAGTAAGACCGTACAAAAGAGCATACATAAATTATCCATAGCAGATCTACACAGGTGGAGGGTTTCTGAAAGCGCGTTGCAACTGCTACAGAAAATGCAGACCAGTATTTGAAGGTGAGCAGCAAGTTCATCGCCTACTGATACTGCAGGAACCAATCGGCTGTACCCTATAGAGAATTCTGTGTGATTTCAAGCAGATTGAGTTAAGGAGCTATCAGCACATCTAGAGTTTCATGACAGAACTTTGTGTTAATGAAACCCAAGATGTGAACACATATGTATAGCTTGCATGTCACTGAAGACACTAATATCACTCAAAGTTTATCCATAAGCAGAAATTGGCTATTTTTGCATTTTTCAGAGCAATTTCATACTTCCGGTTTGAAACGCATTCGGGCCTCGGAGTGTTGATAGGCTTGCAGTGGTGAATCTACATCACCAGCTTCTGAGCGCTTCTCTGCATTTATTTATGAGAAAGAGCTTGTTCAATCCAATCACTGCACATGTATGTAGTATGCGCAGGATTATAATTGTGGTATTATGCATGAGGGAGTATCACTTCTGTTGCTTCCATCTCAAGACATTGGTCGTAGGTGCTTGTTTGTTTTGGTGTTGTCCACAGCGCAAATGGGTAGGGTCGTAAGGGAGTCGTGAGGGAGTCGGGCTTGTAATCAGAAGGTTGCAGGTTCGATTCCCACGCTGGCAGGAATCGAAGGTGGGGATTGTGAATGAACAGCACTCTCTCCACCTTCGATAGCATGACTAAAGTGCCCTTGAGCAAGACACCTGACCCCTAATTGCTCCCCTTGTAAGTCGCTTTGGATAAAAGCGTCTGCTAAATGATGAAAAAATGTCAAAAAGTGGAAATATATTTTGCCGGCAATCTGGTCAGAACTTGAGTTTGACTACCTACACATAGAAATTATGATTGTTGCGACGTACATGCGCATACGATCGGGTTCAGCGCGGAGCTCCACAATGAGTTTAACACTCGCCGCGTGGATCAGAGATCATATACGGACTGAAGAAAGCGTGAATGCGAGTTTTTATAGACGCATTTCACACACTCTACTGCACCAAACGTGAACCAGCATGGTGTACGCACACATTTCCTCACGTCTTCCTCAACAAACAAACTTGCGTTTCCTGACTGAAGCTTTCGCGTGTGTATGAAAAGAAGTCAGTTGGGTGAGAGGTGTGGTCACACTGCACTTTTATTCTAGTACACAGAAGACTGTGATTTAGACCGAAAAAAGTAACTATGCCTTTATTCTTTCTGTGTTAAACTACGAGACTGTAGCGCTCATAGACGTAATGAAAATATTGGACCTTATAAATGTTCTCCCTGTGCTTGGAAGTTTGTTGCCATTTTGCTCCACGCTCAAATGTTATTTATTATTCTGTGTAATGAGATTGTTGTAGGTCTGTGTTTCATTGGTTGTTCTCTCCCCTCTTCTCCCCTCCCCCTTTACAGTTATGCTCCTTTTCCTGGATTAAGTGATCATTCCAGACAGAATATATCCTCCTGTGTGGGGATTCGTCCTTTAGGATTGTCATCATGGTAAAATCGTTCTGTGGTATAACACTGACACACTGGATATGTGGACAAGATGTAGGCCATCAGTTAGATTAACCTCTGTTCAGTAGCCAGGGAAAGAGTAAATGAATTGCAGCGCTAACATGGACGTGGACTGTGAAGACTTGTGAACTGCTCTACATCTGTTATTGAAAGTTTGTCATTGACTGTCCAGTCTCCCACACTTTTATTCATTTACTTTATGCTCTTGTGATTGAAAAGCCACCGGGGTCATGACCTGACACATCTCTCTGCTATTTATGTCTTTTCAAAATAGTTAGGAAGGGTTTGATGTGGCTGATAAGCTTTTAGGCCGCGATGCAATTTTATATGCATTCTTTCCTTTTGGAAAGTACTTTAAAATCAGAGTGAAAGAGAATCCAAAACAACAAACATGCTATTGTGCTGGAGAGCCCAAGTCTTGACTGCTCCCTTCCTGGACTGGGCTTTTCGTTGTGCCCGTACTGGTAAAAGCCTGGGTGATTGAATGGAATGCAGCCTTTGCGTCTCGCTCGCTGTTTTCGGGAAAAGACGCCGACCGGAGAACAAATGATGATGATTGCACCAACTGAAAATGGAGATGGGTGTTTGTGAATGCTTGAATGCATGCTTGCTTGATTATTTATTTATTTATTTATTTATTTCATAGGGACAATAAAGAATGAACGTTTTGCATGTAATTTCCTGCTCTTTTCCTAGACCTAATTTGAGGTCAAAGGTCCATTAATTTAGGGACATGGTACAATGTTTAAAAATACATATTAGTACCAACTATTTTGTACTTTGTTCGGGGAAATTGAAACGGACTAATATGATTTAGTTATTATTATTCTTCTCTTTTTGCATTTTCTTTTTCAAACCGTTTGCTTCAATATGTGGCTACCAACAGAATTCCCAGTTATCAATAACAATCTGTACAAATCACTATAGAAATGCTGTATTACTGATCTATATTATTCTTGAACAAATGAATAACAAATTGTTAGTTGGATAATACATGATAATTGATGTATTCCCTGCAATAAAACAGATGGATTATGTTGGTTGTGAGAATCAAAGAGAGAGCATACTACGGCCTCGTGTGCGTCACCAATGTTTCTTACAATAACCATTGACATCACATCTTAAGATGAGATCAGTTTATGGTTGCACTTCTCCTCTTTGCTATCACACACGATCTCAGTTCCTAGAAAGCATGTAAAGGCAAAATGTTGATGTTAAATTCTGTAATAATTAATTCATTCATTAAAGAGTTCATTCTATTTGAAATGGTCAAATAAGGGCATAATCCTGGGATAGTGTGTTTTTAAATCCAGATTTTAGAGTAATGTCCCACATTCTTGTGCAGTGCTAACCTAAAATGTGTATTGTCAAAGATATATGCCATTTCTAAATTCACCTGCTTGTTCTTTAGCCTAAAAGAATGTACTCATTTTGTGAATTTTTTTATTGTAATTTTGAAGCAAAACCACCTCCAAAGTGAAATTGGTTGTGGGTAATATTAGTTTTTAACGTGTGCAAAATTAAAAATTGAAGACCATGGTGTGTGTGTATATATATATAAAAGTCTGTTTTTTTTTTTTTCTTCCTTTCCTTAGTGTTTTGTCAATGGGCACCAAAACTGTTCTAAACCCCGGGGAAATGGAATCCTGGGTTATCTTGCATCACATTTGACACTGCTCATCATAATTTACCCGGGGTTAACAATTAATCCTGGGTATTTATAAGATGACGTTTCACACTGTATATTCCCAAACCCCGGGTCGACGTTCTTGCTTGCATATTTGTGGTGTCGGTGTCATTGATTGGAGGAACGCAGCATGCGATCTGTTTACAGAGTAGTATTTGCAGAGAGAAATGTGTGATTTAGTAGACTTAACTAGTGCGGATCATTTCCACGGATGGACAAGAAGTTATTAAAACATGTTGTTTGTTTGTCCAATATGCAAAGAAGAGCACTGTCAAATCATTTTCAAGTGTTTATCGCAAGATATGAATATGAATATGGACAGTGCATGACAGCAAACAAGATAACCCATAATTATGTTTCTAATAATAAAGGGATAGTTCACCCAAAAATGTCATGTTTGTTTGTTTTTTTTCTTCTGTGGAATTTTTAAGAAGATATATATATGCTTTTTTTCTGTTTTGTCAAACTGTTTGGTTTCCAACATTCTTCTATTTACTCGTACAGATTTGGAACAACATATTGTGAGCGAGAATGAATACGGTGAAAATTGACCTTTTTGGCCGATCTATCCCTTTAAGAATGACCTTGGGTTAGAAATTCAACTGAAGAACCTGTTTGTCCTACACTTGATTGTTGTGTTTTCTTGTAGCTGTTAATCAGACTGACCCCATTCTGACTTTCATCAGCCCTTCTGATTTGAGCAGGAAAAGCGGTTCATTATGCACAGCTGATATAGGAGTTAAATTTCATTTTATTCTCTCTCTAGAATAACAAAGCACACACACTGTTGCTTCTCAGATGTGCTTTGCATCGCTGTGCTTTCTGCACTATTGCAACGAGTAAGAATACATGTACCTGGCCTCATGCCGTAGGGACAATGCACCGTTTCAATCATTTCTTATTCCACCAATTTGTTTCCCTTTTTTCACATACTGTATATCTTCCTCCTCTCCCTCCCCTCACTCTCTCAACACTGCTGGCCGAAATGGACTGCTCTCCCAGGGAGACAGGAAGCGGCCCTCGCATTTTTCCCCCCATTCAAACAATAATAGGAGAGAATGCTAGGTATTATTTTAGCAGCGGCTTGCCGCTTTATCTCCCCCAAACATAGTTTCCTCTCCGTCTGAGCACCGCTTCCTCTCCCCCTAATGTCATTAGAGAGAGTGAGTGGGAGGCTGTGTGCATGTGAGCGAGCGAGAGAGAGAATATGCCGTTTAGTGGACTGAAATGTTTGGTCTTCAGTTGTGACTTGAAATATTGAGCGAGCGAGAGAGCTGCTGTTTGAGAGGGGAAGTGGGGGGAGTGTTTGTCTGTTCATTTTTTCCTGGACTAAGAATCTGGTCAAAGCCTCTGGCTGCCTCATTACAGCTAAATGACCACCAACCTTCACTCATGTGAGCGCTGAAGCCGTTAGGGTCCTGATAAAGACTGGCCACTCACAGCAGATACAGACCTCAGGGTTGTCCTTTGACTCGAGACGTCTACTCATGGTTTAAACCTGAACTTCATCTTGAACCTGAAGCTAAACTGTCTCGGATTGGATTCCAAATCAGATATTGGTCTTTCTGTGAGAACGTCTGGATTTGTGTCAAGTGCTGTGAGTATCTCAAGAAGTTTCGTTTTGAAGAGAAAACCTCAAGTGGGGTCAAACCAGCACTTAATTCAACCTGGTTAAGCTATTTTTTTGGTGCATTTCACTGGAACAGTACTGCCGTGCTATGGCAAATCCAGTAACAACACTAACAAAAACTTTGGTTTTTTTTATCAATTTTGATTGCTTTGTTAATTTTATGTTTTCTATGAATCGGAACACAATTAGCCACATGTTTCAGGACAGCTCATAGTTTAAGAGACCCAATTTCAAATACATTTTGACAAAAAGTTGCCTTTAGTTAGGGTTAGTGAATAGCTACTTCAGCTGTCTTGTAAAATCTTGAATATTTTAGGCAAAAGTGGTAATTGGGATGAAATGTTAATTATATTTTATTGTTTATAGGTTTCTGTAAGAGGCATTTACATTATGATGTGTCTCCAGGTTTGCGCTTTCATTTTTAAAAAAATGTTTAAAAATATTTTACTAAATGTCATATTTGTTTGTGTGGTAAATGCATGTGTGTGTGTGTGTGTGTTTTTAATGTGTGTTCATTTGTTCAATTTGTTGTATTCAAGTAAATACTATATGTAAATAGAGTATTATTAATTTTCTTGCTTACAATATCCTCACTCTGAAAACTGCTATTGAATTTTTGACATAAATTGTCAAAAGTGGCAGTAAAAACATTTATAATGTTCCATAAGATATTTAACTTATTATTATTTATTTTTTTTACTTGCTTTTGGATTAATCTAATCATCTATTTCCACAAAAATACTAAAGGGTCAGTTCACCCCAAAATTCTGTCATTAATTACTCACCTTCATGTCAATGCACACCTGTAAGACCTTAGTTCATCTTCGGAACACAAATTTAAATATTTTGGTAACACTTTACAATATTGGTTCATGTTAACTAATGTTGTTAACTAATGAACTACACTTATACAGCATTTATTAATCTTTGTTCATGTTTTGCTGGCATTTGTTAATGCACTGTGAACTAACATGAACTAACAATGACCTGCTTTATTTTCATTAACTAACATTAACGAAGATTAATAAATACAGTAACAAATGTATCGCTCATGGCTACTTCATGTTTGTTAATGAGCTGTCTGACTCTATAGATGGCAATTTAACCGCCATTTTCAAGTTCCAAAAAAGGTACTAAAGACATCATTAAAATAGCGCTTCCAGGTTCTACTCAGAACATCGGCTCGGTATTGGCCGACGCTGTTCGCGTGAGCAGCACCACGCATGTGCTGAAGCAGAATTTAGGAGAATGACACAGAAGAGGAGATATTTGGTTGAATAAAGTTGTTACTTTTGTTTTGAATTTGCACACAAAAGTATTCTTGTTGCTTCATAAAATTAAGGTTGAACCACTGTAGTCACGTGGACTATTTTAACAATGTCTTCAGTACCTTTCTGGACCTTGAAAGAGGTGGTTAAATTGTTGTCTGTGGAGGAGTCAGACAGCCTCTCGGACTCGACCAAAAAAATCTTATGCTTACCTTGGTGAGCATAAGAGACCCCAAACTTTTAAATGGTTGTGTATAATGTCTCCTGTCCTATCCTGTGTGTTATACCAAAAGATTGTTGTTCCTCATATGTTGCATTTTTGGCTATTTCTCACGTGCTTCTATTCTTTTATAGCCAAAAGACTAAAATTATTATTAGTTGAAAAATAAGCCCTTAAAAAGCATTGTTCCCTCTGGGTCATTATTGCCATCTGGAATGTTGTGAATACTGTACTCCTGTCAATGGAACTGATGGGATTTACCTGGAATCTGGGCCTTGTTCCATTAATGCCTGCTACTTTGTAAATGAATTGGCAGTTGTTGTTTTGTTTTTTTTACTGTAGATGTCTTAGAAAGAACCTCAATCAGCCATTTCAGTAATCCAGTGAACAGCAGATATGAAAGCATTCCAGATGGTGAAGTCAAACAGATTTCCCTTTCCCATTCCTGTATGTGTTTGTCAAGACTGACACTGCTTTTGGAGTATAGGGTCTTTTCTTCATTCTTGAATGCTGTGGTTTCCAGGTTGTGCTTTCTTTTTTTTTCTTGAGTA
Organism: Opsariichthys bidens; assembly: GCA_037194245.1. NCBI lineage: Eukaryota > Metazoa > Chordata > Actinopteri > Cypriniformes > Xenocyprididae > Opsariichthys > Opsariichthys bidens. The sequence goes on from CM074280.1 coordinate 2,598,468, forward strand.
ATTGGTACTCGGGTGTATATTAGGGTGATGTTATACATCTTGCTCTATTCAGTCTGCACACGTCTTTCTGACTTTGTGTTCGCTTGCATCTCTGTTGTTTGAGCAGGCGCAGTGTGCCAGTGATCCGTCCCCACTCTTGGCACTTGGCAAAGCTGTCAGAGGCACCCTGCACTACGGGCACTAGTGACTCCTCAGATGGCCCCTCGGCTATGCAGCTCCACTTCACACCTCTCAGTGTACCGTGGCACTCTGGAGGTGACAACAGGTTGGTATAAATAACATGATGTTACAGATGATGTATTAGAAAGTAAGCATACTTTAATCGGTATGACCATTCATCTCTTTTGACTATATCAGTGTTTTACATTTATTTAGACACCTTTTGAAACATTTCCATTAAACTACTTCTAGCTTTAACAGGTCTTTGTGTCTGTGTGAGATTAGGGAATTTTGCTTCCAGCAAATTTCACAAGGAAAACAATCGGAGAGGAAGCTGGTGATCTCACGTCTTATGTCAACATGTGGCTCAACGGATGCCACCACTATTTTCAGACGTATGACTCATTCTTCACAGATCACCAGTAGAAAACACACAAAACACACAAAACACAGCATTGATTTAACGAGTAATCTTTAACTTTTAACTTTTAATGTTTGTTTTGGGGGATTTGTTCTTTTAATGTTTTGTCAACCGTTTTTTTTTTTTTTTTTTCTCTCGGCGCATACAATGTCTTTTTTTGATGATTTCTTGTTTTGCTGTGGAGACTGTGAAACCTAGTCACAAAACTTGTAATACAGAATGAAAAAGGCCTACATGAATATCAAATTAAAATATCTGTAAAAAAAAAACCAATCTTAATTTGAGACGCATAGGCACTGTTTCTCCCTAGTATTAAGATGCATTTTGGCTGATCAGATCACAAGTGAACGACGCCAACTACAGGTGTAAACGGGACGTAAAATGTTTTGAGGTTGTCCATTTTCGTCCTCTTCCAGAGGTAGTCAAAAACGCATTCCTTTCATAGTGGAACGCTCATCTGGTTGAATGTGTTCAAACAGCCGCAAAAGACCGCCTACTCTCTGTCTGCTAAGTGCGCTAGCCAGATGAGACTTAAACTTTGTCAGCTGAAGACCCGAGTTTGGTTTGAAGCTTGGCCAAGCACAAGGTTCTCTCACCATTCCTGATTTCTTCACAGCGTTCGGCGTGGTATTGTGGCTATCAGAGCAGAAACGAATGCTAATGTTCTCCGTATGTTTTTCTGTGGCCTCTGGGCGCCTTCATATGTAAATTGCGCAAGCTTATATTGTTCGTTAGATCGAAAGACCCTCCCCTTGAAGAAATCAGGACAGAAGTGGTTGAAAGTGTACAAAGGAGATTTATTAAAATACCAAGTGGAAGCGGATATGTGTCTCCCTCGTCCACTTGTGATCCGATCGACCAAAACGCAGGTGGAAACAGGGCCATAGTTGGACATACAGATATAATTTGGTACTGAACGAATAGTGTAAATAGTTACTTTTTTTAGGTAATTGTTGAAATCCTTATGGTAATAGTGTCGCATCATCTAACTTGGTTCACTTCTCTTTCTTTGTGCAGTGAGCTGTCCATGCAGTGGGGCCATATCACCAGGCACTACAGCACAGACCGCAGCAGCTCAATAGGGAGTATGGAGAGTCTGGAGAATCCTCCCAACCAGGGTTACTATGACAGTCAGCTCTCTCCCATTGATCCTGTCATCTTCAATAACAAACGTGACTCCGCTTACAGCTCATTCTCAGCCAGCTCAAACACATCTGATTACACTGTTCCTGCCAAGCCTGAGGAGACCAACTCCATGGACAACCTTCTCCAGGGTCTGGGTTCTTCCTGCAGGTATCCAGATGGAGGCCATCATTCTGCTCCCAGTGGCCTTGGAAACCAGCAGGGAGAGCATCAACACTCCAAGAGACTGTCTGACAGAACTGAGGCTAAAGTCCGACCGTCCTCCTATAGCTGCGAGGAGGAACACTGTGCACCACCTCAGCCACCCATGAGGAAGGACAGCTTTAGGGCTACCAGAGGCCAACCAACAGATACACGCTGTGTGTCTGCTCCTGTAGGCTGCATGGTTGAAGATCAACCCCAGATCCAGGAAGTTTTCACAGGCAATGTTTATTTGAATGGAGCACAAGACAAGGAGCAAGGATGTAAAGGGTGCACCACTGAAACGTATTATACCTTAAACTCTCAGAGAGACTCAGGTGGAGATTTTAAAGCAACTGACAGTGAGAAAAAACACTTTGAAAACTGCTCAAAATCTGCGGTGGCACCTTCACCTCCTCTGAGTCCCTTTTCACAAAGGATTGTGGAGGAGAACTTTGATACACAACTTCAACCAGAACGTAGTCTCCACTCAGCAATGCACAGACACAGTGCACCTGAGAAACTTCTAGCTTCTCAGCTGTGTATGATGGATATTTCTGGTGACAAAAGTGATCATCGTGCATCTCCAACTTGCCAGTGGTCACAGTCTCCTGTTTATCTGAGCGATACTAGTCCAAATAGCTCTCAGGGCAAGTGGGGAGCAAGCCGATGTTCCACGCCTGGTTCGGTGGCAACTTCCGAACTTGAGGATCCGAGGGCAGAGGAGGAACCTCTCGATTCTGGACAGAATCTGTGGGGGGAGTCAGGAAATCCCATGGGGAATGGATTCTCCACCACTAACTCTCAGACCAATGAGAAGAACATTGGTTCTTTAGGTATGGACACTCACCTAAATGAGAACGGCGGAGAAGTGAGGGTGGACGATGGCAATGCCACAAAGCCGTCGCAGAAACGGCAGTTTCGTAGTTCCAAGTCACGTCGCAGAAGTGAGCGTTTTGCCACCAACCTCAGAAATGAGATACAGCGGAAGAAGGCCCAGCTGCAGAGTAGAAACCCTTGTGGTGAAGAGACTGTGGAAGAAGAAGTTGCAGATCTCAACACAGAGGCAGTAGCTCCTCCAGAGTACCATCAACCCAGAGCCCAAACCCTCCCAAGTCCTGTTACCAATCCACCCACACCCTCTGTGCAAATATCCAAAAAGATACCTCAACAAGTTCTTGATACCACACAAGCCGGGGAACATTCCAGCACCAGGGTTGTGTGCTTCCAGTCATCTCAGACCCAAACTCAACATGCCAGACAAGTATGTGTGCATGTGGTGGAGGAGATGGCACCTGCTGGTAAACCACGTCGATGGCGTTGGACACCAGAACACAAGCTTCAACTAGAAACGGAGACCTCAGAGAGCAAGAGAAATGAGGCTACTGGACAAATGTGGTCTGGAAAAATGGTATCAACAAGAGGGAGAACAAGTTCCTCCAGTGGTCGTTTAGGTCGATCAGACGAGTGTGACATCCCTCCCTTTGCTGACCGCAGGAGGTTTTTTGAGGAGACTAGCAGGAAGTTGAGTCAGTCTGTAACTAACTTATCAAGTCTGGCAAGTCGAAATCAGAGACTAGACAAGCCGAGCAGGCCGAACCATCCATCCTCACCTGAATCTATTGAGATGGCCTTTAACTTGGGCCGGAGAAGGTTTTCCTATCAAGATGTGCCCTATGTCAACTCCCTGGACACTCGGAGACAGTTTATGAGTACCCAACAAGACCATGAAAAAATGATGGAGAGGTTGATGGAGAGAGAGCAGGAGAAAGAAAGGGAGAAGGAGAAAGTTAAGGAGCAAGAGAAGCTTAGAGAACAAGAGAGGGAGAAGGAAAGATTAAGGAAAGAGAGGGAAAAAGAGCAACAAATGGTGAAGGACTGGGAGGAGAGACAGAGGCTGCTTCAGAGAGAACAAGAACGGGACTCTGGGAGAGAAACTGTTCGCTCTGAACACAATATGAACAGTGACACAGTTCCTCAGTCTTTATCTAATGACGCCTATCGGAAGCAGCCACCCACACCTCAGGTTCCTTCCTCCCTGCAGTCCTCTGAGCATTTCTATAGCAACACTAATATCCAAAAGCCTTGCTCAGCGTTCCAACCGGTGACCGCCCAGCACAATCATTACGATGGTTACCACATAAATCCACCCTACAAGGCCAGGAGCTACACCTCAACTGAGGTAAGAATGGGAATTCAGCATTGTCCATTGTCTTAAAAAGGGATTGCCAAGCTTTTCTCATCCAGGCTCCCAGCCAACCCAGGGAAGCACTAATATAAAAATGCCAGAATTTCTGACAAGCATTAACAAGCATTGCAATAAATTAAATTACTGTTGATGTGGTTTTCCCATTTACTACCCTCATTATTAAAGTCACATAGAAGGATGTACGAGTATTTGGGGATACCTTATGGATGCAAATGTCATAGTATGCACTATATATGGAATAGAGATGCACATGTCTTTGCAACATAGGCAGATTGTTATTCAATTATTTATGCAAGTAAGCGTAAAGCTTTTCTCCTGCAGTTCACTGTCAAATAACAACCTCATAATGAATAGCCTGATGTAAATCAGATGGTGTGATTTGCTTTCTTTATTTTGGTTATGTACAGTTCTAGGCTTCTATGAGCAATTACAAAACATGTTGTTGCCACTTTTGATTTCAGATAAATAGTTTTAAATTGAAAATGGTCTTATTGCACTTAGGATGGAAATTGTGGTTTAGTTTCCGAGCTTCATTTTAAAATGCACTGGGCCAGAATGATACTTTTATGTTATCTGAAAAATATTATGCGTCTTCTTTGTGCATTGATTTATATGCACACTGTTAGAACTGAATAAGGATGAAACGGTTTATACTCTACTTGAGCTGTTATTTTAAGACTCTTTGGTATAGTGCCATGTAAATGGGAATGAGACTGTTGTTTTCAGTCCTCAGTGCAGACTTATTTTAATATTAGTATTCATGCAGAGCCGTATATATTGAAACTGGCCTTCTTCAGTGTCTCAAAAGGCAAAATGTTGGCCAGAACTGTGTAAAAATCATAAATGGGCTCTAAAACAACAGGAAAATTGAATATGTATGCTATCTCAACAGTCACTATTCTTGATGCGTGCGTGTCCTTTGGTTTTGAAAAGTGTTTTAAAAGTTTCATCCTAAAGCAGGAACGAATGATCTCTGAGCCATTCTTATTCCTTCAGTATATTTAGATAGAAAACCTTTATTGATCCTTGAGGGCAAGTCCGGGTGACTTCAAGAAGGATTTTTCCTTGTTGTGGAATCAAGCCCATGCACTCTGAATGAGAATCAGACATACTATTCACAAGGAAGCAACTGTTTTATATCTAACCCTTATATTTATTTGCACTTCGTGCTTTTAAGAAAACGGCAGATGGAATGAATCAGTATTTGTATGAATTACATAGAGCAAACTCTTGCTTTTCTACTGTACCATTGAGTTTAGCATTTAAACCCTTTAGACAGATTTCACCTTTTGTAGGTTGTTTCGCATGAAACTATATGGTAAATAACAGATTGGCGAAAAGGTATAATCACCATTTTACTGCTTTACCTATTTACTTTTTTTTTTGCAGTTGGAATACTTCAAATAGGGTTCGGTAAAAACATAATCCACTATAAAACATTAACGGGTTACTTCAACCAATTATATTTCTGTCATTACATTAATTACTCGCCCTCATGTCATTCCAAACCCGCAAGATGTTCTTTCACCTTCGGGACACAAATTAAGATTTTTTTGATGAAATCTGAGAGCTTTTTTTTTTTTTTAACTCCCATAATAAGCAACGAAATGACCATATCCAAGGTCTAGAAGTAGGAAAGACATTGTTGGTTTGTGCAAAAATAACAGCTTTTTTCACCATTTTTTTCCTCTTCCCTTAATAAAATGATTTTTGCTTTGTATTTTTTGTATTTTACAGGCCCATCCTGTGCGGGGACAGGAACAAACAAAAAAACTAAACAGAAACTACAGCTTAACAGAGAGGTAAGGTCTTTGTTATTGAAAAAACCTTTACCTGGAAGAAGTGTAGCATAACATTTCATTTCTAATTCCACAGGGACTACCCAAAGTGTACGAGAGGCGCTGTTGTTCCCGACTTCATGGGTCAAGGTGGCAACAGAATCACAGGTGGCTGCACTGAGGAGCGTCTTTTTTCACCCCTTAAAAACCGTGCTATGTCAGAGAACGACATTCGCATGGAGACCCAAAATGTTCAAAATCACATTTCAAACACCAATGTCGGCAGAATGCGTGCGTCCACACTTGGCGACCTGGACGAGAATGGAGTATGTGTCGCTGAAGTAAAGAAGAAAAAAGGGCCTCCGCCTCCTCGTCCGCCGCCCCCGAAGTGGGAGCAGTTCCACAAGAGGCGGGCATCCCACCACAACCTCTTCTCCTCTTCGCCACTCTGTTCCACTCCCTCATCCTCTCCACCTGGGCCACAGCCGTGCACATCCCGACCCCCCAGCGTGCCTGAAATGAGTCGTCAGCGTTCCTATAGTCTTCCTCCGAGGGAGGTTTCAGAGAGGCATCATGGCTGCAGTCAAGAGTACTCGGTGGCTCCCCCTAGCCCTGCTTTTACACGTCGGGCTTTTAAACCTGTAGCCCTGCCGCCAAGAGAGAGAGAGCTAACCCTACAGAACTATGACATGAGGAGAGAACTTCATCAACCTTTGCCGCACCCTGAACCATGCACAAGGTAAAGCGCACCATCCTGCCCCACACGTATGGCAAGATCCGTGATGAAGAACATGACAAATCTTTTTCAAGTTTTCGCGTGCTAATTTCTTTGACGTGTACTCTTTGTATTCATGTTGATTTCATATGGTTTTGACAAACCATGTCCAAGAAAATGGTTACATAAAATGTTTTGATTTTCAACATTGGCTTTACACACTGAATACATGAGAACACATCTCAATCATTTTTTTAATGGAAATTATTGTTTGTTAGTTTCTTGATTATTAAGCAGTGAAACAGTAAAAATAATAATATAAGACTAAGATAAGTCAAATTACTGAAAGTTTTATAAATTTTTTTTTTTTTTTTTTTTTACTTCAATATGATATACAGTACCATTTATGGGGTTGGTAAAGAAGTCTCTTATGCTCACCAAGGCTGGATTTATTTGATCAAAAATACATGAAAAACAGTAATATTGTGAAATATTATTACAATTTAAAATAATCATTTTTATTTCATTTTAATGGGTTTTAAAATGTAATTCATTCCTGTGATGGTAAGCTGCATTTTCAGCATCATTACTGCAGTCTTCAGTGTCACATGATCCATTTTCATTTTCCATTTTCCATCATTTAGCAGACGCTTTTATCCAAAGCGACTTACAAGGGGAGCAATTATGGGTTAGGTGTCTTGCTCAAGGTATCGAAGGTGGAGAGAGTGCTGTTTATTCACAATCCCCACTTTCAATTCCTGCCAGCATGGGAATCGAACCTGCAACCTTCAGATTACAAGCCCGACTCCCTCACCACTAGGCCACGACTACCCAGATCCTTCAGAAATCATTCAAAAATGCTGATTTGGTGCTCGCGAAACATTTCTTATTATTATCAATGTTGTAAACTGTTGTGCCGTTTAATATTTTTGTGGAAACTGCCATACATTTTTGTCACGATTCTAAATCGAAATATCTTTAATGTCACTTTCGATCCATTAATAATTGACCCTTGCTTAATAAAAGTTTCCTTTCTTTCTTTAAAAAACCCCCCAAATCTTACTGAAGCAAAACTGCTGAATAGTATTATTGAATGAATTACATTTTGAATAAATTACCTTCGTGTCTGCCTTCTTTTAGAATACCTGTCCACACCGCTGCAGCGTCAGATGAGCCGAGAGTCACACTGGTGAAGCCCATCTTTCCTGAGCATCGAGTTGAGTGGGACCGGTCCAGTTCTCACTACCCTGCACAGGGCACTACCAGGTCTCTTGAAATTCCTGAAAACAGCTTGTCAGTTCGGCCCACGTATCCAGAATCCTACTTCTCCATGAACAACTACCACTTGCAGCCCCATCAAGCGGGCTTCACCGAAACAGCCCACAAAAACCAGATTATTTCCTCCCGCAGTCCCAGCTGTGTTGAAGATGGAAACCTGCCCCTGGAGACAGACATCGATGAAATCTCTGAGAACGAGCGAGCAGGAGAAGTTCAGAGGAGGGAAGGAGAGGACAGGATGGAGATGCAGGGTTTTGCTCGACCTGTTATGGTGCTGGAGACGGATATTGACAACATGCCGGAGGAAAGGGCTCCATCAGCAAGAAGCATTAGAGGGCAGAGGAGCTCTATTGTGGTGGACTCCATTCTGAAGGATGATTATGGTATATCTAGGAATGAGCTGATTGGAGAGTTTTTTCCGCACAGTGTAAATACAGAGATCGGCGGAGAGAGCTGGAGAGGGGGCTACCCAATCAGTGGAGGGGCACTAGAGAGGTACAACAATCATCTCACTTTTCTGAAATGTAACTTTCCTTTTTTTTTAACATTTTATGTTGAAATGCCATGACAGTTATGGTTGTCATGGCATGCTCCAGTATGGAGCCCCTAAAGGGAAATGGCGATATGAGATGGGAGGAAAAAAATGTTTCAATGCTTTAGTATTCGCTCACAAAACTTTTGCGTTCCTTCACGAAAACTTTGACATTCCCCTGAGAAACTTTGCATTCGTTTCAAACTCGTTCGACTCAAAAGGTTTACGAGCAAATGCAAAGTTTCTAGGGGGAACGTAAATCATTGATATTTTTGATATTTGATACATGATTTTTTTCCCCCACCACCATATTCCTTTAGGGCCTCCGTACTTCAGAGTATTCTACATTGTTAAAAAAAACCAAAAAAACAATTCGAAGTATATGAAATACTGTTTCAGGCTTTCTACATCAAAATGTCATGTTTAATTCTATGTTACTTGCTATATCTTTGTAATTATTTGTGAAATTTACTAGCAATTGTACATTCTACACATTTTTTCACTATATTATATAATCAGAAAGATTGTTACAGTACCTCCACCTTCGCCTCCTATTTTTTTGCTTCTGAAATAGCCATGACATTTTTTCTAGGCCGTCTAGAATGGGAACATGCACAGCACAAGTCTCACGATCAACCGGTTACGACACATCAGCTGAAAACGCGCAACTTCTTGCCAAGATTCAAGAGATCTCAGAAAGGAAAGAGGAGGAGGAAGAACTCAATTATAAGGTGAAAGATTCAGAAACGCGTGGGTCGCTTTTTACATACTTTGTGAACTTTGCAAAATCAAATTTTTCGCTTTTGTGTAATTTCAGATGTGGCCCCAAAGTTCATGGACACTTTAAATGTCACTAAAGTACTAACTTCACTTTTCTGACTTTTTTTTAAAGTTACTTTAATAAGTCAAGATGATTTTTTTGGATGAAGAATTAGGAGTGCATCTATAAAAAATGATTTATCAGTTGGTTCAATCAAAAACTGAATTAGAAAAAAAAAGTCGCTGTTAAAATTGACACTCAAAGAGCCCTGTGTTTACATCATGCTAAAAAAATGTGGTTAAGTAAAACAATAAATAAATCTGGTGCAATGTGTAAATTTTAGAAGGATCTATTGACAGAAATATAATATTTCAGTGGTGTATAAAGGCCTTACATAATGAACCGTTATGCTTTTATTACCTTCAGCCATTTCTATTTACATACACCTCGGGTCGCCTTACATGTTAAGTCGCTATTTCGCGCCGGCATGTTTCTACAGCAGCCCTAAATGGACAAACTGCTCTACGGAGTGCTTTTGATTGACCAGCTATTCTCTGCTGTCTCAGACGACGACAAATTTGTCCTGTGTTGGCCACCATAGCTTCTCTTTATTGCAATTCACAACCTCACCGCTAGATGCTGCTAAAATTTACACACTGAACCTTTAAGATTGACAAAATATATTTTTTAAAGTATTTAAAACTGTCATGTGTGGATATACTCTACTATTTTCTCTTATGTTCACCAAATCTGCATTTATTTGATCAATCGTGCAGTAATATTGTAAAATATTTTATTTATAATCTGTATTTTATGATTTAAAACAACTTTTCTATTTGTATATATTTTAAAAGGAAATTTATTCCCATAATGTCAAAGCTGAATTTTCAGCGTCGTTACATTACAATTTTTTGTGTCACATGATCCTTCATAAATTCTAATGTTGACATGCTGCTTAAGAAATACTTTTTATTATAATGTTAAAAGCCGTTTTGCTGCTCAATATTTTCAAGGAAATCATAAATAGATAGTCATTCTATATTTGAAACTGAAATCCTCTGTCTTTACTGTCACTTTTGGGCAATGTAATGTATGCTTGCTGAATTAAAGTATTCATTTCTTTCAAAAAGAAAAGGAAGTGTGTCTGACCCCAAACTTTTTAACTGTAGTGTACAGTATGTGTGTGGCATAGTGAATGTTTACATTTGCACATTTACAGAAGCAGCTGATGGAGAGCCTTCGTAAAAAGCTGGGTGTCCTACGTGAGGCACAGAGGGGCCTGCAAGAGGATATTCGGGCCAACACTCAGCTGGGAGAGGAGGTGGAGAGCCTGGTGCTTGCTATCTGCAAGCCCAATGAGGTGGACAAATATCGTATGTTCATCGGCGACCTAGACAAAGTGACCAGCCTGCTGCTTTCACTTTCTGGGAGGCTGATCCGAGTGGAAAGTGCCTTGGACTGTGTTGACCCAGAGACCGGCCACCACGAGAGGGTGAGGAGAGATGTATTGTCGCAAAATGTAAACCATATGATCGCCCATTGGTGAATGTTAATGGAAGTTGCGATCGTTTTTCCTTCCCTATTGCGACGCGTATCTGAGTGAAACGGCTTCTCGGTTAAGAAGAAGTGTAGGATGGGACTTGATTTTGTCCATTGGGAATTGATTGGATTGTTGGATGGTAATGGTTTGCTATTGCTGTGATGTCACGTGATTGACAGGTTGACCTGTCATTGATGATTAAAGAGGGAGGGGAAGTTATTTTGAATGAGGGCACAAATAATAAATTAATATTCCATTCAAAATAAGTAATGACCATTTTGATTTCACGGGGACTTCCTGATATCTTCCTGATAATTTACTCATCCCCATGTCATCCAAGATGGTCATGTCTTTCTTTCTTCATTCGAAAAGAAATTAAGGTTTTTGAGGGAAAACATTCCAGGATATTTCCCCACTGAAACTTCAATTTGGACCTTCCACCCAATGTTCCCCACAGAAAAATCCTGGAATGTTTTCCTCAAAAATCTTTCTTTTTCATGAACGTCTTGGATGACATGAGGTGAGTAAATTATCAGGAAATGTTTGTTCTGAAGTGAACTAATCCTTCAAAAGTTGGTACATTACCTTCATACGGTACAGTACAGTCGTGGCCAAAAGTTTTGAGAATTCCATAAATATTGGTTTTCACTGTTTGCTGCTAAACTGCTTTTAGATCTTTGTTTCAGTTGTTTCTGTGATGTACTGAAATATAATTACAAGCACTTCATACATTTCAAAGGCTTTTATCGACAATTACATGACATTTATGCAAAGAGTCAGTATTTGCAGTGTTGGCCGTTCTTTTTCAGGACCTCTGCAATTCGACTGGGCATGCTCTCAATCAACTTCTGGGCCAAATCCTGACCGATACCAACCCATTCTTTCATAATCACTTCTTGGAGTTTGTCAGAATTAGTGGGTTTTTGTTTGTCTTGAGGATTGACCACAAGTTCTCAATGGGATTAAGATCTGGGGAGTTTCCAGGCCATGGACCCAAAATTTCAACGTTCTGGTCCCCGAGCCACTTAGTTATCACTTTTGCCTTATGGCACGGTGCTCCATCGTGCTGGAAAATGCATTGTTCTTCACCAAACTGTTGTTGGATTGTTGGAAGAAGTTGCTGTTGGAGGGTGTTTTGGTACCATTCTTTATTCATGGCTGTGTTTTTGGGCAGAATTGTGAGTGAGTTCACTCCCTTGGATGAGAAGCAACTCCACACATGAATGGTCTCAGGATGCTTTACTGTTGGCATGACACAGGACTGATGGTCACCTTTTCTTCTCCTGACAAGCCTTTTTCCAGATGCCCCAAACAATCGGAGAATATGACTTTGCCCCAGTCCTCAGCAGTCCATTCACAATGCTTTCTGCAGAAGATCAATCGGTCCCTGATGTTTTTTTGGAGAGAAGTGGCTTCTTTGCTGCCCTTCTTGACACCAAGCCATCTTCCAAAAGTCTTGGCCTCACTGTGCGTGCAGATGCGCTCACACCTGCCTGCTGCCATTCCTGAGCAAGCTCTGCACTGGTGGCACTCTGATCCCGCAGCTCAATCCTCTTTAGGAGACGATCCTGGCACTTGCTGGACTTTCTTGGACGCCCTGAAGCCTTCATTACAAGAATTGAACCTCTTTCCTTGAAGTTGCTGATGATCCTATAAATTGTTGATTTAGGTGCAATCTTAGTAGCCACAATATCCTTGCCTGTGAAGCCATTTTTATGCAACGCAATGATGGCTACACGCGTTTCTTAGCAGGTCACCATGGTTAACAATGGAAGAACAATGATTTCAAGCATCACCCTCCTTTTCACATGTCAAGTCTGCCATTCTAACCCAATCAGCCGGACATAATGATCTCCAGCCTTGTGCTCGTCAACATTCTCACCTGAGTTAACAAGACGATGACTGAAATGATCTCAGCAGGTCCTTTAATGACAGCAATGAAATGCAGTGGAAAGGTTTTTTGGGACTATTCAATTCATCTGATCACTCTTCATAACATTCTGGAGTATAAGCAACTTGCTATTATAAAAAATTAAGCAACAACTTTTCCAATTTCCAATATTTATGAAATTCTCAAAACTTTTGGCCACGACTGTACACAAACGTAAAGCAGTATATACAATATAGCATTTAGTGGTTGTTTCGCGGTAAAATATATTATTGCCCAGCTCTAATTTGCCAAATGCTACTACAAGGCATGAATTCCGCGGTAAAACTGCAGATAAGACATGAAGATATTAAGACATTATGAACATTAACAAAATTCATTTCTGTAAAGCTGCTTTGAAACGATATGTAACAAATGAAATTCACTTGACTTGAGATATAGTAACATCTTCTGCATGTTTGCTTTTGCTTGATTTGCTTAACATTGTCTTATTCTCGTTCTTTCCGTGATATTATAGCTACAACTTCTGGAAAAGAAGAAGCAGCTGCTGGTGCAGATGGGAGAGGCTCAGGAGCTCAAGGAACACGTGGACCGGCGTGAGCAGGCTGTTGGCAGGGTGCTGGGATGTTGCCTGACCCCAGAACAGATGCGCGACTACAGTCACTTTGTGAAGATGAAAGCGGCCCTGCTAGTAGAGCAGAGGCAGCTGGACGACAAGATCAGGCTCGGCGAGGAGCAGCTCAGGGGACTTCGAGAGAGCCTCGGCCTGGGGTACGGGCATTACTGAGAAGTGCTTTAAACAATGGACGTTATTTTAAGATTACTGTGTGTATGTATAACAGGATTTGAATTGTACTGCAGTATGTTTCAAAGAATGCACATTGCATCGACATGACCGTTGAGTACAGAAAAGCACAACTACCACAGTTCAATTTGAAAACACTACATCACTACTTGAAGTTGTCTGTTAGGACTTCATCTGCACTAAAAACCTTTCAATAAAGTTCGCGCTTTCTCAGTAAACCTCAGTCACCGCCAAAGAACGCACGTGTGCGTATACTTCTCATTGAATACAGCAGGGGGAGTGTCCATGCGCGGCTATTTATTTATTTATGTGAGTATATAATCATACACACACAATATATATCTCTGGATTCAAGGTCACGTTTTGCTTTAACAATAATTCACAGCCTTACTCTGATTTCTTTCTACTCTTTGGCATGATAAATATTCGTGTTTCATTTAAAGTGTTTGTTTCGCGATCTATTTGTATGTACTTTGAAAACGTGTACATAGTGGATGCTAAAGTGCGTCTTTAAGTCACAGAAGTTTCATTCTGACATAACTGGAACTTTTCTTAAATGAAACATTGTGGCCTGTTATTGCAGTGTTTTCAACAAGTGACCTTTTCTATACTTAAATTTCATAGTTAGTATGCCTTACAGTACTGGTTACACTTTTCTCAGATAATTATTATTGCCAAAGATGAAGTTAATGTCTTTGTGAGCATTAGAATATAAATGCGCAGTGCCTGTTTGGAGGAATGACACGCAGAAATGCTTTGAGAAGACCGGATTTGCCTTACCAAAGCCCTTAAATAGGCATGTTTCCTTTGAATAAGAGTTTTTAGTTCAATGAGATGCACTGTTTAACCTTGCGTATCATCTCTCACGCTGACATGGCTACTTTTGAGGCGATCGCTACTAGATTCTTACCTTTTTGAGAAACTGAACATTTCTCTTGAAGGAAGGAGAATGCTGCTTCATTGACCATTTACTCCCTTGAAAGTCTGTTTTGCCAAAAAGAAAAGAAAAAAGAAACATGAGATGAAGATTAAGGAAAGATTAAGAAGAGTGAGATCTAGTTGATTTGTATTTGAAGGGTGTGCTGTATAGGAATAAAGAATGAATGTATGTATTTGGTTTGAAAAATGCAGATCAAGAAGGCAAATGTGCCTTAGTGCTTATTTTTTTGCTGTTTTAATTTTTGCTTTACTTTGTATAAACGATATAGTTTATTTACTATAAACTCTTGTTCATTTGTTGTATCATACATTGTAAACAGCTTAGCGCTGGAGATAAAAGGAAATATTTGGTCTATCTATTGATGATTTCATCCTGTTTTGTGATTGAAAAGATTCATTGTAAACGTGTACAATAAAAAACACCTGATTAGGGTCATGCCTCTGTTTTTATAAGCCTTCATTCTGAAAAAGTTAGGCAGCAAGCTGAGATAAAACTTTAGGGACTTGACAAGCTGTGTGGTGGTGCATGATATGCTCCAATATTTAGTTGATTTATAATTATGCATGAAGACTTGAGTGGGGTATTTTCAAAATACATCATCTTGTCACTGTTTGTCTGATCAGTTACTTAATAGGTTAATTGATTGTCTTTGCGTAATTAATTACGAAGGTGTTGATTGGACAGATGGAAGTGCGAACTTGAGCTTGAAGCTACTTGGCGGGAAACGTGAAAGATAAATAAAACGTGCAAGTGCTGTTCCTTATTCTCAACTCTTCATTGCTGGTTTACAGTAGGCCACATGATGTTTGGCTTTGCACGAGCTCTCAGAAGCACGAGCGTTACGCTCAGACGTGCTTTTCCCCGGCGTTTCTACATCACCTCTAAACCCGCCAAAAGCAAGGTCGGCGTTGTGGTAAGTTCAACGGGAATGCGATAATAAAGGGAAGTCTGGTTAATTTCCGTGAAATATTTCTTTCGAACAGTTTTAGTTTAAAAGACAATTTTTCTACGTAAGATATTTTTACTTGCTTTAATATTATTATTATAAAAACGCCATTAGCTCAGATTCCCGCTCTTCGCGTTCAGATTGTTGAAGCCATGATTCAACTAATTTACAATCTAAATATATACATTTAACTATTCAAATGCTCTCGCACAAAACACGTTCTCGAATATAAACTTTCTTTAACTTCTCCCGCCTGTTTTGCGCGCGCACGAATCTCTCCGCGCTCTTGCACTAGAAAAGCTCCAGATCACCACTTGTATTACCACAGTTTTACTTCAAATACCGTGGTTGATGTGTTTACCAAGGTTTAACTGTAACCATTGTTTTTTTGGTTTTACTTGTAGTCATGAATGAATCTTTGAGGAGAATGACTAATGAAAAAATTCTTTCTGTTCTCATTCATCAGTCTAAATTACTAGTTAAGATGAGCACTGACACCGTGTGGTGAAATAATCACGCATGTTTAACGATACATTCTGTAACGTTACACCGCAATCTTCAGAATGTCTCTAAAAATGTCTGGAATTTCAAATTATCCCGCGGATGTAAACATTTACCAGGCGTTTATTCAACTAACCTTAGGCGTTGACAATTTGAAAATATACATAAACCGGAAGAATCGATGCACCACTTCGACGAGCACTTCCGGTAATTCCGCTGTGATAAAGGTCTATTAAACGTTAAGTTATCAACCAATCAGAATAGACTTCCTCGACAAACGCTACATGAGATTGTTTGAGTGTTAACTGAACCTGCAAAAAAGGATCTTTATTTTCTTTAGCTTAATATTTAACATTAATCAAATGTATTTTAGAAATTGCTGTGAATTGGGCGCTTGGAGGATTTGTACATGGTCTCTCTGAGCGATTTATCTTAACATTGTATGGCTCTTAAGAGACGCTGCATTTAAAACTTAATTGCACTTAATTTTCAATTGGAACAATTACAATAATAGGTCATTTTGTTTCCAATCAACATCATGCATCCAAATAATGGCATTCTTATGCAGAAAAATTCTTGTTCTTGGTTTAGTAGGTTGACCTGAATAAAGAACTGCTTGTCTATTTTGTGAACCTGTTTCTAAAAAACAAAAAACAAAAAAAAAAACAAGTTTGGCACCATTTAAATGCATGCGTGGGTGTATAGGTTTTCATACTTGCCACTATTTTTGCAAATGATGTGTACTCAGGTGTATATCCTTCCCCTCACACTTTTAGGAGAGTGTATTTGTCATGGCCTTTCTCTCTATTGCTGTCCTTGGTCCGGCTGGATGGATCCTGTCCAACTCGTCTGACGCCCACAGAAAAAAGCAATGAGGAAGGAGAACGATGCCTCCCGCTGGAGAATAGACATCTTTTGCAGTGTAGTGGTTTGTGTTGTACAGGATTCCAAATGTAATTGCTGTTCCCCAAACTTGCTTTCGATAACCATCAGACTGTATAAGGTATAGAATTAAAAATGAGCACTTATCATTGTAAACTGAAATAAAACCAACTGAGAGTCAATGGTGGTCATTCTTGTTACGGTCTTAGATCCACTTCTGATACCCGCCTCGGTGTCGTCACAATCAATGATGCAAACCACAAATTCACTTAAGTCATGAGGTGTAAGTCCCTTTAATAAAACTCATGAAAGGCAGTGTAACAAAGGGGAAAACACTAAAAGCAAGTTGACAACATTTACAACCACAAAAAAACTACTGTACAACCCTAACGATGCTGTTTGATGCAGTCACTTTTTCTGTAATGGATGGGAGGGGGGAATGATTTTTTTTTTTTTTTTTCATGTTTGTAATGAGTGGAAAACTGCAGTGAAAACTTTATTGTGATTAATCATAACAGAGCCTCGCATACATGTGTATGACTCAACTTGGCTGTGGAGCTGGGATGGTTTCTTCACAATGGAACCACAGAATATTTAGAGTATCACTTATACAGGATGTCATAGTGACCTGGGCGATAGAGCAGGAAGATGCGTGGCTCACTTCCTTCAGGGAAGATATGATTGTTCACCGTTCCACCCTCTCCTCTGTCCATGTATTCCACTAATATGGGCACGTTCAGTGCCTGTGCTAAGGCAATGATATGGATGTGGTCGCTTTCTTTCGACATGGGTTCCACCTCCTAAAAAAATAAAACATTGACTATTAGACCAAGTATAATCTGTAATGCATTGATTAATGTCGCTCAACAAGGCTGTTTCTATGCATAGGCACCTCAATGCCAATGTAAACAAAAAAATTGCATTTGTCCAGAAAACCTGTAACTTCCATTCATACATGGAAACAGGGCTTGACATTAACTTATTTGCTCACCAGCCACTCAGCATTTTCACTGGCCATAATTTTGACCTCGATACCATGGGGAAAACTGTCATATTTGATATTTTTAAAATCACATAATTTGGTATATTAGGCTGCTGTCACTTTAAGACCTGATGCTCTAATCCATTAAACTGTTAAACGCGTTTACGTGAATACTTGCCAAGACCGGCATTTTGATATTTCGTGTGTACTGGACTGTTTAAGAACAATAAACAGCAAAAAAGAACTCAATTTAGTAGTCTACTGCGAGGCGGTTTTAAGATTTTAATGAAATATTTTTTCCTCTGGCTTCCAGATTCCAACAATGAAATTACAGTTACATTGTAGTGACTAGAATCACTGCTGTGCATGTCCAATAAAGCCGTTTTTTAATATTTTCAGATTCAAATATAATCTTAAACGTGGTTTGGCTTTATAGACGGTCTAACGAAATCCAAATTTTAAACACGTCATGTCGCACCAAACCCGTAAGATCCTTGTTCATCTTCGGAACACAAATGAAGATATTTTTGATGAAATCTGAGGGTTTCTGAACCACATTTAGAATGATGCAATAATCGTAACCCCTTAAATATTCATCTGGAGCATATGAAATGAGTGAGTGAGTGAGGGGAGGCGGGTTTGTATGTCAACATACAGTTGGGGAAATGCGAGCACGAGAAAGCGCTGGTATGGTGTATCTACTCTGCGGAAAAGGAGAATTGGACGCGTTTCAGATATTTCAGTAATCGATAAGTAATGAAAAATCTATATTTTTGACAACGCTATATTGCACTTAGTTTTTATTTCAGATGCCGTTTTAAATGTTTATTATATATAAAATTCAGCCTGCCAAAGTGGCTAGTAGAAGTGACTGCATCACACACCGCTGACCAAATCCACCTGCATTTGGCGGGTTGGCGGGAGTTAATGTCAAGCCCTGTGTGGAAATAAAATCTAAAAGGTCAGTAAAATGAAAATAAATTAATAACAAAAACAATATCCTTATCCAAATCAACTAATTCAAGTAATATACGCCGATGAGCCAAAACATTATGACTACTCACAGGCGAAGATGGGCAGGAATACAAATCTGACTTTGACAAGGGCCAAATTGTTATGGCAAAGCAACTGGGTCAGAATTTCTCTGAAATGGCAAGACTTGCAGGTTGCTCCCGGACAGCAGTGGTGAGAATTTATCAACAGTGCTCCAAGGAGGGACGAACCACAAACTTGTGAGATGGTGTTGGGCACCCAAAGCTCATTGATGCATGAGGTCAACTAATGCTATCCTGTCTGGTTCAAGCCAACAAATGGTCACGCAAAATTTTAATGATAGTTATGGGGAGGAACGCACTACAGTGGATCGCATACTACATATGGAGCCGTGTAACCGCAGACCGATCAGACCCTTGTCCACCATCGACAGCGTCTACAATGGATACGCGAGTGTCGGAACTGGACCCTGGAGTGGTGGAAAGAACGTCGCCTGGTCCGATGAGTCCCGTTTCTTTTACATCACGAGGACGGAGGACATGTGTGCCGATTACCTGGGGAAGTGATGGTAGCAGGATGCACCATGGAATGACGAAAAGCAAGTGGAGGGAGTGTGATGCTCTGGGCAATGTTCTGCCGGGTAACCCTGGGTCCGGCCATTCACGTGGATGTGAATATGACACATGCCACCAACCTAAACTTTTATGCAGACCAGGTACTCCCCTTCATGACAATGGTGGAAGTGGCCTCTTTCAGCAGGATAATGCACCCTGCCACACTGCGCATATTGTTCAAGAATGGTTAGAGGAACATGATGAAGAGTTCAAGGTGTTGGCCTGGCCTCAAAATTCCCCAGATCTCAATCCAATTGAGCATGTGCTGCATTAACAAGTTCGATCCACGGCGGCTCCACTTCACAACCTACAGGACTGCCGCTAACCTCTTGGTGCCAGATACCGCAGGACACCTTCAGGTGTCTTGTAGAGTCCATGCCTTGGCAGGTCAGTGCCGTTTTGGCAGCATGCGGAGGGCCAACAGCATATTAGGCATAATATTAGGCCAGAATGTTTTGGCTCATCAGTATAGAAGTTCAACTGAAAAGCGCATTAAAATTAACGGCAACACTTTACAATAAGGTTCATAATAAGTTAACATGAACTAATAATGAACTGCTCTTACACAGCATTTATTAATCTTTGATAATGTTCATTTCAACATGTACCAATACTCTTAAAAATCTTGTTAACATTACTTAATGCACTGTGAACTAACATGAACAAACAATGAACAACTGGATTTTCATTAACTTACGTTTACGGAGATTAGTAAATACAGTAATAAATGGATTGATCATGGTTGGTTCATGTTAGATTAATACATTAATGTTTAACTAATGAACCTTATTGTAAAGTGTTACCAAATGAACAACCTAGCGATAATCTTTTCACCTGCTGGCAAAACTCTTTGACAGAGCGGCCACCCTCTATGAAGTGCTGAAAGAACACATGCTCCCGCTGCAGGTATCCAGAGGTGAGAAGCCTCAGGTAAACCACTATGTAGTCAGACACGCTCTGGTCATTGAAGGAGTTCAGCAGCTCTCCAAGTGATTGCTGCTTTTCACACACCTCAATCAAGTCCATGAACTGAGAAAGACAAAAAAAAAAAACAGTGAGCATCAACTTACTACACAGTCAGCATGATTCAAGTAAAATTACAGGATTTAAGCCTTAAGTTTTGAAAAGATGAACGCTAGGGGTGTGACGAGATCTCGTACCACGTGACTAAAACGTGACAAGATTTCTCGTCGAGGTGAAAATTTGTCTCG
Source organism: Opsariichthys bidens (assembly GCA_037194245.1). Taxonomy (NCBI): domain Eukaryota; kingdom Metazoa; phylum Chordata; class Actinopteri; order Cypriniformes; family Xenocyprididae; genus Opsariichthys; species Opsariichthys bidens. The sequence continues at coordinate 2,618,945 of CM074280.1, forward strand.
TCGTCCTATCAGTGTGAGGGTGAAATCATTATTGAAGATGCCCCCGCCACTTTCAAATCGTTTGTGTGGAAACATTTTGGTTTTTCAGTAGAAATATGTAAACATTGTAAGAAAACTATGCCGTACACCTCGGCCAAGGTTGTACAGACTCTTAGGGGCCGTTCACATATTGCGCGCATTTTCATTCGCCCAAAATGTAAGTGATGCAGTTGCGATGCGCATGCTCGTTTTTCCTGAAAACATCCCGAACGCTCCGAGCTCCCGAACGCTTGCAAAAGAAGGAAGAAGCGACGCGGCCGCGCTTTACACGCTTTTTTAGGTGAACGGCCCCTAAAGAGGCAGGAAGCATCGCTATCACTGCTGACGGCTGGACTTCTCGGTGTACGCAGAGCTTTATAACAGTTACAACCACACAATCAATAGTGACTGGGAAATAGTCAACTTTGTACTGCAGTTAAAGTGACACTTAAAGTGTTATTTGAATTTTTTATTTATACTGTTTAATTTATGTTCAATCTGTAGAAAGAAGTCATGTGAAATCATACAGGGTGAAAACAATTGGTTGATTTTGTGGCAAAACATTTAGCAGTGTTTGCATGTTGTTTTACTGCAAATAATTCATTAAAATAGAAGTAAAATGACATGCATTACAAGTTGATTTCAAAATGCACCAACATTTTTGCATTTTATGATTTTCAGTTGAATAAAAGACTATTTTCCCTTCATACGTTTCATTATTGAGGATTTCTTAAAAATACTATAAAAATCTCGTCTCGTGAACCCGATCTCGTGTCTCGTCTCGTCTTGTCTCGTGGGATAGGGGTCTCGTCACACCCTTAATGAACGCATAGTTTAAGGTGCCCCAATTATGCCATTTAAAGGGGTCCTAATTTTGTTTTGGAGGTCTCTTACAACAGGTTTACATGCATCAAAGGTCAAAAAATAAATAATATACATTGCAAAGGACTCGTCTAAAGATTCAGTTTCTCTGAAACCCTCCTATCCACGAGCCTACTCTGCTCTGATTGGCCAGATGGCAAGTTTGGTTCTAGAGAGCTGCTGTCCTGCAGAGTTTAGCACCAACCCTGAAAAAAAAGGCCTTAGTAATCCCGAAGAGCTTGATTATAGAGCTGCAACTAACGATTATTTTTTCTGTCGACTAATCTAACGATTATTTTTATTACTTTTTTTATTAATCTAGTAATCTTTTTTAAGTAAGAAGTTAGAACTAATTTAGCAGTTCATTGAGGTGTAGAAACACTGGGACACACCATTATGTAATGATACGATTTGATTTTGATGAAAAATAAGCCATTTATGTGTGCTCGTCCAGTGGAAGACATTTGAACTTTAACATGAAGAGTGTCAAAGACTTTCTGTACAGTCTTAAAGGAACTTTGATAGTGTTCAAGCCACTGAACAAACGTCTCCTGAATCGTGTGTTTTTCCTCTTACACTGTCTGTAACACAGGGAGTCTTCGCGAGCGCGCGGGGCGGGAATGAGGAGCGCGAGCGACACCTTGACCGCGCGAAAGAGAACGTCCGCGCGCATCCAAATAAACTTCTTTGAAATGCAAAACTGATTTTCGTTCGATCTAAATATTTTCTCATTTGTGAGACGAAGATTTTCTCCTCAACTCAGTTCACGTGAGAACAAAAATTTGGCAGAGATCCTGTTCCACAGGTGGTACGCCATTTCGGTTCTGCAAAGGGAACAAAGGAGCGTTTTATTTGGCCTCTGTTTAAAGTATTCCCATACTTTTGATCATCGTGATCTGGGTTTTTGTGATTGAATGGAACTTTCTCCGTTCCCAGGAGCAGAAGCCGCCATTACGCCAGATGAATGTAAACTGTGTGACGCGTCGACGCATTTCACGCACGTCGACGTATTTTCGTCGTTGCAGCACTACTTGATTAGCTTGTTCAGGTCTGTTTGATTAAGGTTGGAGCTAAACTCTGCAGGACAGCGGCTCTTTAGGCCCGAACTTGCCTACCCCTGGTCTACTGCTTACAGAGTGTGTCAGAAATCTGAATTTCAGCTCCAGAGGACTCCTAAAGCTCAGCGACTGTACACAAAGTAAAGACAGTAACGATGGCATCGATTTTAAAATATAAATTTGAGCGCGAGTCTGGCGATGAAAAGTCAAAAGAACTAGTTATTCAACCCCAACCTCCTTTGCAAGGATGACTTGAGCAGGCCGTTTATCGTACATTATGAGATGTTACAACTTTTATTGAATTTATTGTGGTTCACATGTGGGAACTGTATTATTAACTGTATCAATCGCAGCGCAAATGTGAATGACTGATGTAACATTACATTTTGTAAAACAAATCTTGCTCCATCCTTTATCATTACTCGGCAGTAAGAACAACAGACAATCTGCATTAACGGACACAACTTTAGATAACAGTGGGCCCACAGCTGATAAACAGAACGATTTCATTAAGGCAGTAACGGATATAACACAATATAAAACACAAAACTGTGTAAATTCAAAAGATTATACTGTCATTATATCGCTGTGGTAATTTTAACCACTGACTCTTCACACCCTCATCCTTTGGAAGAGTTTGCTCTTGCAGTGCAGAAAACAGCATCTTCTCGATGCTGCACTACACAAACCAGCTACAGTGGGTCAGAGGGTCGTTAACGGACAGCCAATGAAGACCATAGGCTGGCATTATGCAAATGTGTTACCGCGTTACGCATGTAGGTCATGGAGCGAGACTGGAATTCCTTGCCACACGTTTAGGCGGTTCAGAGTCGATTCTTGCTTTTGGGAGACGATAACTTTATTTATCGTGCACTTCTGCAGACCATTTACAATCACAAACAGCTATATTACACATTACATGAAAGGTAAAATTCGAAAAAGCATAATGAAACATTTTTAAACTCACAGTGTTGTGAAAGTCCTCAATAGTGAACTCAGTGAAGCCCTGGTTTACAAGGTCCAGTTTGCTCTTAGCTGCCACAGCTTTGAACCTAGAGTGCCGAAATCGAGACAGGATTGATAATTAGTCATTCAACAAACCGCTAAAACAATATACAAAATTGCACTTCAAGTAAGCCATTTATCTCCTGAATTAGAGTATAATTTCCAAACAAAAGCAATGGTACCTGCTTTAAACAGCCCCGGAAAACAGTAAAACTACCTTTGCAGCTCTTTGCTGTCTTCAAGTAGTGTCTCCAAATGTGCAAATCCAAAAGCTCTGTAGAAACAATTTCCATCCGGCCGTGTCTTGCGAATGTACGCATATTTTTTGTGAAGGTCCTGTGAAGAAGATGCAGGTAAGAGAAACAGTTTCACAGAAGGTCTTGGGCACTTGCCAAGTAATCTCATGAAACTGTAGTGACCTTTATCTTGAGCTGGTAAATGGTGTCCTCTGCAGCATATTCACCCTGAAGCACAGAGAGATCTTGTATGTCCGACACTAAAGGGTTAGTGGTGGCTATCTATTAAAACAAGCACACGCATTTAGAAGGTTAGTTCATTTATTCAGCCTCATTTTGTTCCATACCTGTGACTTTCTTTCCTCTCTGGCGTATAAAACGGGCAGAACGTTACTGCTGTAATTCATACAATGAATGTGAACAGGGAAAGATGGCGTCAATCTCTACAAAAGCAATTCATATGACTTGTGTGCTATATTCAAAGTCTAAAGGGCAGTTCACACCAAAAATGATAAATATAATTATGATAAAGTTTTTTTTTTTTTTTTTTTTTAAAGAGAATAATGCAGTCAAGACCACATGACATCCCAGAGAAACGTTAGGGATTTTCTCCCCAGTTGATGAACTATAAAACCATTTTACAAGCAGTTAGAATACTGACTTTAAAGAGCTTGAGCATTTAAAGCAGCAGAAAACATAATATATATATATATATATACAGGGTTGGGGAGTAACGTAATACAAGTAACTCGGTTACGTATTTAAAATACAAAATTTGAGTAACTGTATTTCATTACAGTTACATTTTAAATGGGTGGTAATCAGATTACAGTTCCATCTGAAAAGTGTTTTAGATTACCAAAGTGATTACTTTGAATTTTAATGTCATTTAAACAGCGATTGGTGATTCTCTGACTCTGACAGTCTGAAAAAGAGGAGTTCAGTTTCATCAACATTTTAATACTTTTAAGGGGGTTCACAAAATATTTTGTCATTTTTATTTAGTTCTGTCCTGAACAAGGCAAAATGACTGAATTTATAAAAAACAATTGCCCAACTTAACAGCCTGTCATGACCTGATGATCCACGACTGTTTTGTGATAGTTGTTTGAGTCATTTTATAATTGTAAAAAAGGTCTTTTCTCACAATTTGTTTTTTTTTTCCCCCTCACAATTGTGAGTTTGCATATCACAATTCTGACTTTTTCTCAGAATTTCGAGATTTAAACTCACAACTGCAAGTTATAAAGTTATAATTCGAACTTTTCTCAATATTGTGAGTTTTTATCTCATAATTCTGTTTTTTCTCAATATTGCGAGTTTATATCTCATAATTCAGACTTTTCTCAATATTGTGAGTTTATATCTCATATTTTTGACTTTATAACTCGTAACTCTAAGAGAAAAAGTCAGAATTGTGAGATTAAAAAATTGCAATGACCTTTTTTGTGTTTGTTCCACACTTATTAGTATTCCAAAGTATTTCGATTAAGTGACTAAACTTGAGTAATGTAACGAAATACGTTACAAATGACTTTTTAAAGCATGTATTTTGTAATCTGCAGTGAAATACATTTTAAAAGTAACCCATCCAGCCCAGTATATATACCTAAATGACAAGCCCCTTTTAAAGGCTGCATTCCCTCACCTCTTGCTGAATGCGGTCCTGCTGTGCCATAATGGCTTCGTCGTGTGCGAGGCAGTTCACTCCTGCAAAAAAGGTAAGTTACACAGCTTTAGAAGAACTGGATCTGACCCAGTTTTGCTGAAGATTCTCGATCCGACGTGATGTAAACAAAGACGTGTGTGATGAGTCTAACCGTAGTCCGAGTCTCCTAAACGGATCTCACACAAACAGATGGAGCTTCTAAAACACCGACTGAATAAGTGAATGCTACAGTCTACAGCTGATGGCTCAAATTGAACCAGAGAGCGTAAAATAAAATATTTTGTAAATATTTAAACGTCTTCGTAACGGAAATCTGTCTGTGCAAAAATGTTAGGACAGCTGTTTTGTTGTTGTCAAACGAGCCCAGTTTCCTCTTTGTGCAGCTAATGCTGCTGCTCTGGATTGTCTCCTCCTGCTCTGCTGCTCTCACAGCGGATTCTGGATCTAACGCGCGCTCCCTCGTGCAGATGTTTTGTTTGGGCGTGTCGCTGATCTTTTAAACTGCGCGAGCGAACGTTATTTTTGCACTTACCCTCCATCTCTCCCTGTGATGATTCCTGCTGCTCATCGGCCATCTTGATCGAGTTCTTTTTCCACCGCCCCCCGTTTCATGTACACTTCCGGGTCGTGTCATTCAGTCACAGGATCACACACGCTGCTAGTGTTTTGGTTTATCTCGAATGCTTTTACCTAAGTTAGGTATTTGAAATGTTGTCATTTAACAGACTTGCAGTGTCGCTGAGGACCCTTCCGAAACTGACGGAGGCTCACAGACGGCACCATTCTAGTTTGACAAGTGCGTGTGTATTTTGTTTTGTCAAGAGTTCTACAAATCTAATGACTATTTCCAAACAGGTTTCTGTCTGCCGATGGTCGAACAAACGAGTGGTCCCGCCCAAAACTAGACTATTAGTCTCATTCCACTTCAGCTGTCGAGAGACATTTTCTATTTCCGTGATATTTGTCGGTAGTAGTTCATCTTTAAAAATACTTGTAATTTTTTATTCTTTGTTAATTATGTATTACTGGTGTTCACAGATGAGCTGATCGAAAACATGGACAAAAAAGCAACATGGGACAGATTCTACACAGAAAATGGAAGCAAAGGCCAATTCAAAAACTTTGAATGGTTCTTTGGATTTCACTCGGTCAAGCACTTCATTCTTCCTGTACTTCAGACCATGTCTCATTCCCACAGCGGCCCATTCAGCATCCTCGACATGGGTTGCGGCACATCCGCATTAGGACCCTCCATCTACAGAACCTCTCCATGTGCGGTGAAGGTTACTTGTGCGGATATCTCCCCGGTGGCAGTGAAACTTATGGAGAAGCACACCGGTTCTTCATCAGTACAGCCATGCAACCCATCCTCTGCTCTTTCTTTCCTGGAGCTTGACTGCACACAGTTGAGAGGACGCTTTGGGACCAAAAGCCTGGACATTATATTGGACAAGGGTACTACAGATGCCTTAGTTAGGTCTAAAGAAGGTCAAGTTAAGGCTGGACATATAGTGAGGCAATGCTTACAGGTGCTGACGCCCTCAGGGGTTCTCTTACAGTTCTCGGATGAGGATCCTGACGCCAGGCTTGTTTGGCTAGAAAGAGAAGTTAGAGGAGCAGAAGTGACAGCTGATGTAGGAGTTCAAGAGGTGGGGGAATTGAGAGGGGTCAACTATTTTTGCTATCAGATTTCTCCTTGTACTCGCCCCCACTCTTAAAATACAAAGCACTCAAAAGGGTTTCAATATAGTAACAAACACTGATACACATTTTTTTGCACCACGTATAACTTGCATAGTCAAAAGCCGGTTTACATTATTTGCATCAGATGAAGAAACAAAACATTTATACACTCTTTTGTTAAAGAAATTTATTTCAAAAATGAAAAAATAAAAGTCAAATTCTGTGGTGCTTTTTCAAAGAAGGAAATTACTTAAAGAATGATATAACATTGAATGAAACCAGCACAATTTAAAACAAAATATATGATACACATTTAATATACATGGAACACCCTCTTAACAAACAAAGAAAAACAAGTCCTATAATTTCAACACAGCCTATAACTACCGTGCAGAACCTGTGCCTTTTTAATACGAAAGGCTTGGAGGATGAGATTTTGCAATAGTGTATTACGGTCATAAACTGTGAGATGTTGTCGTGATGGATTAATATCTGTAGGGATGTCGTCTCTCTCGGTTGCGTGGTTTTCGGCGTTTCTGCTTCATGACCAAGCTGTTCACTGGCCAGTAGGGGGCGGCATTATTAGCACCTTAAAAACATAATCAGCCTTTTAGCACAACTTTACGTTAATATTATGTTCTGATGATTTGAGAAAATAAAATCTGTACCTCTGTAGAAGGTTTCCCTTGCAAAGCTCTGGTAACCCGTCAAGTGGGGAGGCAGATCACCATTGCTATACTGTGAAGCAAAGCCATTGAACATCCTTCGGTCCTGAGTCCCGACTGGACCTGGAAGAAGAAAATAGCACACGGTGCTTACTAAAATTTGTACAAGTGGTTCAAAATGAGTCTAAATGAGGATTATTACGCTGGTTAAGTGAATTCTCAGAAGTGGCTTGATTGTTACCGATATTGTAGTGGGTAGCAGGCAGCACTGGTGCATAAAAGCAGCTCTGGTTGCTATACGATCCTGTTAAAAAAACATGTTTTGAATTGTGAACGGGTGTAGCGGGTTATTTATAGTACGGTTTAAAAGTTTGGGGCTGGTAAATTTTTTTAAAGAAGTCCCTTATGCTCACGAAGAATGCATTTATTAGATCAAAAATGGAATAAAAAGAATTGATAGTGTGAAAAAAGTTTCCCTGTATGATTATATATTACCCCACTCTATTTTCACATTTCCAAACTGTTGAGATTTTACATTAGAATAGATGATTTGTCTTCATAAAATAGCTAATATGAAGACACCACCAATGACAATCTCGGACCATTCACCTACGGGACTGATGCGGGGCATAGGACGAAGCACAAACCTCCAAACTATGGAGATTAAAGACCTCACTTCTGCACAGTAAAGCAGTCATCATAGCAGAACTTAAATACAATATTTCTATGATTAAATCACTTACAGAGACCCAATCCCTATCAGCCAATCACTGTGTGCATAGTAAGCGTGTTGACAATCCATAGCAACGAGATCAACCCGCCCCCTTTTTTTAAAAAATTACCATGGGTGGATCAAATCAGCCTTCGTGTCTGTTTTCAGGCCTTCCTGCATACCTCTTCTGCGCTGAGAAGCTTTTCTAATAATAACACGGGTCCTAAAGATCATTCCAGTGATATTCTTTTGAGCTCTTTCATATTGTGTCTCATGTCTCTTTCTACAGTTTCCTCATCTCTAAAATCTCCCTCTTGTTCGTTCGGTCTCCTCTACCCTCAAACCATTTGTTAGACGTTTGTTGCTGGTGTTGGCCTGACTAACATCAAAACAGTGTTTTTGAAAAACTACTTACCGCACCTTTAAGATAAAATGTTTTGTGAATACGGCCCCAGATTATTTCATTCGCAAGTGCCAAGAAGAGAGGGTAGCTAAACAAGTAGTAGAACACAATTCAAATTTTAGAAAAAACAACGAACAAACCTCAAACCACAGCTACTAAATAAAAAGACACAAAAAGAGAATATAATATCTTAATTGTTGAGAAGATCATAAGAATATAATCTAAGGTGTATTAAACAAAACAATGGCAATAGGGCTAGTAGACTGAAAACATAATCCTAAAATATTGCACCAAAATAAAATCTAGTAACTAGTAACCAAACCTGATAAATTAACAGAATCCTTCAGAAAATTCCACAAATCCCTCTACAAAAACTCTGATACCTGTTCTGATGATAGTATAGTACACTGGCATCATTCCCTAAGGAAATGAAATTGACTGCGCTAATGGAGTCAATGGAAAAAGGATCATGGTATTGAAGAATGTGAAATAATTGAGAATCTCCAAATTTAAGAACAATAAAAGTTTGGGACCTGATGCATATATAAATTAATTCTACAAAAGTTCTAAAGAACTAGTAACTCCACTCTTATTAAGAGCATACCATTCCGCACTGCAATCTGGTACGGTAGCACACTTGTGAAGGGATACAATCATTGTAGTAATTCATAAGGAGGGCAAAGATCCTGCTGAATGTCAATCCTATTGGCCCATTTCATTGGTGAGGAGTGATTTACGTATATTAGCTGCCAGTCTTGCAAAAAGGGTAAATAAAATTATTAGTCACTGGATTTATTCCAGAGAGATATTATGGGGATACCTCTGAAAGTGGTCAAAAGAGGACAAGCTCAAAACATTTTAAATAGGGATGCACCGAATGTTCGGCAACCGAAATTATAAGTAAAAAGGCCGAATAAATTTTGCCGAACAATGACGTTTTAATGTTCGCATATCGCGTCTTTTCCGCGCGCATATTCTTTATATCCCATGTAGGCGTGCGGTAACCGCGCGCAAAACGGAAGGGACGCGCATGCGGTGCGGCGCGCTTGTTTTTTCCGGGCGCGCCTGTGCCGCGGCGAGATGAAAACATCTCAACTTTTCAGAATGCCGCAAGAGCACCGCAGGTCATGTGACAAGAACCAACCGATCATCTTCGACCTTTCCGTAACAAAACATGGAAATCTCAGCCGAACAGCTGATCATAGCTGTACAGGGGGGTTGTTATGTCTCATCTCCATAAATATATCTAGTAGTAAAGCTAAAGCAAGGGCTAAAAATCAATTTATCCCTTGCTGAAACTTTCTCATCGTCAGAATCCACAGTTCATGGTTGCATAGCAACGACAGACGCCACAGAAGCGCGAGCTCCCGAACGCTTGCAAAAGAAGGAGGAAGCGACGCGGCCGCGCGCTTTACACGCTTTTTTAGGCGCGATATGTTAATATTTTGAAATTATATTTTTGTTATTTGATTTATTTCTCTGAAAAGCAACACAAAATAGTAAAAAGCTAATTTTTACTATTTAATTATTGTAATGGTGAAAAAATTGGCAAAATAATTGGAAAAAATGTGAAACACCGCGTTCGGTATTCGGCCTTCGGCCAAGCATTTCATTATTATTCGGCTTCGGCCAAGAATTTCATTTCGGTGCATCCCTAATTTTAAACCCCATTTTACACCTGTAGCGTCGTACTCTTGTGATCCGATCGACCAAAACGCATCTTAATAGCAGGTGTAAACAAGGGTCACATACAGATGGTTAAAACCTGAGCCACAAAGCTGTCCGAAACGGAACAAATCACATATGCATTACACAAACTACATTTTTACGAGGTGGACTCCTGTAATACCCTTCATATTACAATAATTATACTGACAGCTAATATGAATTTTCAGCCTTCAGTGTCACAATTTTGAGCAACATTTGTTATTATCAATGTTAAAAACAGTTGTGCTGAATCATTTTTCCAGAAACCACGATACATTTTCCCTTATTCTTGGATGAACAAAGTTCAAAAGAACAGAATTTATTTTTTTGACAATGTAAAAGTCTTTACTGTCACTTTTGATCAATTTTATGCATCCTTGCTAAATAAAATAATTCTTTTTTTTTTTTTTTTTTTATAAAATTTGATATATAAGCTTATTGAGTCAAAACCTTTGATTGATAATGTACCTTGATAACGAGCAGGAGCACTTGGAGTAGTCATTTGCCAGCTATTGTTCTCACGTAATGGTGGGTGATTATCTGCATTAATCTGGTCTGCAAAAAAGAAGAAAGAAAAGTGTAAACGTTAATGAGTGACTACCTGTAGTATGCTTCATTAATTAAAAATGTGACTATGAACTTTTTGGTCCCCCTCTCAAAATCATAGGAACTTATTTTACAGCTTTTAACGTCAGCTAACCAATGACGCCAACTCAATCAGCATTCAATCACCAAGTTTTGGAAGTTCCACTCCCCATGCCTGCGCTACATGCTCCAGGAGCAGGCATGTGATCTTTCGGTGGGCGCTGGCATTCCAGTGTACGCCATCTCGCATCCGGTGTTGCAGGCTGAAGCGAAACTGGAAGTGCAAGTCCAGCACATCAAAGCCGAAATTGTTGGCAAGAGTGGCTCCAAAGTAATTCGCCTCAATCACATCGAATCTTAATGTGGGACCCATGTGCTGAATCTGAGTGTTTTCGAGATGAAAAAAGGATTACTGACTCTTATTCCTGTTCATGAGGGTTCATCCTCTACCGCTCTTTTTGTTAAGCACCTCTGGGACCAGGAAACCTCCAACAATCTTCTTTCCCAGGGGCATGGTCATGCTCCACACAACCAGGCTCTCTTCCGGCAAAATGGTCTTTAGCTTCATGAAGAACTTGTTAAGGTTCTCTTTGTACTCTGAGGCCCATTCACGGCTGTACCTGCGCAAAACAAAAATCAGGTTAATCAAAAAATAATCATGTCACGCTAAATCTTATGTCTGTAACAAGCTCTAATGAGGAGCACTCCTACCTGGATATATCCCACACACAAGAGCTGACAATAACCAGGTCTGGTTTTATGCCGTGTTCAAAGTCCGCTAGGATGCTCTCCATATAACTTGAGAAAACTTGCGTGACAAAATAGAAGCGGACCAAGTGGTGATCCGTGCGGTACTGTCTCACTTCTCTGTACGCAGTGCCGTTATTCATCTGACCCAACCGGCCGCCTTCCACCAGGCAATCTTGTTCAAATGAAAACTCACCCTAGGAAATATGGATAAGATTGATGCATCATCAGACATTGCTTAACCAGCAAACTTTATATTAGATAAGACAATATTCTGATCATTCACATGCACAACGGCTTTATTTGCAGCCCCATTATTGCCAAAATATCTTTTGGACATGGCACCTGATTTTTAGCGGGTCATCGGACAGTCAACCATCAACTATGTCCCAAAATCTAGCTTGACAACCTTAAAATGATACAGCCAGCCGGAACTGTAGCTGGTCTAATTGAAATTGAAGGCCAATTCACACCGCACCAACCAACGCCAAAAAACATGTCTGTTGGAGTTTGTTAGATAGGTGTGATACCCCTGTCGGCGTCTGTTTTCACGCAACTGAACATGTTTAATCTGTGTTTGTTGGGTCGTGGAATGTCTGGTCGTGGAGTGCGGTGTGGTTTCCCAACGAACGCCAACAAACTCTGATGTAATCTGACATGGCCGCGAACCGTTGCCATGACAATGAGGCAAGTCCCTTGCAAAGACTGTAGCTGTGTCCGAAACCGCTCCCTGTGCACCATATCGGGTGTTGGCCATTTTGTAGTGCTGTCCGAATTCTGAGTGAACGACTTCATTCCCTACATTCGTTCACTACTTTTACCCACAATCCTCTCTGATTTTGAGTGTGCATTCGATGTACACTCGTTAAAGCGGCGTTACCCAAAATCCAACGCGATAAGACGATCGAGCGCGAAAGAAAAATAAATATGGCGGACGGCAATACGGGAAGCGGCAACTTCTACAAACGTAAGTGTAATTTGTTATTAATTAGAACATCTTTGTAAAGATATTTTGAAGCAAAATGATACAGGTTTATATCATAATATATATACTTATTATCATATGATCATTTGGTGGATTTTTCTCATATGTTAGTGAACTGTTGTACAATGTATTTAACCTACGTCTTAGAATTTGCTTTAGGGACGGATGAGGATGTTAGGCAGCTAATTTTAAATGGCTATAGGAAATGTTAATGACGAAATTGTCTGGCGCGTGCTATTAACGTCAGCGTCCGAATTCGCGCACTCATTTTCGTTCACTCTTTGCTGATATAGTGTGCTCAACTGCCATGCACTATATAGGGGTGCACCCACGTGTGTACTGTCCAATGGCATTTTAGCACTCGATTGACAAATGGATAAAGAAAAGCGTTTGGCAAACCGAGAGAGAAAAGCAATTGGCAAATCCTTTTTTTGCAAAAGCCATTTAAAAGGCGATTTAAAAAGCGATTTAAAATGATTTACAAATGTATTTTTTTATTATTCTATTAATCTACGTTTAAAAACAGGAATTAAATAAACAACTTTAAATACGTCTATTTATTTGCCTATTTAAAAGTGATTTATTTATTTACATTTTTATGTGTGAATTATTAAATGAATTAATTGATTCATCGTTTTATTTTAATGTGGCACTCCTGGTCCTCCATACTCGACACTTTCGCGGCAGCCATCCCTAGCTTCACGCGCAAACGTGACGTCGCAGTTTGTTCATTGTGAAAATAAAATACAGTCAATACATAGAAAAGTTATAATACTCAATTTAAATAGTCTGTAGTGTAATCCGTGCCGTTCAGCAGAAAGCTGCTCCTCTGTGGTAATGCCATTTTACTCATGTGAAGAGGATTATTTTTTTCTATCAACACTGGAACGCGCGCGTGAAGGACTTTACAAAGTAGCCTATAGCATCCAAATACTTGGAATGGAGAAAATAATGGGAATATTTGGATTCGTGCCGAAAGAGAGAGGTATAAGCGAGAGAGCAACGCAGGTTTAACCTAAGTTTAGTTTGAAATGAATTCATTTTGGCTTGTTTAGCAACAACTGGGTGTATAGGCCTTTGATTGGTCGCGCTAAAAGAAGTTTCAAAACCGATGAAGGCTGTACAAACCCCAAGCAAGTCATCAGATAGACGGCTAGCGCTTCAGATTTCAGGTTAGTTTTTAAGGTTTGCCTCAATACTTTGTAACAACGAAAATATATATGATACTATATTAGTAATCTAATAAACTTACCTGCAAATATTGTTAACATGGTTACACGTATGTGGTTGTCGATCTCAATTTTCCCAGTCAGACTTGACTCTCTAGCTGTGACTCGTTTGTTTGTCGGTTCAGTGTGAGCACGAATTATTTTGTTGTTTTTTTCAAACACTCTAAATCCAACGGCCAACTTGTTCGTTGTCGTTTGTTGATGCGGTGTGAATTGGCCTTTAGAGCAGCTAGAAACAAACTACCACATTTCAAAACCGTAGTCTGATTTAAAGTACATTTTAGGATTTGTAAAAAGAGACTCAATGAAACATTCAGTCACACACTGACCTTCGTTTTTAACTGGGATATACTCAAATACGCGTCTCTCTGCAGGATTAGGACTAAGTCCTTGTACACTGCGCGCTGAACTGGAAAGGAGATCAAATTTTTACAAAAACCAAAAAAAAATCAGCAGTCTAGAGTGGGAAAGCACGAATGCAATTACTATCACAATATTAATCTCTGTAAGTACTCACTTGAGTCTCCTAACACCACAACAAACTTGTTGTGGAGCAGTTGAGCCACAGGCCTCATCGTGTCTTTACCTGTCATTTTGAAATCAGAGTAACGTTAATTGATTGAAAAACGAAACTTTGTACTAGCAAAATGTCAATACTATTCCCGTATCGTTTGAATCGTTAACCCCGGGTTTCTTATTATCAAACGCCATAAACCACCAAAACATACCCGTTAAATCAAGAATTCCGTAAACGATGAGCAAAGTCAACAATTGCGTGTAGTAATGAGAGTTCAGTGAAGAAAAGTGAGATGTTGCTCCCCTTGCGGTTAATATGGGCAAGACATGCTAATTTGGTTTTTTTAGCCTTCCTCTGGTCGGTCTAATTCCTGTGATCTCTAAAGAGAGAACCTTCAGCCCCATTATAGCAGAGAAAACAACACAGTACACTTTATACAAAACATATACTAAATTACTGTAAGCTAATATTGTACTTATGTATAGCGTGTATTGATATATATATATATATATATATATATATATATATATATATATATATATATATTAAATATTCTAGTGTGAGTTTTTTTTTAAGACGACCGTTATTTTTTAAACGTTTCACTTTATTTCCATGGCGACGCGTCATGCTTGTCATGTGACACGCCACAATAGCGCTGAATGACAGACATATTGCTTTGCTTTTATTTCGTTTTCCTTTTTTTATTTGAACTATTCAACTTGTTAGATATGTCATCAAATATTACAAATTCTCAAATATGTGTGAGTGAATGTGTTTTGTCGTTTAAAAACCTTTATAATGAGCATGTTAGCTTATCTATAGCGTGCCATTCAGAATCGAATGTCGGATTTACAAAACGTCAATTCATCTTCTTCTTTCGAACTACATGAAAGTAAGTGGCCGGTGAAGTGGGAGAGGAATAAATTATGCAAGGATTATTTCCGCTCCCATGAACATCAGTATTTTCTGCAACTATAAATGTCAGTCCCTCCAGAAAAACGCGGGATTTTTTTGTGATTGTTGCGGGCAAAAATCCTTAATTATGCGGCACGTTTTCTTAAAAAATGCGATGGGATATGCGGGATATTTTTGCAATTTTTTGCGATGAAATTGCGGGAACTTGCAAAAACTGCGGTTTTTGATGCAAAAGAGGAAAAAAAGGTGATCCCCCCCCCAACACCCTGTTCTCACTAGATACTACCTTCATGTAAAGAGGCAGGCTTACTAAATCACAGGATATTGAAGTTCTCATTCTGTTTTATTTCAGACCTTCATCAACACATGGCTCAAAATTACAAAACATTGAGTCAGACAAGTTCTGTAGCTTTACAAAAGGAATATTTAACTTCTGTAAAAGTGAATAAATAAAATATATAAAAAAAAATGTCTGCTTCCTGTTTAACAGAGGTAGCTGTACAAAACAGACATCTTTTGTTAAATGAAGTGCTTCCAATGCACAAAGTGCAATCTCTTACGGCAACGTAAATTATTTTACACACTACTAATATACAGCATCATGTAACACACTGGGAAACTGCTTCGCGTGGTCTTTTGAACTTATTTTTGTTGACAAATGAGAATTATTAGCGTGCTTCATCTTGGTTTCACCGCGGGGTTTACAGATGACGTTCACGTCGCGTCATTACGTCACTTCATAAGGTTCCCATGGTAACAGGGGGAAAATAATGGCGCTTTACTTGTGTTACTTTCTGCTAAGATATATGAGACTTTTTTTGCAACGAAAATACAGGGATTATGAAATCATGCTAGCCCCGCATATTTTTCTTGCCGAAATCGGCAATTTATGCGGCGAAAGCGCGGCATATTTGAAAAAAATGCGACCCCCGCATAAATATGCGGACTTTGGCTGATTATGCATGAAATCAAGCGATCGCATAATCGCGTTTTTCTGGAGGGACTGAAATGTATTATTTTGCTAGTACTTATGCGTATTTAAATTTATAAAACCTAAAATAAACATTATGTGGTTGACAACACTGAATAGTAGGCCTAAATGACAAGCGCTGAGCACGTCCATCCCAGGCTCAGCGCCAGCAAACGCGAAAGCACGATTGAATTTAGCAGTTGATCACGTGATGCACTGAATGTTCAAATCACGTGCTGCGATCATTCGTGACAAACGGTTTAATTCCAAATATTTTAGAATGGTAGCAATCACGATTAAAACGAAATTGTTAGTTATTAAATATGGATATGCCTACATGTGTAAAAAATAAAACAAGTCAACATACCTAGCCAAACAAACTTTTTAATTAAAGCCATTCATTAAAAAAAGTTTTATTAAAGCTTATGATGTATGTGAAATATTAAGATTGACATTCAAAGACATGCACACCTCTCTCATTTGTGCCTATTTTAAGTTCCTCCTGATAATTTTGCACCTTTTATGCAAGCAAGCAGTGCTGGTTTCAAGGAGATGGTGCCAGATTGCAGCAGGCAGATAATCTTTTGAATGATTCAATTAAACTTTTTATTCCTTTATTGTCTGTTGATTCCACTTCAAAAAATATTAGGCTGTACATTTTTACATTTCATTTGTGAAATCTTACCACATAATTCTCATATAAACAGATTACCAGGAAGAAACAATTCATTGTCATAATTATTCATCCATATTGCAATGTTGTATTTCTTATTTGTAAATCACTCTTGATTGAAGCATCTGCTAAACAAATATATGTACATGTAAACTACCTGAACATTTATACAATCAACTTACAAAACCACATGCAGTTAAACGTAGAATGTGCAGTTGAAGTACAATGAAACAAGCATCAGATATACAGTAATACCAATCTGTGGTAAACTGTCGTTGAGTGTTCACGTCAAATGCTTTTATACTGATCTCTATTTACAATAAGATTGCAAGCCAAACTGTGTCACGTATGGCTTCAGTCGGTCTGTCACAAATTCATCGTTGCGAGGAAGCTTCTTCATGAACTCGTGAATGGCTTTCACTGACTCCTTGAATCCCCACGTCTCTACCACCAGACTTGCCAAATCACATCGGTTTGCTTTTTCAAGTCTTGTTGAATGAATGGGATCTCTATTCACAGTGTTATTCATTAGATGCTTTAACTTCTCGAGCTCTGTCATTTTAAGATCCTCCATGATGTCACCAAGATCAGAAATCCATTTTTTTTCTTAGACACAAATAGACAAATAATTATCAGCTGTTAGATTTCTTTCATTTTAAAATGATGCTTTAGCATTCTGTGAAGCTCAGGGACTTTCAAAGAGAATTTTGTTTAACAGGTTTAAATTTAAAAACATTACCTTGATTGTTAGGATGTTCTTCAGATCTCATTTGGGTGTGATTATCTAGTTACATGAGAAAAACTTTAGATGCTTTTTACAGTGTGCAAACAAACAAAAAAAAGGTCTTACCTCCGTTTTTCTTGAGCATTATCCAACGGTTCCATGTAGTTTTGAAAGTAATTTTACCACTTTCCTTTATTTTGCGCTGAACTTTAACTCGCAGCTCAGTCACATCTTTATGCAAGAAGACCTCAAATGTAGGATGGTGATTACCATCATGCAAGGGATCAAATAATTTCTCCTAAAGAGTACAAAAAAAAAAAATCTCTCATCATAGTCAAAGAAGCTGTACAGCATTTTGTAAGGTTAATCCATTAAGCATTTTTCATTTCCTGTGCTTCATAGTGTGATAAAACAACTAAAATGCATCAAAACAAATGTCTCTGGGGAGAAAGAAACTTGTGGCTAAAATATAGATCATAGATGTGGATAAGCAAATATCTCTGAATTGAATTACCTTTGGTTGGACTCTTTCGGCCTTTTTTGAGATCAGAGTATACTTTGCATTTGTCATTAGTTTGCAGTCAGAGCTGGTTTGGATGAACACGTACTTTCGTTGCTGATTTCTTATCTGTTGAACAAACAAGATTATGTGATGTTTATTAAAAATAATGTACAAAAGCAAAAGCAGAACAAATTAAAGGTTGTCAGACCTCTGTCAGTAGGACATTACTCGGCAACAGAAAAATCCAAAGCCTTTGCAGTGTTGGTGACGCTTCAGGTTCCTGGAACAGCAGCACCTGCCCTCTGATCTTTCTGTTATTCTGATCATTCTCATGCACAACACCATAGTGAGATAACCGACATACATTGACAGCTATATGCGTTTTTGAAATTTTAACTGGAGCGAGGAATTCCCGAGTGTCCTCGTTGTGTATGTGGACAACAGAAAGATTTCCAATTGCATCAACTGTAGATAGAAAGTGGTACAGAAAGAATCTCAATTAAGTTTTACATCCAAAAATATTTACAATACACGCTTGAGATTGAGTAGTATTGTGTTCATATTTTTAATGACTACTTGTTTCTACTTATGAAGAAATAGATTTTATAGCTAATGGAAGCAAAGCCAATCTCATTCGGGACAAAAAGACACAATTTCATATGTAATTGTGAATAAGGCTATGCCTGAATGAATCTTTCATCCAAGATGGTGAATGCAGTTGAGATATTATTGACTACATTTTAAGTAATACTGAAAGAAATTCCTATCTAATGTAAAACGGTACACAATTACTAACATGGAGTCAGTGCCCACAAAGAGCATTTCATATCAGTTACTTGTAATATTCCATTTCAGTGAGGAAGCAGCATCAAAATCTGCTTATGTAAACAGTATAGACACACACTAAATTGTAGAACAGAGCTGAAGGGACTAACTTCATTGTTGAATGATGAAGAAACTGAACTGATATGAGCTGATTTCCAAGCAATTATTTCAATACTCTGTACAATGCTTTCAATATTCATATGTAGGCTACTGGGTCTCCCATCATTAACATGCAAAATAAGTTCCAATAACACTCTGAAATCAAGTTGAATTGACCAAATAGATTAAAGTTGTTCAAGTCAAAAAATGTACTCCTGTTTTTGTTCAACACAACAAGACTACATTATTCAAAACTGCACATTTTCTTTCTTTCTTTTAGAAATATTTTGTATTGGCGGGCAGTGGCACTATCATTTACCATGTGTCTCGCAGTGTGGAAGGTGAAGTTCACAGATTTCTCCCGTCGTGGTTTTGATATCAAACAGAGGTCCAGCAGGTTCATAGTGAGTGTTGACGAGGAGACGCATATCCCAGTGAACCATGCAGTACTCCACATATCCACTTCCTTTCATTCCAAACAACAGCCCAGTTGTTCTGCACATGAAAAGGCCTTCAGATGTGCACTGAAACCTACAACACATTTAAAAGTATTACTTCTCTTCAAATTGAACACGATCTTTCAGTGCCCAATAGTTTCTCAGATGTATTATTTTTAGACAATTAATACATTTACTCACCTGTAAGAAATCTTGCCATTATTTACTTCTAGTTCAGGCTCAAACTCCTTTATAGGATCTTCCTTCTATAAGATTAGAAATGTTTGACATGACTTTTTACTACTACTTAACATATACAGGTGCTGGTCACATAATTAGAATATCATCAAAAAGTTGATTTATTTCACTAATTCCATTCAAAAAGTGAAACTTGTATGTTATATTCATTAATTACACACAGACTGATATATTTCAAATGTTTATTTCTTTTAATTTTGATGATTATAACTGACAACTTAGGAAAATCTCAAATTCAGTATCTCAGAAAATTAGAATATTGTGAAAAGGTTCAAGACACCTGGTGCCACACTCTAATCAGCTAATTAACTCAAAACACCTGCAAAGGCCTTTAAATGGTCTCTCAGTTCTGTAGGCTACACAATCATGGGGAAGACTGCTGACTTGACAGTTGTCCAAAAGACGACCATTGACACCTTGCACAAGGAGGGCAAGACTCAAAAGGTCATTGCAAAAGTGGCTGGCTGCTCACAGAGCTCTGTGTCCAAGCACATTAATAGAGAGGCGAAAAGAAGGAAAAGATGTGGTAGAAAAAAGTGCACAAGCAACAGGGATAACCGCACCCTGGAGAGGATAGTGAAACAAAACCCATTCATAAATGTGGGGGAGATTCACAAAGAGTGGACTGCAGTTGGAGTCAGTGCTTCAAGAGCCACTACGCACGAACATATGCAAGACATGGGTTTCAGCTGTCGCTTTCCTTGTGTCAAACCACTCTTGAACAACAGATAGCGTCAGAAGCGTCTCGCCTGCGCTAAAGACATAAAGGTCTTTACAGCTGCTGACAGCTGCTAAGTCAAAGTCATGTTCGCTGATGAAAGTAAAGTTTTGAAGGTTTTGCAAGTTTTGGATTTCCTTTGGAAATCAGGGTCCCAGAGTCTGGAGGAAGAGAGGAGAGACACACAATCCACGTTGCTTGAGGTCTAGTGTAAAGTTTCCACAGTCAGTGATGGTTTGCGGTACCATGTCATCTACTGGTGTTGATCCACTGTTTTCTGAGGTCCAAGGTCATCGCAGCCGTATACCAGGAAGTTTTAGAGCACTTCATGCTTCCTGCTGCTGAATAACTTTATGTAGATGCAGATTTCATTTTCCAACAGGACTTGGCACCTGCTCACAGTGCCAAAGCAACCAGCACCTGGTTTAAGGACCATGGTATCCCTGTTCTTAATTGGCCAGCAAACTCGCCTGACCTTAATCCCATAGAAAATCTATGGGGTATAGTGAAGAGGAAGATGCGATATCCCAGACCCAACAATGCAGAAGAGCTGAAGGCCTGGGCTCTCATAACACCTGAGCAGTGCCACAGACTGATGGACTCCATGTCACGCCGCATTGCTGCAGTAATTCAGGCAAAAGGAGCCCCAACTAAGTATTGAGTGCTGTACATGTTCATACTTTTCAGTGGGCTAAGATTGATAAAAATCCTTTCTTTGCATTGGTCTTAAGTAATATTCTAATTTTCTGAGATACTTAATTTGGGATTTTCCTTAGTTGTCAGTTATTATCATCAGAATTAAAAGAAATAAACATTTGAAATATATCAGTCTGTGTGTAATGAATGAATAAAATATACAAGTTTCACTTTTTGAATGGAATTAGTGAAATAAATCAACTTTTTGATGATATTCTAATTATATGACCAGCACCTGTACATTTAAATAATAACATGGTATGTTAATTGATTTCTGATACAAGGTAGGCACTGAGAATAGCAAAATTTCACAAAGAAAGCAGTTTTGCAGAGCGCATGATTGTCTTGAAGCTGTTTTCTTTGGGCACAGTCATCCACTACATGCATCCAACTTAGCTTAGCTTAGAGGTCCTCCTTCATATTACCAATATGTTTGCAATTGTCATTGTCCTGCAAGTGTTTTTACATGATCTGTTGGTATTTACTGACATTCCTTTTGTATTGCTTCATCTGCACCCAACTACTGTTAGATTTTTGCCAGCTGTAATATAACTGGCCGCATATCAAGCTGCATATGATATATTCATACTGCTTTTTAAAATATCTGACTTCTTGCTCAACATAACACAAAAGTAACAAATTCCCTGTTCCATATCATACCTTCTTTTCCATTTTGCTTTGTGATCCCAAATCTTTTGTGCTGTAATGCTGTGGTTGGGTGCATCTTCTTTTCCCAGCCTGTTGGGTTTCAAAGCGTGCTTCTTCCACCAGGAGGCCAATCTCTGTTATTTGGTTGTCACAAAGGCTGTGCAAATAATTGAATAAAGATTATCAAGAGTTTAATTTTGAGTGACACATCAGAACAAACGAAAACTTTAATTACAAAACCGAGATTGCCAGAACTTTTCAAGATGTTACAATCATTATTGGAGATGCTTTGGTGGAATCGTGAATTTATAATTTATATTTATAAACTTCAATAATTAAAAATCATCTTCAGAAATTTGAAAGTACACCATGATCTTAAATGTAAGGGTTAAATAAGTGAGACATCCAAATTGTTTATCCAATCAAATGAACCAATTAACAGTTCTTTTTTTGCCATCGCATTTTCACCATCTTTTTCCATTATAATGACAGTGTACAATGATAGCTGTATAGAATATTTAACCAACACCATAATCACCATATAGTCTTCGTGAAACTGTTTCCATCTAAGGCTATGCGCAGTCTCTGTACACCTTTGTCAGTAATGTCATTTCCAGTAAGACTGAAAACAAAAACACAATGTGGTTAAGATATCAGTAATCATGTGGTTATAAAAAGGCAGCTTTTTAAAACAGCCCAGTCCTTTAATTGCTGATTAGCCCATGAATACTCACTCTAAAACCATCATTTTGTGAAGGTGAGGAAGCAAAAGATCCAAGCATGCATCTGTGATCTGGCAATGACTGAGATTAAGATGTGTAAGATCCTCTGTGTAATCCAGGACCAACTGCAGAGACTCACATGCACGGTAGTTAAGAGGAGTGTCACTGAGGTCCAACTCTTTTCCAAGAGCTTTGGAAAGTGATGATGCCCATTTCAAAGACATAGCCATGGGGACATTGAAAATCAATGTCAGAAACTGACAAAGAAGGTTTTTGCCCAAGCTGTTGAGATAGAAGTTTTTGCAACAGAATCATTACAGGAGCTGGAATTACGACAATAAAAACAATGACCTAATTTATGCAAAAAATATTTGAGGACTCACTGAAGATGAACTTTGTGCAAAATAGGGAACAGAATCTCAAGTGCAGAATCATCCGCTTGGCAGTCATATAAAATTAATTCTGTGTCACATGTTGACGTGTTAATGGCAGAAGAAATGGCTGTACAATCCGTAAGACTCAGAGTCAGGACATCCCCATTCTCTTGACTGAAACGGCCACTACTGAGGGAAGAATTGCAGGAGAAGTCCAGTTTGTGGCTCAGGGCCCTCAAGAGTGCAATCGCTGAATATCCTTGTTTTTCCATGTCCTTGGAGACATGAAGAAAACTCAGCAGCAGCTTTCTATCCACCCTAGTCCAATGAAGAACAACAGCAGTGTTAGTGAGTGCAAGAGAGAGTGATGCAAAAAAATTCCATGTAAAGGCCAATTCACACTGAATCGACAGACGCAGACCAACGGCGACAGTCAACAGATTACAGTATAGAACTTCTCAGACATTCTAATTCCGATTCAGCATGTTCAATTGGTGAAAACAAACTCCGACAGACGCCAACATACTACAACAGGGGTAACGCAAAACTTACAGTCGGTGCGGTGTGAATTGGCTTTAAGCTGTATAAAAATGATGAACATTACCTCAGTTCAGAAACTCTGTGCATAAGTTTTACAATGCTGTCCGTCTCATTATTTGGAATGGCAGAGTTTAACAGGTTGAGCTTAACACCATCACTATAGTGCAGGGCAAAGCAGAGGGCTTTGCAATCAGTTGAATCCAACTCTCTTGTGCAAAGGTTAATCAGGTTAGCTGAAGATTTGACCAATTTCACAATTAGATGACCTGCACGTTTTTGATATATCTCTTTCAGGGCAGCCCTGACAAACCGTGGACTTATCCTGCATAATTAAGAAAGAATTAGTTTTATACAATACTATTTATATAAGTAAACGTAAACAAGGAAACGTCTTGCCTTTTAAAGCAGACTGTGTCCAGTACAGCGAGAAGGCTTGGAACTTTCAGAACATTAAATCTGCCTTCTGGAAGGTCTAGTGTCACTTGCTTTTTGGTGACCTGAACCAGGTAAGATAAAACATCCCAGGACAAACTACAAGGGGACAAATCGCCATCAGTTTTCTCCAGGAACAACTCCGTCAGATTTTCATCTCGAGTATCATACACAACTTCTGCTAGCTGTTCCAGAGTGTCTTCATTAAATCTGTTTGTCACAAAATTGCTGTTAACATACATATTTTTAGAATTACTTAAGTAAATAAACACTTTGAATACATGTGGTACAAAATACACATTACTATGGCAGTGCAAACATTTTTCTTAAGTTTTAAGTTTTTCACTTACTTAATGGACAAGGGACCCTGATGACACAGCACACAGAGCAAGTGAGGCTCAATTTTAAACTCTGAAAGGTTCAAGCTGTGGACTGTCCAGACTCTAAGAAGAGAGGTCAGGCTGCTCAATAGCTGACAAAGTTCTCTCTCTGGTAGATGAGAGTCTGACAAAACCAAAGACAGCTCTTCCACCGTTACGGATTTTATTTCTTTACGTGACCTAACCAGTCTTGCCAGCTTTGAAGTTGCAATTTCATTTACTCTGAAATTAATTAATTAATTAAATTAATCAATTAAATAAAATTGTGCAATTTATTTTTGTATCCCAAAAATGATTACCTTAAGGTCTGAAGATTTGTCAAATTTGAAAAGAGGTCGGCACAACCTTGACAAGAGATCTTTTGAGGGAGAAGACTGAGGGAGAAGTCCTCTTTGCCCAGCAGTTCAAAAACGTTGCCAACAGCTTTGCAGAGGCGTCTTGGCAGCATGCCTATCAAAGACATGCTAAAACCAAGAGCTCTCAAAAGCTCAGCGATCTGTTTTGGATTCCATTCATTGTCTGCGGAGAGGACCTCACACACGGTCTGGAAAAACTGCTCATCGCAGCTACAGGGAGTGCAGAATTATTAGGCAAATGAGTATTTTGACCACATCATCCTCGTTATGCACGTTGTCTTACTCCAAGCTGTATAGGCTGGAAAGCCTACTACCAATTAAGCATATTAGGTGATGTGCATCTCTGTAATGAGAAGGGGTGTGGTCTAATGACATCAACACCCTATATCAGGTGTGCATAATTATTAGGCAACTTCCTTTCTTTTGGCAAAATGGGTCAAAAGAAGGACTTGACAGGCTCAGAAAAGTCAAAAATAGTGAGATATATTGCAGAGGGATGCAGAAGTCTTAATATAGCCAAGCTTCTGAAGCGTGATCATCGAACAATCAAGCGTTTCATTCAAAATAGTCAACAGGGTCGCAAGAAGCGTGTGGAAAAACCAAGGCGCAAAATAACTGCCCGTGAACTGAGAAAAGTCAAGCGTGCAGCTGCCAAGATGCCACTTGCCACCAGTTTGGCCATATTTCAGAGCTGCAACATCACTGGAGTGCCCAAAAGCACAAGGTGTGCAATACTCAGAGACATGGCCAAGGTAAGAAAGGCAGAAATTCGACCACCACTGAACAAGACACACAAGCTGAAACGTCAAGACTGGGCCAAGAAATATCTCAAAACTGATTTTTCTAAGGTTTTATGGACTGATGAAATGAGAGTTAGTCTTGATGGGCCAGATGGATGGGCCCGTGGCTGGATAAAGGGCAGAGAGCTCCAGTCCGACTCAGACGCCAGCAAGGTGGAGGTGGAGTACTGGTTTGGGCTGGTATCATCAAAGATGAGCTTGTGGGGCCTTTTCGGGTTGAGGATGGAGTCAAGCTCAACTCCCAGTCCTACTGCCAGTTTCTGGAAGACACCTTCTTCAAGCAGTGGTACAGGAAGAAGTCTACATCCTTCAAGAAAAACATGATTTTCACGCAGGACAATGCTCCATCACACGCGTCCAAGTACTCCACAGCGTGGCTGGCAAGAAAGGGTATAAAAGAAGAAAATCTAATGATATGGCCTCCTTGTTCACCTGATCTGAACCCATTGAGAACCTGTGGTCCATCATCAAATGTGCGATTTACAAGGAGGGAAAACAGTACACCTCTCTGAACAGTGTCTGGGAGGCTGTGGTTGCTGCTGCTCGCAATGTTGATGGTGAACAGATCAAAACACTGACAGAATCCATGGATGGCAGGCTTTTGAGTGTCCTTGCAAAGAAAGGTGGCTATATTGGTCACTGATTTGTTTTTGTTTGGTTTTTGAATGTCAGAAATGTATATTTGTGAATGTTGAGAAGTTATATTGGTTTCACTGGTAAAAATAAATAATTGAAATGGGTATAAATTTGTTTTTTGTTAAGGTGCCTAATAATTATGCACAGTAATAGTCACCTGCACACACAGATATCCCCCTAAAATAGCTAAAACTAAAAACTAAAACTTCCAAAAATATTCAGCTTTGATATGAGTTTTTTGTGTTCATTGAGAACAGGGTTGTTGTTCAATAATAAAATTAATCCTCAAAAATACAACTTGCCTAATAATTCTGCACTCCCTGTATAGAGGGAGTGGAAGTTGTATTTAATGTGATATAAGTTACTACACAAATCAAACAAGAAAATTAAATAAATTATTTGCTTAATGATTATATCTCAATATGAAACCTGAAAGAGAAAGTTCACCCGTTAATGAAAATGCTGACAATCATGTCGTTCCAACCCTGTATGACTCTCTTTCTTCTGTGAAACACAAATTTTGAGAAATGTCCAAGTGTTTGTTGTCCATACAATGGACGTCAATGGTACCAAAATAGTTTGGCTACCAACATTCTTCAGCATATCTTCAAAATTATATTCCATAGATGAAAGAAAGTCATACAGGTTTGGAATGACACAAGGTGATGAAAGAATTGTAACTTTTAGACTATCCCTTTAATACTAGCAAATGAACATCAGTCATGCGTTTTAATTTGAACTAATCTACTCACCAAAGTTTTGAAATATAGGGTAAACAATTTAGGAGAATCTTAAGTTTTTCTCTTTCACATGACCAGCTCCTGAGCTCCACTGGTTTTGTGACACCCTGAAGCTTTAGTACTTCAATTAGAGCAAATGTCTTCTCTAGTTTCGGTAGGTCCACTGTCCATACAGCAGGGGCGACCATAAGAATGGCCTTTAATGCTGGTAGTGCTGTCTTCCATGATGAACTTTCCTTCAGCTGGGTGAAGAGATCCAAAAGGAAAAAGCACTGCATGTCTTTGCTGTCTTCAGCAAAGGGAAAGGTTGAGTAACTGCATGCTGTAGAAAGGCCCCTCAGTTTCTCCTCTCCACATTCAGATGCGAGAATGAAAAGATCAGTAACAATCTTCACAATTTTGTGGATGTTTTCAGGCTGTCTGAGAGCAGCACTGAATCTGCAATAACAAAGTTGCTTATTTTAGATTGTAGAACTGTACCCAGTTATTTTAAACCAATACCACTTTCAAATTTTACTCACCTCATTTCGGTAAAATAGGGCGTACCCTGAAGAAAACATTTAAGTTCACTCAGCGTGTATGCGACATTATCCAGTTCGGCGGGCTTCTTTAAATTTACAGCTTCCATGGTTTGGAAGAGCAGTGACATTGATGGGATTGAAGGCTGTACAACCCATGTGGGTGGCAATGCATAAAAAACAGGTTGCAAAAATGGAAGAACATCCATGTTCTTACCAAGTTCATGCAGATTTAGCAAAAATTTACACTGTTCCTCAAAGTTTTCTCTTTGATTGTTGCTGAACACAGACAGCAGATTCCTTACACATCGTTGACCAGTCTTCATCTCATAAATAGCTCCTTGAACATAGAGGTCTGTTTCTATTGCTACTTTGAATTGATGGGGGGAAATCCTAAAATAAGTTAAAAAAAAAAAAACCCAAAACAATACATTTTTATTATTGTGGAATGTGTTATAAGTGTAAAAAAATTCAACCATATTTTTACTTGAATAAATCTAAATTTTAGATTACATCAGCAAGTAAGTGTTGTATGAATAAGTGTTAACAGGTTGTACCTCATGGTTGCAATATTGGATAAGCTCTCAAAAATGGCCTTCTGCAAAGATCTGGTTATGAGTTTTTCATTTACATGAAGA
Source organism: Opsariichthys bidens (assembly GCA_037194245.1). NCBI lineage: Eukaryota > Metazoa > Chordata > Actinopteri > Cypriniformes > Xenocyprididae > Opsariichthys > Opsariichthys bidens. Next base: position 2,646,626 of record CM074280.1, read on the forward strand.
AAAAGATGAACACTCTCTGATTTCTTCTTTTTAAGGACTTCTCCTATCCTTTGAAACACTTTCTGGTCTTGAGTTTCATGTGGATACAGGTGCATTTCAAAGCTAAATAATCTAAGCAGGCTATCAAAATCCGAAAACTGTCCTGCTTCAAAAGCCACTCTCCACATTTGAGACTGCAACCTGCTTGTTGACCTGTGCATAAAAATGTGTAAAAAGCAAAAGAAATAAAATCTTTTGTAATTGCTATAAAATTGTGAAAAGCAGAGGCAGTTTGTTTCACCAATCATAAATGAACTCTTGTACCTGAGAGATTTCAGATTTTTCAATGAGCCAAGTAGTAGTTTCATCCCAGGGTCAGAAATGTCACAATCTGTGAGGTCCAGATCAATATTCTGATGCGTAGTTTGATTGACCACACAGGATAGTACACAGCACTGGTGAGGATCAAGGGTTTGACCCTCTAAATCAAGCTCATACTGAACCTTTGCCAGGAAGAGTCGGCACGCCTCAGGAGACTGATACTCATAAAGACATCGGCACACAAACAAGATGTTGTCAGCTTCCACAAACTGTTTCCAATCGCCCTCTTCATTCTGTTCTTTAGTGTAAAGGAAAGTATCAACAATCTGTTGAAAGTACTTGGAACGTGTTGCTTCTATCTGTTCTACTGGCACCAAACACTTTATGAGCTCAACTAGATCATCAGAGAGAAGTCCGGACAAAAATGGCATAATATATTTAAGGTATTTTCCATCTTCATCGCTGTGACATTGATCGAGCACGTTAGTGATATTGTCAGGATTTAAAATGAGAAAGAGAGCTGCCCAAAACTCTTGCATTGTATTATGCAGGAATGCATACACTTTGCAAGAGGTTGTGGATGGGTTCCAGAATTGCTTTGTCAAAAATGCATTTTGCACAGGCTTGTCTTCGTGATCCAAATCTGTCAGGTTCACTGTCCTTGCTAGCATTGCTCGATAGGACGCTTGCGCTAATTTCATGATGTCCCTCTTGTTGTCTGTGATGTACTTATCCAAGTGCTCCACATTTTGGTGTCCGTGTTGTTTCATGCAAAAGCGAAAAATTTGGACATACATCTCCGTAATTGTAAAAGGCTTCTTCCTGGCTTCAACAGAACTTACTGAAATGCAGGCAGTCACTATGAAGGCATACAGTGGTACAGAGCACAAACTGAACAACTCTGGGTTTTTCAAAGCACCAATGTCATCCGTTGTTCCCAGCATCCATTTGAAGTATTCACAGATGGACCTATGATTAAAACCCTGAACCTCCACTCGATAAGATGGCCAGTCTGACAGGTAACCCGTATCTTCAGCTTCTGGTCTGCAAGTGGTCAAGACCTTTGCATCTTTCAAAAATTCTTTCCCCATGAGCTGCTTAATCATGTTGTTTCCAGTCACATCCATTATACCATCAAAAATAAGTACAACATTCTCTGAATTGCTCTCAATATTTTCAAGGACTTTATCTGATGCTGCTTCTGGGCATATGTAATGGTGAAAAATAAGATCCTTCAACATATGAGGATATGAAGACTGGGAGAAAACTCTCATCAGTGGCTCATCAAAATAAAACATGTAACTCACTGGAATGCTTTTCTCTTCAGTCCAGAGTCTAAGAATCTCTAGTGCAACGGTTGTCTTGCCCACTCCAGGTTTCCCCACAAGTAGGATGCTTTTCTCATCATTCATTAGCAAGTCTTTGGGAGACAACATTTTCTTGTTTGTTGGAATGGATGTCGTGAGTTTTTTTGAGCGAGATTTCTTGGATCCCTTGATCTTCTTTAGTTTTGAAACTGTACTAGAATCGGTGTCCATAACAAGGGGTATGTATGTGAAGGGTTTACTTTTATGCTCATTTTTTAAAAGAATCATGCTTTGGTTCCATTTATTTTCCAGTATTTGTCTTGCTTTCCATCTCAAAAGGCCTTGGTATGCGACACCAGGATCTGGGTCTGGAAAAAATATTTTAAAACACATTTCTTAAGAGATATGATCTACAGCAGTACAATGGAAACTAGTCCACAATTCGCTGAGTGGTAAATGCAGACTTAAACAGGTCCATCAGATTAGTCTCTGTGTTCTAAATTTGTTTCCAAATTTCTTACATGTAGAGGTTTATGATGTAAGAAGGTCAAATGTAACACAAATTTAACAAGTTTACATATACTGAACCCTATAATTCTACCATTTTGCCTTCCCCTACTATCACTACAAAAAGATCTTAAACTAGATGGAATTGGATTAAATATTTTGACTGTTGCGATTCCAAATCGGTTTAATGACCCGTAACTCTGCCTGAGTATCGGACAAGTGTTCACTGTTGGCCAGAGGAGAACTGGCCCCCCCGACTAAGCCTGGTTTCTCCCGAGGTTTTTTTCTCCATTTGTTGGAGTTTTGGTTCCTTGGCGCTGTTGCCTTTTGCTTGCTTACGTTGGGGACACTTGCTTGATATTCAGCAGTGTTTTTGATACGCCTGCATTGGCGCCGTTGCATGTGAACTGAGCTGAGCCGGACGATTACGTCACTGTTTTCTGCAGTGCTGATATACATAAATTAACTAGACTAATAACTACTGATATTTGCAACGGAATGAATCAATAATATATAGAATAAGCTGCACAATAAGACCATTTTCTTTGGGAGCTGCTGTGCAGCCAAACATTATTTACCAATTATTAATGTAAAGCTGCTTTGCCACAATTTGCATTGAAAAAAGTGCTATATAAATAAAGATGACTTGACTACATGCCTCAGATTAAATGTAAGGTACAAATAAAAAGACATTTATTTAAACCACTTGACAATAATCATCATCATCTTAAAAAAGAAAAAGACAGCATACCTGTGCTTGGTACTCACCTGATAGGTTTGCAGTCTGAGATTGAGGTTCATCCTGGAAGGAGAAGCAGCTAATCCAGTGATGTAAATCTGGATACCCCAAAACAGTTCTTGGAAATATGTCAGATCTTTCTTTGTCAAGAATTTTTAAAAACTTATAGCAGGCTTCTTCTCCTTTAGAAAAAACTATGTCGAGCAAAATCCTTATCTTATCCTGACTATTTTCTGCTGATTCAATTGAACTTAGCTCATGATTTATGAAGAATTTGGACTGGATTAAGGCTTCAATTACAGGGTCACAGTTTAAACGGCCTTCAGTAAGCAGAGTTTGACCATTTCTGAGGAATTCCTGAGCAGATTGCTGAGTGCTCGCCATCCTGAAGATTTTGTTCTGTTCCTTTTGTAATCAAATTCTGAGAGATTAATTCTGAGAAAGAGAGAAAAGAAAAAGTCCATGTCTGAAATCATACATCTTAGTTTAATAATAATAATAATAATAATAAAAACTCACTTTATAGCTTATTTATGACACATATTTACTTTCATGGCGTCAAAGCCGCGGCTACACTTTGAGCACATTTCTTCAGACATTGCAATGGACGAGACATGCAGCGGTTCCTTTTGTAAAAACAAATTCAGAAAAATATACAATAAATCAACCCATTCTCCAGATGCAAACCTCTTTAAAATGAGTTTTTTTTAAAAATTGAACTAAGAGGTCACAATGTAACGTACCAATCTTCTCTTTGATGATGGGTTGTGTAAGGTTCAAAACATCCTGTGCCCGTCTACTGATGACCATGTGTTCTGTTCTGATGACTTGAGACTTTTCCTTGTGTCCCATTGGACAAATATCTAGACATTTTTTCATCTTGTCTCATCAACCCAGAAACCATGTGATTGTAATCATGTCATTGTATGTATTTCCAGTTACTAAAGGGATGGTTTCACTTCTTGTTTTTCTACCGATAACTATGTACCCCTTTTTGACAATAAACTGTGTCCATGATTGAACTACACTCTGTGTCAGTCTCATTTCTTGGCACCCGGGATCGATCCTGTATTTCTTGCTGCATTGCTCGAACTCAAAGGGTTTCTTGAAATATTCAATATCCAAATTATTTTTATCTAACAAGTTGGTTGTAGATATCAGGATGCTATCTGTTCCTTTTATTGATACACGTTAAAAGCCCCCCGGGTTATCTTTAATCTATTACGTTTTGCTCTGTACAGGTCTGTTTTTAATTCAAGTGAACTCATTCATTTCATATTCACTTCTGCCTGCCAGCATAAGGCGTTCACAGAATGGGTCACGTGACCTCCGTAGCGACTGTTTTCATCAAAGTGTAAATAACACTGATTATAAAATAGGCTGATTACCCATGACAAAAACAATAAATGTAACGATAATCGGACATAGAAACTAATTCAAATGTTGGAACGAGCTCAAGTTAAAAAAGCAATACGTTTCTAATTCTAAGCACCGGTTTATAAAAATGGTATCGAAAAGTCGACATCAAAAGTCACGTAGCCATCCACCTAATTCAGTGCATCATGTCAGACTCACACAAACAAGATCCGTGAAGCAACGACACAGGTTTGTAAAGCCACCCATCAACGAGATCCGCGCTCCAAGTCTCCATTAAGTTCATATAACACCAATTACTGCAGGAATCCAACAGGACCGGCAGTTTGATGGGTTGTGTCGAAGTTCCGGGGCATTGCGTCAGATAAAGGCGTTTGGACTATAGGTGGAAGTAATGATCTCTTTCACTTTCAAGATCAGGTACACATAAATGACTTAATGTACAGAGACAGTATTACAGATCAAATTCTGTAACGTTACTCACCCTGTTAATAAACCACACCAAGTGCAGAAACGCAGATGAGCTCAGAATATGAACGCGACGCGTTTTCTAGGATGAAGAGTAGGGATGGGCGTATCGACACTTTTACTTGGCACTGATTTTATTTAACAAGAAATTGAATGGGTACAACATACATTGAATTGGGCGAATAATTGTGTGGCAGAACTATTATTCTGCTCATCTGAACACACGCACTTGCTGACTCGTTCAAACAGGACTGCGATCCCAAAGGTATCAGGAGAAACGTTGATGCCTCTGGGAAATACAGCCCAGAACAATGCTCATCAGAGGACAGAAAAACTTCATATGTTTGAGTATTTCACAATAAAAAGTTTAAGAATAATAATAATAATAATTAAGAATATAATAATAAGTAATATATTTAAGTCGGAGCCTACATAGTTTCTGCAATTGCATTTATTTAGGCCTAAATTGAACATAGAACGTTTAAAGAGTAGAAAGACTAATGTGAATATAAATCATACAAGGCAGTCCCTTATGAATATGAACCATGGTTTTACTGCAGTAGTTAGATTTCAATGTAATACAGTAAACATATTTTAACCATGTGTAAATAAAAAATTGCAATTACGTCATATTGAATTTGAAAATGCTTTTAAATATAATATAAATATATGTACAATATAAATATAATGTTAAGTGGGTATCGTTGCACATTTAATAATTAAAAAGTTCAGTTTAGGGGTATCGGTATTGACGATGCTGGCCTTTGAAAGTATCAATAAGTATCATATAGATGCCTAAAGGGATCCCTATTTCTAAGTGTAATATATTGAAATGCAATTAACATCTCTTATACCATTACTAAATATGATGTGTCTTACAACGTGTTACTTTATTCAATTGTAGCAATGGGATTGTTTCGTTGGTTTTATGGAGAGGTTGGTTATTTGAGCCCAGTGCTGTTGTTATGGTATTAGTAGTGGATTATTAATCTGTTGCGTTTTTGTATCAATATATATGATTTATTAAGTAATTGTATGGTTAATGCTATTATTTTTGTTATTGTAATGCCTTGCCTGCCTTCTTTTTAAAAAAATAAATAACTTGAATCTTGAAATTTGTCAGTGTTGTTACTGGTTCCTGACAGACCAATGATCAGTCATTTTCACAATGTTATAAATGTTTAATTTATCACAAATTATGGATGGGAATAAACATGAATCATGTGAGGCCTGAGCCTTACAAGTGTTCTTTTCAACTACTATAACATTTCTTTGTAGGCATGTCAAACTTAAAGTCTCATCCATCTTTTTTACCAAATAAACAAAACACCAAATCACAGAATCCAAATAACACTGCAAAAGTAAAACAAGCAAACAAATATTAAATAACTTCAACGTTAAAATAGCTGGTAGTACACTATACTTTTTAGAACATTTTTTTTTTTTTTTTTTTTTTTAGATGACGTTCACTTACATGCCTTGTAGCTAGATGATAATGAATGAAGAACTTAAATATGAACGGGTTTTCAAGCATCAATGAGCCTCCAAAAGAAAAGGGTACCAATTTGTTGAACATCTGGGAACCTGAATGAATTTCAAAGGTTGTTCAACCTGTCATTCAGCGACTGAAGCAATCTACCAAGTGTTTGGAGTTCCACGGTCCAGCATTGTTGGCCAAGAACTGCACATTGACTTGAGTCTTGGTCTCCTGATACATCTGGGCAGCCATCTAGATGGAAAATAAAACAGATTAGCGGTTTACAACCTCAGCTTTGACTAATGAACTTAAACTCACATGCATGTGGATATTATTATTTCTATAAAACCAAATGCACATACTTTAGCACTGTGATATGTAGTGAATGACAAAAAGTCATGGTGGCCTGCCAGTGCTGAGACTTTTCTGAAGCAGAAGTACAACGCTCTTTTACAAAGTCTGCTTGATGATCCAGGGCCGCTTACAAATGGAGAACTGGGAGAGAAAATGAAAAAGGATGAAATAAACTGAAAGGCAATCAATTCATTGAGTGGAGTAAAGGAATGGGAATTAATATTTAAACAGATTGCACTGTTAAATAGAGATAGAGAAAGAAGGGCCATTCCGTGTCAAATAAACCAGAGCCCAAATTTTTGATTTTGTTCATATTTTTTCTGTTGGGAGGCAAACATAAATAGTGATGAAAGCCAAAATATTAAATGTCACAGACATGTATTTACTGAGTAATCCATTATTTTGTCAAAATTTTGGGAGATTTGGAGTCAATTTAGAGGGGTGTAAAAATGACTTTAGAAAGATGGCAGCATCGTTATTTTTTTTCACAGCGATTGGTAGGTGTATTAGTAAAAACTGTTGACTTTAGTGATCTTTGTATCTTTATATGCCCACAGAGACAATTCAGAAATGGTGGTTTCTAGTATTTTGTGCCTCAAGTTAGCATGCCTTCATCCTTCTTAAACTTTTCTTTTGAAGAGGAATATCTGAAGAACGAATAATGTTCAAACTTGAAATGTATCTCATTTTTTTTTTTCTATCATCTCAATTGCTTAGAACATACCTGTCTGAGGGCCACAAATATTCTTTTTCTAAAGTTATGATGCATGTAACTCTAAAAGTGTTCAAGATATCTTAATAGCCTTCTAGATTCTCATTCTTAATAAACTTTAATTTTGGAATCTCCATTTTTTAAGGCAATAAATAGTCCAGTCCCTTAGATAATGATACCCCAATGTGACTCCATGTCCAAATTGTTGAATGTTACCCATTTTCAATGGTCAGGAACCAAATGTAGGTAACTTTTTAAACAGCTGATAGTTATTGTGTTTAAAGAATAATGTCTGCAGAACAAATAACACTGAAACTAGAAATGTATCTTGTTTACCTCCTATCAAAACAATTGAATATAGATATAGAGATGTCAGTGAGGTAATATGCAGTGTATTTTAACTCTTAGTAGCTTCAGAAGCTGTTAAAATCTTCCAAATATGATTCAGATATTGATTCTTATAAATACAAGTTTGAGAGCAAGTTAATGTGCCTCAACTTAACCATATTCAGCGGTAAACCGAGATGTTTTATGCAATTATTTTGATAGATGGAAACAAGATACATTTCTAGTCTAAACATTTACTCTTCAGACATTTAACTTTAAATGCATTAAGTATCAGCTTTGAACCACATTTGGTTTTCGATCACTGAAAATGGCTGCTTTGAGATGCCCATATCTATGGGACTGAAGGCCTTAAACAGTTTATCAACAGTGAGAATCTAGAAGGATATTAAGAAATCTTGAATACTTTTAGATTTACAGGCATGCACACTTTGGAAAAGGAATATTTATGGGAACAGATTTTACTAATAGAACTACCATTCTCTGCGCAAAAATAAAACGACGATGCTGACATCGTTCCAAAGTCATTTTTACACCCCTGTAAACTGGCTCTAAATCTTATGTGAAAATTGTCTATTTGACTCCCCCCTACAAAATAATGGATTACTCTGTAAACATACATCGGTGACATTTAATATATTGGCTTTCATCACCATTTATGTTTGTCTTCCAACAGAAAACATTTGAACAAAATCAAAAATTTGGGGCAGGGAAGTTTGGCTGATTTGACATGGAATGACAGAATGTTGTTTTCATATACCTTGGCGTTATAAAGCTATAGAAGACAAGAACACATGCAAAACAGTACAAAAGCAGAAATATTCACAAAATAATCAGATATTATTTTCAGCAGTTAAACATGATTTCTTTAAATAAATGGGATTTTTACTTCCGGACACCAAATGTTGTGCTCTATTGTGAAAAACAGAAAGAGAGTGCAACAGGGTGCTCAGCTCCTCAAATGTTGCACATATTTATTATAGTCTTAATAGGCAAATAACAGTCTATAATAGGCAACAAACTTCTGGATAAGATAAGAATCTCATTAACTGGTTTATAAATGATGACTGACTTGTTGATTGCATAGCCAGTGGTGCTGTCCAGAATCTCAATACTGGTATCTCCCAAACACCAGTTGACACTGAGGTCTTTGCAGCACTCGGTGTCCTCAACAGGCCCCACATTCTCTCCACTCAAGAAAACGATGGTGGTTCGTTTGAATGGAGGAGGCAGGGCATTATCCCAGCCTGTGCCCAGACGATTGTTGATGATTTCCGACACTTTCTCTGGGCAGTGTCGGGAATCACCTAGACAACAGGTGGAGAAAAGGTTAAAAAGTGCAGCCGTTCTACTGATCGCTTGGATTTTACCCATGAATATGGAATATACACACAAAGATGTCCGTCTATAAAATGTACTAGTAAGGCTCTCTAATGCCATCATGAATCAATATACTCCAATTCATTCTTTAGTCTTTTCATTTTCAAATGAACACTTCCAAATTCCTACAGTTTATTAATGAAGAAACATCTAAACAAATGGAAATGGATATTGCCATTACTCAGTGTGGACAGAGCAACTTCTCTGAGATGTGGTACTTGAAGCACTCATAAAAAAGCTTCCGGAACAAGACAGAAGCTGATACTGCAGATCTCTTTCACACTTGACTGTCCTGTGTTTGGAAACACTCAAGTTACCTGCAAATATGCACAGCTTACCAAGTACGATGCTCGTAATGTAGACCGGGCTAATAAAATGACTCAGTAGCGCCCCCTGCACTCCCGTGACAGTCCAACGGGTGAGTTTGGCACTGTCAGACATGCAGCAGATGCGAGCACCCCACACGCTTGGAAGCACGAAAGCAGCAGGTATGAGAGAGCCTTTAGCATGGCACTGCAGCTTCAGAGTGGTGTAAGCATTGCTTTGAGACCTTCTGTGAAAGGATACATGCAGATTTTTCACTTATTTTAGATTTGAAAGGTAGGCAATAAATCCATTCAACAGATTGTTTAAAATACACAGTTGACCAGGGGTGCCAAACTCAGCTTCTGGGGGGCCAACCCTGCTCCAACACACTAGTTGTCTAGCAATCCTGAAGACCTTGAGTAGGTGTTTTAGGGCTGAACACCGTAGGACTGTGGACCTCGAGGGCCAAAGCTGAGAACCCCAGCAATAAATGTAAAATTTCCTTCATGCTATTGTCAGACTTCATGAGAATAACGCAACGCTTAGTATTTAATATGACAAAGTATAACAAGAATATCTATTGCAAGAGCTCTTTTCAGCCACTGCATTATTTTCCTCTTGATTATTTTCTTTTTTTTCCTGTGTATGCCGCTGTAACAGTGTGAAGAAAGACAACATAAATTGTGTATTTGTGATCTGCTCTCCTGATTTAATTTATGATGTATCCCATGAATTATTCACTGGAATGCATAAGAATCTCGATTTTTTTTCCACCAAATCTTCACATCCCTTTCCAGGTTTGTTTTCAGATGGATGCTTTAAAATGTAATTATCTTCCCTTTTCACTTCTAATCCCTATTGGCGGTGATTACTGGAATGTGTGAAAATGGCGGAAATCGCCACTTTTTTTATTATCACTCAATGTAGTGATTATGGCAACGTACAATACATACATATATTACTACAGTGGTTGTTTACATGTCCATATTATTGCTGCGGAAGTAATCAATCTTTTGAGGTTATTCATGGTCTGTTGCAGTGATTTGTTAATGGTTCCACTCATTTATATTTTCATTTAATGTTCGATGGATGAGTAGTATAATGTCATCTCATTCTACCCAATTTTTGAAAATGCTTTTTATGGACTTCATAGAGTAAAGCTTTTGCTGATTGTTTACAGTTTAATAGAAGTTACTCCCATAATTCGCACAAAGCATCAAGGAGCGTAGGAAAAAGGTGGATAATGCAGTGGTTCCCAACCCTGGCCCTAGAGGACCCCCAGCACTGCACGTTTCAGATGTCCCCCTTATCAAACACACCTGATTCAACTTGTCAGCATGTTAGTGCAGAGTTGGGAACCAACACAGGGATGTCAAACTCTTGACATTGGCAACTTCGGTTCCTGGGGGACCACTGTCCTGCAGAGTTTAGCTGCACCTCTGATAGAAACTCAGCTGCCCATAGCATTCTAGTGATCCTGAAGACATTGATTTCTAGCTTATCAAGTTGTGTTTGAGTAGGGCTGGAGATAAACTATGCAGTATAGTGGCCGAAGTTGCCCATCCCTGTCCTGGAGGATCTATAGAATGTATGTTAATAATAGTATATTAAAATTGTACTTACAAAACTAAGCACTGAGCTGCTCCTTTGGGGGTTCTGTTAGTGTACAGGTGAAGGTAAATGCGTGGTTTTAGCTGAAGCAGTCGTTCCGATGGAACACTTTCCAATATTGAGCGCTGCTTCAGCTCTGGATCAGCGCTGTAGAACAGCAGGAGCTGCTTGTACAGGTACCTGTGACACCAGACAGGACAGCAGACACATTTATCTCCTTAATATATTATGCCATGCTGGCAACTACCCTAGAAACAGACATTTGCCATGCATATCTTTGCACCTTTTGAGGGCTCTGTGGGCGATGACAATGGCGTGGCAGTCATGGACGACAGATCCCGTGTAAGAAAGCCAACCACTGCAGCAGTTCTGACCTGATCCCAGAGCTACCACTTGATATTGCTCACACTGCTGCCCATCCGTGTCACGTGCCTCTGACACACACACACATTAAAATCTCATTTGCCCATTAAAAATAAACCGCTCAGGGACGTTTTATATTACACATTTCTCAAAGCATAATGGTTTTATTTATGCACATGCAAAATGCCTTGTAATTTTTGAAATTTGGGACCTTTTTTTTGTAAAGAAAATGAAACTTTTGATTAAAAATGTACATTTGTGAAAATGATAAAATAATATATTTTTTGATAATATTAGAATAAACATTATATGAAAATGAAAAGATTATACTTTTAAACTGAGAAATCAATAAACTCATAAATATATTTTCATTTATGATTTTTTTGTTTTGGGCCAGTGAAAAAAATAGCAGTGCAAGTAGAAATCTGACCTACTGGCCCAATAGAAAATGAGTGTTTGGCTTAGGCTGAGTCTGAAATCACCCCCTATTTTCCTTAAATAGGGCTCTATTTGAGGGGACAGCCATGTGTTGTGGTGTCCAAAACCATAGTCCACATTACTGAGTGCAATCATTCAATCCTATTTTGCACTGTATATGCATCCCATATTGATGTACACTCAACAGCTAGAGAATACCCATAATGCACTGTAAGGGTTGTGCCGAATGAATGCCCGTGTCTCGCCAGAAGATGCTGCCTGCAGGTAAATCATCCATCCATTTTCCAAACTGCTGGTCCAATGTGGGAACAAAGTAATATCATACAAGTATAAATTCCATTTTAATTGATTCCGAAATTGATTAATTTGAGTTTATTCATGGTAGTTTCCAAGAAAGAATTCAAGATGAATCTTTTCATTACTATTGAAACTGCACTCTTGTGTCCGAATTCGCTCACTTGTTTTCAATCACTCCTTCCAAGTGGACTATATTAGTGGAGTAATATAGGGAAAAGCGATGGAAGGAACAGGGTGTGATTTCGAACACAGCTCTAGTCATAAACAAAGAGTGGTCTTGTTTCAAAACACAGAGGTTGGCAGTGCATCTCACCTCTCTCCAGTACAAAAGCAGCAAAGCAGCTCTTAGTCTTGTGGTAATCGGGGCATTCTCTGAGCAGCTTGCTAAAACGTTCCGAGCACACAGCTGTTACACGGCCTTTGTGCCAGTCCTTGAACTTCGCTGAAAGAGCGAGAATTTGAGACAACAGTAGTAGTAAAGAAACATCTGAAACAAAATAGAATGAAAATTCTTAAAAAACACAAGTCGGTAAACCTCCAGTTCTCTGGTTCCTCCCGAGAGCACCGTCTGCGGTGTCTTCCAGCCCTTCCAGTGTTGTTTCACCTCCTATAACACCACTCAGGCTCCATACAGAAGAGCCTGTGCTAGAGTCCAGGTCCTCGACTTGAGGCGAAGACTCCAATGACGGGAGCTCAAGGGTGAGGCTGCCTACAGCAGAGGGGTCCTCTATATCACCAATGTCACAGAACTCTGGGTGGTTGGCTTGACTCTCTTCTCCAGTAGACAGAGAATCTTCAAACTCGCTGTTAGGCCCGAGACTGGCGCTGTGGACGCCAAAGCTGGGCTCCCTCACCGGAGCGAGGCGCATCATGAGAGTGGCGGCCATTCGTGGAAGCCGCTTCCCCTCGACATTGACACCGTGGTTTGCCATGACCTGCTGGAAGACGTCATGCAGTTTTGATAGACAAAGAGACATATTTGTGAATATTTGAATACACAACACAAAATATGCTGGTTTAAAAAAATTATTCTTACGTTATGGGCCTGAAATATGATCCGTTTATCTTAGATATAGCTAGCGCCTAATGTTAGCTGACCGATACTAATATCAAATTGCTTTTATATAAAAAAATATACAAGAAGAAAGATGATTTTTGAGCGTAATACATGTATATATATATATATACCTGACGTGAGCTTTTTGTCGTCGAATGAATCGATCAGCAACGCTCGTTCACACCTGCAAGGCTGAGCTCATTTTTCGGAGCGGCCTGCTCGAGTCACGTGACGGCGACATCGCGTAAAAGCGTGAATAAAGATTAACATACAAAATACATTTAAAAATATTTTTAAAAACCGAAAAAGTAAAAATGTTCACATGAAATGAAGACAGTCTGCCCTGTGCCTTGTTGAGACCTGTGTAAAAAATACAGCCCTAAGTAGACTAAAACAAAAAGTTGCTCAAAAAAGGCTTTGGATTGAGGTATTAAACACCTCAAGTTATTATTAAGTTATGATAATGGTTCAAATAGAATCATATCAAAGCCTTATAGATGAAACCTATTGATGAAACGTTATAAATTCGAGTCTGTAAAGTTTAAGGAACTACTTTATGTAAAGCTTATTTGAAACAATAGGTATTAAGGCTATGCAAATTATGATGACGTACATACATTTGACCAGCAGGTGTCACCAGCGGTCAGTGTTTCGATTTATTTAGTTAGTTGAGCTTTTTTGACAGCCATAGTCTGTCATACAAATTACGAACCCTTTGTGGTCTTTTTCTATTTTTATTTTTTTTATTACTATTATATGCGAATATAAAAAATACCAAGAGAAAGCTTTATTTAAAATATATAATAACCAGCCATTTAACTTGATCTCACTTTCTGCTTTATTAGCTCTACTCTTCATCGATAACCAACACAACAATGGTCCTCCCCCATCACGAGGATGCAGCCCGCCTGTTATAAAGTCTCTCATCCATTGGCTGACTTGACCCATCAATCAGTATCGCAACAACAGGAAAATCGTTGCTTCTTCTATAGGATTGGTCGATAGCATTGCGTCTCCGCCCTCTCATCCAATCACTGCGCTTCGAGAATGAAACGTAGTGGCGGTGGCGCGGAATTTATATTTGTAGTGCGTCAGGTCGGCGGGAGACTGTTGTGCTTATGTGAGTCGAGCAAGTTCGCGCTTTGTATCTGTTCTGTTGACGAGTGGTTGAGTGCTAACTTAAAAGCGTTAAAATGGAGAACTTTGGTCTTTATGCAATATTTGGAGTAGATGAACCACCACAGCAGATCTTAAGGTAAAGTTGACTGAGATAAACAAACAGTGGCAATGCCTTGGGCTCGCTATTCAAAAACATTTTAATGCAACTCAAGCTGCGCATGCTTCGGTGATTCAAATGTACGAAGCATATTCAAGATAGCTTCATGTAATTTATTATTATGAAGCGATGATTGAAGTCCTGTACGCGTTGACGCTTCAATACTGCCTGTCTCCCGCCTCGTGAAATTCTTGCGAAGCTGCAAAGATGTGCACAATGTCAGCTGTACTGTAGCTATGAGTCTCGGTTACTAAATGTTGAGCCGGTGTACTTGAAATAAGGGTATTGTTTTCTTCATTATTCATTGTCCACAGCAGGAGTGATGGGTGGCAGAGCTCAGTTGAGATCCAGCCTGGCGTTCAGCTGATGGTTCTCTTCTCCAGAGGAGACTGGGGGAAGCGAGATTCAATATCTGTGGAACTTGCCGATGAGGCAAACATGCCCATTAATATGGGAAAACTAACACCATTCAATAAGTAAGCATGTTGTTTTTGATTGTTTAAGTTAAATGAAAATAGAATGTGGTAGTTGTAACCCTTACTAACCCTTCTATCTTCTCAGATGTTTGTCATGGGAAGCTGGTGAGGATGGAGTGTGGTCCAGTGGAGCAACCTTGACTGTCAAAATCAGTGGGGTGAGAGAATGTTCAAAGATTTAAGCTCACATCCAAATCTGCCGCCGTCCAATGAACAAGGCACAATCTTCTGTCAATACAGAAGAAAACATCAGTTACTTACGGTGGCCGGGAAGTGCAAAACAACATTACAAAGTGTGAAACACTTTCACGAAGCTCGAGACAAATTTACATTTTGGAAAACATTTTAACCTATCATAAAACACAATTACATGGGGAAAACACTTTTACCAGTCCCGAAACAAATTTACAATGACAGATTCTTCACGGAAAGGGAATGTCCCACACACCGGAAGTGTAACTTACTTTGCTTAGCGCTGTCCGGCTGTCGAGACGTCCCCTGTGTTTCTGTCTGGTCCGCGTCTTTTAGAAAGTCCAAACACTGACCACACGTAAAGCAAAACCGCGTTAAGCTGCTCGTGTGTTTGCCGCAAAACGTCCCTCGGCCGCAGTCCATGTTCGGTCACCATAAACTTTATTTGCGCCATTTACTCCACAACTACAACTCGAATTTACCGCGCTCACCAACAACAACAACAACACCTTTCACCGCGTCACTTCCGGTGTGTGGGACATTCCCTTTCCGTGAAGGATCTGTCATTGTAAATTTGTTTCGGGACTGGTAAAAGTGTTTTGCGTCTTGTTAATTTGTTTTCTAAAATGCAAATTTGTTTCGTCCTTGGTAAAAGTGTTTTCCCCACGTAATTGTGTTTTATGATAGGTAAAAATGTTTTCCAAAATGTAAATTTGTCTCAAGTTTCGTAAAAGTGTTTCACACTTTGTAATGTTGTTTTGCACTTCCCGGCCACCGTAGTTACTTCTTCTGTTCGATTGCGACTTTGAGGGAAAGTCTCCAGAATGGATACAAAATGTTTTAAACAGAACTGACGATGCTACAATCTTTGCTGAATGCTTAATCAAATAGAAGTAAAATCCAATCATTTTACGTAAACCTGTGCATTCCGGCAAAAAACTTACTCGTGATCCTTTTTCCAAAGGGTGCTAGTGATCTCTTTGATCCAGTGTTGACTGTTTCACAGATGGAATGCACTCCAGAGGTGAGTTTAGCCTGTTTTACCTATTTTGACTTAGATTCGTGGTGTTTGCCAGTACTTACCTGCAGTGTTTTCTCTCAATGCATTGTTTTTAGTGCAACTCCACAGCACCTGCATTACGGGAGTGTTCAGGCAAGAGGAAGCGGTCTCAGGGAGAGGAGGATGTGGAAATCAACGAAGGCAGAGGAAAGGAGAACATCTGTCCTAACACCTCAGAAAAGGCAACACCTCAGAGACGGGGCAAGAACAATCCTCGTGGAGGTCAAACACGACTGTTCTCGCAAAATGAGGAACAGACTGCAACTTCCAGTTCTCAGAGCCACAAAGCTAAAGGCAAACAAGCCAAAACCCTCTCACAGCCTGGTGAGTGAACTTTTTTATTGCAGGGCAGATTAATAATGCATTATGATAGTTATAGCAATAATTGTCTTCCAGCTCCATTGGACAAGCCGTCGGGTCGCTGGGGGCAGACTTTCTGTCCCATTGATCCTCAGACAGCCATTTTGATTGGAGGACAAGGATCCAGAATGCAGTTCTGTAAAGACCCCATCTGGAAACTGTGCACAGGTAAGAATTTCATGTTTCTGTCTCACCATGTCAATAAATTGTAATTTTGATCTGTTATCACTTGCATAGATAAACCGATAGATAGTCTTAAGCCAGGAACACATCAGGCCGGCACTGACGAACGGGGTTGGCTCACTTCGGCAGCTTCTGGATCCAAAGTTGCCCTGACGCACCAAACCCACGCTCGACACCCGCGTATAAAGGAGTTAACGGTCTATTTAAGCAGATATATTTGTCAATATTCGTCATTCAAAAAGGGAACGCGAAACGAAGACTGCATGCATGCAAACCATAAACAAAGCAGCGCTTGCTTACCGTTTTGAATATCAATCATGTTGATCACGTTCTTTATTCCGATTCGTACATGTTGTGAAAATATTCGTAAGATGATGTGAAATTAGAACAACCTTCTGTCGGTGCCGTCATGACTTATTTGCTTGCTTGCTTATATTCTCGTGAGCTAATTTGTTTACTATATTGAACAGCCAATCAGAGTTCTCTCTCTCACAGACGGCCCGACACCGATTCAACGTGTCGAATCAGCCGGAAAAAAAGTCTCTGCGGAACACACTGAGAAAACTTAGTCTGGCCGATGAACAAAAACAACCCTTTTTTCTTCCCTATTGTGATGTATATCTGAGTGAAATGAAAAATCTTGGTTGTAAATATTACAATATTATATTTAAAAAAACAAGAATAGTCCCTTTTGATTTCATGGTGACTATTTTTCAGAGGATCTTTCTTGGGTCCCTGCTGAAACCCTGGCAGAAGGACCGACCCCTGAGGCCCGCATTGGTCACACTGCGACCTATGACCCAGAGTCTAAGCGCATCTTTGTGTTTGGTGGCTCAAAGCATAAGAAATGGTTTAATGATGTCCACATCTTAGACACAGAAAGCTGGCGTTGGACTTTGGTTGAGGTTAGTCTGCAATTTATTTCTAAAATGAACAACAAACACCTGTCAATTGTCTTCGGAAGACTCAGAACTGTACAGTATTACTGCAACACATGACCAGGCACATCTGATTTATTTTTTTATTTGCCAGTATGCTCAGGATATACTTAAAAGCTCTTTTGAATTTCGTTGACCTCTTTAGGCGCAGGGAAAAGTGCCTCCTCTAGCCTACCACAGCTGCAGTATGTTTCGGGGAGAGCTCTTTGTGTTTGGAGGAGTGTTTCCTCGCCCACATCCAGAACCAGACGGCTGCAGTGACTCCCTCTACATCTTTAACCCTGATATGGCCATCTGGTATCAACCCATTGTCAATGGAGAGAAGCCTGCTCCACGCTCTGGGTAGGGCAGTTTTTTTTTTAAATCATAGTTGTCCACAGTTATTTAAAGTTGAATTTGCAACATGAGTGACAGTGATGTCCGAAACTATTTTTAGCGTTGCATGTGGCGTATTTTGCATGGGAGTATTTTCTTTTGATTCTTTTGTGCAGGCACTCAGCATGTGTGATGCAGGGGAGGATCTTTGTGTTTGGCGGCTGGGACACCCCTGTCTGCTTCAATGACATGTTCATGCTAGACCTTGGTAAACACTACAAGGATTGTTGTTCTTTTAAACGCCAAATCTTTGGTTTTCCACTGTGGGATGTGTTATTGGGTAGTCTTAGTGTGTAAAGTCACCTGAAGGCAGTGGTTGCGGTAACTGAACATTTTCCGTCATTGACTGAAAAGTGACCGATAAATCTGAATCTGTCATTTTGACAGATTACACTAAGGGTGAAAATCTAGTTGGTGGCAAGCTCCCGCATTAATTGGCTATTATCTAGTATTGTATCTCTGCAAAAATGAGCTGAGTATGAAGTTTCTTCAAACTGACGAATGGTTGTAATCATGTGAAAAAAATGGGATTAATGCAGTGGAGAATGGAGTTAAGAGTCACCACAATACTGACACAAGCAATCACAGTTTACAGTTTATGCACACCTGGAGGGTATTCCAGAAAGCAAGGTTAACGTACCGTTACATATACCCTGAATCTTCTGTTGATTAACCCAAAGCTTGCGTACTCGAGGTATGCCGGTTCCAAAAACACAACAGGGAGTTCGTTCAGCCAACCCAGAGTGTGTTCCCGGTTTACACGCAAGACATTCTCAACCGAGTGACAAATTGACGATTCACCATGGAAACAAACGCTGAGAGAAAGCGCACTATTCTACTTCTGTTGTTTAATGGCGATTTACATGGCCTACTTGGTGCACACCGCCACTTATTTGGTGGTTGTGTAATAATTTTTTCAATCTTTTCATTGAAATAAGAAATCTTTATTCACTAAGAATAAGAATTATATTTCTTGTTTGTTTAAAATATTTAAAAAGATATCACATATGTATTTTATTATGGAAATGATAGTGTAGAAAACCTCCTGTTTATAAAAAGGGAAAAAAGTGTGAGATTACAATAAAATACACATGTTAGAATTCAACATTTTAATAGTACATTACACACACATATATATTTATATGTAAATTTAGTTACATTAATATAACATGCAGCTCAATACGTCTTAAGCAAACTAACCCTGGAACATATCCTGCTCCAGAGCACGTTATGCTCAGAGAGTATGTTGCTTTGGCTACTTGCATACCCTGGAAGTTACTTCCGTTGTTGGAACCGAAAGTTGAGGTTATTGGCTTACTTGGGTATGTTACATAACCTGCTTTCTGGAATACCCCCCTGGAGGAAGGTTTAGGCAGATAAAATCGATTGAGGTTAGTTCAGTCAGTTTAAGTGTTTTGTTCATATTTTAATCATCATTGTATTGTAATATTGTGGTGTTCATATTTGCCTGTTCCAGACACAAAAGTTGTGTTTTATTGGCCTCCACTGTCACTACGGAAAAACAAACATTCATCTGCTTTGTGTGGTGTCGAACAGTCTCTGTTCATCTGTTCTTTTTTATGAATCAATAAATCCATAGTCTAGCCTATGTCCTCATCCCGTAAGTTCATGATTAAAAACGAAAACGAAAGCTATAAAATGTCTTGCTGAAATATGAACATTAAAATGACCGGTAATAGATTATGACAGAATATTTATGACCCTGTCCGACAAAATGATGGACAATAAGAAATTAACGCAACCACTGCTGGAATTAGATGTTTCACATTTTCAGCACTGTTGTTTTAAGGAAAAAATCTATTAGACATGGTCTAGCACATGGTAGAGGAGTGTCATATATTCATTGTTCTGCACGTTTTCTATATGAAACCGTTACACTTCCATTCTTCACACAGATTTGTGTAGATTTTCTGCATATGTAATACCTAGCATAATACTGTTTTACACATTAATTACTAAAGTGCTCTTTAAAAAGTGAAGTAGTCAGCTTAAAATAGCACATTGTCACATCCTATTTCAGGCTTGATGGAGTTTTCTGCTGTGAAGACAAGTGGAACAGCCCCCTCTCCTAGAAGGTATTTGAAATACGATAGACTACTTATTCTTAGAGTAAATTGGAAACTAAGAACAGTTTATTATGTTCCTTAACAGAATTTTTGTTGTCTTATTATAGTGGTTACATGATCAACATCTTGATTAACCTAGAACTACAGTCGTGGCCAAATGTTTTGAGAATTACATAAATATTGGAAATTGGAAAAGTTGCTGCTTAAGTTTTTATAATAGCAAGTTGCATATACTCCAGAATGTTATGAAGGGAGATCAGATGAATTGCATAGTCCTTCTTTGCCATGAAAATGAACTTAATCCCAAAAAAACCTTTCAACTGCATTTCATTGCTGTCATTAAAGGACCTGCTGAGATCATTTCAGTAATCGTCTTGTTAACTCAGGTGAGAATGTTGACGAGCACAAGGCTGGAGATCATTACGTCAGGCTGATTGGGTTAGAATGGCAGACTTGACATGTTAAAAGGAGGGTGATGCTTGAAATCATTGTTCTTCCATTGTTAACCATGGTGACCTGCTAAGAAATGCGTGCGGCCATCATTGCGTTGCATAAAAATTGCTTCACAGGCAAGGATATTGTGGCTACTAAGATTGCACCTAAATCAACAATTTATAGGATCATCAGCAACTTCAAGGAAAGAGGTTCAATTCTTGTAATGAAGGCTTCAGGGCGTCCAAGAAAGTCCAGCGAGTGCCAGGATCGTCTCCTAAAGAGGATTGAGCTGCGGGATCGGAGTGCCACCAGTGCAGAGCTTGCTCAGGAATGGCAGCAGGCAGGTGTGAGCGCATCTGCACGCACAGTGAGGCCAAGACTTTTGGAAGACGGCCTGGTGTCAAGAAGGGCAGCAAAGAAGCCACTTCTCTCCAAAAAAAACATCAGGGACAGATTGATCTTCTGCAGAAAGTATCGTGAATGGACTGCTGAGGACTGGGGCAAAGTCATATTCTCCAATGAAGCCCCTTTCCGATTGTTTGGGGCATCTGGAAAAAGGCTTGTCAGGAGAAGAAAAGGTGACCATCAGTCCTGTGTCATGCCAACAGTAAAGCATCCTGAGACCATTCATGTGTGGGGTTGCTTCTCATCCAAGGGAGTGGAATCACTCACAATTCTGCCCAAAAACACAGCCATGAATAAAGAATGGTACCAAAACACCCTCCAACAGCAACTTCTTCCAACAATCCAACAACAGTTTGGTGAAGAACAATGCATTTTCCAGCACGATGGAGCACCGTGCCATAAGGGAAAAGTGATAACTAAGTGGCTCGGGGACCAGAATGTTGAAATTTTGGGTCCATGGCCTGGAAACTCCCCAGATCTTAATCCCATTGAGAACTTGTGGTCAATCCTCAAGAGGCGGGTGGACAAACAAAAACCCACTAATTCTGACAAACTCCAAGAAGTGATTATGAAAGAATGGGTTGCTATCAGTCAGGATTTGGCCCAGAAGTTGATTGAGATCACGCCCAGTCGAATTGCAGAGGTCCTGAAAAAGAACGGCCAACACTGCAAATACTGACTCTTTGCATAAATGTCATGTAATTGTCGATAAAAGCCTTTGAAACGTATGAAGTGCTTATAATTCAAATTCAGTACATCATAGAAACAACTGAAACAAAGATCTAAAAGCAGTTTAGCAGCAAACTTTGTGAAAACTAATATTTATAGAATTCTCAAAACTTTTGGCCACGACTGTAATGAGTGTCTGACCTCTGTCCCACACTGTATCACAGCTGGCATGGCTGTGCAGTTCTTTCAGACTGCAGCTTCCTGATCCATGGTGGCTACAATGGGAACAACACACTGAGTGACATATTCATCTTCAACACAGGTGAGACTAAAGTTTTTTTTTTTTGCCCTAATTTCATTTTCAGGACTCTATGGTTGCTACTAAATACAAAATAATGCAAAATAGAAAAGGAGCAGAAAATATTAAAAATTGTTCTATGCATAGCAGCAAGATTGAGTTCAGTTTTAACTATTTCTCACATTTTGTTTGCTAAAAAAAGGCTAAATGTTTATTGTATATTGTAATATTCAAAAATACCAATGCTAATTATACCATGATCATTCATGTTAAATTAATTCTAATGCACTACGAATTAAGAGGCGACTTTAGAATGTTAAAATGTAAATGTTGAAATTATCCTTTAATGTTACAAATGGAGTCTTGTTATAAAGTGTTACCATTTCTTTTACTCAAGTATGGCTTTCAAGTACTTTATACACTACTGACTTAATTATCTTTCTTTTCTTTTTTTTTTAACGTTCAATGGACATCTCTCTTCTGTATGTGCTGTGAACATCGAATGTCGACTGTGCTGTAGTTACATTTCAGTAAATGAGTGTTTTGTCAGTGGAATATTACTTTGGTCACAATAACAGATACCAAACACGTGAGACGCCAGAACGTTGCTATCATTTCCAAGCTGTCGATCATCACAGTTTCGAGATTGAGTTGTCTTCTGTACACATGTCATGATAATTTAGGGGATTCACTCCTGCATTTAAATGTAGTTGTCACACCTGTGTTCGTGGACTATGTGAGGCTGTTGGCGGAAAATGTTTTTTGATTTGCTCCTCCAAAGTGGCTCAAAAGTGACTGTGCAGACCATGGGAGATGTTCAACTTCACTTTCATGCTCAACAAACCATTCTGTCTCAAGTATGTACTGGTACGTTATCATGTCAATACACGGCACCCCCTTGAGAGAACAATCTTTGAACCGTTAGGTGCACATGGCCCTCCAAAATGTTTCGGTTGTCCTTCAAGCCCAGTAGAGAAGGCCATGATATTGCAGGCCGAGCCATTACTGGTCCTCCCCCCGTGCTTCACTCTTGGGAACACAACAGTCTGGTTGTTAATGGGTTACATTACACAAAAGAAATTTCTTTCATCATTCACTCACCCTCATGTCGTTCCAAACCCGTAAGACCTTCGTTCATCTTCGGAACACAAATTAAGATATTTTTGATGACATCCATTTTTTTTATATCCCCCATCGAAAGCAACGTAACTACCATCATTCAAGGTCCACGAAGGTATTAAAGACACTGGTAAAGTAGCCAATGTGACTACAGTGGTGCAACCTTAATGTTATGAAACGATGAGAATACTTCTTGTTTGCAAAAAACAAAACGTGCAGCTTCTACGCAATCCCTGACGAGGAGTTGGTGCAAGATGGGCATTTGAGGTTAAAATGTGCAGATAATTTTATTTTTTTTCACTAAATAAGACCCTTATTCCTCATCTGGGATCGTGTAGAACGCTTTGAAGCTGCACTGAAATTGCAATTTAGACCTTCCACCCATTGAACCCCACTGAAGGGCATTATACAGAGAAAAACCCTGGAATGTTTTCCTCAAAAACCTTAATTTCTTTTCGACTGAAGAAAGAAGTACATGAACATCTTGGATGACATGGGGGTGAGTAAATTATCAGGAAATTAATTCAGAAGTGAACTAATCATTTATGGTTGAACCACTGTGGTCACATGAACTATACTACTATTGTTGACCCTGAATGATTAAGGTCTTGGAACGACATGAGGGTGAGGAATTAATGACAGACATTTTTGGGTGAACCAACCCTTTAAGTCTCTTTGGGGCTTCTCCACACGGTAACTCCCCAGGATGTGAAGGTGAGGTGTGGACTCATTAGAGAACAATTTGCACTGTTGGCACCATTGAAACTGACGTTTGGCACTGGCAAAAGTGACCAAAGATTTGGCTCTAGCAGCCCGACCATGGAAATGGACTGCTGATGAACAATTGAGGTGCACCTTTAATTGAGGTGAGATGGTCAGCTGTGGTATTGATTTTTGGATACAATCTGGGTTAGTACCTGGACATCCCTTTCAGACAGCTTCCTCTTGCGTTGACTGTTACTCCTGTTGAATGTGGTTCGTCCTCCATGGTGGATACCATAGCTCTCGCTACACCACAAAGACTTGCTGTCCTGGTCATAGGTGAGCCAGCGAGACGCACACTAACAATTTGTCCTCTTGAACAGCCATTATGTTTTGTGGATTGCAATATTTCACACTCTGCTCTTACTGATGGAATGTATAAGCAGTGAAGATTTGCCACCAGACCCACATATATAGGCATGAATCCTCCAACTCTATACTGGCCAGTGTTTGTTTCATCAGGGTCGCGTGGGTCTTTTAGAAGTCATTCTAATATACTGATTCATTCATTTTTATTTGCAATGTTAAACTGATATTTGTGGAAACCGTGATGCATTTTTCAGGACTGACAAATAGAAAGTTCAAAACGGCATTTATTCGCAATAAAAATCTTTTATAACATTGTAAGTCACTTGATAAAAGTTATAATTTTTTCTTTTTTAAAAGTCTTGCTTAGTTTGAACTTTTGAATTGTAGTGTATGTTAATTGCGTGATTTCATAGGTGCTGTTGATTTAAAGATTGTATTTAAGCTGGAATGTTCCTTTCAAAGCAATTTGCTTTTACTATTAATATAATTTTTTTTTTCTCCAGACACTAGTTGCTGGTCATCTCTGATTCTACCCCAGCTCAATTCTGTTCCCCGAGCTGGACATTCTATCATTACCATGTCCATCACATGCAGAAAGGTAAAAAGAAATAATAATAAAATAAAATTCACATTATAGACACCTTTTTTGGTGAGTTATTATAGCTATTGATTTTCTCTGCTTAGATCTTTTTAATACTAGTGTCTTTGCTTTAAAGGGATCCATGGATGAACAGGAGGTACCAGAGTCAGCCCCACAAACGCTGATGGTTTTTGGTGGAGGTGATAACGAAGGAAGCTTCTTCTCCGACCTTTTCACAATGCCAGTAGAGGAGCTAAAAAGAGACTAAACGCTTGCATCAACTCTGTTTTACGTGCATATATTTTTTATTTTATTTTTTTGCTGTATTCACATTTTGTTCTTGAGCCTTATTTAAAAAGGTGTATTACACTTTCACTCAGGAATTTACTTGATCATCTTTTATTAATATTAGTTTATGCTCAGACCTTGTGAAGTCACTCCCTATAATGTAATCATTTGTGATACATGGCCATTGTCATAAATCATGTTCCGTTTCCTACAGAAGAGGTCTAGCTGGCCAAATATTATTTACTCACAAAAACAGCATTTGTTTATGGAATCCCATAAGGATGAGCAAACAATGACAGGTGATTTTCTGCTTCATGGTATCCGTTTTGGACAAATGGTTTTAGATTAAGCTAATTTTTTTTTTTTTTTTTTTTTTTTTTACTTTTTTAAAAATGTTTTTGTAAAATTATGATTTAGCTGTAAATACTGTCGCAGCAAACCTGTTCAAAATTAAACGTTCTTTTAAAAAAAATCTTAAGTTAGTTGATCTCTTCCCATTCAACCCTAAAGCAGGTCAGTCACACAGATGCAGTGTCCAGGAATCTGCTTAATTTCAAAATCTCCACGGTAACAATGACCGCATGATGTCACCCCACGTCTACAGTGGCCGTTAAGACCGCGAATACCGCAGTATCCGAGCACCGACTGACGTCTAGAGAGGATCCGTGCACGGATCCGCCGCCGCCCCTCCCCGTTCAGCCCCCCCACACACCCCCCCGTTCCGGAGATCGGCCATGTTGCCTCTCGCGCTTGTTCCGGTATCAGGCACGAGCGTTTGAGCAGCTCGGCCGCAGTACGACACCGATCCGCCTCCAGTGAAGCCCATTCCACCACAGCCCCGAAGCCAATCATGGATTTTACTACCTGACTGTGGATGTTTGTCTTTGGATACGAGCCCTCCGACAGCTCCTTTCATTCAACAACCTTTGGTCACCGGGATCCTGTGAGCGGCGGAAGACGTTTCGTGGATCATGAGGGTTTTTCGGGATTGATCATTTTTGAAATCCATCATACGTCTGCTTGTCCTTTTATTCTCACCACTCACGGTTCATTTGATTGATATCCGTGTTGAGTCCACCGCCGGTTTTTCCGTTGATCTTAAACTGACGGCGGAGGGGTTTTTCACCTTTTGTTGACACTTATTGTTTTGAAGGTCGGTTAAATAGCAATTTTTGGTTGGCCTAACACTTCATATCGCTCGCAGAGAGAGAGACACTTTTCCTTCTCGTGTCCTCATTCTCAACGACTGTCATTTTTACGACCAGGGAGGATATGAATTGCTTTTAAACTCGCTTATTTCGTTGGGAAGCAAATGTAAATGTTCGAGAGCTCCATGTTAGTCTCTCCAAGATCTTCATAAATCCTCATCAAGGACCTGCTTTTGATTTTTAACGGGTGACTTCAATAAAAGTTTTTTTTCCTTCACATATGAACTGATGTTGGGCTTCAACTTGTTGATCTCTGTCTGCGTGGCTAGTTCAAGCTAGCTAGCAACACTGATTACTTCTGTCAGAACGGAGAATCGCCTCTAACGGCAAGTTTCTAAATGCTTGTCAGCCACTAAAAACGATTTATCCATTTATATTTCCCCCCTTGGCCCTGTTTTTGTGAATACCTGGGCGAAAATGTCAACCCGGCCTCAAGGAGTTGGTGTTATAGAGAATTCATCCAGCCAGGTGAGACACATCTACACTGACTGCACACAAACCCGTATGTACGAGTTCGTGTTTTTGTTTTTGGGAATTACGTCATGGTTGCTTTTCTGTTGGATCGTGTTTTCCTCAAGCTGAAAGACAGGTGTGTGTGTAACAATTTAGTTCAGGAAGGGTTTCCTGACATTGCAGCCTATCAATTAACATTTAAGGGAAGTTATGTTCAGTCAAGGTAACTTTCATGTTCCTCATTAAAGATGCTCGAACAGTGTTTTTACTGCAAGTCATTTTGTTCTGTGGATAAACTGAAAATCCCATATCATTGGTGTTAATAATCGGTGTACTCTGCTATATCATACAGATGAAGTTAGCCAGGCGTTTAGACCCGTCTACAGCGGTGCTTTTCAGCTAGGGGACCTGGACCCTCAGCAAATATCCAAGAGCTCCACTTAAAATGATTTAAAATAAGCTAAAACTGATGATCTTTCTCATTTTAATTCACACTCAAGCTTATTTGAATTCTATATTCTCCTAATGGGGCCTCAAATGTTGTTCTGGACAGTCACAAAGCTTTAGAACCACTGGTATACTGAGATAATCAGTCGACAGGTAGTGCATTTGACTTGGGAACCAGGAAGAACCACCGCCAGCCTTGTCCCTCTCAATGTGATACGGCACAGATTGCGGTGCAAGTGCCAGAGGATGGAAAATTAAGCCATTCAGAGTGAGGAGGAGGAGGAGGAGGACAGATTCAGTGCTCATTAATAACTCATGCCAGTGTGACTAATGCTGACTGAGCTTCATACAATACAGGCAGCGCTAACGTGTGTGTTTTCCGCTAAGTGGCTTAGTGAAAAACGAAGGATTTTATATCCTTGTCCAGATTCCCGATGCCCTCTCCGAGATCTCTAACCTCTTCTTCAGAGTGTGTCTGTTTTAGCAGAGGAAGAGTGTGAGAAATGAATCACTGGTGTTAATCATACTAGTGAGGTCGTGGGTGAGTTTCAGCCTGCTATGTAGGAGGAGAGGTATGAAAATGTGTTATTATTTTGCATTATCCGCCATGGGTTTGTTCAGGCACAGGAAGGGATGCTTTGCATAAAAAAAAAAAAACAGTGTGTTTATGTTTATGACTTGGGCCAAGTTTTGCATCTTTGGGAGTTGTATCCGTCATTCACTGTGCCATTTCGTTATTAACCTTTATTTTAATACACACGGATCACACAAACACGGGCTGTTTTTCAATAGGACTTTCACAGACCTTGGTGTTAAACCTAAATTGAGGCCCATTCAGCCTGCAAATCGGTTCTCCAGCATTGTGACGGCCATGTTTGAAAAGCACACCACCCCAATAAGTGTTAACACAGGGTTTCCTTGTCCTCAGTAACTCTGTCTGTCACCTTGCTGATATTGTGACCTGACTCCACAGGTTTGTGTTACAGTTCCCTGAAATCCCAGACTAACAGATTTAGAGTGAGAGAAAGGGCCTTCACCTGTTTCTCATTCTCTAACCTCTGCGTACTGAAGTTTTAGCTCAATTATGTGGTTTAGGAACGGAGTCCATTGACTTACAATCAAAACTGGCCCTAATTGCTTTATTAATGCACATACTTTTTGGTCTTACTGACTGTGCACGATTAATGAGACATGTTATTCCAAAGGAAAAATATTTGTTTAAATATAATTGCCATCTCTGCAACTTCTTAGCTTTTCAGTTGAGGCTCAGGCAGATGTTAGATAATGTTGCTCTATTTTTAGGCATTTGCTATTGATAAAGTAGTCATTTAATGCAACTATAAAGTTCTAGTGGATTTAGATATAAATATTCTTGGCCGATGCCAATATTCTTATATGCCAAGTAAACAGGGTGGACTACAGAATTTGCTATCATACTGGTTAACTTCAAGATCATAAATGACAAGCTGCAATTAAGTTTACATGACATTTACTAAATACAAACTAATTTGAGAATGAATCAGTGATGTTATTATAATGCATTATTGAGAGCATATATACTGTTATACTGTTAGTATTTCTTTATAATATTTATTAAAAACTCAGATTTGTGGAAAGCAGGGCGTCGTCTAGAGGCTGCTGTATACCGCGGATGAGCATGGGAGAGTTGATGGTTTAGGGACACGCCTCTAGGTCGTCCTCAGCACCTATCTTCTGCAACGGGACGTGTGGAGGTGGAGAAATGCTTGTTGGAAGGCTGCCAGCACGCTCAGCAGAAGCTTGTCCTGCTCCAAGAGAGCCTGATGTTGTGCATGGATGTTGGTGAGGGACCCAGAGGCACAGACTCCGTGACGGCGTACTCCCTCAAATGATCCTGGGTTTGGGCATCGCTGTGATACACGCTTGTCTTCCCGGCCTAGAAATGAGGGAGGCAGGGTCTGAAAGTGGCTGTGTAACAGAGTTTGTCTTTTTACCATAACCATAAAAAGCAACCCCAATGGGTTTTCACCAAATCGCCAAATACAGTTTCAAAACAACAGTTTTTTCTTCCGGGCACAGCACGAAACAGCACAGTTCACTTCCTCACTCGCTCCAAAGCGTCGCTTTTTATCCCGTCTCTCTGACTCGCTGCAAAATGAGAACACCTGTTAGATTTCATTACCGAGAGACCATCCACTCTCCCATGCTCATCCCCCATATGCAGCAGCCCTGCTTTCCACAGCCATATACATTCGTATTTCCTGAATACTGTATTGTAGCATTTGTCTCTTTTTATTACTAACAATACTAATAAATGCTGTAATACTTTTTAATAGCTGTTTAAATTCAGGTCTTTATAAAAATTGATTCGAGCTGTTAAACAAAGTTAACCAATGGCGACCGGAGATCCTGTGTGTCTCAGACACTAGCATTCTCTCCACGGTGAAAATGAAACTCGGGACGCTTATCGACCGAACAGAAACGGTTATTGCCAGTTACAAAATGCCATAAGTCAGCTGATATATCAGCCTTGGTGATATATTGGTTGGCAAATAAAAGGTCCAGATAATAACTGCACATTTCTGACGGCAAAATCTTTGACTTTTTGAGGGTGAACTTCGTTTTCCACATCCCATTCCATAGTTCCGCTTACAAGCACGGCCGGCATTTTTTCACGAGTCGTGCACAAGCTGTTGCGAATTCTTACTTAATTCTGGTATGAAACACCGATATGCTGTGGCACTTGGAAATATACCACATTGCTAATGATGTTTTATGTTGATTTTAAAGTTTTGCGATGCTATAAAGTGTTTGGCCGTGGAACCATCTGTGCATTGAAAAGCATGGGGTGTCACTGTGAGGTTTATGACTGAGCTTTTACCAATTAGTCTATATTCTCACTGTCATCGGAATGTCATTATTTGTGCTCATCATTGTAGCTTTTGTGAACTTGCTTTCATGTCTGTCCTGGCGAAGTCCTCAAATTGCGTTCTGTGCTGTTTGGACGTCCTCCATTGTACCACAGATCTCTGTTGGGTCCGCTGACCCTGATCAGTCTCAAAGACTCACAGTTTTCCACTGCAGTGATTTACTCCATTAGCACCTCTTGCTCCACTGAGCGTATCATTTCAATGGAATAAAATCTTTTTGTTTAAAACATAAATGCCAGCAGTTTGTTATGTATGTGAAAGTTGTAATCCTGATATTATCCAGTCAGTCA
Organism: Opsariichthys bidens; assembly: GCA_037194245.1. Classification (NCBI taxonomy): domain Eukaryota; kingdom Metazoa; phylum Chordata; class Actinopteri; order Cypriniformes; family Xenocyprididae; genus Opsariichthys; species Opsariichthys bidens. Next base: position 2,676,780 of record CM074280.1, read on the forward strand.
AAGCTGATTTTGTAAGGAATCTTTTGAGACGCTTAGATAGAAACAATCCATCGTCATGTCATCTATAAGCAAGCGACAGATTATAGTAATTCCTGGATTTATAACTCTTTAAGATGGCGTCATCATCTAAATGTTTCAATTCTGATCGATTACAATATCATAAATTGTGTAAAGAGTTCACTGATTTGATCATCACCTAAGAAAATAAAAATATCTTGCTTGCTATAGAAACTTTACCCACACTTGGTTCAGTATTTTCTATGTTTTGTGTACACAAGCAAAGGCCAGTATTGACATAGAGAACAATAGGAAAATACAGGTGACTTTATAAAGCCATAAAGTATGGCTGCCGTCTTTGTACATTGTTTTGTGTTTTTGTGGTTAGTCTCTGTGAACTCAAACGGTTGGTTCTGTTAAAAATAAAAGATGCAAGTTCCTCAAGACAGAGACAGAACTGCATCCACATGTTCTTAGACTCTATGAGGGGATTAGGTGTGGTTAAATCTGATGGGGTGGACGGCATTACGTTAGACTCACTGTCATTACTGATAAATTACTAGATGAAACATCAGCATGTAATCAGCGCTGTGGAAATGGCTCCGATTCAGGCCTTACAACGGCTACAGGGAAGACCCACAATACAGTGACCGCATTATAGTGTCTTCTCAGATACATCATGATTTATTTTGTATAGTAACATGGGCTAGAAGTCAAATCAAGCTTTTGGAGATAATGCGTTGGACAAAATACTTTCTTTAAGAATTTTAGAGAGAGTTTGCAGTTTACCACTCTCCACCCAAAAAACGCTTGAAAATAATTAACAATGCCCTCTTGTCTCTTTTGTTGTAGCCAGACCTTTTCACGGGAAGTATAAGGAAGGAGACGAGCCACTCATAGAAAAATGACTGAGAGAAATCATAATAGCATGACTTGCCTTTGAATTAAAAGAGCCAATCACTTTTTTGAGAAAGGCATTGTCTGTTTGTTTACACTTGAACACACTTGCATTTGCTTCAGAGGTGTGAATTGTCACTGGTCTCATGATTCAATCGGATTATGGGTATCATGTTTGATATGAAACCAAATTTAAGTTTGAACACCGTATACGACAGGAGCATTTTGAACTAACACTAGTAAATACCAAAAGCTCATGAAACTGTCAAGCAGTGTACTTAAGTTACAATTAACTTCCACACACTTGCTCACTGTACATGTTAAAATAGTGGGTGCATTTTTATTACTCGCTTTTGTGTCGTCAGAGAAACATCAGTAGGCTATAATCGATTATGGTCTATTTCTGCTACGATGCAGAATCGTCTACAGCCCTAATTAGCTTCTCCAGATTTTTATGATACCATTGTTGTCGGATTTTCGGTTCTGTTTGAAATCAAATCCGACAACATAATCTTGACAAAGAGTTTGAGATTTTAGCCTTTTCTTATATGGTAGCTGTTTCCTACATGTAAAATAGCTGCCATGGGCATAACTGTAGTTGTCATTGAGGGTACTGACTTACTTTAACATTCCTCAGAATGTGTCTGTGAAGTTTCAGCTCAAAATACAGATCATTTTTTAAAGCTTGTCCAATTTTCCCCTGTTTGGGTATGAGTGTGTGTGTGTGTGTGTGTGTGTACCTTTTTAAATGCATTTGAACTGCTGCTCCCTGTCCCCTTTCCAGAAAAGGGCAGAGCCTTTACAGCCAGTGCTTCGGAATCTCATGCAGCCAAAATGTCAGAAATTGTCAATGGCGGTGTTCAGCCGTATGTCACCCCAATCGTTCTGCAATGAATTATTCTTCCCAAATTGAGCTATTCAAGTAATCTGGTGAATTTATTTCATATCGCAACATATACTATCGCAGATAACAAAATATCACAGTGTTTTTTCCAATATTGTTCAGCCCTAGCTCTAAGCATTTTGTTTTATAGTCTGTCCTGACAGTGTGTTTTTAGTTAATGAAAAAATAGGATAAGTTAATATTGCAAACGGTTTATTTGCATTTATTTTGCATTTATTGTGAGTTCACATGGGTAGGGTACTTTGTACTTTGTGTGTGGATGACTGTTTGTCCGCCACCACCAAAGACCAGTTTTGACCCAGGAAAAACCCTGGATTAGTATGATTCAGTTGCTGACTGTATTCATTTCAAATCGAAATGGACTCATACTGCACGTTACAATCAGTCAAATCTGCCGTTTAACGCAGTCTCACAAGCCTCATGAACAAGCCACAATAAGCTTGAATATGAAAGTGCCCAAAGACATAAAATCAGGCTTCGTTCCGATATAACCTTTGGTTACAATGAGTTAAAGTACAGGTGAATAAATACAATTACACATTTTTAGAATCGCTCTTATATCAGTTGTTGCTTGCGGATGTTTTTACAGGGTTTGAGATTTGCTAGATAGATTTACATTGTAACTGAGTTAAATGTTTATCTGTACTCGGCTTCACTGAAAATGGCATTTTTTTCTCTCATATTCAAATGAATAAATGTTCTTTTAATTAGGTAGTTGTGTAAAATATGGGATAGGAAAAGCAGTAAAAATAGTGCACCAAGGAAATATTCAAAGTTGGCAATCATCCTCTGAGTGGAGATGAACTTTTCCATTGACATTTCTGTGAAACTACCACACCCAAACAAATGAGAGTGTCCTAAAAAACAAGAGACCAGATTTACCTTTCGGAAAGGGGAGGAATTTGAATACTGTCAGAAGAGTTTTGATGGGTTTGGGAACATGAGGTTGGGCTGCCGAAGAGCATACGAGAATGAACACAGCGGACTATAAACCCTCTTTAGCTCCCTGACCTTCAGCAGCTCGAACAGGGATCACATTTACACACGGCTTTGCATTTTTTACGACGCCGAGCATGGAGTCACCATGTTGAGATCAAGTCCAGAGTCTAAAACACTCTGTGTGTAAACAGGCCTTTCCAGTTGCGCTGGGTGTGAAGTTGACTGAAGGGAGTGCCGAGGCCTTCTCTCTGATTTCAGGAGCTTGACGTCATGTCGAGGTGTGTGTGTGTGTGTGTGTGTCTGAGGAAAAGACACAGTCAATGCTTGTTTTTTCTGAGCTGATTTATTTAGTTCCTCAGTGCCTTTTCTAGTGTATAGTAGTAGTGCGATACCTTTCTGAGCAGTGGTTTTATTAGAGGAGGGGCTCTTTAGATACCTTTCGATCCGATTCTAAGATGATTTTTCTTTTCAAGTAATCAGTTTACCAACTTAAAGACAAATTTATTTGATATGAGTAGTTTTGCCCCTCTGTCATTCTCTGTAGATGTTTTTCAAAGCTCAGCTCAGGTAAACGGTCACTAAAGGTGTGCTTGTTTGTTATCCACACTCCATGCGGGCAGAAGGGCGTACACCACACCCTCCAGCGCTCCGGAAAGAGCCAGGCCACCCGGAGGAGCTTTTTATCCCAGAGGAATTGCTGCTCAATGAGGGGAAGCGTATTAATATCAGGATTATTTATTCACTGTTGACAGTTTTCTGATATAGGACAAGCTGGAGAAGCGAGGGGAGAGGTGTGATGAAGAAGAGGGAGAGTGAGAGAGACGCTCCATCTGCTCTCTGTTTGTGCCCTTGGCTGCCTCCTGACTCTAGTTTTAAATAGAGGCAGTGTGGGATTTACAGCCCCATGCATTACCTGCAGGCCCTGACCGCCATTCATCCATCCGTCAGTTCGTTCTTCCTTGTATGATTCATCTGACCGGTTTAAAGTGAGAAATACGAACAAGGAATGAAGCCGTCCAAAAATAGTCACGTTAATCAAACATTTCTGCATTTGTCTGTGTGCATGTCAAACTATTCATTCATCTTTCATTTCCTTCCTTCCTTCTTTCCTTCCATGCTTCCTTCCTACCTATTCCTTTTTCCTGTTTCATTTCCTTCTTTTTTTCCTGTTTCCTTTCTTCCTTTCTTTGTTTTCTTCCTTCCTCCTCATTCCATCATTTCCTGGATCTTGAAGACAGGTCAAAACAGTTTTATATTATGTAATTACCGGTATTGCCTGCTGCATGCATAACCAAATGTACAGCATAACTAGTGTATGATTCGCAAATGAATAACTCGGCTCACTTAATGAATGACAAGTTCAAGGCGGCATGAAGTGAAATTTCACTACTCGTTTATTTTTGTAAATCTATGTTTTTGATTTCAGACTTTTTTCTTAACTTGATCTATTGGTGAAAACGACTTCTCTCGGGTGACGTATACCAGACTTCTCCAATCATTTAGTCAGCTTAAACCCAACCCTCCACAATTCATATCGTATTTATTCTTAGGTGCAATGCCCACATCTCAAAGTTCAATTAACAAACCATGAATACAACCAAGTGCCCACCCTGTATCATTTTCTTGTTCCATAATCTGTTACATTCGGATGTACGTCACGATACCGGAAAGAGATCTTTTGCTTCTTTTGTCATCACGGCTTTTAACGGTTTGAATCTGTCTAACGTGTCAATCAATGAAACAGTCAGAATGGTTGCTGAATGTTTATATTACAACATATAGTTACAGTTACACAACATTTTTACACAAAACATTAATATATGCCCCCCAAAATAGTATTTTTGTTTAATGGGTAGTTCGAATCAGTAATGGGAGTGAGGTTCACAAAAACAGAATTTTGTTGAAAACACTGGTGTTTGTGTGTGTGTGTGTGAGTGTGAAAGAGAGGAAGAGAGATTGTGTATGTGTAGGTGGTGAAGTATTTATAGCTCTTCATCGTGACTGTCGCTTTCTGGGCGTGTGTGACCGCATCTGTGTGTCTGGTGAAAAATAGTCTCTCTTTATCTAGGCAGAGATGGGCTTCACTCTCTGTACATGGAATATTATAGCCAATTTCTCTTTTACCAAAGCAAGTGAGATAGAGAGGATGAATAAAAGTTGGAAGTGGGAGAGAGCGAGAGGAAGGGAGTTAAGGGAGCTGTCCTTTAGAAAGGTAAAGAAAAGAGAAGATAGCATGAGGACGATCAACACATCTCCATGGCAACGCTGCAATCACGACCCAGCGACTGACTGCTTCTTCAAAGACACGCCGGATTGTGTGCATGTGTGTTTTTTTAAACCGACCAGGACAGCTACTACGGCATCTTTGTTTATTGGGTTGCCGGTGCCTCTGGTTCACTCGTGCAACTTTCTGTTGAGAAAAGTTTAGAAGATCAGCGATGAAACTCATAACCAGGTCAATAAAGGTCAGGTCCGTTCACAGAATTCTATGCTGTGCAGTCAGATGGTGCACTTAGAGCAGTTTCTGGGTCTTTTCAGCTGTTCTGAGCTTCCTACTGAGAGGAACCAGTGTCAGCTTAACTCGGGATCTCAGAGCTGCCGGAGAAGGTGGTATTTAAGGTTCAACGCTGAAGTGAGCAGGACTCCCAGTAAACCTAAAAAAGATTCCACCACAGACAGCATGTTGTCAGGGAGAACATTATCCTATCCTCACTGCTGTCTGTGTCTGTGCAGGGTATAATTACAAGGAGAGATAGATGATGATATGGAGCGAGTGAAATGCCCAAAAAAAGATTGAAATTTTGAATTTAATGTTACCCAGACTGACCTTCGTCCTAGATGATCCTTTAATAGTTTGGTAGTTGCCAAAGGATATAGCTCCAGATGCAAAAAAATGATCCCTTCTGAGACTCCCCGATTCTGTTCTAAATCGCAGTGGACTGTCAGCAATTTAAAGCACCGAGATTTTAACATTGTTTTCAATGAGAGTTGACTATTTGACTGACTTAAGAAGTTAATACTGCTTTAAAAGGATAGTTCACTTAAAAATGAAAATATTTCCTCACCCTCATGATGTTCATTTTCAGAGTGGACTGTCCCTTTAAGGAAGCATCTTAACTGAAACGGAACCTTGAAAGTGACTGATTTGAAACACTATATGTCAGGTCAAGATACTCCATTAAGGATCACTCATGCGTGCAGCACAAGTTCCTCATGTGACACTCACACACAGACTTAACTAACAATCACATTTGATTCCAGAAGAGATTGATGTTGGCATGTTGCTAAGCTCAAACAACTCCTAGAACATGCAGGCTAATTAAAAATTCTTTATCTTTAATTAGATATAACTATCTTAATTCATTACTGAAAGAAAAATTCAAAAGTCCCTCAACTATGGTCAAAAATGTTGTGTTGTGACTTTTTAAAAAAAGAAATTAATACTTTTATTCAGCAAGGACGCATTAAACTTTTACATTGTTTCCAAAATCTATTTCAAATAAACTTTCTGTTCATCAAAGAATGCATGCAAAAAATAAGTTTCCTCAAAAACTGTTTTCAGCGTCGATAATGATAAGAATTCTTTCTTGCCAACCAAATCGGCATATTTGAAAGATTTCTGAAGTGTCACTGAAGAGTGGAGTAATGATGCAGAAAAATCAGCTTTACCGTCTCAGAAATAAATTCTATTTTAAAATAGAAAAGTTATTTTTAATTTATAATAATATTTCACAATATTACTGTTGAGGGATTCTTCTTTCAAAAATCGTACTCTCAACGGTCTACCGTCTGAGATGAAAGTTGTGACTGTCCTTTTTGCAGTGTGTTGTTGGGCTGCCTTGTCCCCAGACGATACCTGGATCAAAATTTGACCAAAATCAAACCGCTTTGATGCTTAAAAATGTCATCTAGGCAGGCAGCTCTCTAGTAGTTTATGCTTTAAGTTATGAATACCACTTGCTTACACACGTGATTTGACAAAAACCTACTTTAGCTTGATAATAATGTTTTCTTCAAGCCATCTCTGTCCATTAATTGTCCTATGATCACCGTGAAGCTGCTTTGAAACAATCTGTATTGTGAAAACGCTGTGTAAATGAAGATGACTTGACTCGACATGTCCAGTGAGTGTTCTGCTCGATTAGCTGGGAAGGAGTGTGCCATTGTAAAAGTGCATTGCGTTTCATTGCTGTTTATGAGTAATGTATTGATATGAGTTCTGCTTTATGCATGTACTGTATCAGCACTCCCGTGTCTGCGCACACACCAAAGTCTAAAATCTGAGTCCCCAGGCATATCTGCACACATGCCCTCTAATACCTTAAGTCCTTGCCCCTCTGTTCCTGTCAGCACACTGTCAATCTCCTGCTTTCCATGCCCTGACCTTTGCTACTTCTCTTGGCTCAGCTTACCTATGAACACACATACACATTCAGACAGACGGTGCGGTGCGGCTTTGCTGTATTGTTTCGGCCAGCTTTTCTCATGCCTTTCCCTTGAGCTGCCCCTCTTTCGAAATTGGCATCATGTGAAACGGGTAAAGAAATAAAGAGCATCTTCGTTTAAAGGCATACCTCTGAGTGTGCACCATTTAGTGGGCTGACGTCAAACATTACATTTATGGCTTTGAACTTTGATCGGTCGGCCTTTGAAGACGGAGCTGTCGTGAAGTACAGTGCTCAGATATGTGAGCCGTGGTCTGCAAGCACACACAAACACACATCACACCGCAGGGCTCGTGGAGTTGGCTGGCTTCCTCTTGATGATTGAACGTTCCCTTTAATGAGCTCTGTGTCCGCTTGAGTAAAAAATGGAGAAACATCTGTAAAGTCAGAGATTAAAATGATAAATGCTGCATGATGCTGTGTTTGTGACGGAATGAAAGAGGGAAAACGTAGGGAAGCACACAGCATTTCTGTATTTGCCGTTTCAGCAGATGGACCCGTCTGTTTTAATCTAATCTAATCCGCTGTAATCTAATCCAATCTAATCTAATCTGATCTGTATGTTTTTCCAGTTTGATGGGGAAATTGGTATTTAATCTTTATTTGGACGGGAGAGTTGAGATGATTTGGAGGGGTTAAGGGAATGTTAGGTGTTTGGAACGCATCCCAAATGAGATTAGGTTTTTTCATTCACTAAAACGCTTTCCGATTGGTGTGGTGAAGCCTCCTCCTTTCATTGCACCATCATATTCTTACCTTGATTGGCGTTATTAAAGGAATAGCTGAGCCCCAAAATTTTCCAAAATATCTTTTTGTGTTCCTCAGATGAAAGTCATTCAATTTCAGAAAGTAAAAAATTGACAGAATTTTCATTTTGGGGGCAAATATTCCTTAACGATTCATAACTGTTCCTCCAAAAAGTTGAGTTGTGCTGCACATGGGGACAATGCAAGTTCAAGTCCTGCTCGTGTCATTTGCGCAGATCTTTTGTCCATCGTTTTCTAATACTTAGTATGTTCAATAGTATTAATAATAAAATAAAAATGATTCACAGCTGTGTTTGTGTGTGTAAGCTGGAGGCTAGGTCAGAGTTTACAAATAAAAGGACATTGATAATGTTCACCAATGCTGAAGAATGTCATAAATGAACAAGGTGCATGTGATGCATTGCATAATATTCATCTCTTTGGAACCAGCGGGTTTGAGTGTGTATGTGTTCCTCTGAGCCTTATGCCTGCTCATTTGCTAGCTAAGCACCACCATTGAAAAGATTAAAGAATATTTTTTAATGTTTTTATGCTTGAGGCTGCATTTATTTGTTCAAAAAGTAAAAACAGTCATATTGTAAAATATTATATTGTTACAATTTAAAGTAACGGTTTGAAATGTGCCGCTTCATATTCGTGAAACTGTGATGCATTTTATTCAAGAATGATGCATAGAACGTTCAAATGAACAGTGTTTATTTGAAATGTAAATTGTCTTTCCTGTCACTTTATTGAATTGAATGCATTTTTGGTCAATTAAACCATTAATTTCTTTAAAAACTTTTGAATGGTATTTTTGTACCCATATCATCCATAAATGTGGGAAGCCTTCTTACAACAGTAAAATCACACACCAACTGCTGCTTCGAATGCTTAATTTATAGTCTTTGTGCTCTAGAACACAAGAACAAATTGATGCGTACAAGTTTTCAGCAGTGGTTCTGTTCATACTTCACATTTCACTCAAACTTACTGATCTGGTTCTGACCCCTTAATTGTCTGGTATTTACTTCGGTTAGAGGATGTGATCGTCACTGTGTATTTAGCTCTCAAAAAAGATTGAATACTGCCTTGCTGCTGTGTGATTGTAGACGCACTCTTGTGAATCACTCTGATACATTTATCAACAAGTGTGTGTGTGTGTGTGTGGGCGGGTATTTCCTACATTATAGGGACCAAATGTCCCCACAATGTAAGTAAAAGCAGTAAATCTTGACATTGCGGGGACCTTTTGTTGGCCCCCACAAGGAAACAAGCTTATAAATCATACAGAATGATCTTTTTTGAAAATCTAAAATAGCAGAACATTTTGTGTGATGGGTAGATTTAGGGGTGTAGAGGTAGTGTAGGGGGACAGAATGTACAGTTTGTACAGTATAAAAACCATTACGCCTATGGAAAGTCCCCACAAAACACAAAAACACAACCTGTGTTTGTGTGTGTGTGTGAAAGTGAGGGGGAGTGTGACCATGTGAAACATTTTTCTGATCCTTATATCCCATCTCTCTATCAGACCCACTCTGATGCCAAAGGAGGAGGGCGTTCCGGTGTTTCACGTATTCGGAGTGTGGCGCCGACAGGGGATGAAAACCCCCACATAGGAAATTACCGACTGCTGAAGACCATCGGCAAGGGCAACTTTGCCAAGGTTAAACTGGCCCGACATGTCCTCACTTCTAAAGAGGTAACGAGGTCTCCTGTGTCTAGTGTCTTTCTAAAAGCTGATATTGCAGACAATTCTAATTTGTTCTAGTTTGCACATTGTCCTATAGCGGATACTTGAAGTGCACTTATTTAATGGTCTGACAGAGATTTGAACTTACTATGGCTTGTGCTAATCATGTTGTGTCCTAAATTGCCACAGTCTGACTGTGACACTTGTCCAGGGGCCTGTTGCATAAACTGATTAGACTAGAATTGCAAGTTAGTCATCTAAGATTGGTCATAACTGTTTTAAGTCAGTTGCTGAAACAATTAAATTGGTCTAATTTGGAGATTAATTTTCGGTTAAGTGCTGGCTGGTCAGACTAGTTCTTAAGACACAATTTTAACAAATTATAATTTCTGTGTTTATACAACTGGCCCAAGAAGTAGAATCTGATTTCAACTTATGTGTGATAGTGGATTTTTATGTTTTATATTTCATCTAAAGCACACTCTTATCCAATGCTTTATTTCGACTTGTTAAAAAAATTACCCCATGATTCACCCACCCTCAAGCCATCCTAACTTTCTTCCTTCAGACAAATACAATCGGAGTTATATTAATAATCACCCTGATGCTCCCAAGCTTTACAATGGCAGTGCATGGAAACCACCTGTTTGAAACTCAAAAAAGTGCATCCATCCATCATGAACGTACTCCACACAGCTCTGGGGGGGGGGGGGGGGTTAATAAAGGCCTTCTGAAGCGAAGTGATGCATTTTTTTGTAAGAAAAATATCCATATTTAACACATTATAAAGTAAAATAACTAGCTTCCGCCAGACCGCCTTCCGAATTCAGCTTATGAAGCAAATGTAATGCCTCTCGCAGTTCAAAACGCTCACGCCACGTCCTGTGTTCAACGTCAGTTACACTTTTTGGTTGAGTTGAATATGGAAGGCAGTCTATTGTATCTTTGTAATATATAATATGCCTATACTGCTTACACAAACACATCGCTTCGCTTCAATGAATATTTAATAGGTTTATGACTTAACAACAATAAATGAAGGCATTTTTAGCCCTTTTTAATATGAAATCAACCCTGGGACGCTCTTCTGGTGCTTAAAGTTCAGTTTCATTAGTTAGCAAGTCATTTTTATAGTGTAACACTTTTTTTTGTGTTTGAGAGGTGTTTGAAGATGTGCTTGTTTTTTTTTGTCACAGGTAGCTGTGAAAATCATTGACAAGACCCAGCTCAACACTTCTAGTCTTCAAAAAGTGAGTCTGCAGATCACCTCTCTTTATCTGTATGTCTGTCTGGAGAGAGGGTATACAGGGAGTAATTACAGGAAGAGAGGCTGAAGGATTTCCTCTGACGTGAGAATGATTGGGTTCTGCATTATCCCCACACTGGTCATGTACCATTAACTTTTTGCTGTAACTACGGCAGAATCCTGGAAGTGTGTTTATTGCGTTGTTCCTCCTGCTAGTGAAATTTTAACTATGTATGTGCTGTAAAATGTTAGTACACTATCGTTCAAAAGTTATGGGTCTGAAAAAGATTTTCTTTTCTAAGAAATTGATACATTTATTCAGGAAGGATACAAAAGATTTCTATTTCAAATGAATGCTGTTCTCTTCAAACTTTCTGTCAAAGAATCCTGAAAAAAGTTCTAGTAATAACAAATATTTCTTGAGTTCTAATTCAGCATATTATAATGAATTCTTATTGATCATGTTGGAAAATGTAAATACAAAACAGGTATTTTAAATTGTAACAATATTTCACATTATTATAGTTTTTGACTGCAATTGACTGACCTTTTGAACTGCAGTATATGTAATCCCAGATTGCCAGAGTACATCTGTGTTTGTATCTATAATTTAAACAGACAATTGCAAATTTTTCATTGTTTATTACTTCACCCAAAAATGAAATTTCTGTCATGTTGTTTCAGACCCGGAAGACCTTCATTCATCTTCAGAACACAAATTGAAGTATCTTTGATGAATCGGAGAGTTTTTTTTTTTAATCCCCCATAGAAAGCGACGTAATTACCACATGCAAGGTCCAGGCCTGCTCTGTCTACACAACGTAAACAGTGTAGGAGACGGACAGGGAAGAGAAAAAATTGTTATTTTTGTTTTATTTTTGCACACTAACCATATTCTCGTCACTTCGTAACATTAAGGTTGAACCGCTGTAGTCACGTTTTACTTCTCTGGAACTTGAATGCGGTAATTATGTTGCTTGCTATGGGAGATTTTTTTTTTTTTAAAACTTGGATTTCATCAAAAATATCTTAATTTGTGTTCCGAAGATGAACGAAGGTCTTGCGGGTTTGGAACGGCATGAGGGTCTTAATAATAGAAATGTTATTTTTGGGTGAACTAACCCTCTCATTTATTCGTAAACTCTGCTTTAAACACCCTGAAAGGTTGTGTTTGTTTTAGTTGGTCTGCCAGGTTGACCACTTTTTGCCCAAAACACCTACATAAAACAAGCCTGACCAGACTGAGAGGCCATCTAAGACCAGCAAACCAGCTTGAACCGACTTGAATTGGGACTGCTTCTCTCAAAAGCATCGTAAGCGCAAGGGAGATCACCGACCCATTGGCACCAGTGGTCTCTACACTCAGCTTAGCTCACAATGCTTTTAAGAAACGCGGCCCTGCACCCTGACTTTCATGTATCTGATATTATCACAGTATATCAGGTTAAGAGTTTCTGGGCAAGGCTTATGATCTTCTCAAATCCTCTATCTTTTCCGTGTTCCCTCAGCTCTTCCGAGAAGTGAGAATTATGAAGCTGCTGAATCACCCGAACATTGGTGAGTGATCCAGAAAGAACTCGTCAAACTGGCCACACTACAATATAATTACTTCAGTATTTCAATTCGGTATCTGACATGAATCAGCCGTACTGTCCGATCCGAGATTTGAGCACTTTGCTTGAATCGTTGAGGCTTTTATTTCATTGATGCTGAAGAAATGGACTGTTTGATGTGTGCTGATGTGACTCGCTCAAACATGCACACAAGTCAGATGCTGCTATATCGAACAGTGCGTTTCAGCCTGTGCTGTGTCTGGGGTCCTGACGGAAATGCTCGCTCATTAGCGCTCAGCTTGTGCTCATAAATATCAAAATGCAAAGCAGAAATATGAAAGGAAAGACCTGCCCCCTTTGAGGATTCGCAGCCTTTGCTCTCTCTGTTCGATGGCCGAGTGCGGCTGTGCTGGTATCACAACACAAAATCACAGCTGAAACGCTCCTTGATCTTTCCGTGACGACACACACAAAGTAGAGATTATGTATTTTATTCGTTGCATTAATGTCAAACAGTAGTGGCCTGTTTTCGTTGAATAGACTGTGATGAACGGAATAGCTCTGAACTCCTAATGCCTGTTCGTTTTTATACTTCATTAATGCATCTCCTTTTATTAGATACGTTTCAATTTTTTCCTTTGGGGTTTTGTTCTCTGCTTAGTGCGTTTGTGGCTTTTTTGGATGCTTATGAGACTTATTTAGAAAAATGTCTTGTAGCTCAAGGAACTCATTCTAATGCAGTTTGTGAGTGTAATCTTTACCATATCAAGACGGATATGGTGGGTTTTGTAGCATTCAGTGCAAAGCCTGAAGCGCTTCGTATGGAAAGGCATGTTTATCACCCCTGCTCATTCTGTGCCATCCCATGAAGTAATAATGCTTTAGAGGTGTAGATGTGCTACAACAGATTTTTTTTTTTTCCCCCTCAACTCCAGTTATTGGCACTGTTAACCCCAATGGAATACTCTTGCAGTAAAGTATGTTCACAAAAAGATTGATGCAACTAAAAAAAAAAAAAAACTCATTTTTGCTCCAAAACTTTTTAAATATTTGTTATTCTGCCAGAATGAATTATTCAGAATACAAACTGAAAAAAAAAAGCCAGTTAAACTAGACCTGTGGTTTGTTTGTATACATCAAAAGTGAACATTTTAATGAAGCTCAGTCGCAGCTAGCTTTTGCTAATAAAAGGCTGCAGTGTTGATGTGTTTTTGTAGGCCAAAACTGGAAGTTAGTTTCACCCTGGTTTCCCAAAGCAATCTTTCCATTGCCTCTGTGTCTAACAAAAGATGATAATCTTTTCAAATGAACTCACCTCGCCTTAAAAAACTGTCCATATGAGGTGCACAGGCCAGAAAGAAATGTGACTGAAACGTTTGCCACTTTTTTGAATAATTTCCCTTGGATAGTTTCAAATGAACACAACTTTTATGAATTTTGAGGGCTAAAGACTACAACTGGCAGAAGTAAAAATAAATGTTGGCTGTAAACAAAATACAGCACAGTCACGTGACTCCAGCGTCACCATATAAACATTTTCCCTGAAAGTCTGACTTAGAATAGTTTGCAAGAACGCTATTCTAAACACAACGAAGCTGCGAAAGACAGACCACATGTTTGACCAACAACCCTTTTAAAAAGCCCATTGACTTAAGGACGATCGAAGCAGATGCTGATTTGTTTTTGATTTTTGGCCCCACAGAATACTTCAAAATACTCTATTGATGCAAGCTTTTGGACCAATAAGATTTCATGGCGGCTTATCCAGCGAGCCAGTACAGGAAAAAAAACAATCAACCCATAAAATGTCACTTAGCTCTTGTTGCGTTGAACAAAAACGTGATTAACATTATGGCTTTGTTGCTGTACCGTGTCATCCTTTTATAGAACACAGTGTCAGTGTGTGAATGATTTCAAAGAGATGTGTTCTTTCAAAATTAAATCTTGCATGTTTGGATTTGTGATCATCTCTCTGTCTCCCCACCAGTGAAGTTATTTGAGGTGATCGAGACAGACAAGACGCTGTATTTAGTCATGGAATATGCCAGTGGAGGTGAGTGGGCTGAAAGACTGTCAATCGTGTCAAGAGCTGAAAATCAGGACACTGCATTTTTTAAATAATGTCCTCACATCTTTCTTTTTCCTTTGTCCGATTTTCTTGTTCTTCTTTACCTCTTTCCTTCCTCTGTCATTTTCTACTCTGTTGCAATGTTCCCCTCTTCCAACTCCAAGGCGAGGTTTTTGATTACCTCGTTGCTCACGGGAGGATGAAAGAAAAGGAAGCTCGTGCCAAATTTAGACAGGTCAGTGCGAGTGCATGTGAGTGAGTCACAAGTCTGAGTTCTCTTCTGCATTTTGCAATATAATAAAAAGTTACAGATTATATCATCGGGATGGCATTTGAGGGCTAAAGTTTCATTGGAAAATTGACATGAATTAACATAAAACCTGATGATTGTGTTCTCCAGCGTGATTTGAGAATGATCCCAACAGCATTGTGTTTCAGTGAAAGCAAGAACATCGGACATCTGTACAGATGAGTCCACGTGATGAGTGGCAAACTTAGAAATTAATTTTATACAACAAAAATAAAACTTGATTTATTTTCAAATTTAAATTAAATCTAGAATCCCAGATTTTTTATTAAGGTCTCACTTTTGAACAAAAATGAAGTACAATGTATATATTTTTCATATATGCATTCATTTTCTCCAAAGTAATAGTACAAACTTTTTTACACTTTTATAAAAGCATCCTGAGAAAACGTATCATGGTTTTCACACAAATGTTTCTTGAGCACAAAAACAGCGTATTAGAATGATTTCTGAGGGATCTGAAGTAATGGCTGCTGAAAATTCAGATTTTTCAAATATATTAAATAAAAAATGTACCGTATTTTTGATCAAATAAATGCACCTTTGGTGAGCGTACAGTAGTGTGTGTGGCAGGTGCTGCTCAGTTGTCCTTTTCTACTAGTAGGAGTGTGTGTGTGCTCATTAACTCTGCTGTTTGCGTGTGTGTGTGTATGATGGCTTAATTAATGATAGAACAGCTCAATTAAAGAACGACAACTCCCATGAGCAGCCGAAATGACTTCACCGACTCTCCTGATTACTCACCACACCTTCTCTCTTTATCTCTCTAGATTGTCTCAGCTGTGCAGTATTGCCATCAGAAGTGTATTGTACACCGAGATCTCAAGGTGAGAATGTGGGTGTGTGCATGAGAGTGTGTGAGTTACAGATGAGCATGATGCTCTCCATTCAGCTGTATCTTCATCTTTCAGATGTTCTTTAGTATTTCTTCTGTGTCTGTCATCAAACTCCATTACAGAAGTCCAGGTGAAGGAATGAGTCCTCAGTTAATACACACACTCGCACGCTATCATGAGTGTACTCTGAACTCTGGAGCTGCTGACCTCAGAACTTTTCTTTGTTAAGATGAAAGGAAGTGTCTCTCTGGATGAACTGCTCCCATGATGATACTCTGCCCACATGTTTGAAGCTGCTTATTGGTCCAAAGCATCATCATAGTGACCTTTGTAACTTGGAGTTAGTCACTGTCTCCATGCATAACTTAGTGTAATTCTCTTCTGCCCCGCTCTGGACCCCTAGAAATCCTGCATAATGTCTGACCCTCTTCATTTCTCTTTATCTGTCTCTTTTTCACACAGACACACACACACACACACACACACAAGATAATGACACCACAATGCTGAAGTTGTATTGATTACAATAGAAAAGGGTAATGTTTGACATATTGATTTAATATGAGCTCTATAAATAATAGAGCACTTACCATAGGTTTGCAAATGTTGCATCTGTGTGTGTGTGTGTGCGTGTGCGTGTTTGTGTGTGTTAAGCATTAAGCCACACCTCTGTTGTGGCTACAGAGGTTTCTGGCTATTCAGGTTGGATTGCAGGATCTATATCGTGTTTCTCTTTCAAGTTACAGGCGTGTCGATCGTTGTGTTGTATTCACTGCCGGTTGCCCCAGAAAAGGAAATTAAAATAATTGGAATTGTATGTCCTCACCGGTTTCATGCAATAATATACATACACAAAAAGTTTAGGGTAAGGTTTTTATTTTTATGTTCTAAAGAAATTAATCATTTTATGCAGCAAGGATGCATTCAGTTGTTTGACAACCAAGATATTTATCTCTGTTGAATGTTGTTCTTTTGAACTTCCTGTTCCTGAATAGAAAGAAATCTGAAGAAAAACAAATTTATATGTGTGTGTGTGTGTGTGTGTGTGTGTGTGTGTCACGGTTTCCACAAAGATATTAAGCACCACAAATGTTTCCATCATTGATGATAATAATAAGAAATATTTCTTGAGCACTAAATCAAGGTATTAGGACGATTTCTGGAGAGTCACTGAAGACCATCAGTGGAATAAATTACATTTTAAAATAAGTATAAAAAAATTAAGATCATTTCTCACAGTATTTACTTGACTTTTGATCAAAGAAAAGCCTTGGTGAGCATAAGAGACTTTCCAAATCTTTAAAGAAAATGTTTGAACTCTGTACAGTATGACCAGTGTAGTCCAATTCTTCAACAGATCAGTCATATGGGTGGGATTTTTTCATTTCAATCGGAAAGACTCAAATCTGTCTTGATCTCATAGGCTAATGTTTTTACTTCCACTCATCTCCAAATTAAGCAGAGCCAACAACTCTTCCTGTCCCTGCATTGTCCATGTGACAGCGTGTAATGAACTGCACAGGGCCCCCGACGCAAAAACAAAATCCTTTTAGAGAAACCCGTATTCACACGTTAAACTCTTTGATGAGTTGAATGTAATTTGTTTGGTTAAAGCCTATGACGTGACGTTTCATGCAGCCAATCAACATTCAGTCTGCAGGTGTAATCGACGGTATAATGGCACCTTGTTTCTGCCCATGCCTCATCCATGTCTTTGTTGCTGTGTGTGTTTGCGTGTTGTAAAAGTTTGGCTCTGTTGGCAGAGTAATATTTAACTCTGCGAACCGAGCCCAGTTAGTACCCCGCAACTGTTGCTAGGCAACACAGCTTCCCTGCGTGGCTAAAGTTAGTGTGTAAATGTTGAGTGGCAGCACAGAGGGCAAGTCTCAACATACTCACAAACACACACATAACAGCATGAGAGAACTCATTAGGAAAAGCTTGAAAAACACCCAGTAAGAGGAGAAACAGGTATTTCTGACAGACAGTCAGGGTGTTGAAGTCGAAAAGGAGATGTGGGAGTTGCTGATCGTGTGAACGACGGACCATAGGCTGCTTGTGCCAACTCCTTCTCTTTTAATGCCTTCGACTTACCAACATGCTGTCCTTCTCCCCCTAAGGCTGAGAATCTTTTACTGGATGCTGACATGAACATAAAGATCGCTGACTTTGGCTTCAGTAACGAGTTTACGGTTGGCAATAAATTGGACACTTTTTGCGGGAGCCCGCCGTATGCCGCTCCTGAGCTCTTCCAGGGCAAAAAGTATGACGGGCCGGAGGTGGACGTGTGGAGTCTCGGGGTCATACTCTACACGCTGGTCAGTGGCTCGCTGCCTTTCGATGGACAGAACCTGAAGGTGAGGAGCACTGAAACACTGTGTTAATCCTCCTGTTTGTCTCTGTCCTTTTTCTTCCTCGTTTCCGTTATATCATTCTCCTCGTGTTTGTCTTTCTCTTTTGCAGGAGCTGCGAGAGCGTGTGTTGAGAGGGAAGTATAGGATTCCTTTTTACATGTCCACGGACTGTGAGAACCTGCTGAAGAAGTTTCTCATCCTCAATCCTACCAAGAGGGGAAGTTTGGAGGTGCGCTTGGTTTTGACAGATTTAAACGTCTGATAGAATACGGAATTTGAATTTTTAATACATTTATTTTTGAATACATGAATACATTTTATTTTCTTTCTTTTCTTTTTCCTCTTCAGAACATGATCATTAGTAACAAAACATATTTTAACAAAAAATAATAAAAACCAAAGTCACAGCATGTTCAAAAGAAAAGAAACAAAAAGGGAGAAGGAAGACGCTAACTTATATTAATTACACTTATTTAAGTGTAATATCAGCATGTCGGAATTCTCTGCGTAAAATATTAAGGTGTTTAAAACAAAACAGTATCTAAACATGGGCTACGTTCACACAACCACAGAAAATGCTCGTCAGTCCTGTATTTGAGTCCTTAAAGGGATAGTTCACCCGAAAATGATATTTCGGTCATTAATTCATCAACTCACACTCGTGTCGTTCCAAACCCGTAAGACCTTCGTTCATCTTCGGAATACAAATTACGATATTTTTGATGAAATCCAAGAGGTTTCTGATCTCCCTATTCACAGCAATATCATAACAAGTTTCAAGAACCTGAAAGGCATTGAAGGCATCATTAAAATAGTCCGTGTGACTACAGTCGGATTTCATCAAAAATATCTTAATTTCTGTTCCGAAGATGAACCAAGGTCTTGCAGGTTTGGAGTGACATGGGTGTGAGTACCGAAATTTCATTTTTCGTTGAAACTAACCTTTGAATGCATTTGCGTTTACACACAGTTCATTTATTTACAGGAGTGACAATTCTTAACCGCACTCTCGGGAAAACCCATACAGCATTGGGAATATGAGCTGTGTGTCATCTAAAGGTTTTAGATCCAGTCTGTTCTCCACCAGAGTTGCTCCCGTCAGTTTTGTGTTACGACCCAAGTGCTCCGCTCTCCACCCAGATATAAAAGCTGCTGTCGGTTAGTTAAGATTTGACAGATGAACTCGTGGCTCGATTGGATTCTTGTCATGTCAAAAATAAGACTTTTCAGTGCTGTGAACGTCACAATCTTTGATACTGCTTCGGTCACTGTCACTATAGTTACTGCTAAGAGAATATGGGCTTGACAGCGTTTGCACTTTCATATGGATGGTATTTGAGACGCTATTGTAAGTTTCTGTCTAAACAGGACATTTCGAGACTCACTCCTGTAAATAAATGCGGCTGTTAATACCAAAAACAGAGTGTGAGCTTAGGTTGAAAAAACAGTTGCTTTTAAAATGTGAATGTTGTAGTGTATATACTATACTTTTCTGAAATATTGACTTGACTTTTCTAAAAATCTCATATATCCATGTTTTCTGAGATTGTAGGGATTTTAGTTTGAGGGGGTGAATTATAGGAAATAGATTGATTTTTAATTGTTTTATCTTATTTGAATGCTTTTTTTTTTTTTTGGATTCAAGCATTTTAAATCATCTTGAGGCCCTGGTTGAAAGCCACTTATTTAGAATAAATATATTTATTACAGTGAATTTAATCATTTTTGTCCCCTTTTGATTCATACTAGGAAAGTGACGACATCTCTTACATTGACTTAATGCTTTACATTTTCACATTAAAGCATGTAAATGACTGGGATGTGTTGTACCTTCATTCAGATAAGCAAATTTTGGGCAAAAATCTGCACTGGGATCTGTAGTCTTGTTGCGTAAAAACACCTGGTTATGTGATCCCTCTCACTCACTCTCTCTCTCTCTCTTTCTTTCTCTGCGTGTTTGCCATTGGCTCAGCAGCAGATCATGAAGGATCGCTGGATGAATGTAGGTCACGAAGACGACGAGTTGAAGCCCTTCATTGATCCTCAACCCGACTACAAAGACCCAAGAAGAACAGGTGTGTGTGACTCTCGCACTTGAAATTTTTGATAGATTTTAGAATATATCTCAAAAAACAGAAACTACAGAAAGAATACATTGTGTGTATGTTGCCCACTCAGACATAATGCTTCAGATGGGTTTCCCTCAAGAAGAAATAGAGGACTCTCTCGTCAAACAAAAATATAATGAAGTCATGGCAACCTATCTGCTGCTTGACTATAGGAATTCGGAGGTACCCACATTCTAAAACACATCGAAATACGATCACACAACTGCTTTGCGCTCATGTATCTTTGAAAATTCTGACTCGCAGCTTGACGAGGGTATCAACTTGTCGTTAAAGCCACGCCCAGGAAGTGACCTCACTAACAGCAACGCCCCTTCTCCACCTCATAAGGTACAGCGCAGCGTGTCATCCACTCAGAAGCCCGTCAGAAAAACGACAGATCAGGGTGAGTCGATCGGGAGGTTTTGTGGATTGAAGCCACATACACACGCATGCTCATCTTTACAGTCTCTCCCCTTCATCCCTCAGGTTCATACTCGAAAAGGCCTCAGGGAGAAAACAAGCATGGAGTGGAGGATTCTGGAAGGAAAGGTTCAAGTAGCTCCACCAAAGTTCCACCCAGTCCAGTGATCTGCAGCGAACGTAAAAAGAGTTCTACGCCCTCTACCGTGAGTGTGTGTGTCTGTTTGGTGCTGATAAACAGATGCATTAAACTTGAATTACCAAGTTAACATGAATTAAATGCTACAAGTGAATTTAAGCGTCACAACATTTGATGCACAGAATAAAAATCGGTGTTATTGTTTTTAAGGTGAGTGTGTGACGATGGCAAAGCTAAACTAAATGTAAAAATAGGATAAATGAGCATGTACAGTTAAATATCCTACCAGAGGTACACAGATTACCATTAGCTCAGAAAGTAATACCTGTTTAGCAAGCTTGTGTCTGTTCCCAATCCTGTGCCTCCCTCTAGACCTGTCGTTTCCACTCTCAGCTGCCAAAAAAAAGCAGTAGCCAAAATTGACAATGTTTGTGTAGGCAGAGAACTTGTTGGTCTTAAACAGGCTCAAATGAAACAAAACGGCACCGTAGGGCGAGCTTATCAACTAATACAATACCAAAGTCACGTCATGTTCCTTAGTTCAGTTTCCATGTGCTTGAACAAGCAATTACATTATGGATTGAGGAAGCTTTTGACATAATAGCAGGGTAATTTTTAAACATCTTAACTACTGCTTCTGTTCTCAGTTACACAGCAGTGCTTTGGAAAGCTTGCTGCTTTCCACACTGATATTTTTCAGGCAGCAGATGGCTGGAAGGGCTTGCCCAGGGTTGAAGTGCACTCTCTGACCGAGAGATGTTTGGCATGGCTTCTGCTCTCCAGTTATTTCTATGAAAATGCTATTTTGAGCTTTCAAACACCACATCACACTTGGAGTTTCTGCAAATACTAGTTTATCAAATAGGCCCACTCTGAGTACCGACCAAGTTGCATGAGAGAGCAAACATCTTCACAACTCGAGGAATTGACTAATGTTTGTTGTGTCTTCACCACAGGTTCATTGCATAGTTCCTTTAACCATACTTGGCATCTGTTTACTAGATTATTCGGACAAATGCACACTTGCATTTATTAGCTGTGGAACTGCAACATTAATCGATTATAGACTATAGACTATTTAATTTTTTTAGTTGTACTACATTAATATAATTAGCAGATTCAATGTAAATATCTCTTGCACACGGAGATCGGAGATCATACTTCGCACACAGAAACGTTCAGGAGCACAGAAACTTGACAACATTGGCCCATGACTTTATAAAAAAATAGCTTTGTTACTGAATCGCTACATTTATATTTCTTATAATTACTTCATTATTATTATGGAGGGGCGCCGTACAGACTCCGCTAATTCACACGCATATCTCTCTCGATAATAAATTCAAACAAATGCTATTTACTATTTTTATTCATTTACTATTTTTTTGAAAGTTAATGTATTTCATCTTACATTTATATTTCATTTAAGATCATATTAACGCTGGTTTGCACCTGTATGTGTTTGTGATTTCAGAATAGTATCCTGTCCACGGGTACAAGCCGCAGCAGAAACTCGCCCATTTCTGACAGAGCCACTCTGGGAGTGCAAAACGGCAAAGACAGGTACACCCAAAGACGCACCACATTTGTTGAAAGATTGTAAATCTCTAAGGCAAAGTACAGAAAAAAACACCTACCTTTCTCCTGTCTCACACACATGTACACGGGCACACAAAAGCAGTCACCATTTTTCTCTAATTTACACTGCACACACACACACAGTCTACTTTTGTCTCCTGTCTCTGTGCTGTTGGGTGTTACCTGCCATGGAGCTGGCATGCTTTTGATCCCCAGAAAGGCCAAGTTGTGTCACCCGGGATTTCAGATGGATTAGTGATTCCTAGACTCTCATTCAAACTGATTAAAACAAATTTTTTGAAAAACCTATTAGCTGCACATGTACAGTTCAAACATAACACCAATCACTAGAGCAGGGATGGGCAATGTCAGTCCCGGAGTGTCCAACCCTGATAAAAAAAAAAAACTCACCTGCCTGTAGCCTTAGTAATCCTGAAGACATTGATTCGCTTGTTCAGGTTTGTTTGATTAGGGTTGGAGCTAAACTTTCCGGGACCAGTGTTGCCCATCCCTGATTTAGAGCGTCATCTAAGCACCATATAACCCTCCCACGATCATTGCCACAAGCGCTAAAAAGTCAGTCGTTCTTCACTTCCTCTGCACCTCTAACCATTCATCCATCATAACTCCTCCCTCTCCAGCATTCATATTGCTGCCTATGCTCACATTCCACACACTCCAGTGTACTGTGTCTTCACTGTATAAATTATGCATAAGCATATGCATGAGATGTATTTTTAAAAACGGAGATAGAGCTTCCTGCCCTACTGGAGTCGTGTTGCACAAAGATGATGTCGTTTTGAATGGTGACCATCAGTATACAAACTATGCAGATACTTAAAGGGTTAGTTCACCCAAAAATAAAAATTCTGTCATTAATGTCATAAGACCTTCGTTCATCTTCAGAACACCAATTTAGATTTTTTTTTTCCCCCGATGGCTCAGTGAGGCCTCTATCGCCAGCAGTGTCAAAAGTATTCGCATTCATTATTCAGGTAGAAGTATAGATAATAGGGTTTAAAAAGACTTCTGTAGAAGTTCAAGTATCAACTGTGTAAAAGTACTGGTTTCAAAACTACTTAAAGTATAAAAGTAAAAGTGATGTAAGGCAAAAAAAAAATGCCATTAAGGACAAAATGAGAAAAAGGGCAGATTTTTCTAAAGGCCATAGTGACTGTAGTGAGAAATTCTTCCAGGTACGGCCAGGGCTACCAACCTCCCCGCTGGTGCTTGGTTGGGACATTTCGCCCGAGTTCTCTTCTTGAGTCTCTGCCACGGACATCTTCGTACTTGGCTTCATACATCTGTTAGGTCAAGTGTTGGGGGTAACGTTAATGAGTTACAAAGTTAGTGTAGCCTACTTATCGCAACATTGTCAATCGCAAACGCTAATTTACTGTAGCTTAATTTGTGGAGGACGAAGAGAAAGCACCCGTTTGGTAAATGAGCCAGTAGTGGAGAAATAATAACTTTTAAGAAATAATCTTTGTTGGTTATGTCCTTGCTGGAGTGTGACGTGATTTGTGTCATGTGCAGGTGCGATGGATCGCGTACAAATCGATATGGTGTCGGAATGGTATATATTTATATTTCTCGTCCAACCACAATTCACTCTCATCCGAATGGCGTGATTTATCTGGGTAGGTGTTTTTTTTTTTCATTCAAGCTGGAATAAAATAGGAGTAACGAGGCTATTTTTAAAATGTAAGGAGTAGAAAGTACAGATAACTGGGTGAAAATGTAAGGAGTAGAAGTAAAAAGTCGGCTGAAAAATAAATACTCTGGTAAAGTGTAGATACCCAAAATTTCTACTTAAATAAGGTAACACCTGTGATTGCCACCAAGATAATTAATCCTTTCAATCCTCAGAAAGCTACTGAAAGCATATTTAAACAGTTCGTGTGAGTACAGTGGTTCAATCTGGATATTGTAAAGTGAGGGGAATACACATAAAACACAAAATAACGACTTTTCAACAATTTCTAGTGATGGCCGATTTCAAAACACTGCTTCGAAGCTTTATGAATCTTTTGTTTTCGAATCAGCGGTTCGGAGCACCAAACCCACGAGATTTCGGTAAACGAAGCTTCGTTACGTCTTAAGTGATTCGAAAAGTTCATGATCCATTTCTGATGCAATGATTCAAAACTAAAGATTCGTTAAGCTTTGAAATCGGCCATCACTAGATATTTGTTATTTTGTTTTTTTGGCGGACAAAAAATATTCTCGTCGCTTTATAATATTGTGGTTGAACCACTTTTGGGTGATCGAACCCTTTAAATTATGGTTATGAGTTAAGTCAATATACATGTATCTGGTACGAATGGTTTGAATACTGTTAATTGTTTCTTAAACTCAGACAACACACATTGGAGCTTTCAACGTGCGCCTTTGCTCTGTCAACAAGTGCCGATTCCAGTGCAGAAAGTGCTATGTCGTAATGAAGGCCTGATCAGACCAAGTCTAAAGATTTCAAAACCAAACAATGAACAATAAACTCTTTTGTACCAAACCCTGAGTACTTTTTTCATTGCTATTGCTAGTATTTGAATTATTTTTGAATTGTTCTGATGCTGAAAAAATTAGAAAGCTTTTAGGTCAGGTGTCGGGAACTGGCTTATCGGTGTATGGCCAAGGAGAATTTGACTTTGTTAACAGAAGCTCGCAGTATTCACAGAGTACAAATATATGCTTTTGTCTTTCGCATTAAAGTTATCAAAAGTTACAGTAAAACATAATATTTTGTTAGATATTATACATAATGTTACAAAAGATTTTGTTCTCTTGAACTTGAAATAAAAGATTTCTGAAAAGGAAATGCATCATAGTTTCCAGAAAAACATTAGGCAACTTTTTCAACATTGGTAATAAATTAGTCTTGAGCAAAAATCGACATTTTTGGAATTTTCATCAGATGAACACAATCAAAGATTTTTTAGAAAAAGCATCCATCACTGCAGCTCCATATAATGCAAGTGTACGGGCCTCCCAAAGTTAACGCTTCAAAAAGCATGCAAAAAGTCCATGAATGTTTTCTGGAGTGAAGTGAAAGGATTGTGTAAGAAAAATACTTTTAAGCATGATGTCATAAAACTGTGTGTGACATGTTATATTATTTTCATACACCTATCAAAAACATTGATTCATCGACTGTGCTCATGGATTACTGTTGTGTTCACATGGTTTTTTAAGCACTAGTTTTGAGGGTCCCGCACACTTATGTGGACTCAGAGAGATGGATTACTTTACTAAAAATCTCTGCTCATCAGAAGAAAGAAAGTCATGTTACATATGGGACGGCATGTGAATGGGACCGTTTTCATTTGGTGAAGCATCTCATGAACTTGGTGTGAACAAGCCTTCAACTGTTGCTGTTAAAGCTGTGCTGTGCCGCTGTAGTTCTCTATGGGTGTATATGTGTAAGAATGTTAGTGACGCTGTGTTAAAAACCCCACGAACTCAAATGATTCTTTCTAGAATAAGAACATCACATGTTCCCAATATCAACTTCTGACTTGCTATAGCAAGTAGCAGAACATGCAATGTAATCTTAAGGCTATGTCCCACCCCAACTTCCTGTTTAAGTAGCGAATATTTCAGCCCTGGAAAGAAAGAAAGAAAGAAAGAAAGCTGCTTTCAGCAAATGATTTCATGGGGTCTTTAAGTGTTATAACCTTTTGTCCTTTAAATGCTCCTGCAGGATTTGTTGATTTGCCTCTGTGTTTTCTCATGAGCTTCTCTGAAGGTATTAAGGCAGAGTGTCGGGTTAAATATTCCCGACACATCCCTCGACTTTTCCGTTTCTTTCTCCCTTTTCTGCTTTTCTTTGAACGATCCTTTTGTTTTTCTTCCGTCTGTGCTGTGTGAGCGTATGCAACTTTGTGGACTTGTGAGCGTATGTGTAGCTTTAAATGGATTAGGGTGGCTTGTGATGGAAAAAAGCACCATTAACTCTGTTGTAAGGTTGCTGTAGTCGTCTGTAATAGGCTTAGCTTCTCTCTGCCACATAGCAAGGTGATAGCATGTTATTTCTCCACCACAAGCTCAACTAATCCCTGCATAGTGCTGTGTGGGTGTGCGTGTGTGTTTCTTTTGTGCTTTTCTGTGAAATCAGCACTCTGTTTGACCTCTTTCTCACTCCCTCTCCCTCTCTCCTGTACCATTCACCACTGTCTCTCACTTTAGATGCTCAGATGCATCTATCTGTCCGTCTGTCTGTCACTGCCTATTGCTCTTTTATCTATTTATCGATCGCTCGATATTGATCTTATCTATCAGTCTACTTATCATTCTTTCTAATGTGTGCAAAGTGTTTCTAATGGAATGCTTCTCCCTCCCTGCCTCCCTCCACACATACGCACACACTCGTGTTTATGTGTGTGTCGATTTGTGCGTGTGTGTACGGAGGGGCCGCTGTCTCTCTCCCTTCAGCCTGAGCACCCCCGGGTCCCGCGCCTCCACGGCCTCGGCCGGCGCCGTGCTCTCCTCATCAATCTCTTCCTCACGCACCCGCCATCACAAGTCCCTCTCCACCTCTGCCCATCCCTGTCCCGCAGACCTGCACTCACACCGGCCCAGGCAAGTCCCCACGCCGCCAGAGAGAGAACACAAATCTGGGAACTCTAGCGTGTCTCAGGGGGTTTATGCATTCTTAGAAGTCGTTTGCTTGGCAGGGAAAAAGCTTGCAAGAAGCCAGGGAGTCAACACTGGGAGACGGTTGTGCTACAAAACGAGACAAATTTTCTTATTCCTGCCGAAAAGAGAAACACAGCTGGTCACCGACATAAGCTTTGGCTGGTGGTCCACAGTATGCTATACTGTTGTACTGGTGCCCCCTCTTGTCTGGAAGGGAAAGGGATAGTTCGTCGGTCATCAATTACGTATCCTGGTGTTGTTCCTAATCCGTATGACTTTCTCTCTTCTGTGGAATACAAAACAATTCCAGGCGAATGTCATTTTGGACCCCACTGACTTTAATTTATGGACAAGTCAAACAAGTCACACAGGTTTGGAACAACATGAAGCTTGTCCAGAAAACTACTTGAGTGAACTACCAATTTAACCAACAAGATTTCCTTGGCCAAACACTTTCAATTTAAAAAAAAAAGGGATTTTAGCAGGAAATAAGAAATAGTAATATTTGTTATTACAGCATTCATGAAGTCATGAGTGACACTTAAGATGGGATATGGACGGTCATACCTGGTCCTTCAGAATGGAAACATTGAGCAGTGTGGATCAATTGTAAAAATGCAAAACAGACCCCACTTCACTTTATGGCCAAATGATTTCTCAACCATTGTTTCCTGTTCTCTCTGGACTATCACTGATACTGATAAGTTGCGCAAAGCCACAAATAAAACTGCATACTCACACTAAACACTTCAGAAACACACCATCAATTGTAGGGCTGCAGCCAGGGTAGCGTGGAGCGTGAGTGATTCGCGTTAGCCTGTTTTGTAAGTGAATGGCTGGTCTGTTGCATGCAGTGAGCTGAGCCTCTTCCGAGCGTGGTTGGGGACCATTGAGAGAAGGTACCGCTGCTCTGTTACATCAGGTCTCTCACTCCTCTGTGCTTCTCTGCCCTCTGTGCACTGTTTCCCCCCTGGAGTGAAACGTACCTCAGTGCAAGGGCCATATATTCAGATCTGTGACCTGTATATATGAGTGAGTGAGTGAGTGAGGGATGATGTACAGCATATAGTGTGGCTCACTCAGTCACTCAAGGTTCTGTCATGTGACTCACGTCAGCACACAAGCGTTGACCTCCACGTGTGCTTCTAATAACTTACAGGATGGAAGACTTTTTACAAGTCTGCAACTGAAAAGAGTTTTCACATGTATTTGAACTTAGAACGGATCACTAGCAATGGCAACGTCATAGGTTCGATTCCCAGTGAGTGCATGAACTGATCCAATTTGTATCTTAACGTCAAAAGCAAAAAAATGGGGCCCAAGTAATGAAAGATCATTCACATTTTCTAGTAATCATTGGTTGTGTTTCTGAACTGAAGTGAACTTTTCAGCACAACAATTGGCACAGTGTAACCGCACTCTAATTTAATGCTTTGTCGGTTAGAGGAGCGTTGACGTGAGTCACGTGTGAGGGCCTTCACTTTGACACCTTTGAACCGTGTGGTTTGCCACTGTGAAAATCTCTGCCCTAAAAAGAAAAATATATATGCAATGTGTGAAAATAATTCTAGATGCATGTCTCATCCTGACATGCGTCATAACTGCAGATGTGTTTTTGCAGTGGCATGGGTTTGGTTTTTAAAGGGATAGTTCACCCCAAAATGAAAATTATCCCATGATGTACTCACCCTCAACCCATCCTAGGTGTATGTGATTTTCTTCTTTCAGACGACTAAAATCTGAGTTATATTAAATATTGTCCTGGCTCTTCCCAGCTTTATAATGGCAGTGAATAGAGCATGAGATTTTGAAGCCCCAAAAAAGTGCAAGCATTCATCATAAAAGATATCCACACGGCTCCGGGGGGTCAACAAAGGCCCTCTATATTTAAAACGTCGACGTTTGACTTGCGCCAAAGCAGTTGGAGTAGCGTAAGCTTTGACGCCTCTCACTGTTCAAACGAACAGGACGATCCCTTTAAAGAGTAATCGTCCTCTTAAAAGTTCTTGTTTTTGCGACCTGTGTTTTGTTTTGCACTCTAGTCAGAGTTCACTCTTTCGCCGGAAATGTTCATTTTTTTGAGCTTCAAAATCCTCATCCTCTATTCGCTGCCTTTATAAAGATTGGAAGAGCCAGGACATTGTTTAATAGAACTCCGATTGTATTCGTCTGAATGAATGAAGTCATATACATCTAGGATGGCTTGAGCGTGAGTAAATCGTGGGGTAATTTTCAGTTTTGGGTGAACTAACCCTTTAGCTCCTGCTTCTATTTGCTAGAGTGAGTGCTCATGTGTTATTTTCAGTTCTAAACACCCAGTTGTGTGACATATCTAAGTTACTGCTGTGCTACCATGGGAAAGTCTTAGTCCCTTGCTTAGGTGTCATGTTTGTGCGTATTAGTTTGCGCATTCAGAGTTTATAGGTGACATTTTCCTCACATTTGCCCCTGTGTATGTTTGTTCCATGGTATGATGATAGAGTTAGACACTGTCCTAGTGATGTGATTCGGGCTCCCGTTCACTCCACCCTGAAGAGAAAGAGATGACCTTCTGTGAACTTTTGTGTAAAGAGGGTTTGAGAAGGTCATATTTAGCCAGTGTATTGGGCTATATTTGGATCTACAGAAGGTAAGTTATGGTAGATGAAAAAATGATGGCCAAAAAAAGAAGAAAAGAAAAAAAGACAAGCTCATTTAAGGTGAAATGGAGAGAAAAAGTCAAGTTTTAGTCAACTTAAAGTCAACATGAAATGATGCTCACAGCGCACTCTATGAGGCAATTGTAGATCGGGACTTTTATTCACGAGAAATTGTTAACTTTTTTTATGATCTAAGATTTGATTTCAATAGTTGAAATAAAATAAACATTAAATGAAATCAAATCAAATCAAATAAATAATAGTAAAAACATTATCAGCTAGTTACCAATGCAGCATTTCTCATTTTCATTTAGTTTAAGTTGAAGTACTAAAATAATGAAATCTAAATAAACTAAAAACTGTATAGATATGGAAAAGAACTTCAAATAATGAAAAAATAATAATAATATCAAAAACTATAATAATAAGCTGTATCATTGACACTAAAATAACACTGGTTTGCATTGATTAGGAGTAGTTTAGATCCTAAAAATTCTGATAAATAAATAACTGATAAATCCTACACAGTAAGTCCAGAAATGTGAAAGAATTTCATGTTGATTTCTTTAAATCTTAAAAACTTTCTAGAAGCCGACCAGTGTGTGTAACCTTGTGAAACCAGGAGCTACAAAAACGTCTGTAAATAATCTGGATGGTAATCTGGTATCCGTATACAGAGCAGATCGTTGTTCATTATTCCAAACACAGCTCACTTCACTTCCTGGCTGATGTGGATGGACAGTGTTTTGTAATCTGGCTCTGGCAGGTTCAATTACCCAGAGTCACGTGACCTCTCCGGCTGTGCTTGAGCCGCTTGGCGACTGGTTCTGACTAGGTTCTACTACACTGGTTGGCACTTAAACAGATGTTGGCATGGACCTGGCATGGTTGGGTGAGATTTTCTCAGACAGTGTGCAGAAAAGACAGCTATGGGGGAGGTGTGCTGTTTCACTTCACACGCTTGGATGGACACATACTCTCACACACAAATTGCAGTGAGCAAGTTTCATAATTATCCCTGATCTGTGTGTGTGGGGGGGGGGGGGGGGTATTCCCTACATTATGGGGACCAAATGTCCCCACAGGTATAGTAATACTAGTAAATTTTGATCTTGTGGGGACATTTTTTTTGGAAACATGCTTATAAATCATACAGAATGATCTTTTTTGAAAATCTAAAATAGCAGAACATTTTGTGTGATGGGTAGGTTTAGGGGTAGGGGTAGTGTAGGGGGACAGAATGTACAGTTTGTACAGTATAAAAACCATTACGTCTATGGAATGTCCCCATAAAACATGAAAACACAACGTGTGTGTGTGTGTGAGAGAGAGAGATTAAGCAGATTAAAGGTCTACGTATTGGGTTAGAGATATGTTTATGTTCCCTCCTCTGCTGTCGACATATTTCATTATTTTGAAATGACATAATACAAGTTTCTAGAGCACTGCAAGAGCCAGAACAGCGCTCCTGATACATAAACCATTGTTCTACCATATTTCAAATTTCGCTTTTTTGAAACGAGATTTCAAAATTGCACAGATCAGGTATTTACATTTTGAATCTCCTTTGAATATGTAGGTTTGAAACACCCATTATCAGTGGCTATTCTTTCTGCAGACATAGTGAAAATCAACCTTCCATGCCCTGTTTTATTTCTTTTTAATTCGTTTTATTTGATTTAAATAAACGACATTTAAATAACTTCTATATTTAAATTATTTTTACATTTAATATACATTTTTAAAATGTTTAAAAAAAAAATTAATGCTATGTCCTCATCTTTTTTTTTTTTGCTTTCTTTTGTTTGGGGGAAAAATTGCTTTGTCACAGTGATCCCCCACAGAGAGCACCTGGCGCCTCCCCGTCAGCCCACAATATCAGCAGCGCAGCTGGGACGGACCGTACCAACTTCCCTAGAGGGGTGCCCACCCGCAACACCTTCCACCTCGGGCAGCAGAGGGGCGCACGGGACCAGCAGGGTTCTCCGTACCACGGAGCCCCCGCCTCCCCTTCCCTCTCCCATGGCAACAGCCAACAGCGACGACCCGCGGCTTCCGGCATCTTCAGCAAGTTCACCTCCAAGTTTGTGCGCAGGTGAGACAGACAAAAGAGTGTCGATAAAATCAGTAGATTGACAGAGAATCTAGAGCAATGACAGGGGAGGTTAATGGCATGAGGATGAGCGTGATGAATGCCGTGTATTTTCGGCAGTAAAGATGGATTTTTTCTTTTCTTTTCAAAGAGTTCCACTCTGACACATCAGCACATTCTCACACCTCCCGCTAAGGGTTTTTTTTATTATAGAAATTGCCTGATTGGTTGTCCATCTTTGGTCAAACAGCTTTACAAGTAGATTTGTCCTCGCGATACACTGGCACATTGTTCAGCAGGGTATCGTGCGTTGTCATAATTTCACCCGCAAGGTCAAGCCTTCACAAGGCAATCAAAGTGCTGTCAGACCCCATAATCCCAACACGAACCCCAGCTCATTTAAACACATGCAGATTTCTCATCAGTTTCGTCATCTCGGTCTCCGAGTTCCAGCGCACACACTCCCAACACAGATCTACCTTTTCTGCACCTCCGTGGTGACAGTATCCTTGGTAACAGCTGAGGTATTGCATTCCCCTGCTCTATAAATACTTATGGAGGGGACACCTTGGCATCCGCTCACTAGTGCCGCTATAGCAGTTAACAAAAAACTTGAGGCTTACATTATGGGTTACATTGCTACATTCCTTAAAGAGCGTATCTCAGCAAACTGTTGTGTTGGATCTAGGCAGTCATGTTTAAACTGCTAGACTCAGATACACTTTGAAGAACATAAGAACACCTTCATGGTCAGTAGTCTTTCATTTATATTCAGTGTCAGATTTCAAAAGGGTCAGATGACATTTTCCATTTTGTCCATGTATATCTGTCTGTTTGTTTTTGTGCCCTTTTGTCTATATGTTGAAGCCAGTGTGGGAATTGTGAGCTTTAATAAATGAATGTAAACATCCTTTCTTAAGGTCAACATAAAATGGCCTTTGAATTGTATTCGTAAAAGGTATTATTAATATAATTACACTACCGTTCAAATGATTTTTCTATTAATTCATTCATTAATACTTTTATTCAGCAACGAGGACACATTCAAATATTCAGGAGTGACAGTAAAGACCTTTATAATGTTACGAAAGATTTCTATTTCAAATAAATGCTGTTCTTTTGAACATTCTACCAAAGGATCCTGAGAAATAAATGTATCTCAAGAATATTGTGAAGAAGTAATTCTGAGGATCATGTGACACTGACGGCTTCAACATCATCATTAACACCACAGTTACATTTTAAATGACATAAAAATAGAAAACCGTTATTTTAAATGATCCCCAATCTTTTCAACGGTAGTGTTTATTTACTTCACATCGAATGAAACTGCTATTTTTATCGCAACGCTGCTTTAACTACAAATAGCATTGCTGAGTATGGAGGTCGGTCAGAGGCGGAGCTAGTGATGAAAAGTTATGATAAACTCTTTTTCCTTTTGAATAATGGCGCATAGTTGCAACATTCCTAGTCTTATTGTGCCATGTAAAAAGTAAAGTGGGTCAGTTTTGATACTTTTAGATTAGGCAGTTTAACTCTACTTGGTTTGTGTAAGCATTCCAGTCCTTTTATGAGTGTTAATAATTGACTTAATAGTTTAATTGCATGCAGTGACCCAGATTACTAATGTTATTTGCTCAGTTTAAACAGTTAACCCGTCAAAAAAAAAAAAAAAAATCTGACTGATTGTTGCTGTGTCCAGGGCAACCCAACCACTTTGACATTTTCATTTGCTTTTTTTTTTTTTTTTGCTCTTCAATTTACATATATACATTGCTTTCCTTTTTTTCTTCTTTTTTCTTTTACTTTTGTTTTGTAGAAATCTGTCATTCAGATTCCCCAGAAGGTAGGCAACGATGACCCTAACCCCCCTTTGTTTAAGGCTTGTTTTGACCCTTTTATATCTCTTTCCTTGTTCCTTGTCCACATCCCTCAGTGTGTTCTGTGATTGGCCCTTTTTCCTGGTTGTTTATTTCGTGTGCAATGCCATGACCAACACTAACGACCAACTTCAGCCCTAAAAACACCACTGCCTTCAACTTTCCACAGTAACACTCAGCGCCTTTCCTCCCCATCTACATCCTTTCATCTCCCCGTTCCTGTCGGTTTACCTGGTGATCTCACCTGTGTGCCCCAGATTCTGTGTGCGACTAGTGTCAGTGCCTGCTCAAATGACACAGGGCTTTGATAACAGGACCTGGGGTCATAATTAAGATGGCTAATAGGATATGATGTCATGGAAAAAGAAGCAAGCATAGCCATTTGCATACACTACCATTCAAAAGTTGAACAAAAATGCTTTTAATGCATAATGAATGCATAAAATTGATCAAAAGGTGACGAAAATATTTTTTATTTGCTGTATAAATGCTGTTTATTTCTCACACTCATGTCATCCCAAACCCTTAAGACCATTCGTTCATCTTCGGAACACAAATGAAGATATTTTTGATGAAATCCAAGAGCTTTCTGAACCAGGCATAGGCAGCAACGTCATTACACCTTTCAAGCTCCAGAAAGGCATTAAAGACATCGTTAAAATAGTCCATGTGACTGCAGGGCTTCAATCGTAATGTTATGAAGTGACGAGAATACTTTTTGTGTGCAAAAACAAAATAAAAATTGTCATACGCAGCTGATGTAGTGAACGCAGTTCAGCGCTTCCATGTTGACTATTTTAACTATGTCTTTACAACCTTTCTGGGCCTCAAAAGGTGGAATGATGTCGCTGCCTGTGTGTGCTTCAGAAAACCTCATGTTTCATCAAAAATATCTTAATTTGTGTTCCAAAGATGAACGAAGGTCTTACAGTTTTGGGACGACATGAGGGTGAGTAATTAATCAAGTCAAGTCATCTTTATTTATATAGCGCTTTTTACAATGCAGATTGTGGCAAAGCAGCTTTACATTAATAAGAAAATGGGGTCATTGTGCAGCTTATTCTATATATTATTGATTCATTCCGTTGCAAATATCAGTAGTTATTAGTCTAGTTAATTTATGTATATCAGCACTGCAGAAAACAGTGATGTAATCGTCCGGCTCAGCTCAGTTCGCATACAACGGCGCCAATGCAGGCATATCAAAAACACTGCTGAATATCAAGCAAGTGTCCCCAACTTAAGCAAGCCAAAGGAACCAAAACTCCAACAAATGGAGAAAAAAAACCTCGGGAGAAACCAGGCTTAGTCGGGGGGGCCAGTTCTCCTCTGGCCAACAGTGAACACTTGTCCGATACTCAGGCAGAGTTACGGGTCATTAAACCGATTTGGAATCGCAACAGTCAAAATATTTAATCCAGTTCCATCTAGTTTAAGATCTTTTTGATCACGCCGGTATGACAGAATGACAGATTAATGTCGTTAATTAATTAATGACAGAAATTTCATTTTTGGATGAACTAACCCTTAATAAGAAATATCACTTGAGCACAAAATCTGCACAATAGAATGATTTTAGTGTCACGTGATCCTTCAGAAGACTGGAGTGATTACCGTCACAGGAATAAATTACAGTTTAAAACAAATTGAACATTGCATTATTTCACACTAATTCTGTTTAGTGTATCAAATAATTGATCAAAGATGCTTCCTTCAAAAACATTTCAAAAGTCTTACTAACCCCACAATTTTGAACGGTAGTGTATGTCGTAATTGTTTTGTCCCAGGTTGTCACACCATGACTTCCTCTATGTGCCAAAAAGAGGAAGATGTTGCTTGAACAGCTTAGCAAAAAGGGAAACAAAATCCTATTAGCAATTATTATTAATTATGCTCATTTAAATGTCATCATCTGCCATTGTAAAGACAATAAATGTTAATGTCAGGTATTTGTAAGCATTTTCTAAGCTGGAAATTTACCAGAAAAAGGGTTGAAGGATGACTGAGACTAATGGTTATCTCTTTTTCATTTGCTCATTAACAATAACATGAGACCAAACACCTAAAGCCAAACTTCCCAATCGCACATCTCTCTCTCTCTCTCTCTCTCTCAGTTTATGCGGCATTGTCTGAATCTGTTTGACTGATGACTCACTCACTCACACACAGGCACCTGGTGAATGGAGGTCACCATCTGTCTGAAGTCACTAACCACTTGGGCCACTGGCACAGATACATGGAGTTTGAATTAACAAATGAAAGACATTTTCTTCCACTGACATGATTATGTTGATGACCTGTTCATGTTTATATAACTGAAGTTGCGTGAGGTGCTTATATCGTTTAGAGCCCAACAGAGGGCGCAAGCGAGCAGTTTATTGAAGGAAATAAATGCCTTTGCGCCCTCTGGTGGTCAAACCTAAAGCTTGTGTCTCGTAATTCATGTCTGTTGGTGACAACCAATTATTCTTTGCAGGATTTGTCCAATTTAATGGCTCGTGTTCTTTCAGAGCTTTAAACCGCACAAATGCTGCTGCTTCTTCTTTTTTTAACCGTATATGTCGTCAAGAGCCTTGTGCTAACAAAGTCCTGAGCTGTTTGTGTCTGTGTTTTATTCCTCACTGTCTGTCCATGTGAGGTGTGTGTGTGTGTGTGTTTCTGTCCTCTGTGTGGTGTTTTCTTATGAAGGGCTCTGACAGTGATGTCAGTTCGCTAAGGGCTGTCTGTCTGTCTGTCTGTCTGTCTGTCTGGTGGTGTGTTCGGGATGCTTGTACGTTCGGCCAGACAGATTATAGGGCCAGGTGACTGTTGGATGTGAGTAGTTACCATGGTGATGGGGCTCTGTAGAATCCTGTAGAACATGTTGGACAGACCTGCATCATTCCACCCCACTTCATGTTACTGAAGCGTCTGTCTGATTCATCTGTTCATTGGCATCACACATCACACATGATTCCGTTGTTGCGTACAGTAGATCAGCGCAGTGCGAGCGTGCACTTTTTTGGTTGTCGTACCACAATCGTGAAATTAGTAAGCATTATAAGTAACACAGGGCTCAACAATAGGGACCGCGCAGTGGCCCGGGGCCAGCGGGAACGACAGTTGATCGTTTGCACGTATTTTAAGCCTTGCCGATTTAAAGATACAAACGGATGAAAGAGAAATTTTGTGTACAAGAAACAACCGAAGAAGGCACACAAGAAAGGCGCCTCTCAGACAGCGTGCAGATGCTGAATTGAGTTCTCTTTCATGTCTCGAATGGACATACCCCTTTAAAGGGATAGTTCACCTAAAATGAAAATCATCCCATGATTTACTCACCCTCAAGCCATCTTCTTTCAGACGAACACAATAGGAGATATATTTGAGCTTTAGAATGTAAAGCGGGGGCAAGGTTTTGAAGCCCCAAAAAATTCATCCATTCATTATAACAAATAATCCATACAGCTCCAGGGGGTTAATAAAGGCCTCGTGAAGCGAAGCGAAGCAATGCATTTTTGTAAGAAAAATATCCATATTTAAAACTTAAATGAAATTTAAATAGCTAGTTTCTGCCGGCGATGTATGCCATAGGATGTAGGAGTAGCGTAAGCTTGGACGCCTTCAAAGAAACAGGGCTGTGCTACAAACTCAAGCTATTCTTCTCTTACGTCAAAGTCCTCCGATATTTCTCTTTAAAACTTCTCATTTTAGACTTTGTGACCAGTGTTTTGTTTTGCTCTCTTACATCATACGGCGGGTCGTACGGCCATCTGCCGGAAGCTAGTTATTATAGTTAATGAAGTTTTAAATATTCATTTTTTTTACAAAAACACATCGCTTCCCCTGGAGTTGTATGGGTTACTTTTATGATGCCCAAATTCCCCCCTTATTGATTAAGATTTTTGGTCAAAGACAATACAAACAATAACTAGGCCGATTTTATTTTATTTATTTACTTTTTTTGTGGTGGCGTAAGAGCAGGCCAGTAGGCAAAATCTTTAGCGTTGAGTCCTGTAATATTTTAAAGCAATATCACACTTGTACTACATATAAATTAGCACAGTTGATTCTTTTGTAGGCAAGAGGCTACAAATATAGATACTGAAAGTTATTCGTTTATTTCAGTTACTTTTATAGTTTGAAAATGAACAAGTGAATTGGTGGAATGTGGTGGTTCTGGAGGGGTAAATGTTTTCATTACCTAATGTGGCGCTAGGCTGTTCTTCCCCTTCCTGCTCACTGTGCTGAATGAGTTAAACTAGAACTCAGACTAAGACTAAACATGTTGCAATTTTTTTCGAGGAGCCCCTATGAGGGAGAGGGTCGAGAGGAGGGAAGCAGGTGAGAACAAACAGGATTTCTTCATCAGACCTAATCAGTAGATCCTTAGAGGTGTAATTGGGCAGCAGAGGGGCTTTTAAATGGTTGATAATTGGTTTTGAACAAATGTCAGTAGATACTCAGTGGGATTTAATTGGAGGATTAATTGCAGTGTGTGTGTGTGTGTGAGAGGACCTGGGATGTGTTCTGATTTTTAGTCGATTCATAATTTCTTTCTCAAGTTTGTGTTCACAAAGAATGAATTTCAGATTGCTGCCCGTCTTCTATTTGGCAAACACATGCACAGCTGAAAGTTTTCTGCTTATGCACAGATAATAGTGATCAAATCTTAAATGCTGTGAACTCATTTGCGATGCACCTCACTGTGGACTTGCACATTGTCTCAGATATTTTGAGCATCGTCATTAACAGGATTAGTATTGTACTAAGTTTAAATATCAAATCGGTAAACTAATGTAATGCTGCCTTCAAGTCAGGATTTTATTGATAGTTTTAGCATGGATAGATCCCATCATAATATCTTAATAACAAGTGTTTTTTTTCTTCCTGACTGTTTGGGTTTGGGGTGTTTCGATTGAAAAATTTTAAAGCTCAGTTTTTAGGCATTTTGCTTACTGCCGATGAAGAGTAGTGATAAAGCTTGCCAGACAATATTACTGCTCGTTTAATAGAAAAGAGGCTTGAAAGACATTTTTTTTTTTTTTTTTTCTGTGAAAGCACATAAATGCTAAAATACACTACTGTTCAAAAGTTTAGGGTTGGTAAATTATAGACAAAATATATTGTTTTTGAAAGAAGTCACTTATTCTCACCAAGGCAAAAAAAAATATGATTACTTAAAATAACCTTTTTATTTTTATATTTTTTTAAATCTAATTTATTCCTGTGATGGCAAAGCTGAATTTTCAGTGTCACATGATCCTTCAAAAATAATTTGGTGCTCAAGAAACATTTCTTGCTATTATTATCAACGTTGTGTAGCTTAACATTTTATGGAAAATGTGATGCATTTTTTTTCAGTATTCTCTAATGAATAGAAAGTTCAAAAGAACAGCATTTATTTGAAATAAATTCGCTTTTGATTCATTTCATTTATCCGTGGTGATGTATAAAAGTATTCGTTTCTTTTTTAAATTTTACGGGCCCCAAACTTTTGAACTTTAGGATAGATAAAGCATCAATTGCACCTTATGTGTGTTCTTCACTCTTCATTTTGTTGTACTGAAAAGCTTCCTGAAACATCATTCCTACAACAATGCAGCATTAAGTATTCTCGATTACCCAGATGAACCTAATTCTCCTTTTGTCACTGAGCATCATTTAGGCATTTGAACGAACTGAATCATATTTAGTCTTCTCAGAGCTGAGATTCAAAGCTTCTTAATGGCTTAAAGTCACACTAACAGGCTCAGAGAAAAAGTGTTCATTTGAAGCGGAAAGCTTTCTCTGTTGCATGTGTTTGCGCCACATCAGTTTGCACACAAACATATGCATGCGTTCTCCTTTCTTCTGCAACGTTTCCAGTTGATTATTGCCATGTGTCTCTCTCCAACTATGTCCACTGCCTCATCCTCCCTCTCTCTCTCTCTCTCTCTCCCTTCAACACCCTCAATTTCCCTCAACCCTCCTCTTTTGTCTCTCAACAATTTCTCACTTTTCTCCCACGCACCTTCCAACATCCTCTTTGTTCTCTCTTTCCTTTTTTCTGTCCTCATTCACCCCCTACCGACATTATTCTCTCAACCTCCCCCACCTCCATCCTTCTCTGTCCATCCCCGTCTCCCCAGATCTATGCTCAGCAGCGCGGAGAAGTCGGAGAAGACCAGTGTGGGCCCAGAAGATGACAACAAAGACTCCTCCCCGGGGGGCGGGACTCCTCCAGCCGCACCCGTGTCCTCGCTTAAGGACCAGGCGAAGCCTCGCTCGCTCCGCTTCACCTGGAGCATGAAGACCACGTCTTCCATGGAGCCCGGCGAGATGATGAAGGAGATCCGGAAGGTCCTCGACGCCAACAGCTGCGAGTACGAGCTGCGCGAGCGCTACATGCTGCTGTGCATGGCCGGCAATCCCGCCCGCGACGACTTTGTGCAGTGGGAGATGGAGGTGTGCAAGCTGCCCCGCCTCTCGCTCAACGGCGTACGCTTTAAGAGGATATCCGGGACGTCCATTGCCTTCAAAAACATCGCCTCCAAAATCGCCAACGAGCTGAAACTGTGAGGGGAGGGATGCGAAAGTAGCATTTTAAAGAGTCTCTGAACAGGGATGAGCGGAGAACACACTGCTCAAACACAACCTGCTGGTATGGGTGGGTACAGAGAGAGAGAGAGATGTAAGATCAGATCCATACAAATGGGGGGGGGGGGGAGATTCTGCACAGAATGAGGAGTTTTAGGAGGGTAAACTCTGCAGGTTTTTGGTTCATTGTCCTGAAAACATTCAAGTCAGAAAGGCCTCGACATGGTTCGATTCTGCTGAAAGTGATTTTTGAACTCGTTTCAGTCTCTCGCACACAAACGCACCTAATGCCTATTGAAACGGGCAGAGCGTAAAATGCCATTGACTTCAGAACCGAAAGTATTCACAGGGTGGAGGTAAAGTCAGATGTTTGTGCTCCCTTCAGAGAGAAACACACACTCTCTCTCTCTGCGTTTATTTCTTCCTCTTATTCTATTACGCCTCATTGTTCAGTTATGGCCGGAACGCTCGATCCATACTGAAAGGACTGTAAATTGTGGTTAAGGTGATTTTAATTCTTAATCTGCTGGGTTTAGATTTGCTGCACTGGAATGGGTGAATTTCTGTTGCCTTTTTATTTTCTTAAAGAAATGAAATATTTCATTGTTGTATTTACCAATGATTATGTTTTAATATTATTCCTAGTCAAAACGAATTCTTGTTGTTTATTATTATTTGTGGTCTCGTGTTCTTGACTGTACAAAGAATGTCTGAAAAAAAAGCACCACATGACTCCCACTGAACCTGACTCGCACTCTTGCCCCCCTTTGTCCCAAAGGATTATGGGGCAACAAATGCTCTCCTCATGCTTAAAAAAAGGCACTGGAAAAGACATTTAAGGACTAAATCCACGCAACTAATCATTCCCATGCCATTTTTCGTGACTGAGGAACTGATGTCGAGCTGCTCTTCTCTGCATCCACGACCCTTCACGGTTCGAGCCGAGAACTTTCCACCTCTGTGTCGCCTGCGGGTGGCTTTTTGGCATTACTTCATTTGATGGTACACTTTATGAAAACGTGTCGTGATTGAATGTGTACGTATGTGTGAGAGATGATGACGATGATGATGGAGTGTCATATCTGAATAACCAAAAGGCTTGCTTAGTTTCATATTCAATGCGGAGACTATTAACACGTAGCCTTGAGACCACAAGTACCTGCCATGAAGAGTCAAATATTGGTGTTCTGTTAATTCCAATATTTTGTTTTCACTATCGAAATCAGTTGAGATGTCATTACCGCACAAGCAGATCAGCAAGTAGAGAAGACCGGAACCGTTCTGCGTCAAAAAAGAAAGCAAAAGAGTACGCTGACTACAAGCTAGAGGGCCACAGTGTGTTTCCATCCATTTCTGCTGAGCTGTACATGCTTGCATGCATCCTCTAGTTGACATCAGGTGCACCGTCACCTCTGTTGTTGTGTGAAGAGGAGGGGGGTTGGGATCAGATCAGTCTCCAGTTCAGGGGACAGCTGTGCACATGTGTGTTTTATATCTTCATAGAAAAAAATGATTATCTTTTCTTTTTCTTTTTTTGGTCATGTACTTTGCTGTTCTCACAACTGATCATTTGTTCAAGGTGCTGGGGATCCAATTATCTTAAGAATTGTTTGTTTCTCTTCAGGGTTGATTATTTTTATTCACACAATTTTTTCGTTGCTGTAATTTTATTATTTGTGTCAGTCTCTTTGCTGTTGGGTTAGGGGGGTTCACATAGAAATACACCAAATGTTTTTTTTTTTTGTTTTTTGTGCAAAGATAATTATGATCAATGATAGTAATAAAACAATTAAATTCAAGCTGTCTGTATTAAAACTGATGCAATATGTTCCGATATATATTCATTGAGCGCATCTGTGGCATCTCTGAGAGGTTTTGTCCTGAACCAGGGGTTTCCAAATTTTTTGAGGATCCCTTTCTGAGAGACCTCCAAAAGCGTAAAGGCAGTTATAGGCTATAATTATTTTCATACAGAAGGAGCCGTTTATACTGTAGCAGAAACATCTTAAGCTTTTGTGCAGTTTTTATTATCCTCTAGCTTGTCCAACTAGCATATGAAATCCGTATTATGCAGTTAATACAATTTTACTCCTAACAAACGGAGGACCTATTTTATTAACAATGCAGGAGTAACAATTACGTAATGTTTTATGAATACAGATTTGTATAAGAGTACATTCCACCTAATGGGTGTAACGCATCCCTTTTATTATTATTATTATTATTATTTAGTTTGCACTGAATCTACTAACACGTATTACACTATTTAAAATGTGCATTATTTTTGATAATAAAATGTACTTTTGCGTTTTATACATGTGCTACTCTCCTGAGGACAAAATAGCACTCATTCGGTGGAATGGCCAATGTGTTTCCAGTCGCTAGATAACCATGGTGACCGTGACATAAAAATATACATATGGACGCATATAACACTAGAAAGCTTTTACTTCGCCTCTACCTGTGCGGCGCGTTTGAACTAGCGGAAGCAGCTCCGCAGGAAAGCAGTGACTGGATCTAAAACCTGTATCCCAGACTCTGCAAGTTACTGAAACCACACATAAAACGCTGCAGAGACGCGTGTGTGACGGCCAAGCTCTGCGTGTTGTCCGTGGGTGAAATACGGTTCTTGTGTTTTATTTCAAACTGTTGAATTGACCCCAGTTTGGAAACCTCTGTTCTAACCAACTGCAGAAAGCCTCATGCTGCTTCATATCTCTGTAAAAAAAATGACTAGAAATGCGTCATATCACACCTGATTGGGATGTGATCAAGCCTAATGTGCATCACCTATTAGTGCATGTGTATTTCAGGCTCTAAAGTATATGTAAAATTGCTGTAGTTTCCAGTAAGGACAAACTAGTTTGGTTATTTTCACTTTATTCTGAAAAAAATCTAAAACAAAAATAGCCACAAGCAAATCCAGTTCATTTGTAAACAGTTCTCACATACATACAACATTTTGGAAGAAACGAGAACTCTTATACGAGCTTCCTCGGGAATCACCTTTAGTGTCTCGATGCTTCTGTGCCATTAAGAGCGAGATGAAATCAGTGTATTTCAGAGTTGCAACAAAAAAGAATCAATTATTACGCATCACTTAGTGCTTAGTCAATATTAACTAGTCCTACGTAAATTCACTACCTAACAGTATCTCAAAGACCTAATTATACAAACGACAAAAAAAACGCTTCGCCCAGGATGATTCCATCAACATGGCTCTTCAACGATTTCCCGGTTTCCTGACACCAGGTGTACTTCAGAACACTCGGCAGCGCCTGTAGTCATGCGCACCAGGTGATGTGCAGCTGTTGCCATAGAGATGGTGGAAGGAACAACCGAGTCTGTTGTCGTGGCAGTTTTTAATTCCAGTGTATAAGATTTTCACCCCACAATTTTGGTTAAACTTCCAGCTTCCACAGAGCTTTATATGACAGACGGTGTTTCGGTCGCGCTTGCAACTGTTCACGAGGTATAGCTGTAGAACCTGAGGACAGATAGGTTTGTGGGGTTTGTTTTTTGGCAAGACTGGGGTTTATATTCATGTATATGGAGGGTTATCCTCGGTCCTGAAGTTCATCCTACCTGACTTGCCAAACGTGCATTTTGGTGCATGTCCAGCTTTGCTTCCTCTGTTTTTCTTATCTTACTACTCATTGCCCTTTTACATTGATTTGAGACCAAATTCTCCATTAAATGACTTGCACTATTTGGTCTCCTAAAAACCAATATGAAAAGGCGAATGTTACATGGCAATCAGTGTGACTGGGGGGATTCCACCTTCAGCCCCACCAGTGAGGGCGGCAGCTGTCCAGCAGAGGCAGAGGAGGAACTTAGAGAGTTCCTCAGTGCCCCCTGGTGGAGCGAGGATGCAACCGCAGGTCGGATGAGCGGAGGGGGAGGGTGATTGTGGGGCGTCCGGTTTTGTAGAGGTCGCGTCTGTAGCGGGGGAGGCTGGCGCAGCAGGCTAGGGGGCGCCGAGGGGGGTGCAGGG
This sequence comes from Opsariichthys bidens, assembly GCA_037194245.1. Taxonomy (NCBI): domain Eukaryota; kingdom Metazoa; phylum Chordata; class Actinopteri; order Cypriniformes; family Xenocyprididae; genus Opsariichthys; species Opsariichthys bidens. The sequence continues at coordinate 2,720,811 of CM074280.1, forward strand.
CGCAGTAAGGGCGGAGGTTGAGTGAGGGGTGGGGAGGACTGGGCAGAATTGGGGTTCCCAACAACACCAGCGTCTGAACAGGGCAATGGACCGTCAGAGTGAGGCGGAGAGCTGCCATCCATCTTCACCTACAGTAACAAAGAAAGATTCCTCAGTTATTATGGGTAACTGTTCTTAATCTCCTGCTTTTTTACAAGTCCTTTTACACGACATTCAAATTCAAACCGTCTTTTTCCACATTTTCTCACCTCATCGTCTTCCGCCCCCGACGACCCGTTGAGCTCCGTGTTCACGGTCCTCCCGCTGCTCCCTTGCACCACTTCCTGTTCTGCCTGCCACTCACGTAGCACTTCCTCAAGATTGAAGCGTCTTCGGTAGCTGACGAAGAATGAGCTGACCTGTGCGACCGTCTTGTTGCCGATCACGTCGGCTATGGCTGCAAAGTCTTTTCCATATCGCCTAACAGCTGGAGAGCAAAAAAGCTACGTGATACAAGTGCTTGTGGCAATGCTTAAAATGAAATAACATTATGCATTCAAGCTGTAGTTTATTAATCATCCGTGCTTTAAAACAAAGTATATCATATGAATTCGCCTTGTATAGCTTTTTGGCACAAACCAGAAAATACTGCAATATTTTTTATCCATTTTTATTTCATGGTGACTTTAATCACTGCAAAGTGTCATGAAAGATTACAAAGTGGATGGGTTGCTCTGAGGTTATTAGGAACTCGCTAATAAACGAATAATGTTTACCATACTTTTAAGATGGCACCATACATTGCAGCAAGTTAAGTCTTAGGTTAGCTGGATTTAGTTTCCATTTGATGGTTTCCAATTTCTATTCAAGTAAACAAATGATCTTTCTCTACTCTCAAACCAGGAATTCCAGAAGCATTCTTTTATGCGTTTCTTTTTTTAACTAGGGGATGCATTAAATGGAAAATCTCAAATCAAAATGCCTAAATAAATATCACTCAGTGGTTTTAAATGCTGTATGTGAATTTAAGCATCACATCATTCTAATATACTTTATGAAGTATGTATATTCATTTTGAGATCTGTTCTGAAATTTATGGATATCAGGAACTGGAGACGATGCGATTCCAGCTCACCTTGAACAGCGAGGAGCTGCTCCTCCGTCGTCCAGCGAGTGTTGATCTTTTGAGTGGGCTGAAGGAAGGGAGAAATATTAGAAGTGTAATGTAGCTACTAAAGAATTGAGAGAAAAAAATATATATATTTTGTACAATTAGGCTGTACATTCACACAATGGCATTTAATATTTTGCCTTGTTTTTAGGAGGTGAGGTGCGGTTTGTGTATAAAAGCAATGCAGATGGAACCTTACCTCTGAGGGTCTCATGCCTTCAATGCCCTCACCCAGGTTGTGCTTGAGAACGCTGTTGGTTTGCTTGATACTTTGGACCTGAAGGCAAAACCGATAACCAAAAATGTTCTGAGCGGTGATCACATTTCTTGATTGACCATTTCTTCGTAATAATGTTAAAAACCATTTTTGCTGCTTAATATTTTTGTAATAACCATGACACTTTTGTTCAGGATTCTTTGATGAATAGAGATTCGTAAAATAACAATATTTATCTGAAAAAGAATTGTCATTTTTGATCAATTTAACACATCCCTGCTGTTTTATTTTTTTTTTTGATTTGATAGTGAAAATGTGTTTGTCCATACACATTACCTGTCTCTTAAGTGACACTAGTTGTGTGTCCAGCTGTCTGATAGTAACAGCTCCCGAATCGGTGGACGCCGAGAGGGCGACGATGTCCTCCTGTTCCAGGTGCATGCCTTTAGGGGGCCTACGGCGAGCACGAAGAGGGTGGTGTCGGTACTGAGCACCCTGGTTCTCTTTCCGAGTCGGACCAGATTTACTTGAACCTTTATCACTCCCTCCTATGTTTCCAGGGTGATGCTTTGTTGCCTGAAAAGCAGCACACATGCAGTGGAAAATGTGAAAAATGTGTCTCTCAGCTCATAAGACTGGTCACCTTTTTTCTTTTTTTTTTTTTAACCAAACTTTTTGCCTTCACTAGTGCCTGACCACTGATTTTGAAAAGTACTCCCTTTAGTCTCTAGATCTCTAAATAAGAATAAATAAGTAAATAAGAATAAACTAAATGTGTTCAATAGTGACAATTCTTATTTATATGAAACATTGCAGTATTTGTTATAAATTCTATAAAACATCTTTAATTCCTCTTGCAGTGACATCGCTTCCCTAATGACTGGCACGAGGGCCAACAGACAATATTAAGTCCCGCCTTTTTTACGTTACAATATGGAAGAAATGACTATTGCAACAGTTTGTTTCATGCCACGGAGTCTAGTGATTCATTATACCACAGGCTCACCTCTTTTTTGGCGTGGATCTCAAAGTCACTGTCACTCCCTGGATCTCCTTCCTCTACCTCATCATTACTGGCGGGAACAAAAATACACACTTTGTAACCGTATATGTCTGGAATGCACAACAGTTATGATTCATTGTCTTTTGCTCTCCTTTTACCTCTCATCCTTTTCTCTCTTGCTGAGGAGCTTGCGTGCTTGGCGGTCCATGACACTCGTTCGGGTTCTTGTTTTCTTCCAGGAGTAATAATACTTCACCAGGCTCGAGATCAGCTTATCTGGAAGCTGAAAAATAAAAGATGCCACAGATGACTGAGTTTATACACTAAAAATAGGACAAGATTGTATGCCCCGAATCAAATGTGTGACACTGAGCACGTGAACTCAATGTCGGATCATTGCAGTGTTATAACGGATGACATTACAGCATGCTGGTTTCAATTCAAGACTATTTTCTTTCCATACCACGGAAGTCATCAATGCTTTGTTTAGCCAAAATATATTCTCTTAGAAGAAAGAAATTGATGCATGGTTTGGAACAACTTTTTTGGGTGAACTGTCCCTTTAACAGCGAGACCTCACTACGACTCTTTACATGAATGTGTGATTTTACATTGGGCCAGATCTCAAGATGTCTGCTCTTCTGTAGTTGCAGGCAGATGTGAGAGCAGCAGATGACTCTTATATAACCCATCTTGCCTCCGTCCCTCCTGCTCACCATCTGTTGGATGCGATGGAAGCTCTTGCCATGAAAGCTGAAAGCCTGTTCGAACAGAACTTTGTCTTCCACTGTCCACTCATCAGGAAAGGGAGTGAAGTTAGCCAGGTCAGCCAGTGACTTCTCCACGTCATGCTTGTGCCACAGAAGCATGCCAAGAGCCTGTTGATATAAGACAGAAGGACTGTAACAGACAGTCATTTATGCCTCCATCTAGAGGATTTCCCTGGCATGCATCACATTTCAGTGAAACGGTACCTGTTCCATGTTGTATCCGTGCTTCTCTTTGGCCATCAGTATATATTCATCCACTGAGAGAATGGAAAATAAAAGTTTCAATCCAAAATGGCAGATTAGCTAACAGTGATGAATACAATAGGCAAAAAACGTAATAGAATACGAGTACAAATAAATAAAACGGCTGTAAATCTTTGGGTCGACAGCGAGTCGATTCCAAATAACGATTCACTGGGTTTCAACTGGATTCAAAGTTGATTTTTCGCATTTCAAAACAGACCATTTGGATTTGATACGAGATACGATCCGATTCATAGGATTCTTTAAATACTTAAGATATCTCAGGCTAGAAAAAGAAGTACAAACTACTCTAGATGTCAAAAGAAACCACGAAGAGCACAATCCAAACAGCGAGTAGACTACATAACCAGAGACTGAACAGTTACTGTGGATTAACGAAATCCAAATATCACAGTTACACATATGCAAATAAAGAAAAGCATTCAAATGAATGCAATCTCGATTCATTTCAACATTTTGGATGGATCACAACGCATAATTGGCCAAAACAAAGTACTGACAATGCAAAGGTAGTTTCGAGATCCACAGGATTTAGGGCATCTAGAAATTAGTTAAACCAAAACAAAATACACGATGCATCAATCCGTACAACTGGCATCGTTTTAAGTGGTTTCTTTTACAAAGCACTCCTCATCAATAACCTGAGTAAAACTCTCAGCGGTTTTTAGACATTTTATATGTGAATAATTGTTCCTTACACATGGCATCGGACACTTGGCTGTTTGGTGACCAGACCAGCATGCTCCTCTGGTCATTCTCACTGTAGCGGGATGCGCAGTCTGTCAACACAAAGAACAAACATATCTGTCCCGCAGCACAGCAGCCTCTCTCAAATATCTCTGCAATTGTTTCCTCCCCACACAACCTTGTTCTTTCACTCCACCGCTGTATATATACACACACACACTCAAAGACTATAGCTGTGTTCTCTCCTTCTCCCCATATAACTTGAGTGCACACAGAAACACCTACACACAGCCCTTTATCTTATCATGCTCATACAGACTGTGAAAAATGCTTGGAGTTCACAGATATATTCATCTCTTTTGAGATTAACACCCATCTTCCTCTTTACCTGGTTTGAACTCTGGGATCTGTGCCTGGTAGTCCCCACCAACGCGGATCATACTGTCTGTTTCAAAAGACCGAGAGGGAAAGGATGGTCATGGAGAAGAAAAAAAAGACAGGAAGGCAGTTAGAAACTGGCACTGCATCCTGACAGACGACAGAGGAAGAAAAGTAGGTGGAGGGAGAGGAGGAAAAAAGAATAGGGATGCTTGACTGAATACATCCACACACACTGATATATTGAAACGTTTTACACTTAAACAATTTAGGATTGAAACTGTGCGAACATGTAAGGCAATAAAGGTGCAGATGGTGGCATGGAGTCGCTGGGTTTGTGTGTGAATGTGTCAGACACACCATGTGTGTGTTCCTCATCACTGCTCTCTTCCTCGGAGTGCTGGCTGTTCCCGTTCGTGACTGTTTTGGCCCTGCTTCGGGACAGCACACCAGACCCTGATCGCTCCATCACTGATGGCATGGCTGGAGAGAGAGAGAGAGAGAGAGAGAGAGAGTTCAAAACGATCAGGATCGGCCTTTGTTTTCAAACTCTTAAAGGGACAGTTCACCCCAAAATGAAAATTCTGTCATCATTTATTCACATCACGTCTTTCCGAACCTGAGCGGTTTTTGTCCGTACTATTAAATCCAATGTGATTTAAATCAACATTGAGACCTGAAAAACACGTTTGAAAAGTACGATATTGTGTTTCACAGAAAAAGGTCATGCAGGTTTAGAGCAACATAAGCATGAATGATCAATTTAATTTCTGTACAAAAATGATGTCTTAATGTAGCAGCATCTTTGATGCAAATTCAGTCTAATTTGACTAATATAAGTAGTTATGCTTCATGGAACGAATTTTAGCAGTTTTTATTCATAAAAGATACAAAATGTCAAACCACAATATAACAAAACAGACAACCAGCACAAGGAGGCACAATAGCTAGTCAAAAAACAATACACACATACATATTACATATATATATATATATATATATATATATATATATATATATATATATATATATATATATATACGTACACACACATACATACATATATCCATGTATATGTATATATATATACACACACACATATATATATATATATATATATATAAATGAGAGAGAGAGAGAGAGGGAGAGGGAGAGGGAGAGAGAGAGAGAGAGAGAGAGAGAGAGAGAGAGAGAGATAGAGAGAGAGATCCACTAGTCGGAGGAAACACCAAATGCATTTCCACATTTGCATTGCAGTGGCGAATTTTTGGCTTTTTTTTGCCTTCCTCCAGTATCGTCCTCAAGCATTCTTCCAACGGTCACATTGTTTACACGTATTTTCTCTCTGTGAACAGCCGCAGTCTGTTATGAGATGTGGTGATAGAATCAAATTAACCTCAAATTAGTATAAACAACTGAAATATATCTGTACGGAAATGAAGTCTGGCTAGATGTGTGGAGGTTTAAATGCTCTCGGCTGCGTTTGAGCAGCAGGTGATGGAGTGAATTTCGCCGGGCTGAGGTATCAAAGCAGAAAGCGCGGGATACACTTTAGTGTAATGTTTCCAAATTTGTAACGAATTTAGATAACTTTCATTTGTTTCAACGCCAATAAATGACACTTTGACTCGGTGGACAAGAAGTCTTTGTTTCGCGAATGCTTCTGCGATGCCTGGGAGTGAACAGTAGAGCTGACTTTCCATCATTTCACCAATAAGGATGAACAGCTCCATAACAACAGATTAAGACTATAACCATTAAGACTATTTTCTCAAGCTAAATGCCATTGTGGAAGCCAACCACCAAACTGCCCCTCTCGCTATTACCATAAATTATAACTCAAGAGGATTGTGAATCTGAACATCCAAAACAACAACAACAACAACAACAACAAAAAGTAAAATGTATCTCATCAATAAGTGGACACAAAAGATGCATTTGCGAGATTAAACACAGGCGAAATAAATGACATAATTTCGCACGATGGATTATTTAGATAACACGTCATCAAAAGCTTAGATAAAATGACGTCTTTGTTCAAACTTGTGAAGTAAAAATCGTTATGTGTCATAAAGCGAAGCGTTGAATAGTGTGACGTCACGAGCAGTGTCTCTTTTGATTGAAGTTGCCGTCCGGCTCAGGCTGAACCTAAACGTGCTCTTCACATCAATCCCAAACACTCAATTATGTGGCACGGAACTGTCCTTCGCACAACAAAGTGTCCAATCCACTCTTAATAGTGTTTCAGGTGAAAACAGTTATCGATTGCCCTCTTAAAACTCCGAGGGGTCGCATCACTCCGACCACCATCCAATCATCCGTGTTCATTTAAACATTTCTGTGAGTAAACGCGCACGGATCTTGCTCGGGTAAAGCTAATTCATCATTCAAACTTAAGAAGTACAGAAAAGGGAAAAAAGCATCTTTCCCCTCACCTCACTTTTCGCACAGTCGCTCACTCAAGTCTGAGTCCTTTTGTGTGGAGCCACGCTTATGTCCCTATTCCAGTTGATGGCTAGCTGTCGCTGAACATTTGCCTTATAACGTTAGTTGCCAGTCCGAATAGCAGCTCACTACCTGGCTTGCTTTCTTTCTCACCTATTCAAACTTATTAAGCGAGAAATAAGTGCTTTCAAACATTAGCACTACGCACGTTTGGTAATATTCAACTACATTAAAGCTTCAGTGCATATTCGCACGTTTCTCATTCTCTCCAGTTCATCGCATCGGCCTCATACGGATCCTATCCGTGTGTATGTGCCGGGGAGACCTGAGAACTCCCCACAACCGAGAAAACCTTCCGCTCTGTTCGCCTCTCCCCAACTAACTTCCATGTCAATTACATAGTCCCTTTAACCGGCATCAAATTCATAACAAGTGCTTCGGACCATGTAAACGCTCGTTTCATGAGTTATTTTGACTCTCGCAGCTCACAAATGCGCCGTGTTCATGACAAAATGCTCAGTGTGAAACCCTCCCGACGGGAAAAAAAAAACAAAACCTTTATTCAAACGTTAATTGCGCCGATATTTATATTTCAAAATATTTTAGAGCATCTCCGACAACTCTCGTCGTGAGACGAGCTCAAAACAGATCCATTACTTTGTGCTTTACCTGCGGTGCTCCTATATTAAATCAAACGGAACTACTTCCTGCTGTGTGCGCGGAGGGATTCGTCAGCTGTGCAATGCAGTGCTGAGGCTGCCTAGACCCTTCAGTAATATATGCAGGAGAGAGAAAAGCTTAGAACTTGCTTATTTGCCCTAATAATAAGCATTTTATGATGGATATCGTGGATTAAGCTTCAGTTATAGCTATTTTACAACATTCAGCTGATAAAAGGGTGACTGAGTCCTAAAGAAATCAATATGATTTTTACACTGCCGTGGTCTACAATAGTTAAACACGTCCTGGAGGTATTACAGGTGAGAATAAACTTGATATCTAGGCACAACTGTAATTCTGACATATAAAGATTCAGACTGGTCTTGAACACCCCCTCCTGTGACATTATCTCCCAGCAGGCCCAAGTGGTGGACAGATCATTCCTTGTACACCCTTATACATTGATGCTCTTTCTCTGTGGTTTTTGCAGACAAGAACAGAGACAGACATACCAGCACTTGTGGCACAAGACCCCTCCCAACCATCCCCTCTCTGTCTATGTGTTTCTCTCTCCAACCACCTTCTCCCTCCCCTCCTTCATGCCATCTTGCCAGTACTGTGCAAAAGAACCATCTCCATTTTCTCAAACTCACCTTAGTTGTCTCTTTATGATGATCTCTCTCCTTCTCTCTCTCTCTCTCTCTCTCTCTCCTCTTCCTCTCTGTTAGACTTCCTCCATCCTCATCACCTCTGAGTTCTTCTTTCCTCCCCTCCCCCTCTCTCTCTATTCCTCCTCTTCTTGCACTCCTCCACCACCCCCCACGCAGGCGTGCGCGCGCGCACATGCACACTAGTGAGAGAAAGCGCTTTACAGGACTGATCTCTGCTCGCAGCCACAGGCCTGAAGGTGTACTTTGAGTCTTGCCCTATTTTTTTACTCGAACTCTCAGCAATAACATGGAAGCCACAACCCATTGTTCTCAAGCTAGATTAGTATAGCCTTTTAGGTCGTGATCTATTGATTCATAAACATTTCATGGGTATTAAAATCCCTCCATCGTGGTTATGGAACATGTATTAAGGTTAAGTGTGAGTTGTGGTGCAACGGAAGCGGTGACTTTAACAGTGGTGAACTCTCTGACCCCTCCCTTGTTTCCCCTCCTGAAAATGCCATCTCTCCCCGTCGCGAGACAGATTACCCGAAAACAAAAGGTTCGGGGCGGGGCTTCGTGACGGCCCATCTGCGAGAGGGGCGTGGTCAGGAATATACAGCGTTCTTTGCTTTTAACACATGGATAAACCCTGTAAGTTATGGCTGTGGATTGTTTATAATAAAGAAACAATGGGTGTTCAACAAGGGACTCTGTCAGGACCATTGTAGATGTGTGAGGTTCAAAGTTCACTGTAGTACTCGACCCACTGAAATTATTACCACTCGTTTTATGCATACTTGATGGAGTTCAAGCCATGATATTTCTCCAAGGTGGAGTCACAGTAGCAGTTCCTCCACAGTAGCAACTTAAGTTGCTGCCCTGTATTGTCAACTAGTGCTTCCTTCTGGACAAAAGCGGTACTGTAGGGTCATTATAGGCCTCTGATAAATACTTCTTTCCCTTAGACATGGTGGTGGTGGTTAACCTAAAACATGTATCTCTATTATGGGGGGGGGGGGTAGCCGTTACCTAACAGTGAGGTAGTCGGGCTTGTAACGTGTTCGAATTGAAGGTGGGGATTGTGACTAAAGCAGTCTCTCCACCTTCAATACCATGACTAAGTTGCCCTTGAGCAAGGCATCTAACCCCAAAATTGCTCCCGGGTGTGTGTTCACTGCTGTGTGTGTGCACTTGGATGGGATAAATGCAGAGCACAAATTTCAAGTGTGAGTCACCATACTTCTTTTTTATGACTTTTTTACTTTCGGAATCGCAAGAGTTTTGTATGCGTTTAATATTTATCATAACACCAAGCATTTTGTCATGTCCCTGAAGGGCTTAGCATCTATTTGTGTTCCAATTGTTCTCATCTATTCCGTGTGTTCCAATTATGCAAGAATTACACATAATTATTGATTAAAACCACAGTGTTGAACTGTGTTCCCCAGGCTACAATCAAACCCTAATTAACTTTTCCTATATAAAAAAGAAATCAATTCATAATCATTAAAAGTTTATTAATTTATGAGCCTACGTGGCCATTCAAAGCAAATAATCACACATAACGCCATCACATTTCATTGTTTTACTGATGCATGCAACACCAACATTCACTACAAAATAGCACAAGGATTCAGAGTTGGAATATGGAATTCTTCACGAGCGAAAAAGAATCCCGGGGGTGGCAGAGGGTAATAAATGTTTACTCCTGTGAGACAAATTACATGAAACAAAAGGACGGAGATAATGCCAACAATTAATAAAGGCAATTCTATTTTTATTTATTTTTTTCTCCACTTGCAAATCAGGTTGTATTAAAAAAAAAAAAAAAAACATTGAAAAATGAATAAATGTAACTTTATTGGAGACACGATGTCACAGAATTGTCCTGCTTATTCAGAATACTTCCTACTCATGTGACTGAAAATAAATAAAAAATGCATATTCCATAACAATTTAATATACAAATGTGATTCAAAAACAACTTTTTATATAACGTGCGCACAGTATTAACTGTGTGACTGTTTTTAGCCAGTATCCTTTATTCCCCTAATGTTTGAAAGAAAGCGACACATTTAGGTTGCAAACAACAAAACAGCACTCGAGACGAAAACTGCCATCTGTATCAATTACTTATCCTTTTTCTTTAAAGCTCTAGGTCACTAAATACCTTTCAACATGAGGAAGCATGTGGAGAGAGCTTGACCCTTAACCCCAAACCCTATGTCGTCATTTCCCCAAGACTCAGCAGCTAATGCCCAGTGTTGCTGAGAGGGAAAGAAAAGAGTGAAGAGAGAGAGAGAGAGAGAGGGAGGGAGGAAAGGAGAAGGAGATAAAGAAAGGGAGAGTAGAGCGCGGAAATTTCGTCCCCGCTTCTTGGCGCGAATCTGGCCGGAAAAATAAAAGCGAATCGCCGTCGCCAGTGGCTTTGTAGAGTGTTTTCAGGCTGCCAACCCCGCGAGCTCCTGTGTTAGTCCAGACTAGCTCGCTCGTTAGCATTTAACATTCTTTACCACAGCCCATATCTCATCTTCACATCTCGAACTTCTTTAAAGCGTTTTAGAGTGCAGTAGTCGCGTCAAGGCGGTCGTGTAAATTCTGCACAATGGGGGTGAGTTTGTCTGTCCATGTTCTGTGTTGTTAGCTTTGCTCTTTCTTGGGTTTCGATAAATGCGTGCGGAAATTTGAACAAAGACTGATGGAAGTAAATCATGATCCCCGGAAAGAGTGAATGTGTGTGTGTGTGTGATGGAGGTAAACGCGGAGCTCGTGAATAACGAGGGGGTGCTGGTGCTAATTTGGTGATTTAACGATGCTCAAGTCCCGAATAGATTCTCGTAGTGTCCATCGAAGTACACAAATGTCCACCTCAGACGGGTTCTGGCTCGTTTCAGGTGCCTCGTCGTCGACTGCGCCATTTCAACACTAAGCACAACAACACTGATACATTTAACACGGCAAACTGTTGCCGTTTTCATCAAACTGCCTGTCTCATCAGCTGTATAAACAGTCGATGCACGGAGCTGCTCAGATATGAGTATTGTGAGGAAAGCGAGCGTTTGAGAGCTCATCACACAGGCTCGTAATTAGCATGGTGCCAGCAGCCACCGCGAGATCAAACCCTCGCGACACCGGCGGCGCTCAGTCCGTCGCGATTCAACGATACACTGATGTCTGGCGGGACTGAGCCTCATGTACAGAGCCCACCATCGCCAAGCCCTTAGAAAACGATTATTAGCCACGTTCATCTCCACGTGCTTTGTGTTCTCGGCACCTGTTTCCTGCTTCTCTTGCCAATACTACACCTTGAGCTAAAGAAAGGCTTGCTTTCTGCCCCTCGAGCTGGATGTGTGCTCCTATTGACAGAATATAGCGTAATTCTTACAAAACGGGCTTTAAATCCTCACATTTTCAGAAATACCATTATCCTATGGCACCCACAAATGTGTCGCATGTGGATAGAAACCAATGCAATCATAATTATGTATATTGAATGTGTTATGTTGACCTGGACATTTTCAGTTTTTGGCAAAAATCAATTTTTAAAGCTAAAATACAACGTTTTTTGAATATCTAGGTAAGATTTATGAATTTGTAAGCATGGGAAAATATGCATTTCATTTCATAATTTTTCTTTTTTTTTTTCTCCATAATTCACAAAGAGCGTCTTGTGCTTCAGTGAACGTCTGACTGTACAAACATTCAAAATGTACCGTTTAGTCCTCATTTAATAAAACATTGTTGTACGTTTTTTTCCAAAGCCTAAAAGATCCCAGATGATCAATGTCTCCCGACTGAGTCAAGTGACGTTCATTTATGCAGTGCCTTATACTTCAATGAATTTAATGGTGTTAATGTTGCAAAAATCAATCAATTATGAAATGACTTCAATTTCAGCTGTAAAGCCGCTTCTGAAAACGATAGTGTCATTATTTGCTTTAATTTAGACCCGTGTTGATTCAGTTCATTTCAGAACTCGCTGTAGTTTGTGTATATAACCACCCTGCTCTCTAGACATAATCAGGACCTTGTCAAATATCTGTTCGTATTTAATAGGAACTTTCCCGGATTTGTTGTAATATAAAGTATGCATTTTTTAGACTGTTTTGTTCAGTCTTTATCTGACGGTAGTGTTTGACCGTATGTCTTTCTGTTATTATTTAGAGAAAATCAAACAGAGCAAAGGAGAAAAAGCAGAGAAGACTCGAAGAACGGGCAGCTATGGATGCAGTGTGTGCTAAGGTTGATGCAGCCAATAAGGTATGACTTATTGACAATACATCTGTGCACTTGTCTTAAAATTAGCAGTGAATGCGACGTTTGTCGAGAAATATTAATGCTCTCTGTGTCCCATGTTTTTATTAGGGCCCGGCACCAAAGTGCGAGTGCGTTTATTATTCTTTCTTTTTTTTTTCCTACAGCTTGAAGATCCTCTGTCTGCTATGCCAGTGTTCAAAAAGTATGACAGAAATGGGTATGTCATCTCTGTTTTCCCCTTTGCCAGATGTGTCTGCCTGTAAACTGATAATAATAATAATTTCCTTTTTTAATGCAATACTAATATTGTGAATGTCTGAATCGGTCACAGGCTAAACCTGGTGATTGAGTGTAAACGGGTAACTGCATTGAGTCCAGATACAGTGGAGTGGGCCTATGAGTTGACTAGAGCCAACATGCAGACGCTGTAGGTATTGAGCAAGTCAACATGTGGGGTAATCCAACATCCCATATTGTTACTGCTTTAGACGTAACTTTGTTGCTGCTTTATTTGTAAAATGTTTCATTTCTGGCATCTTGAGCTTTCCCGTATATATTTGAATGGACACCTGTGTGCTTTTTGTGTCCCATTGATATTCAGTTCAGTGAGAAATGCCCCTATGGACAAGTAAATAAACCTATGCGGAGTGTGTATGTGCTGCCTCTGCAAAATGTGAACGTTGTTCTGTTGTTCTGGCAGATATGAACAGAGTGAGTGGGGATGGAAGGAGAGAGAGAAAAGGGAGGAGATGAAGGACGAGAGAGCATGGTATCTTCTGGCCCGTGACGCTGACTCCACGCCTGTAGCATTTTCCCACTTTCGATTCGACGTGGAGTGTGGAGATGAGGTTTTATATTGGTAATTTTGCTTTTATTATTACTTATCACACAGGACAGCTATGCATTTCTTTTCGGGGATTAATAAAAAAATATGTCATGTTATTAAGAATGCACAATGTTTTAGTACCATGTTGGTTATCGACTGATTTTATTTTGTTTAAATCAATATTGGACACTTAATTGTTCCCTATTTTTACATTTAGATCACATCACTCTCTTAGGCCTAGGGTTACAAAATTCATGAATTTTCAAAATTGGAAATTAAGGGGAATAAACTGAATCATCTTGCAGCATAATCTTGGTTAAAACAAAATAATTCACTGCTAATTCAGCTGAATTTCTACCCTGTGCATTGCTCAATTACATGCACAGAGTGCATTACTTGCTGCAGGGCTATTAAGGCCACAACCCCTGCATGCGCTGTGCATTCCTCCATCACATGCACAGATCATTTCTAGAATCCTGGGGCCTCGTTTGTAAAGCGTGCTTACCCACAGATTTGAGCAGAGTGTGCGTATGCTAAAATCCACACCAACGTTTATATTTATAAACCGGTCTTTGACATGCATGGAAAAGTGCTTAGCACTACATCAGCTTCTATCCAGGTGTGCGCGCATTTCCTAATGGCAGAGAGTTGGAGTACCGTAAGCTGTTCTTGCTTGTCCCAACTCTAAGTAAAGGATTTGGACATTGACTGGTGTTCCTATGTCAGTTTCAAGATAATTTACGATTTATACTTTTCACATATGGAAGAGAGGTGTACGCACTTTTTTTTTGCACATGCATTCCTTCTCTGAATCTCACACATGCACATAGTAGAAATGGTGATAAGATCAAATGTAGGATGGTTTCTATGCAACATTTTAGACATGAGACCCCTGGTCACTCTGGAATCAGAGGATTGATTTATTTTTTATTTCCTTCAATAAAAGAAATATTTCCAAAAATTCCCCAGCTTAACTTCCCATGGAAAATCTCCTCCCCTTTGCAACCCTAATTAGGCCGTGTTTAGAACTGGCATTAAGATGCTTTTTGGTGGATAGGATCACAAGTAGATGATGGAGACACAGCCCTGTTTACACCTGTTTTATTTGACTGTTAAAGGGAGGGTATAAGATTGAAGTCTTTCTGTGTAATGGACGAAATAAGTTTGTGCAATTTTCATGTGAACGTGGAAGAAGACGGCAAAACATACAGCGAGAAGTAGCTTTCGTTTGTGCTCTGACAGCCGCAAGACCGCAGCATGGTGAGAGAACATCGTGCTTTACGGTTTTCATCTTCAAACCAAACCTGGGTCTTCAGTTGGCAAAGTTTAAATCCCGTCTGGCTAGTGCGCTTCCCATAGTGTTTAATGTTGGGTCCGTTTATACCTGTGTTTAGCATCGTCCACTTTTGATCGATTCTTCTTAATACCAGGTGGAAACACTAGTATTTTTAGAACATTTGAAAATTAATACTCATTTTCCATACAGTGGATTATAATTGGTGTACCTAAATTAACATGTAGCATTTAAAATGATTAGGTGTAGAATTTCAGTTATTGTCCTTAACATAAAAAAACCAATTTAACGGCTTCTTGATGTATTGTGCATGTCTGTCTGTCCATTTATCATTGTGCACATGTGTTTGTGTGAGTGTGTGGGAGGGCATCTGACTCCCTTATTATTTTGGCAATGCGTGACTTAACTGATTATCTGAGTCAAATAAGAAGCATGACTTCAGAGAGCACTTCTAATCATGCTTCCTATCATGCTTCCTCAGTTATGAAGTTCAGTTGGAGAGTAAAGTCAGACGGAAAGGCCTGGGGAAATTTCTCATCCAAATCCTTCAGCTTATCGCCAACAGGTACCACAAAAAACACAGCGCTCCAGAAATGTATTCCTGGGTAGAGGTGTACGATATTGACCCAAAACACGATGATGAGACGATATTTTGCTATGTGTATTGTGCTGATCCCTTGGCAGGTTCAGGACAGCCATAACAGCTAAAGTTGTGGTTATTCTTTTTATTCTGAGTGGTGGTTAGTGACGGATATTACATTTTCCAATAAGCTTCGATACATTTTTTTTTGCCTTTTATCTGAATTTATACCTTTTTATAAAGGCATTTATTAATCAAATTTAGAATTATAAGGTGCTATATTAAATGAAATCATTATCAACAACATCTTTGCAATGGCGAGGAAACGTAGAAGCTGCATCTGGTGGCATTTCGATACATGTACACAGACTGTTTAACGCAGCTCAGAGGTGACAAATGCATAAATAATGTTTTAAACAATAAAACAATGATATATGAAATGATTTTAAAATTGAAAAGATACTTTAAATATGAAACTAAAGCTGCCAGGAGATGGCGGCCAGTCACTGTTAATGAGCGACTCGTTAGTTCACCCGAAAATGAAAGTTCTGTCCTTGCTCACCCTTACGGGCCTTCGTTCATCTTCAGAACACAAGTCTCCTACGCAGTTGACGGTGCTTTCAGGTACTCCGTAAGAACGTCGGCTCAGCATTGGCTAACGCTGTCCGCGTGTGATGCTGACGCAGGAGCCGGCCAGTAATGAGTCTGTGTTCTGACGTCAACCGTGCAGAGAAGCACAAAAAGTCTTCTCGTCGCTTCATAACGTTAACGTTAAACCACTGGAGTGAAATTGACTATTTTAACAATGTCTTTACTACCTTTCTGGAAATTGCCATCTGTTGAGTCCGAGCTCTCGGGATTTCATCAAAAATATCTCAATTCGTGTTCAGAAGGTGAAAGAAATTCTTACGGGTTTGGGTGAGTAAAGGATGACAGAATTTTCATTATTGGATGAACTTTAAGTCATTACCTCAACCAATTTGTTTAAATGGACTGATTCATTCACACCACTGTGTTACTCAAAGACTGAAACAGTTCTGCTGTGTTTTTTGTTTAAGCCATTTTCTTGTCTAAAATGAGTCACTTTGCTTTAACTGTTGTTATTAAATCAATATCGCGCTGATATTTGGGAGGGGGGGGGGGGGGACGGCACTCTTTGTGTTTATTGCTTAGCTATATCATACGATGTAAATATAGCCTGAAAGACGCGAATTGGAGCATTTTTACTGCATTTTAATCACTGGACAGTGGTCTACGCTCGATCGAAAAGACTACACTGTGCAATGAACGCACTCTCTAGGTGTGTTTTGGTTTGAGGGACTACTCTATAATGTCAGTTTGCTCATAATTAACGATTCAGATCTTATCGCAGATTATATATCGTACACCCCTACCGGTGTGGTACAAAACTCATGAATCACTCTTTTTCTCCTTGTGTCTTTCCTCAGCACTCAAATGAAAAAGGTCATGCTGACTGTATTTAAACACAATCATGGAGCTTACCAGTTCTTTAGGGAGGCTTTACAGTAAGTCCCTTCCTTCTGGAACAATACACATTCAACACTCCTCTGAATACAGATTTTTTTTTATACAGGCCTCCACGATGGCCCAAACACTGGAGGATAGCGGTTGCCATAGCAACAAGTGCTTGGCCAACCACTGAACACTGAAAAAACCTGTTATGCTTTATTCCGTGGTAAAATATTAATTCAACAACGGCGGCCCTCTTCCTTTCAGGTTTGAGATTGACGAAACATCACCCAGTATGTCCGGTTGCTGTGGCGAAGACTGCTCCTATGAGATTCTGAGCCGGAGAACGAAATACGGCGAGGCGTCGGGGCACGCGCACGGGGGCGGCCACTGTGGCGGCTGCTGCCATTAAGCGAGCCTTGCTGTGTTCGTTCAGAGCTTCCTCATCCTCGCTCCCATCACCCACAATCCCTTCTTAGAAAGCCCTTGAAACAGACTCTCCTGCCCATAGTCATCAATGAAATCTCCTCTATGCTTGCTCTTGGTTTTTAACTTAAAAAGCTCATCCAGCATTTCACATAATCAGCGCTAGTATGCTGTTCTCAGTTTCATAAAGGTTTGAATGACAAAAAATGGCAGTAAAAGCCACTGTGAGCCGAATGTAACTTCTCTCACCTCAGGTATCAGCATGGTGAGACTAAAATGTATGTCGTCACCCCCACACACACCTCACCCCAAAAAAAGAAAAAAAAGCCTGCATTTGTTTTCCCCACTCTTTGTTTTTTGTACCATAGTGAGTGAATGCACGTGTTGGTCACAGTGGTTATCGCAGTCGTTTCACTCTATACCTCTTTTCAGGGTAAATGTATTTTAACTAAAAGCGAAAGTTTGTTTCTCACTTAAAGAATATGAAAACAACAATCTGTACTGTTTATAATTCGTAATCACTTAGGCTGTCTCAGGTCATTCAACAAAATGTTTTCTAACAGCTGGATTAGGGAACTGACGGATGTATGATTTGAAAAAGGGGTCAGCATGTTAGCTATGGTAGAAATATACTTTCATTTGACTTTTTATCATAACATTTTTATCATGTCATTACTGTATATTTCCATTTTTCTTCACTGTATATAATCTGTTTGCCATGTACATTTTATTTGCCTTCAAAGACATTGGAAAAATGATATACAAAAGTTAAAAACAGTTTGAGAGATGAGTGTTCCTGTCTTGTGCTCTCCTGTTGAACTGAAACGAGAGGTCATTCCAGCTTTATGCGTTTGATTTGTATGCAACCAATAAAGGAATCTTGTTTGACGACTTGATATTTATCGCACTGATTGGTTTCACTGTTTCAAATCTAGCTTGACTCAGCCGTTCCTTAAATGTTGATTTGGTATGGAAAAAAGTTTTGCTGTGGATCATGCTGAGACGCTGATAATCGAATCTCCACCCTCGGTTTTATTAAGAAAGGCTGCTTTGTTCTTCGAGTCCTTTGAACTTCACACAGAAGAGAGAACAAGCATCCTCATAATGCTTATTTATTTTAAGGAATGTCGACTGCACTATTTCAAGTGTTACAGACCTTCCAAGAAATTAAAAATGTTGAGGTTTTAAGAAACATTGCCAATTTAAAAATATGGGCTTGATTTTTATACACGTATAAAAATTCTAATTAGTATGTTACGCTCATCTAGGCTACAATTTATTTGATAAGCACAATAAACCAGTAATATTGTGAATCATTTAAGAACTTTTTTTTCTATCTGTTTTCTCTTTTAATTAAAATGTCATTTATTCCTGCGATGCCGCATGAATTATTTTTCTAACATGCTGATTTGGTGCTCCGTAAACATTTCCTTTATCAGTAATAACAGTTGTGCTGCTTAAGATTTTTGTTAGAGTTCTTTTCTGAATAGAAATTTCAAAAGAACAGCATTTATTGTAAAATCTTTTTTGTGTAAGTCTTAACTCACTTTTGATCAATGCATTCAAAAACGAATTAATTTGTAGTATAAATTGAGTTATACAATAACTCATACATAACAATCACACGTTTCATTATTGATCAATGTTTGGGAAAAATAGGATAATTCAGACAGCATAACACCACCACCAAGATCTTTCTGCCTGAATACGCAATAGTGCTTTGCTCCACACTCTTCCACAAATGCTCATGTGAAGGTTGTTGGAATATATTAAGAGTATTTTAAGTCTGTCCCTTGATTTTTTTTAATCACTACAATTAAATTATAAACTTTGTATATTCAACGTGATTTAAAGGTTTTACCTTTTATACAGGGAGTGCAGAATTATTAGGCAAATGAGTATTTTGACCACATCATCCTCGTTATGCATGTTGTCTTACTCCAAGCTGTATAGGCTGGAAAGCCTACTACCAATTAAGCATATTAGGTGATGTGCATCTCTGTAATGAGAAGGGGTGTGGTCTAATGACATCAACACCCAATATCAGGTGTGCATAATTATTAGGCAACTTCCTTTCCTTTGCCAAAATGGGTCAAAAGAAGGACTTGACAGGCTCAGAAAAGTCAAAAATAGTGAGATATATTGCAGAGGAATGCAGAAGTCTTAAAATAGCCAAGCTTCTGAAGCGTGATCATCGAACAATCAAGCGTTTCATTCAAAATAGTCAACAGGGTCACAAGAAGCGTGTGGAAAAACCAAGGCGCAAAATAACTGCCCGTGAACTGCGAAAAGTCAAGCGTGCAGCTGCCAAGATGCCACTTGCCACCAGTTTGGCCATATTTCAGAGCTGCAACATCACTGGAGTGCCCAAAAGCACAAGGTGTGCAATACTCAGAGACTTGGCCAAGGCAAGAAAGGCAGAAAGTCCACCACCACTGAACAAGACACACAAGCTGAAACGTCAAGACTGGGCCAAGAAATATCTCAAGACTGATTTTTCTAAGGTTTTATGGACTGATGAAATGAGAGTGAGTCTTGATGGGCCAGATGGATGGGCCCGTGGCTGGATTGGTGAAGGGCAGAGAGCTCCAGTCCGACTCAGACGCCAGCAAGGTGGAGGTGGAGTACTGGTTTGGGCTGGTATCATCAAAGATGAGCTTGTGGGGCCTTTTCGGGTTGAGGATGGAGTCAAGCTCAACTCCCAGTCCTACTGCCAGTTTCTGGAAGACACCTTCTTCAAGCAGTGGTACAGGAAGAAGTCTACATCCTTCAAGAAAAACATGATTTTCATGCAGGACAATGCTCCATCACACGCGTCCAAGTACTCCACAGCGTGGCTGGCAAGAAAGGCTATAAAAGAAGAAAATCTAATGATATGGCCTCCTTGTTCACCTGATCTGAACCCCATTGAGAACCTGTGGTCCATCATCAAATGTGCGATTTACAAGGAGGGAAAACAGTACACCTCTCTGAACAGTGTCTGGGAGGCTGTGGTTGCTGCTGCACGCAATGTTGATGGTGAACAGATCAAAACACTGACAGAATCCATGGATGGCAGGCTTTTGAGTGTCCTTGCAAAGAAAGGTGGCTATATTGGTCACTGATTTGTTTTTGTTTGGTTTTTGAATGTCAGAAATGTATATTTGTGAATGTTGAGATGTTATATTGGTTTCACTGGTAAAAATAAATAATTGAAATGGGTATAGATTTGTTTTTTGTTAAGGTGCCTAATAATTATGCACAGTAATAGTCACCTGGACACACAGATATCCCCCTAAAATAGCTAAAACTAAAACTTCCAAAAATATTCAGCTTTGATATTAATGAGTTTGTGTTCATTGAGAACATGGTTGTTGTTCAATAATAAAATTAATCCTCAAAAATACAACTTGCCTAATAATTCTGCACTCCCTGTAATTTTTTTTAGAACAGGTTTTTTTAACCCTTGTGATGTTGCGGGTCAATTTGACCCGTTTGGATTTTCTAGTTGTTGGAAATACTGGTTAACCTATGGTTTTTTTTTCTAGATATTTTGTGACTTTTTCTCATTTATCATCATGCAAAGTTACAACATGCTGGTGTTTTTTGACACATACAAACAAAATCACTGTTACAATTTGACCCGCATATTTTAACGCTCTAAAGCAACTGTACTGACCCCAAATAATAACATTTCTTGGTTATATTTTGTTATTTTATTTTTTTACTACCTTATGAAGCTAAAAAAAGGTTTTTTTCACACTTATTTAAATACAGAAAAATGTTTTAACCAGCACCGTGTGCGAAGTTCATATCCAGAAACACCAGAAGAACCTTGACTTTATGAAATGAGTTCACAAAACAGCCAACTTCGGAAAAGTACATATTTTCATTTTACATTTAATTTTTCACCTATGATGTTCTTTGAAAAAAAAAGAAGTTTATAATATTTATGTAGCCTATTTAAAAATCCATTGTTTATTTTCACATTTTGTCGAAACAAAACCGTTTAAAAAAATGGTTAAAAAACACTTTCATTAAATAATATCTTCAGATATATATTTTTTGGAATATTTGACAAATGTTGATATTCAAATTGTACAGTTCAGTACCTGAATCTTTGTTGTTTTTCATAGTGTGATTTTCGAGGAATTGTATCGAATCCGATTAGGGTCCATTCGACCCGCTCCATAACGAGTGGACACAGAAGTCCAACAGCGCATAAGGGTTAAGTAGTGAGGGTCAAAAAGGGTTAAATGTGTACAGTTTAAAGTCCTAGCAACAAAAATTAGAGGGCGGAACTATGGTTTATTTCTATGCTCCCGGAGACCATTAACCGTGTCACACATTCATAGCGGAAGTTGTTGGTAGTGCGCAGTGGATGAATGGGGTCACTGTACATAGTGTACTTCAATAGTATGCACAGGGACGCACAACGCAGTCTATAATACACAACATGAAGCGACCGGAACATTAACCTAATACACATCATTCAAATACATACCGTCAGTTCATATATACTGAACATACATCACTATCTGATTTTATTTTCTCTGGATGCACAGAAGCGAAGCTGCGAATCTGGTTGTTGTGATGCATTCACATGGGCTGTGTTCATGATCACCGCTTTCATCGCCCTCCATCAGTCTTGAGATCAGCATCAGCAGGTCATCATGAGAATGAGACTGAAGCTGAAGACTGTGTTTGTCATGTACTTCATGGTGTCGCTGCTGGGACTCCTGTACGCGCTGATGCAGTTGGGTAAGAGTCACTGTCCTCATTGCCTTGCTCTTTCAGCCGTGCATCATTCGTTGTTAACCTTGACAGTGATTCGTCTCCAGGTCAGCGCTGTGACTGCAGAGATCATGAAATGTCTAAAGATCAGCAGATCTCTCATCTGCGAACGGAGCTGCAGAAGCTGCAGGAACACGTGAAAACATCGGAACTGAAGAAGACTGATGTTCCCAAAATTTATGTGATTACACCCACGTATGCAAGGTATATAGGCAATGCAGGAATATTTGGGGTAGTCGTAGTAATGCCTGCCCTGAGTCTGTGGAAAGAAACCTGAATGCCACTTCACAAGCACTTCCATGCCACCTTTTCAGTGTCAATTTGGTGTTACTGTTTGAAAAGCCACGTCAGAGACCAGTCCTGAACTTTTAACACAGTAGTCTCGGTTTGGTACGTACCTCGGTTTGCGGTCACGGTTCGGTACAACAGGAAAAATGGTCACACTGTAGTGTCCAATTCTTACTACACAGTAAAATCCCCAGAGTTAAATCAACTCTGCTCAGATAACATTTGGTCCCTCTCTAAAGAGTGTTAAAGTCACACTCTTCAGAGATTGAATGTCTTTTATCTTCAGTTGATTTCATCTAAGACTGTGTCTCTATTCTTTAGTGAATCTGCTTGTTAACAGCAGGTGTTCATCATTAATGTTCAATCATCGCTTCATTAATTGCTTAATAATCTCATTAACTTTAACTCTGCTTCGGTGTTACTTTAACTCTATTTAGAGGAGGACCAAATGTTATCTGAGTGGAGTTGATTTAACTCTGGGGTTTTTGCTGTGTATTAACTATGACTCAATAAACCCCTAACCACCAGATGTTTACACTGTTAAAAAGAGCCAAGTCACGTTCCACTGCGCACGTTTTTCACCGCAAAAATGCATTCTGTGTGAAAACCCCTAAGCTTTGCAGTATGCGAAAACTGTATACAGTTATATTTTGAACGATGAACATTCTGATGGACCGCTCACACACAACATGCTGTGTCTCGTGTGTTTTTCAACACATTCTAAAAATGTAGCGTTCAACTTATCTCTAGAACTTCTCCTACGCTGCATCTCACCTGGCATTCCACTGCACTGATTATTCTTTTTTATTTTATGTAAACATGCAGAAGATAGACGTTACACTCGCATCTTTTGTCTTCTGTCTTGCACATGACGTGGCATACTAGTACAAACAAGTTCAGCTTTTAAAAAGCACATCTCTAGACAATGTTCATTTTTCCTTTCCACTTCCCTGCATCGTGTGTTTTTAAAGGCAAAAATGCTTCCAGAATGGCCTTTAGACATTAAAATATCTCCAAAATGAGGTTGCATATGTTTTGGGATATGAATAAAAGTCAACCTAAATTGTACAGAATTGAATCTCTCTCTTTCTCCCTCTTCATCCTCTCTCCAGACTGGTGCAGAAAGCTGAGCTCACTCGTTTGTCTCACACCTTCCTCCATGTTCCTCAGCTCCACTGGATCGTGGTGGAGGACGCTCCCCAGCCAACTCCGCTCGTCACAGACTTCCTGGGTGCATCTGGCTTGACCTACACCCATCTGCACAAGCTGACCCCCAAAGACAGGAAGCTCCAGGAAGGTGATCCCAGCTGGCTGAAGCCTCGGGGTGCTGAGCAGAGGAACGAGGGTCTCCGCTGGCTGCGGGAGATGGGCGCTGCTGCTGAGGGAAAGGAAGCGGCTGCTCTAGAGGAGGCTGTGGTTTACTTTGCTGATGATGACAACACATACAGCCTGCAGCTCTTTGAAGAGGTGAGGTGCTTTTAATGGTTAAATATACACTACTGATCAACAGCTTGGGATTGGTAACATTTTTGTCAATGTTTTTGAAAGTCTTTTGAATGTGCAGTACATTTACATTTAGTAAGGAAAAGGGAAGGAAAGGTTTTTTTTTTTTAATGAGGGGATCAAGTGTTCACGGAAGAGACGAGTTTTCAGCTGTCTCTTGAATATTGCCAGGGATTCTGCGTTCCTGATGAAAGTAGGGAGGTCATTCCACCAGTGAACGAGAATGTTCTGGAGAGTGATTTTGTGCCTCTCTGTGACGGTACCACAAGCCTTCGTTCCTTTAGAGATCGCAGTCTTCTGGTGGGGACGCTGGTAGTGTTGTAGCAGTGTGTGGAGGTAGGAAGGTGCAGAGCCTGTGGTGGATCTGTCAGCAAGCGTCAACCCCTTGAACTTGATGCGAGCAGCGAGGGGTAGCCAGTGCAGAGAGATGAAGAGGGGCGTGACGTGGGCTCTCTTAGGCTCGTTGAAGACAAGACGTGCAGCAGCGTTCTGGATCATTTGAAGAGGTTTGATTGCACTTGACGGCAGACCAGCCAGAAGAGCATCGCAGTAACCAAGCCTTGAAATGACCAGGGCCTGGACGAGAAGTTGAGTTGCGTGCTCAGTCCGAAAGGGCTGGATTTTCCTGATGTTGCGAAGTGCAAATCTGCATGACCGCGCCGTCTTTGAGATGTGGTCTCTGAAGGTCAAGTGACGAGAGGGTGGACAGAAGAATTTGATGGTTTAAAACTGTAAAACAGTAATATTGTGAAATATTATTACAATTTAAAAAAACTGTTCTATTTTCATGTTTTAAAGTGTAATTTATTCCTGTGATGGCAAAGCTGAATTTTCAGCGTCATGACTTCAGTCTTCAGTGTCACATGATCCTTCAGAAATCATGCTAAAGAACATAATATTTTGTAATATTATAAAAGTCTTTACTGTCACTTTTGTTAGTTAATGCATCGGTACTGAGTAAAAGTGTTAATTTCTTAAATTAAAAGTCTTACTGATCCTAAACTTTTAAACAGTAGTTTTTACTACCAGTCAAATGTTTGAACACTTAAATGAGTTTAGGTTTTTCATTATAATTTGTTCTCTGAAGACTTTGTTTCAATAAATGTCTGAAATAAGTTTTGTAAGAAAATCTAAATGATGATTTTCTTAAAAAAAAAAAAAAAAAAAAATGTAAACAAATAAATGACCTTTTACCTGAACTGAAAATTCACTACATACCATGTATTTTTTCAAAGATTATGACGTTTCTAATGAATTGTATTCTATTCTAATATGTAGAAAATTATACAAAAAAATTATTGGTAGATTTTGATGTAAAATCAGCTGTTGTAATGTTTTGGATAATTGCAATGAAAACTGAACTTGAGATCATCTCAAGTCATTTAATGGGTGTTTATTGGTCAAACCTCCAGGTGGAGCTGTGCTTTCAGGTGCATAAAGGTGGAACAGATCCCAATCAGTCTCAATCACACCAACCCATGTTGGCTCCTGATTTCTTTGTCTTTATCTAACACTCCCCCCCCCCCCCCCCATTCCCTTCCCATCACCCTCAGATGCGGTACACATACCGTGTCTCTGTGTGGCCCGTGGGTCTGGTGGGCGGGATGAAGTTCGAGCGGCCCGTGGTGGAGGATGGGAAGGTCGTGCGTTTCCACACTGGCTGGCGCCCCAATCGCCCTTTCCCCATGGACATGGCTGGTTTTGCAGTGTCCCTCAGGTCGGTAATGACCAATCCCGAAGCACGGTTTGACGGTGATGCTCAGATGGGCTTCCTGGAAAGTAGCTTCCTTCAGCACTTGGTTACTATGGACGACCTTGAACCCAAGGCAGACTTGTGCACCAAGGTAAATCCTTTATTAACGTATTAAGGTAATGTTCTAAATTCTTATTTCTTTGACAGGTGTCTGTTTATTAACACTTACACATTTGCAAATAAAAATAAATAGAAGTAAAAATAAGTCATGCAGGAACAAGAAAGACTGAGCTATTGAGCTATAAAGTTCTCCAAAAAATAAAATTTGTCATTATATCATGCCAACCCAATATTAATTTCTTTTATACAAGCAAAAGAATGTCTGAGTAGCACTTTTCCATGCAAAAGAAAAGAACAGCCATTAGTATTATTTTGAATTTGCTTTCATTTTTATATTTCTATTTTAATTCTTTGTCATTTTTATTTGTGTTATATAGTATACATGAGTTTGTATTTCAATTAGTAATTTTAGTGCTTCAACTTCAGTTAGTTGCCAAGGCAACAGTTCATATTTTCATGTAATATTTAGATTTTTTTTTATTTCAGCTTTATTTCCCTTACCAATAATATAGTGCACCAGTATGGTTCTGGAAATGTGTTTAAGAAGTTTAAGTATATGTAGTAACTCGTTGTGTTCTGTCTTCCTGTTTGTATTTCCGCAGCATGAATGTAAGATCTTACAGATTCTTGAATGTCTACTGAGATTCACTTCAAACATTAAAATTCGCATAAAGTCTACAACAACTCTCGCTTACCACATCATGGCCAGTCATGTGACGTGCAAGAACCTAATTAGATTTGAGAGCTATGGTAGAGAGGGAAGAAATCTTTCTCGCGCATTTAGACCTAAATTAAGAATGCTTTTTAAATTCCAATTTGATTTCTGAATCGCATGACCTGCTTCTCTGAAGTGTTGTTCTGTGATTTACACTTCCTTTAATTCCTGTGCGGAGAATTCATTTTAAATGAAAAGCCAGCCAAATTTTGCCCAACCCTTTCTGAAATGGCATGAGGGTGAATAAACAATGCTTTTTTTTTTTTGGGTCGACTATTTCACATTCAAATGATTTTCCTCTTGCTCAGGTGCTGGTGTGGCACACCCGAACTGAGAAGCCGAAGATGAAGAGGGAAGACGCTTTGCAGAAGCAAGGGTTGGGTTCAGATCCGGATGTGGAGGTGTGAGCACCACCTCCTCAGAGCAAGCCTGAACTTCACCAAACATCCACTCTTCCATTGTGCCAAACAGATTCTCGTATTTAAATGGCAAGAGGTAAATTGTAATATACTGAAGACACTTTCTGGAGCATAATGTGATGAGTGCAGGTGAATGCAGGGATAAAAAGACGCAAAGAGACCTGCAGGCTAAAAGGAAATGGATTGCCATAAATCATGATGCACCCCATAAGCCATCCTTATCACCTGGTCACTTAAGTAATATTTAAAGGGAATTGTACATATGGTTATCAGTCATTAAGATGAGCTCGTATTTATAGAGTAGACACTTACTTGTTTAAAGCGTGAGGTTTGCCTGGGATATATTTATTATAATGTGAGCTCATTATGTCTATGCTATGTCTATGTTGTCCATGTCTGTCATTCTAGGTGTACTAGTATGTTTTTAAAAAAAAAAAAAATTTTTTTTTTTTCTTTTTTCTATGATAGGTGAAGAATATAACTATGTCAGATACGGTGTCTATTTATGCCATTTAATAATCTCTTTTGAGTCATAATGGTGTGATTATCTTTAATGCAGTGGCATGTTGTGTACGTGACACGGTGTAAAGTACAGATGATGTCACTCTACCCTGTGAAACAACAAAGAAAGAACATTTACAGAATGAGAGAACATTCCTTTCCACCGTGTTTCTTTCTTATGCACATCATCATACTGGTGGCAATGTAAAAATGTAGCGAATAAATTCCATTTCAGGTCAGTTTGTCATTCCAAGTTTGCTTTTTTATGCTTTAGAGGTTCAACACTGAATACTGAATACCTGTTTCGCTGAATCCAAATGTAAGTCATGTAAGAATGTGAAGATGTCAATCGATACGTGCAAAATGCTAAATTAAAGTTGATGAGTTGGTCACCTCACTGGAAGTTCAATATATTGCAACTGCGACAGTGTGGTCCCTTTCGTTTTCTGCATAGAGGAATTGATTTTTAACGATCACTTATAAACCATTAAAGGCAGTTCTACTCTAAGCTACAAGGTTGCTCATCAGCTGTATATGCTTTTGTGGAAGCAATCGGCATGCATTATTTCAGCTTATTTTAAATATTAGTGAATTCCTGGTGGAAAAACCACTTTACTGCAAAGAGATCTCCACCAATCAGAGAATCGTGACAAGCAAACCATGCCAAAAGAACTCTTTAGCGCACAGTGACTAGTCTCCCTGAACTCAAATTACCGAAATATGTGCATATATGCACATTTTGTAATGTTTTGTCCCCAAATACTTTGTTTGTTTGTTTGTTTTTAAGCTTAAAGGGTTAGTTCACAAAAAAATGAAATTTCTGTCATTTACCCTCATGTTGTTCCGAAGCCGTAAGACCTTCGTTCATCTCCGGAACACAAATTAAGATATTTTTGATTACCTTTTTTTTTTTTTGTCCCTCATAGAAAGACATGTAATTACCATCATTCAAGACCCAGAAATGTAGTGAAGACACAGTTAAAATGTTATGAAGTGACGAAAATACTTTTTGTGTGCAAAAACACCAATAATTGCGTTATTCTACAATGTCTTCACTCATTTTCATATGATGTTTCCATTCAACGCTTCCACATTCTACATCAGAACGCCGGCTCAGTATGGGCCGACGCTGTTGAAGTGAGCAGCATGTGATCAAAATCCCTAACGAAAGACATTTTGTACAGTGGTAACAATATTCTTATACTGTCCAGCGACGATTCACCTTGTTGCTGGTTTGGTTCATGGCTTCTCTCTTTTTTTAAATCCTGCATTCTGTTTGCTTCTGTAGTTAAAATTCAATTCAAATTCTGGAGTTTACATGACGTTAAAACACCACCTGTTATGTCATGACTCTCTCGCTGTAAACAAAAGATTTTTTTTTTTCCTAGGTTTTTGAACAACATGCAGGTCTACTCATCTGAAGCCCTCTTGAACAGACAAATTCATCGTAACCTTTTCACGAGTTTGCTGTCAGTTTTCACCAGCTTTGTCTATGGATACGTTTCCACGTATGCCCCAGAAACCACAAAGAATTTGATAAGTAAGCAGGAAACTCCCTGTTCACAATGATTCAACAGCACTACAGCATCCTGGGCCCTTTTTACCAAACACCCACAGGCAATCACATCTGTGAAACAGCTGTTTCTGCATATCCTAGGGGGCCATTGCCACTACCCAATGACCTTAACTCTTCTTCAGTTTTCTATCTGGAAGCTCTAGATAGAAGATTCTGATATGAGATCCAAAGACCAATATTTAGACATCACTCCAACATACAATTACATGCGAATACCCACGTCTACATGCACTTTCTTAAGTATTACCCTGTTGCAGCCTTAAATGCCACACCTAGTGTTTCCAGGCACGTATTCACTCTTTTTCCAACTCTTTCCATCACAGTCACTTTTTTATTTCGAGTTCTCTTGTCCCTGTTTTACCCTGTTGATTTATTCCAACGCGGTTTTTAGGGGGAAAGCTTCTAAATAAGAACGAGCATTTGGGAATGGTGTGTTACGAGTGTGTGTTCTGTACAGTGAGAGTTTATTGGAGTAGCATTCCTTTTGGAAATGGAAATCCCTGACCGTACATCATGTTCCCACCCAGTGAATAATCCTCAAAACAGATTGAAGAGCCCTGCTCAGGTGAGTCAGTTCCTCTGATAATGGTTCTCCGCAACACTTCCACTTATACCTTTACAACTTCTAAAGTTTGATACAGTTTATATGTTTAGATCGGAGTTGACTGATACTATTTGGTAGTTTCTGTAGGCTGCTTCTTCAGTTAATTAAATGAAACAGAAACCGAGAGGAATTAACGTGCTCGAATGACGACAGGTTCAGACAGTGTGACGATTGTGTGTGTCAGATTAAGGTGAGTTTGGGCCAAGAAAGAAGAGTCACGCGAACACAGCCAGCAGGTAAGTCGCTCAAACTTGAATGTTCAATGTTATTAATCTTTTTTTTCTGTCATTTGATGTTCATGCATTCATTTTTCTTTAAATGTATGAACGTTTTTAAGCTTATTGTGACGCAAACTTGATCTTGAGAAAGACTTGAAGATAGTTCTTGTTAGTTACTTGTGTGAACTCTCATTTATAAGAGCAAATTATACATACTCTGACAAGGTTAACACTGAAGTTAGTCATTTCCTTTTCTTCTAAAGGCTTTTAGTGAAAGCAGCTTGAGTTATATGTAAACATGACACCTTCAAACCAGCATTGAAAATACGATAAAATAGCACCAAAAGAGCTTCAGCGTGACCTATAAATTATTTTCTTGATTTACATTAAGTATGGTTACATCTCGAAAAATAAGTTCCCATTTTTGACTCTGTATAGATAAGTTAAAGGCTTTACTAAATTGTGTTTTTCTAAAATGAGCTCTTTTTCCTCATAGTCCATTTCTTTTGTATATATGAATAACATAAAAATGCAATAATTACTGTTTAAATCTCTGTGCAGAATGACGTGTTTGTGAGTGATATTGAGTCATAGTCTGTCTTGGCACCAGCTGCAGTTCCAGCACAACCAACTGGAGTCAAAGTCAATGACAGACTGGAGCTCATCTTATCAAAAAGTCATAAAGCAGAGGGTAGTCTGTCAGTTTAGGAGACACACTGTCCCTAAATAGGAACTTGCTGATACGCTGTTTACACACAGGATGAACTTTGAACAGTGTGCCTATGATGACACGACTGATAAACACACATTACTGTGGGATGGAGGGGAAAGATAAACCTCAGGCCATGTAAACTTCATTTCGACAGTAGCTTTGAGGAAGCCTGCCACTCTTCTTCTTCTTCTTTCGTTTGATTATGTAAGGAAGGTTGCAGAACAATTTTCTGTAGGCTAAACTCTCCATGACAAATATAACTCTGATCTCTTCCCGGCATTTCCAACAGATGAAACACCAAAGTCACATGTTTCCTTCTTCCTTCCTTCCTCTTTAGATTGCTAAGATTGGATTAACATCTCTCAAGACCATGACTATTGGCAAGAGCTCCAAAAAGAACAAGGCCCCTCGTTCTCCTCCTTTCCTGGACAAGGCAAACGGATTCTATGGGCGCTTGGATGACATGTTTGGAGACGATGTACAGTTGGAGGGAAAACGCACAGACGAGCAGATTGGAGCCTTGAACCGGACCGGCCAAGACAATGGGACGGTTCCAGGTTGGGTAGAAGAGGATGAGCATGTGGTTGATTTTAACCAGGGTATGATGGAGGATGATGATGATGATGATGGGACCACTTTACTGAAGAGAAAGCCCAGCAGACTAAGTCGCCGCTGGAGCAGGATGAGCTCCAGGAAGGCAAAATATGAGAAATTTTCCTCACAAAAAGGACCGGCTAATGACACAAACAAATCCACCTCTGTAAATCTAAACCCAGAGGTGCCACCAGCAACACAAACCCTGGAAAACAGTGGAGAACCAGAACCGACACTGGTCCATTTCTCTGCGAGGGAACATGCTGATGACCAGATTCTAATCTCAGGGAAGAAGGAAGGAGATGGGGAAGTAGAAGACACAAGAAAAGAGAAGAAGACAGAAGGCAAATTGAATGGAGAGGCAGTGGAAACGGTAAAGAGGAACACTCTTAAGAATTATCGCAAGGTAAGATTTAGCTGTTAATTAATAGGCTATTGGGAATTAACAACTGCCTCGGAATTGAATTGAATTACGCTTTGTCTTGTTAGCTGTTCTCTACTCTTTTCAGTGAATAAACGTATGCGCAGATTGCGCACAACCATCGTAAAAAGAGTCGATTCTTGTTAGTGAATCAAACAAAGCAATGTGAAACTTAAAGTTATGTTGTGAATGATTGGTCGTTGGCCTATAACAACGTGTACAAAGTATGTAATATATCCAGAAATATTAGAAAAGTATGTTTCCATATTTTTGTTTGTAGCCAGTGATGTTAAGGCCAAGTATTGGCCAGCAGTAGTCACTTGAGTAGGCGGGTCGGGATTATTCTGTAACCATCTATGGTTTGGTGAGGGAAAATATTTTGGAGAGGCATCTGGGCTAAAGTTCCTATTTCTGAATTTTGCAGAAATAAGCAGTCTGTTGAGTTCTGCCAGAGACCATCAACCCATAAATTTGTATCTTTGTTGCTATAGCATGGTTGTTTCTGCTTTATCCACCCTATAGCTAAGCACTAATAGTATAGTTTAGTCCCCACCCCCTTTGTTTAACTAGTCAGTTTCTTGATCCATCTGTTATGGCACTATCAATTCTCTGTTTGCATTTATACATGGTCAAAGGAAAGAAGCACGCAATACAGGGGCAACAGCTCTTTTCAGCCATACACAGGGTGACATTGTGTGGAGGAACATCTGCAAATAAGCAAACGACCCTGTCCCTTCACCTACATTCCACGTCCTTTAGTTGAGCGATAAAGGCGCATTCTTTCTCTTTCAGAGCAATGAGCCTGTAGAAGTGAACACACTTCTTCCTCAGTAACAATGTTGCGTGTTCATATTGTACAAAGGATATTGTTTTCTGTGGCAAGTTGAACTCATCATTTATTTCTCTTTTAGGCCATGGACAGAGCTTTCCGTCGAGGATGGGAGACTTTCGTTGCCAATCTGTACAGCGTGACACTGACACCCATATCGTCAACATCCACACTATCAGACAAAACTGAATTGAGCAGGAATCGTGTTTCAGCAGAATGAACAGACGAACAGAATGACTTGTATATATTTTCAAATTGATG
This sequence comes from Opsariichthys bidens, assembly GCA_037194245.1. Lineage (NCBI taxonomy): Eukaryota > Metazoa > Chordata > Actinopteri > Cypriniformes > Xenocyprididae > Opsariichthys > Opsariichthys bidens. The sequence goes on from CM074280.1 coordinate 2,753,118, forward strand.
AATAATTTCATTTAATTTAAATGTGTTCAAATATTTAAAATGCATCGTTGTTCTTCGCGTAAAACGTGATAGCTGCTGATCGTGTTTAAGTGCCCTGCCATGAGAGGTCAATATTTGAACTTTTTATCAGTGTATGAATTTGTTATCACAGCAATAGCTAATGAGGCGTGTACCTGATCTTTGTTCCCTCGTACGGAAACGAGAGGCCAATGGTATTAACTGTCCTACGAGAAAAATGTTTTTTGTTTTTATTCCTTTTGTTTTTTGAGCTGTGAACAGAAGCAGAGTGTCTGTACTTTGGCCATGAAAGTGTATTCTTCCAGGCAATGTACCAAAGGGTTAACTCTTAAAAACTAATCTGGGAGCTCAAACATAAAAATAATCAAAGTCATCAACAGGGACCGCATCTGTGGCAGTGAAGTAAATAACTGAGCCGTAAGATGGAGTGAAGATGGCTTTTGTGTTCTGTAGACTTATTTATCTTCTGTATCTTATCTACCCACCGTTTCCTAATGTCACCTAGGTGGAATGATTTTGTGTGTGTGTGTAATGTCTCGTTTTATCTGGGTGGTGACATTACATAAATGTTAATAAAAAAAAAAAACTCAATTTGCTTAAAACTTGATTGATTCTGTTATACTGTTCAAAAGTATTGTATTGTAAAGAATGCTATTCTTTACACAGTAAAAAAGTCAAGAAAGAAATGTTAAACATTGTGGTAGATATGGTTCATTCATCCCACTAGAAATGGAAGGTCATATCAGATGCACTGCATTGTGGGGCAGGCCTATTATAACCCATGCAGTGCGCTCTATTTAATACTGGACTTTTTGACTCACATATGTGGGTCATCTGGGTGTTCGATGCACACAGAAATTGAGCATACTGTATGCAAACTCCATAGATATAGACTAGCCCTCCTTTTATGTGTACATTTCAGCAATGTTATTGTGTGGAGTCACAATGGCCTCAGGGATCACCATTGGGTGAAAATGTGTACAGGCATTTTGAAAACTCTGGAACATGCCAGATGTGCATATTTATGAATTTTATAATAAATACAATTAGTATATTTTTCAGGGATGTCAAAGTAACTTTGGGGTAAATTTGACTCCAGAGACTCAGACTAGATTGAGCTACTACTAGTTACTCTTGAATCGGTGCAGATATGAGGCCATCTAGTGGAAAATGTGAATCATTGGAGGGAAAAAGAGAGTTATGATTTTCATCTACTTTATAAACTGTCCTGGAACAAAAACAAAGCACTAGTTCTACATCTATTACTTATACGACACTCATACACGTGTTAGTTATTCGCTCAAATTTGTGCATTAGTTTGCCTCTCAGAATCTGCTACATTTTTTTTATTTTGCTATTTAGAATGTATATTATGTGCACTACATTTAACATCCTTTTCATCTACATTTTGTGCAGTTACAGTCGATCCATTTGTTTAATTTTCATGCACGAGCAAAGAAATGTAGACTGGCGCTCGCAAGTGAATCCAGTAACCTCATTGGTTGCTGTGAAATGGGGCGTGGATTTTTACAAGTGACAAGAATAAAAAGCGACGAGACCTTCGTTCCGTCCATTTTGCAGCAGCTTCTTCATCGGTAAGAGTCTTTAGATGTTCATTTGGTAACTGAAGCGTAATTATTTTTTTTTTTGAGAACTTGCTTTTTTCCGCAGAGGGACCTAAATTACAAATAGTCCTTATTTTTATGTGTAGTGTGTATTTAAATGTTTATTTCTGAACCGAGGCCTGTACTACACGACTGCAGGGTGTTTGCACTCACTCCCTCATGATCCTCTGAACTGTATCTGAAGCCATCCTACCTCAACTATTGCTATTATTTGACATTTTACCAGTTTTCACTAAAGTTTACTTGTTGCCAAATCGTAATGACCTCATATTTGAATTGTTTTGCTTTTTTCGACTTTGTCTCTCAATGATGATAATCTTCACAGACCTGTACTGAGACCCTGTGATTGCACTTTTATTTATCTGAAGAGAGCTTGAACTGAATTTCGCATGTTTTGTGTCTTTCTGGACGTTTCTTCTGGAAGCGTCTCAACACTTCGTCTGTTTCTCTTGCAGCAGGACCGCGACGACCATGAAGTCCCCGGGATCGTGTGAAGGCAAGTTGTGTAGTCGGTGCAGCTCTTAAAGCGTCACAGCTCGATAGATACTGATGGTTTCATGTGTTTTGTCAGTTTGTTTTGAATGAATAGCATTAGTTATGTCAGATTACATGAAGGAGCTTTGCTTTAGCAGCAGATTTTGGCACTTGTTGACCTGATTTTTAAGGACTTCAATCAAGTTGATTCCAAAAAATCAGTTCATGATACGTGTTTTATAAGTAACCACGCGATAAACTTAACGAACGGAAGTGACAAATGATCTCATTCTTCAGTTCAGGCCGTATCGTAACTACGGAATTCTTTTTCGTTCACGTCAGTGTTCTGAAGGTTTTCCCACGTGACCCTTCAGGTTCATTTAAGCGTTGCTGGTGGTGCCGTAACCTATAACGCGCCGACTTGATCTCCTCAATATAACGTCACGTTTTGTCATTTCAAGATTAACGTAAATACGCGGTGCCGTGGAGGCAGGATATTAGTACATGTTTAGTTTTTTTATTTTTTTTTAAATCCCACCCCCGCCCTCTCTGCCATACCAAGGAATTGCCTCCTTCGTGCCCAGTGCATGGTTTTAGGCATCCAGTGCTACTGTGATGGCTTTTGAATTCTCTCTTCCTGAATTGTTTTGATGTAACTGTTCTAAGCTGAGTAGCATTGGACATCAAACATTGCTGATAGTAGAGTTGTGAAGCAGACTCTTGTAAAGAAACCTTCTGTTTTTGCAGGTCCCATGCAGTGTGTTGGGATGAGTCTGAGGCCTGTTAAAGTCAAGGTAAGTTTAAGTATAGCTTTTTGTTTGTTAAATCGGACCACATTTTTAAATGATGATTACAAAGACAAGCATATGTCTGAATTGCAATGATGTTTGCCTTTTTATTCTGATATTGTGGGTGACTTGCTCAGTTTAGTTGGGTCTACTTCCTTATTGAAACCCGACGAGAGCCTGACTAGAATGACTGTTTGATTTAGTTTAGGCTTTTTTGTCTCCCACACCCAAGTGACATTCCTGCATTTTCATGTTTTGGTGTTTGTGAAATGCAACCTTTTTCCTTTTTTCTCTTTTGTAGCTTCATGTGGTCTGTTGGGATGAGGCAGAGGCTGGTTAAATTCATGGTATGTTTTCAAGTGTTGACGCCCCCCCCCCCCCACTTATTGGGCTAAACATTTAAATGATGATTAATGACAAGCATATATCTGACTGTTTGTGATGTGACTTTTTATTCTGACAATGTGAGTTATGAGTTTAGCAATTGCAGCTTTGTTGCAACTCTTAAATGATAAAAAAAATTGTCCTTTTTAAGGTTGCCTGCAGATGGACTTGATGTGCATGATGTCCATGGATGCTGTGTTGGTAAGATTTTTCACGTTTCCTTTGGCTTAAATTCTGCATTGTCTGGACTACAGATGTCATATGGTGTTCTAGTCACCAAAGTCTGATCAGACTATGACTTCAATGCTGCATTTTGAAGTATATTGGCCGATTTGTGCTTGCAGTGCCTGACATCAGTTCTTGTCCTGGTGGTCATGTGGTCCTAATGATGATCAGGTGAGCTTTTCTTTTGTGAAGTGGTGATGGTTTAAATCATCTGAGAGGATGAACGGTTTTATACCGTTTAATATGTGGACGGCATTATTGCTCCATGGCACTATAGTCACCAAAGCACTGATCAGACCATGTTTAACATGGTGATTTTTCATTTCTGTTGTGTAAATATTAAAAGTTAAACTTTTGTTTAGGTAGCGTCTGCGCCGGTGACCTTTTTAACCGAGAGCTGGCATCTTTCAAAGGTAATCTATTTATTTATTTTTAATAGTGTTTTACACCGTCTCTGTGATGAACATACTTAGCTCACTTTGACCCTATGTGAAAAGTAATGAACTACTGAGAGATCGCTGGATTTTGTTACTATTCTGATTGCGTGAACGTGTCAAGACCCTGCCTTGCTCTTTTACTCTACAGGGACTACTCGTCCAAGACTGGACAAAGTGGGTTGAGCCCTTTGGTGCCAGGTAAGGTTACTTGGTGCTCCCATGTGCTTATTCAGTCCTTCTGTAACTAATGATGATTTACTGTGGATTCTCGTTCGTCTGAAATCCTGTTGATAAATTTCATACTGATGTTACACTACATGACTTGTCTATATTTTGAGTGGTCTATACATCAAATAACACCCAGATTTATTTTTGTTCCTGAAAGGTTGCACGCCTGTAGTCTAAACCGGTAAGAATCTGCTCCCTAAGTCAAGTCTCATTACAAATGTTTTCCAATAAAATTGACCCCTTTCAATGCTCCATTCCCCCTGTAACCTTTGCTTTGTGTCTTGTTCATCTGAAGTCCTTACACTGTTACAGAACTAGCATGGTTGTCTCTCCACCTGTGTAATATCCATTGAAGTGACCTTTTTTTTTTTCCCCTCATTACAGGTAGGTGCTGCCTGATATGAAGTCATCCAAATGGGTAAGAATTCAATCCCAAAAATGTAAAGTTGCAAATCTGTCCTTTTATGATGTGACTTGCACGCGTCTTACGCCTCGCGTTAATACCAGAACCTGAAAAGGTGAACCCACTGGTGTTACCTTGGCAACAAGGGGACGATTTGTTGGGGTTACCAACAGTCTGAGAAGGACTGTTTTCAGTGTTGATGAACGCTTTCCTTTTGCGTAAACTAACTTTTTTTTTGTTTGTTTATGTAGGGCTACAGTGGCAGTTCTTTACCTACACTTGGAAGTTCTGTACACACTTCATACTGAAGACGGTATGTACCTTTTGTGTCTTTGACTTTGCATTAAGTAGGTGTGATGACATGATTACCGCCCCAGTCTGATTTATCTGACTGAATGGTACCTTACTGACCTCAGTAATTGGCTTGCCTTTAAATTTTTGTGTGACACTTTAAATTTAAGTCTACCTCTTTCTCTCTCAGACGGGTGGATCCATGGCTGGCAGATTAAGGCTACTGTTCTGTGTACAGGTACGTAAAATATGCATATGTCCAATAGTATTGATGTGAGTAGTGATTTCCACCCCAGGGTGAAGTCATGACTGACTGGTAACTCCGCTGATCCTTACTTTGTTTGTCTTGACTAACTTGTTTTAATTGTTTCTACTTTCCTTCCAGGTTGCCCCAGCTATAACTTGATGCTGGTGTTTTATTGACCTTTAAAAGGTTTGTGCTTTCATTGTTTGAGGTCACTTTATTTCTCTTTTAACAATGATGACTTCATATCGCCCCAGTCTGATGTGTCATGACTGATCGATTACTCTGATAAATGTAATGAGTCAAAGGCTCTGTTTAAGAAATTGACATGTACTGACCTTCCCTTCTTTCTCCCAGGTCACTTAAATATCTGGGAAGAAGTTGAATTGTGGATAACCTTGTTGGCGCCTGATTTCTACAGTGTGCAGTATTGAAGTGTTTGAATGTTAAGACTGACAATAGGGGGAGGGAAGTGTGTCCCCTCTACTTTTTGGCATGTATTAAATGGCTTGCAAAATAAATGACTTTAATTTCTAAACGGTCCTTGCCTTTCACTTATTCCAGGCTGGTTTCATTTACTATAGGGTCACCTTTCAATTTAGTTAAGGTTAAATTCTTTTGCTGCTTCATGTTGCCTGAAGCAATATACTACTATTTACAATGCACTAATGAACTGTTCATTATACATTATCAAATTGAATGTTTGTTTAACCTCTATAGCATATGGAAGCTGTTAATGATATTAAATTGACTTAATATGGTTTGGTTTGAACTAAAGGAGGCATGTAAGGAGCTGGAAAACTTGCCACTGAAGTCTTGAGATTATCTACATTAATTTTTAAAGTGCTTTCCTAGTTATGATGGTACAATCCAAATGAGCTGTTCATGGATACAAGTTGAGCGGCCACTACCCTTCAGAACTAATGAAGTAAGGCTGGTGACTTGCCTGTAACTACTACAATCTGCAATGATTAATGCAATTTTAATAACTGGATATAAGGCAGAAATTGTCATCTTGGCAGATTTGATGCCTCTTTATTTTATGCATCTGAACAAGTGGTGCTGAAAAGTACAATCAACATAAGGGTCAGTTCAACAAAAATGAAATTATTCCTGTCAACTTTAGCCCCAAAGATCATTCAACTGCAGAACACGGTTCCATAGAAGGCAATGAAATTACCACATTCAAGGTTCAGAATAGTAAAAAGTCAACATGACTACAGTGGTTCAACCTTAATGTAAAGCGATGAGAATACTTTGTGCAAAAACAAAATGACTCCACAAATGAACCTCCTTGTCATCCAACACTTGTTGCAGCGCTCCCAGGTTCTACATCAGAATGCCAGCTCAGTTTTGGCAGGATCTTGCATCAGCCTGCTCACGTGGATCATGTCTGCAACACTGAGTGAGCGTTCTTACATAGAACTTGGAAGCAGTGAAAATAAATGGCATAGGAGAATAACTGGAGACAATTTGTTTGTGCACAAAAAGTCATCCGTTCGCTTCATAACATTAAGGTTGAACCACTATAGTCATGTCAACTATTTTAATGTTGATTTTACTACTCTGGACCTTGAATGTGGTCATTTTGTTGCTTTCTATTCCTCTTGGATTTCATTAAAAAAAATTGTTCCAAAGATGACTGAAGGTCTAATGGGTTTGGAACAGCATGAGGGTGAATACTTAATGATAGAAATTTCATTTATGGGTGAACTAACCCTTTAAAAATCGCTTCCATTTCCAACCATGTAATGCAAGCCGCTTTCGTCTGTGGACTTTTAAAAACACACTAAACCTGTTAATACAAGCAACACTGACTATCTTAAATGCATTTCAGATACAGTTGTTTTGCATGCATTTACAGTCCAACAAGATCCTCCTTTATTGTCCATTATCTGCAGAACGAGTTTCAGTTCATCAGTCAGCCGTAAAGATCCGAGCTGCTATATCATCAAGCAGCCAGTCCACACCTGTAAGCAGGTTCTCGCCCGTCACAGCACTGCATCCCACAATGCACCAGTGATGGGTCTTAATGTCATCAAGGGCTAAGACCTGCACAGACACAATTCAGAAAACAAGGCCATATTTACTAATAATTACACACCTGTAATGCAAGTCAGGTTCATGCAATGACAAATGACTAACTGAAGCCTCACCTCTCGAATGGCATCTTTTGATAAAGAACCAGGTAAGTCCTGTTTGTTGGCAAAAACTAAGAGTGTGGCTCCTGCTAATCTCTATTCAAGAGGAATTAAAAGTTTAATCAAATGTATGTAATATCATATGAAGTGAGTGTGTAGAGAAAGACTTTATCCAACCATTTAATTTCAAACGCTGCAAGAAAGATACTGGTCATCTCACCTCCTCTAGTAATAAAGTACTCAGCTCTTTCCTGCAGTCCTCCAGTCTCAATCTGTCAGCACTGTCCACTACCCACACCAGTCCATCTGTACTCTCGAAATAATTCCTCCAGTATGACCTCAGTGACTTCTGACCACCCACATCCCAGACATTCAACTTAAACCTAGTCTCAATGTGAAGGAAACACGACACATATCAGTAATCGTGGAAAATGCACAACTTTTATAATCATATTCGACAAGAAGTTTAATTAAAAATCCACAGAAACCTTTCATAAGTTAAAAGTTAGCATCTTATCACTTCCTACTGATGAATGACAGTGTAACACAGCCGAGCTTCAGTCAGTCTCACCCTCTGTGCTCAAGCGTCACTATATTGAAGCCTAATGTGGGAGAGATCGTGCTGACATCTTCGCCGTTGAACTTCTTGAGGATGGTTGTTTTTCCAGCATTATCAAGTCCACTAGAAAAGAACAGTTAGGGCCCGCAACAATCTTCTGCGTCACAAATGATAAAAACAGTAAACACTACACGAGCCTTTTTAAGTATTGAATCGAGTAAGCCGTATATATATATATATATATATATATATATATATATATATATATATATATATATATATATATATTCATTTATTTATATATATTTTTTTAAATATAAACATATGAATGTAAACATTCCAGTTCTGTGAAAAGATACAGCATCAGTAGACGCATTTCACGCTCCTTGTGCTTCATCTTCTTCAAGATCGTCAGTAAACCCATCGTGAACGTTTAAATGTAAAACCAGAAATCGCACATTAACTATCGAAACGCATGAAATGAATTCCTAAATAAAAATCACATGCGCACAGGGTAAAGCCATACTGAAACAAGGAAGCGTTACTGTGAGTTGATACACACTCAAGTATGATTGGTTAGAGAGTGCGCAAATGGGATGTTTAAGGCATATGATTGGTTGTTCTAACTGTCAATTAAACTTGGCCTTTCCTATTGGCAGAGGAAAACAGCGGCAAGGGCGTGTTCGCGTTGTGGTAAAACCAGCCGTTTCTATAGCAGCGCCCCCTTATGTGCATATACCAAACATGCGAGCAACTCCACCGAAAAGACGTGTAAAGTAAGTTCAGCTCACTTATTTTTGTCTGTCTGATTGTATTATTGGTTGGTCAGCTATGCTAGTGGTAGAAAAATGAGAAAACGGCGCATTTATATGATTTATTATCAGAATGAGCTTTATTGCTAATACACATACGATCTGAGGAATTAGTCTTGATGACAGAAGCTACTAGTGCAGACAGAACGACAGCGACAGGACAGATAATAAAAGTAAAATAAGTCAATAAAAATATATATATAAAAAAACACAATAGAAAACATGTGCCGGTATGTTATATACAATGCAATGGAATATGAATAAACGTCAAATAGACGACAAAATAATAATTACAAACCCCAATTCATTGCTTTCTGTCACGTGACTGAAAAGTGAGCCGCATTACAGGCAATTTTCCATCTTAAAATTATTCTTCTTTAAAGGAGAAAAACTGAAATATGTGAATAAAATGCAAGTTTTGGGCACCCGTGAGGCATTTCCAGCACCTGCTGCAGTATTTTAGTCAGTAAAAACAGCAAGACTTTCTAAAACGCTTAACATCAAATGTAGGGTGAATACTGATAATGTGGGACAGCTAAGTGCCTCAATAATATCTATCTTCAACTGTATATGCTTCCATTACTAAAAATAAACAGAGCTCATCATGAGCAAATATGTGATTAAAATAATAGGTTCTGTGGCTATGACATCACTTCCAGGGGTGTGGCCCACCATATTTAACAACCTTACAGTGAACCATGATGGTAAGTATAAGGTGAATAATGTTAAGGTTATGAAAATAAAAAACTCATGGATTGTAATTGTTGTCATCATTTTTAAAAATCACATTCATATTAATCTTCTTTTTTTGTTTTTTCATTCTGATCCAGATGACACTTTTTGAACAACTGGCCCCTGAAGACCGAGGATGGGATCATGTGCATTGTTTGTGTGGACTGGTTCCATGAGATGTGTGCTCTGAAGGCGGTGAGGCATTCACGCGCACTGGCTGTATTGACATGTAGAATAACTTACTGTAAAAAGCAGAAATGAAAATTAAGCCCGTATGAACTTAAGTATCCTATTAGAACATATGTTCATGCAGGTTCCACTTTTTTGAATTTATGTGAAATAAATGAAACCAAAAACTAAATATTGTGGGAAGGAAGGGGGTGAATCTGCTGAATCTGCACCCCTCCTTTAAAAAAAAGTGATGTTAATTATTATTGTTGGTGTTGTTTATATCGTTATTGTGTATTTAATTCATTAGGCCTACACTTGAATAACGACTGAATGTGTATAACGTCTCCCAGTTTGCCAATAAAGGTATCCCAGTTTGACAGTAGTGCCTGGAAAAATGTGGTTTGGGCTCGATGTGTGTTTGAAGAGTCGGCCATCCAGTGTTTAATGTTACTTTCTTTTTTATTCTGTATGGTATAATAGAGCTCTTAAGCTATTTAGAATAGTATCATATGAGGGGCTATAACATTTGGCATTTTGACATAAATTATGCCGGAGGTAAATTATCAGAAAGTGTCCTACATTCACCCAACTAACCACATTCGGCACACACCGAACAACACACAGGCGGGATGAGCCTGGAATATGAACGCGATATGTTAAGTATTTTCTTTATAAAGTTTTATGTATTTATTTTATGTAAGAACGCCTAACGAGAAACTGTTCTGTTGATAATCTGGGTTCATCTGCTTGCCTGTACACATTCTGTATCATCAACAAGGTGCACACTCAAAACCCTCAATATTACCGTCTTACTTCATTAGTGTACAAACCTGGTAAAAATCACTGGCAGGCAATGAAGGAAAGCCTTGTTTTGCCTTCCAGGAAAGTGTGATGTCTGAATAGCATTAGAGAACATTTAATAATGATGGTAAATTACATAAGGACTTTGAAGAAGTTTATTGCAGCGTATATGCTTCAGTATGGAAATAACAAGAAAAAATGTTTTTGTGACGTGGTGTCTCGTTATTACCTAATACCTAATATCTCATTATTATAAACAATTCATTGATAAACACTATGATCTAATATATGTAATGGAATAGAATGCTTATAAGTTGTCCAGCAAAGTCTAGACAGCCTTACGGTAAATACCTTAGTCTGTCTGGACTGGAGTAGCTCTGTGTTTCCCCTTATTTATGTTTGCAGCACAGATCCTTATCCATTCAACACCTTCAGCCTTTAACCAATGAAAGACGTGACTGCAAACTCAGACCCTTAACGCTAATTATAGCCTACATATAAATGTATATAAATAATGTATATTAGCCCACACATTCATTTTAGTAACAATGAAATAAAATAGCATAATAGCCTTACACATGACTATCCCACACAGTTCCACCCGTTTTGGACTTCCTGATAGGAATTCCCAGTATTTGTCAACGTAGAGCGGGAAATGAGCAGCCCCATTACGGGCATTGCTATATTGCCGGAAGCGATGATCTCCTGGCTCGGCTCCGCTAACCGGGCCATTTAAAATAATTCGAAACCGAAAACACTAATCCGCCCCTCTGTTGCGTCACCTCATTAACGGCTATTGGCTCATTCCACCGCCCACTGCTTACATTTCAAAGACCCGAGAGCTGCTTAAATCATGACCAGGCACTGGAGTTCTGCAGACTACAGCTGCCTCAAGATTCTTTAAACGCGCTTACTTTTCATTTCGAAGAATTTGATGTAATACGGAAATATTTCTTCTGATCTATTCTGAACGTATACAATTAAGCATATTGTTCCGATTCCACTGTCGAAGAGCATCCGTGTCCTTGGAGATGCCAGCTGCTGTCATGGACAACTTTGACCGGGGAAGTCCTTTCTCGCAAAGTGATTCTCAAAGTCCTCAAGACTGGGTAGGGAGTGAATTAACCTAATTCATGTAATTGTACAATATAATGCTGTTATTATATATATATATATATATTTGTTTATACATGTAATTAGTGCTGTCAATTGATTAAAATAAAAATACTAATTAATTTTTAATTATTTTTTTTTCTGTGTAATTAATTGCAATTCAAATTATTGGCGTTTTTTATTGTAATAATTTCACAGTTACCCTGCAAATTTGTGTAAAAACAACTTAAAGGCAGTATGTTTTAAATATTTGTTTAATTGCATTTTTTTGTATGAATGAAGGCCAGTATCACTGATACAAATACTGGTACTGATGTCTCTATGAAAATGATAAAAAAAAAAAAAATTATTATTATTATAGACATTCAACATTAAGTATAGCTAAAAGCTATCAATTTCAACATTTATTAAGCTTTAAAAAATAACAACTTAATTTTAGTGAACTTAAAACAATCTGTGGCATTCTGACCTGTCTTCACTGCATAAATTATAAATATTGATTAATCCTTATTAAAGCAACAATTTTCTCAGTTACTTTTGTTCTTTGATAGACATTCACAGCAACTGTTTTATTAGGCTGCTGTGACTTTAAGAGCTGCAGCTGTCCAACATGATGCAGTTTTGACGTGCATCTCATTTTCTCACAACTCTCTGTTCACTTAAGACGTTAATTAACTCATTTAAAACTGCTCTTATGGGGATACTTGACAAAGCCGCCTTTTTGGCATAATTCTGGGTGTTATTGTTTGTTGCTAATTTTGTGTGTCATTGCTAATTTTGACAGCACTAATGTGTGTGTGTGTGTGTATATATATATATATATATATATATATATATATTACATACTCAGTTATTTTATATACAACTATCGATATTGAAAAAAAAAGTTTGTAAATAAAATCTATATATTATTCTTATATTTGTTCTGATATCCTCAGAGCTCACAGTCAGACGGCCACACTTACCATCGCAGAGAGAAAAACAGAGATGCAGCTCGAAAGAGTCGAAAAAAAAACAGACAGAAAAAGCAGATTTGCTGCACGAGGTCAGTAGCATTTGCGACCTTAAGATCTTTCCCCTTTTCAATGTGTTACTTTTGCTTTGTTACTTATGTTTTGATATCTTCAAATCCTCACATTTGTTGTGTATGTATCTTTTCGTTCACATTACTCACGCAAACACAAATATATATCTTACTGTAATGGTCATACACATAACCTGTACCCTTATAATTACTTGGAATTATGAATGAATCTGTCTTAATCATATCCTTCAGCAGAAGTTGTGTGTATTAAACGTTGCAGCTGTGTATGCATCTGGAAAGGTTATTGTTCGTGTGTTTGTTAATGATGAACAAACACACACACACACACACACATTAACACATACACTAACACACAAAACACAAATACATTAATGACTGTTAATGTTGTCTCTCTCTGTGTGTGTGTGTGTGTGTGTGGGTGGAAGAGAGAGGAAGCATTAGTATTGCACAACTTCAGTTCAGAGCAGGCATTTCTGGGAAACGCAATACATGACTTGGACGGTTTACAGATTAGTTGCGCTAGCACCAGACTAGTTATTTCACTTTGGAATCTGATGTGTAATACACCTTCATTTTCACTTTCATTTTTTCTTCAGCTGATGTGAAAATCTTGGACTTTCCCTTTTTATTCAACCAAATAATCAGATCCTTTCCAAGATTAGGAAGTCTGAATAGTTTTGTGTGTGTGTGTTTACAGTGTTTTTTTTTTTTTTTTTTTCCCTCTGAACTTTTGTATGTGGGAAGAGCAGTTCAGAGGAAATCTGCTTGAAATTACTCACAACTGCTCTGTATTTTACTGTGCCAGGTTTTCTTTCACTTCGTAACTTCTGCGTCGCAGCTGAATGCATTTCAGTATTGCACTGTTGATATACTCTTCTTTTGAATTTTTTACTTAGGAACTCCAATCTCTGGAGCAGTCTAATGCCGCAATCCTAAAAGAAATCGCTGAACTGAAGAAGGAGCTTCAGATGTACACCACTGCTTTGGAACAACACGAACCTCACTGCACTAAACCGTGTCCATGTGGACCATCAGTTGGTGTTCCAGCAGGTCCATCCACAGCATCACCCTCTACCTCAGATTTCAACTTTGTCCCTGAACTCAACCCCTTTCCGGACCTTACATTTTTACCAGACACTAATTCAGTGGATTTGCCTCTAACAGGGCTCCTCGACAGTAGCGATTGGTCTCCTTGGGACACATTGAATGGGAATGGGTGCCTACAGCAGTTCTGAGGTGCACTGCAGTCAGTCACATTCTTATTTGGTGACAAACTTTACACACTACCGCATACTGCAAACAGCTCTTTTCATTGTGTTCAAATGCAAACCGGTGCTAAAAACCGTAATACATTAAGGTGTGAATATGTTGTATCTTATAATTTATTTAAAGAATCCTTACAGATGGCAAGATTTAGTTTTACATGTAGCTATATTTTAAAAATGGGCATTATTTTTTAAAATGTATAACAAACCTTGTGTTGGGCTAAGGCATTCCTCACTTTAATCCATTTTGATTTTGTGATATTTGATTTGTGATTGGTTTTCAGTTAATTAATAAATTATATTTTAATAATTTCAAATGTTATTTATTGAAATATTGTTCGGTGTCACTTACTGTTGTCCACATAAAAGTTATTCAAAAATATATTAAAAATTAATTTCTAAAAATAAATATTATACAACACCACTTAGGTTTTAATTAGCCTGTTTTTAATTTCTAAATATTTGTGGGGCTTACAGGTGTCCAGGTGGTGAAACTGTCATTGAAAATGTTGACATAAGCAGTTTGGAATAATCTTTTGTTAATATATGTTATGTTAATACACACACACACATATATATATATATATATATATATATATATATATATATATATATATTGTTACGTGACGTGTTGTAAAGAACGCACGAAGATGAATGATGAACATAGAAATCCTTTTTAATGGAGAATCCAGGGTTACAAGGAACGTAAAACACGACATTACATGAACGATGACCGACCAGGAGTGAGGGAAACACAGGGAATATAAACAGACACTAATGAAGAGGGCACAGGTGACGATGATAACTAATAATAACAAACAGCTGACGATAATGAAACAAATGAAGACAGGAAAGGAAAACTGGGTGACACAAGGAGCACATGACAGGTAACCAGACTCTAACATATATATATATATATATATATATATATATATATATGTATAATTTATTTATATTAATGCTGTCAAATCAATTAATCAAATCTTGTTTACATAATATGTATATATATATATATATATATATACACTCACCTAAAGGATTATTAGGAACACCTGTTCAATTTCTCATTAATGCTATTTTCTAATCAACCAATCACATGGCAGTTGCTTAAATCCATTTAGGGGTGTGGTCCTGGTCAAGACAATCTCCTGAACTCCAAACTGAATGTCAGAATGGGAAAGAAAGGTGATTTAAGCAATTTTGAGCGTGGCATGGTGTGTTGGTGCCAGACAGGCCGGTCTGAGTATTTCACAATCTGCTCAGTTACTGGGATTTTCATGCACAACCATTTCTAGGATTTACAAAGAATGGTGTGAAAAGGGAAAAGCATCCAGTATGCAGCAGTCCTGTGGGTGAAAATGCCTTGTTGATGCTAGAGGTCAGAGGAGAACGGGCCGACTGCTTCAAGCTGATGGAAGAGCAACTTTGACTGAAATAACCACTCGTTACAACCGAGGTCTGCAGCAAAGCATTTGTGAAGCCACAACACGCACAACCCTGAGGCGGATGGGCTACAACAGCAGAAGACCCCACCGGGTACCACTCCTCTCCACTACAAATAGGAAAAAGAGGCTACAGTTTGCACGAGCTCACCAAAATTGTACAGTTGAAGACTGGAAAAATGTTGCCTGGTCTGATGAGTCTCGATTTGTTGAGACATTCAGATGGTAGAGTCAGAATTTGGTGTAAACAGAATGAGAACATGGATCCATCATGCCTTGTGTAGTAATTTGCTCAAATGGATGAAATATATTCACGACTGAATCACAACACGTTATGACCAATTATGAATATGAATCAACCACGAAGGGAATTAGGTATACATAGATGATCAATTACAACGAGTTATAATTAATCATGAACATATATGGTCTAAAATTATTTCTAGGTTTAGAATTAATTTAGAAAGACTGGTTTGTTTTGTCCAGCAAAACTATCAGTCCGATTTTCTTATCGATTCCAGAAAGGAAGTTTTCTTCTCTGGCCACGAAAAGGAAACTTATTCTAGTCCTTAAAAAGCATATAGCTAGCGAAATCAAACGTTCAAGTGACTTGGTTCATGTATGAGTTACCCAGAGACAATGAATTGTGTGGATACAAGGTGTTTAATATATGAATATATGATATATATATACACAAATACATACAATTAAATCTAAGCAGAGCATACAATAAAATAACGAAAGGAAAGAAAGGAAGAGTTGATCAAAGAAAGCAAGATTACAAACAGTTCAACCTTTTGAGAGCCAGCAACGAAATCACTTCAGACAATAAAGTTAAAGCGCATCGAAATTAATTCGGATACTTGCATTTGTACTTTGTGCTGTGGTGAATGCCGTTCAAACTTCCGTGCGGAGCTGGAGTTTCTATTGGTTTCTTCCTCAGGTGATTCTTCGGCGGGAATTTCAAAACGGAATTAACTGTTTGTAAAATGCCGGAAAACAAAAGAGTAAGGATGTCTCGTCTAAGATGAAGCGACTGAGCGTGGATTAGCTCGTGTTTAGGTGTTATAAAGATAACTCCAGTCACACCCATTCTGGGCCGTACGGACCAATAGGGAACATGGACTTTTAGCGGGAGAACTTTCCTTTGTTTCTTTTTATGGCCTCATTTGCATTATCTTCAGAGGTGCCTAAACTGGGTTCTTTTTCCTCCAAAGTACCTTAAAAGTAGAATAATGCATATTATCACGATATGACACCAATATCTAGGTATGAAATTAACAGAGGAACGTTTTGCATCCAAGAAACGTACGTTTCGGACTCTCTTTCGGGCATAAACATTCTTACATTTAAATATAAGTATTTTACAATGAAACTAACACAACTACAAGATGTAACAAAGTGGGAGTAATATAGACATGCATACAAACAGAAAAGCACAGGAAAACACTTGGGAATATTCATATTTTGATGAATGTCTCTATGTGTGTGCGTGGACTTCTTGTCCCTGGTCTTGTGTGGGGGAAAGACTTTGGTGTGAGCTGATTAGTATCTTTTTGAAGTCAGGGAGTATTCCAAAGAGATTCTGCCTTGCCTCACACCTCGCCACTTAAAGTGTCACTTGTCCGTGGGGGGGGACCAGGACATTCGGAGCTGACTAAGATTTACTTATGCGAGTCAAAGGGTTAAAAGCTTTTCTTAAAACCTAAAAATGAATTGGTCATCCATGATCCAGTCCAGACGCTACACTTGTTACCACTGTGCAGGCTGGTGGTGGTGGTGTAATGGTGTGGGGGTTGGTTTTCTTGGCACGCTTTAGGCCCCTTAGTGCCAATTGGGCATCGTTTAAATACCACGGCCTACCTGAGCATTGTTTCTGACCACGTCCATCCCTTCATGACCACCATGTACCCATCCTCTGATGGCTACTTCCAGCAGGATAATGCACCATGACATAAAGCTCGAATCATTTCAAATTGGTTTCTTGAACATGACAATGAGTTCACTGTACTAAAATGGCCCCCACAGTCACCAGATCTCAACCCAATAGAGCATCTTTGGGATGTGGTGGAATGGGAGCTTTGTGACCTGGATGTGCATCCCACAAATTTCCAACAACTGCAAGATGTTATCCTATCATTATGGACCAACATTTCTAAAGAATGCTTTCAGCACCTTGTTGAATCAATGCCACGTAGAATTAAGGCAGTTCTGAAGGCGAAAGGGGGTCAAACTCAGTATTAGTTTGGTGTTCCTAATCCTTTAGGTGAGTGTATATATACAGGTTCATCTCAATAAATTAGAATGTTGTGGAAAAGTTCATTTATTTCAATAATTCAATACACACTGACTGAAGTAGTTTAAGTCTTTGGTTCTTTTAATTGTGATCATTTAACAAAAACCCTTCAATTCACTATCCTAACAAATTAGAATATGGTGATATGCCAATCAGCTAATCAAGTCCAAACACCTGCAAAGGTTCCCTGAGCCTTCAAAATGGTCTCTCAGTTTGGTTCGCTATAGGCTACACAACCATGGGGTAGACTGCTGATCTGACAGTTGTCCAGAAGACAATCATTGACACCCTTCACAAGGAGGGTAAGCCACAAATATTCATTGAGAAGCTGGCTGTTCACAGAGTGCTGTATCCAAGCAAGTTGAGTGGAAGGAAAAAGTGTGGAAGAAAAAGATGCACAACCAACCGAGAGAACTGCAGCCTTATGAGGATTGTCAAGCAAAATTGAGAATTTGGGTGAACTTCACAAGGAATGGACTGAGGCTGGGGTCAAGGCATCACCCTTAACTGGGCTAAGGAGAAGAAGACCTGGACTGTTGCCCAGTGGTACAAAGTCCTCTTTTCAAGTCCTAAAGTCTGGAGGAAGGGAGAAGCTCATAGCCCAAGTTGCTTGAAGTCCAGTGTTAAGTTTCCACAGTCTGTGACGATTTGGTGTCATCTGCTGGTGTTGGTCCATTGTGTTTTTTGAAAACCAAGGTCACCGCACCCGTTTACCAAGAAATTCTGCTGACCAGCGTTTAGAAGATGCTGATTTCATTTTCCAGCAGGATTTTGCACCTGCTCACACTGCCAAAAGCACTAAAAGTTGGTTAAATGACCATGGTGATGGTGTGCTTGACTGGCCTGCAAACTCACCAGACCTGAACCCCATAGAGAATCTATGAGATATTGTCAAGAAGAAAATGAGAAACAAAAGACCAAAAAATGCAGATGAGCTGAAGGCCACTGTCAAAGAAACCTGGGCTTCCATACCACCTCAGCAGTGCCACAAACTGATGACCTCCATGCCAAGTCGAATTGAGGCAGCAATTAAAACAAAAAGACCACTACTAAGTATTGAGTACATATACAGTAAATGAACATACTTTCCCGAAGGCCAACAATTCACTAAAAATGCTTTTTTTGTTGGTCTTACGAAGTATTCTAATTTTTAAAGTAGTTTAATTAAGATGAATTAATTGTGACACCTGAATTGGTGGGTTTTGGTTAAATGTGAGCCAAAATCATGACAATTAAAAGAACCAAAAACTTCAGTCAGTGTGCATTGAATTTATTTAAAGTTTCACAATTTGAGTTGAATTACTGAAATAAATGAACTTTTCCACGTCATTCTTATTTATTGAGATACACCTGTATATACACACATCTATCTATCTATCTATCTATCTATATAATTTATTCATATTAATGCTGTCAAATCGATTAATTGAATCGAACATATAAGTTTGTTTACATAATATGTATATATATATATATGAACAGATTTTTTTATAAATGATATATGTCTGTGTGCACACACACACACACACACACACACCTACACACACACACACATATATATATTAGGATCTTTCTATGAGGAGAAACCTTTTTTTCAGGTCAAACAGAATAATGTCAAAGAAAACGTCTTGATGTAAGTGACTCAAAAATTTAATATATTAATATAATATATATATATTAATATTTGCAATTTTTTTGTGTGTGTATTTGATAGTTAAACAACTACATTTTAGAGTCTTTAAATCATAAATGTATTAGAAAATGTATATAAAGATTTTTAAGAACTAGATTTTTAAAATAATTATTTTTGCTCTTTTCATTTCCTTATTCATCACTGACTCATTTATATAAGTCAGTTTATGAATCATGAGAATGTAAAACGAGCCAAATCAATAGCGCTCAATCTCTCTCGGTGGTACAGCAGGGGATGCTCTCTCGATGACCAAAACGCCCATAGCGTTCAGCATCACATTTAGTAGTATTATTTCAGGTAGGTCAGCGACACGTCGTCGGGCGACTGGAATGACAAAACTCGAGTTCGAAAAATACTTAGCGTCGGATTGAGCAAAAATCAGTGGATACAGCGACGGGCGAACGCACGGAATGATGAACGAATGAAGCAAGAACAATGGCCAACCTGACAGTCCCAAAACACAGCGGCTAACAGAGACTGTGTCAGCCAGTGAGGGAGGGAGAGAGAGAGAGAGAGAGAGAGAGAGAGAGAGAGGGAGGAGAAGGGAAGGGGCTGAGGTAGAAAACAGCTGTCTGAAAAAGATACGGATGAAATAAAAACAAATAGCACATATATGGTCGCTTAAACGGTGAATTGAGTGTTCGGTAGAGCCCTAACATCGCGACGTCTAGAAGCGGGTCGCGTAAATGTACGATGAGTAAATAAATAAATAAGAGCGCGTGAGCGTCATCTGCAGTGTGTAGCATCTACATCTACTTGCACCACCTGAAGACAACGACCGACACTGACTGCTGGGAAATAAAGAAACGAGGGAAAAACACGAGTAATCCGCGGAGAGGAAGGGCGACGGACAGAATCAGCGAGACTGTCAACGTCCTTGTGATAGCAGAAGTAATTGAACAGCGGTTGCTCCTTGTATTTGAGGGAAGGAGGCAGAAGGGGGTATCAGTGCTGCAGCGGCCGCCGTGATGCTTTACACATGTAGGCACGTTTGAAGCAGTTCATCCCCGCCCTGTGTGGATCTGACCGAACCGAACCGAACCGAACCGACTGTACAATTACGGATTTAATAGCGGCACGCTGGAAGGCTCTGAAAAGGACTGAAGGTGCAGAACTGGTGACTGGTAATATGACGATAACATTTCATTAATAAGTGTTGAATTTGTACCTGTGTGGAGGAGATAAACGACGGGATTTTAATCGCCCATTTGTTTCTCAACATGGACTGATTGGCTCATGCTCACTGGAAAGAATCCTTATTACATCCGAGTTTTAATACAGTACCGCTTTATGCCTCCAGCCTATAAATATTTAAATAAAGACCAAATTTAGGCCGATGACTTTCTAATGACGACAGTACGGCAGAGATGTCTTTATTGTAGAAATATATGTTCGCACCAGTCTCTCTTCATGAAGATATAGACCATTACAGTCACCCTTGTGCTTATTTCCGAGTCGAATCTCGTTTTTGGAGGGGTTTCATGTAACACGAGCGAGAGACGCGTCAAATTGAACACCGATAGCTTTTACTCTGTCTACAATCCCTGCTGGTCCATTTGACTTTTTCAATCCAAGAAAAACATTTCTGACGCTTTGGGTGCCTATTGTCGCCATTGGCTTCCTTCCTCGAACCACCTTCGCAGCGATGGAGACCCCCACGAAGCTACCTCCGTCGAGCCCATCATCGCCTACCACGGGCTTCTCTGTGCCGAGCGCGGAAAAGGTAGACGGCTTCCCCCGCCGCTCGATGCGCCGTGCCCGGCAGCGACGGTCCCACAGCTCCTCACAGTTCCGCTATCAGAGCTCCCAGGTGGAGCTCACGCCGCTGCCCTTACTTAAAGGTAGGTTCCTTTAACTGGGACGTGAGGAGGTTTGTTTTTAATGACATGTTATTGAGCAAGCAATGAGAATAAAAATTCATTCCCTAATTCCCTTATACTATTACAGCCATTTTGGTGAACTCTTGAGCCTCCTTGAGAAATATCATGGCACCTCCATAAGGACTCCAAATGTAACTAAATCTTCTAGGCTCAGCAAAATTCCCTTTAATGCTTCTGTCATTCAAGGGTACATCATTTAAAAGATTTTCTGACTGAACTTACCGGAAATGAGTTGTTGTAGCATTAAATTCAACTCAACTTAAATATGTTGTGTAGCAGAAAGTTAAAGGGTCAGTTCATCCAAAAATGGAATTTCTGTCATTAAGTACTCACCCTCGTGTCACTCTACACCTGCAAACGCAAAGATATTTTTGATGAAATCGCAGAGTTTTTATTTTTATTTTATTTTTTATCTCCCATGGAAGGCAACGAAATTACCTCATTCAAGGTCCAGAGAAGACACAGTTAAAATAGTCAACGTGACCACCTACAATGGTGCAACCTTGATGTTATGAAGCGACGGGAATTACTGCACACGTTGACTATTTTAACAATGTCTTTATTACTTCTCTTGACCTTAAATGAGGTCATTTCGTTGCTTTCTATGGGAGATAAAAAAACCTCTCAGATTTCATCAAAAATATTTTAATTTTTGTTCCGAAGATAAACGAAGGTCTTGCGGGTTTGGAACGACCTTTTATTGAGTAACACCAATAAGATTACATGTATCAATGTAACTCAAATAAATCTATTGCAGTACCAGCTAGCCTGACAATCAATAGGAATTGCAGGAAAGAAGAAACTGATCATTGCAGTGGGATTTGCATATAGTAATCATTAAGCAACGTAAACCATAGTATCTGGCTCTTAAACATAAAACACATAGAATGACATTTTCAGTCGATCATAGTCCCAAAATCTCTTGCGCAGTTTTAACTAATGGCAATGAAAATGCATTAAGGAAGCTTCTGTTTTAAAAATTAAAGGGACAGTTCAGCCAAAAATGGAAATTTTGGCAAGCATTTACTTACCCTCAAGTTGTTCCAGAGCTGTAAGAATTTCTCACATCTGCTGAACACAAAAGAAGATATTTTGAAGAATGTCAATTACCAAACAGTTAATGGGCTCCACTGACTTCCATTGTATATATATATATATATATATATGTTTCCACATATGGAGGACATCAACAGTTTGGTTACCCATATTCTTAAAATTGTGTTCAGCGAGGCAAGAATGTTTGGAACAACTTAAGGGTGAGTAAATGATGACCGAATTTTATTTTTTTTAGGTGAACTATCCCTTTAAATGGATTGAATGCAATCACATCAAGTAGGAATTGTGTTGCATTAAGCTCAATTTAACTAGCAGCAAAACTCATTTTTTGAATGCCATGTTTCCAGTTGCATTGTCATAGTAAGTGCCTAGCTCTTTGTACGTTTATGAATCTTTGTGGTTAAGAGTATCCTCAGTCGGAAGACTCTGATACTTTCACTTCCACGGGCTCATTTCTTTCATCCACTTGAAGCGAGGGAGAAAGTCTAAGTGGCTGGGAAGCTCCTGTACTGATCGTATTTGTGGGGGGGGGGGGGGGGTAATGTGAAGTATATGAGAAATAAAATTTTCTCATAACCAACATCTACTTTACATATGTCTTAAAGAAGCATTTTGAGGTGCAATGAATATTCACAAATAATACAGTGTTTCGTGGATGGCGCACAATTTCATTGGTTTTCCATAACTTCATGATTCACACTTCAGCAGGATATGATTCACTTAGTCTAATACAGGAATCATCTGGTTTACATTTCCAGTGAAGTAGTATATAGCGGTACCAGTTTTTATGGGACTCTCCAGCTGAGGTTTCGCTGCCAGTTGGTGTGTCACAGGGGGTCCAGACTGAGCCTCTGTTCTGCTTAACCATCCAACTGACCTGCTTTTAGTCATTCACATGTCTCTGAGACACATCTCCTGTGTTAATCAACGTCTGTCTTATTTACTCTTGTCAAGTCCGGTGTATTTCACTCCAGCCCTCTGGTCTTATTTCTTAAACCATAGCAGTATAAAATGCACAGTTCTGACGCATCTCCGTGATTTTCTGGGTGCTTGTGTAAAACTTCACGTTTCTGTGTGGCAATTATGGATTGGCCATCGTCTATCAGTGTGCTAAAAAGTTCCATTAATGGTACACGATATTTAGATGTGACATACATAATGCTCTTTAAACACAAGATTAGCTTAGTAGAGCATGACAGACAGACAGCACCTGATATAGAACCCGGTCTGTGAATTTACCTGAGACTCTCTGTCTGTGCTTGGGTAAAATCGAGAGCAGGTAAAGAAAACAGCTGAGACGCTCTATCAGTCCAAAACACGAGCTGAATCTTTAATTGGTAGACCAGCCAAAAATATGGCCAACGCTGCCAGGTTTGCTAGCTTGGGTTATTTGTTATCGAAAAAAAAGCCTGCAGGCTGCAGTGTTGTGAGCCATTGGTGGTGCTTCTTCTCATTTGTAAACCTTTGAAATCTGCTCTTCAAGTTAATTCGTGTTGTTGTTTCCACTTAAGTCTCTAGAGTGACTTCACTACTAGTCCTCGTGAGTTTGTGAGCGTGTGTCTCTGTAAATAGCTGTCGCTGCTGGAGGCAAAGTGTCTTCCACATGGACAATGGGTACCTCAGAGCTCTCAGCTTCATTCGCATTGTGACTCGTCTACAAATTCAGAACGCATCAATTTCATAAGTGAAACAGAAATGAGTGTTCGCACTTGTTGGGTTAGCGATGACAGCGTCTCAAATCACCTTAGAGTGTGAAGATTACTGTGCCGTTATTTTGAGGTTGCGAATCATCAAAAAAAATATGTCTGTGTTTAAGAACATGGTGGTGGATATATATCCGCCTGCTTCTTCGTGCAGGGTCCAGCTGGTCAGGGCTGGTGTAAGGTTACAGTACACAGTAGGCCCGCTCCCTCTCTGGCCTCCTCCGATCAATAAAGAGGGCAAGAGAGGAAGAGGGAGAGAATAAAAGAGGGAGTGAGTGATTATCGAGACAGGGAAGAGAAAAAGAGCATTAGAGAAAGTGAAATGGATAAGCATGTGAGGCTGTAAGTGCAGGAACAGTGTACCGAGGGAGAGTTACTGTTGAGCACAAAATGTGGAAAAGAGTACACACACGCACACACACACACGCACACACGCCTATCTGTCTATCTAAAAACATGTGTGTAATAGTTGCTTAATGTATATATATATATATATATATATATATATATATATGAGGGTAATTTTTTTATGTTTTATGCTCAACAAGACTGCATTTACTTGATCAAAATAATAATGTTCTGAATTATTTAAGTATTATTAACCTTTAACATAACTGTTTTCTATGTGTAATATATTTTAAAATGTAATTTATTCCTTTTCAGCATCATTACTCCAGTCTCACTTCAGTGTCACATGATCCATCAGAAACATGCTAATTTGTTTCTAAAGAAACATTTATCATTATTATTATCATCAATGTGGAAAATAGTTGCTTAATATTGTTTTGTTTCAACCGTATTGTATATTTTTCAGGATTCTTTACTAAATAGCAGTTTCAAAAGAATGTTTTTATGCAGAATATTTTATGCAGATTTTTTGTAGCATTGTAAAAGCCTTTACTGGCACTTTTGCACAATTTAATGCACCCTTGCTGAATAAAAGTATGTAAAAAACTTTTTTTTTTTTTTTTGCTTGGCTATTTTATGGGTTGTGGCGGCTTAAAATTACAGGAACTCAACAGCCACCCAAACACAGTAATAACTCTTTAAACAGAAATACTTTACTTATTAAAATCACACTAGCACTGAAAGAGATCCACATAGAGACTGAGAGAGAGCGAGAGGGATGGAGAGGAGGGGTAAAAGGAGATCATGAGGAGAGGAACAGGGTAGAGGGATGACATCATCTCTTCTGCTCTCTCTGCACTGTTTTCTTTCCCTAGCATGGATCTCTCTCTCTCTCGCTCGCTCGCTCGCTCTCTGTCCCACTGTTGCTTATTGGCCACTCTATATTTAGCAGCTTTGCATGTTCAACATTACAGCATGTTTAATAGAGCACCGACTAGTCTAACTGGAGTGATACCATTCAACTTTAGACTTATTGCTATATTAATAAATATACATTTATACTTGAATAATTATTGTTTTCACATTCGTTCTATGATTTAAGTTGATTTCAAATACTAATTTGATTCATTCTTTGCTCTGCCTCTAATTCCCTTGTGTCTCCACCTTCTTTCTCTCTCACACTTTTCCCTAGACAATTTAGTTTTTCTGTTCAGACTGCTGTGGCTGTGTCATGCTCTTTTGCACCCTGTTCGTCCCCCCGTCTACAAACAAACACACACCAGCCTCTTTTCATCACATTCACCTCAGCAATCTTTATTTGCACTTTGTTCTCTCTGTTTCCTTTGACCTTACCTGCTGCACTCCTGCACACTTGTTTGACTCTAGCTGTGGCAAACTGGACTTTTAGACGAATCCATTTTTAATGGAGCGTAATTGTACAAAGTAGCAGGCTGAGGCTAAAGAAAAAGATAGATTGAGAGACACAGAGAGTGATTCACATGGCGAAGTATACAGGAACGGAAAGGCATGTAGTTGTGTTGAGATTTTGGATGAATGGAGTGGATTGTCATGGTTATCGTGTCTCGAGGCGCTACGTCCACAGAGGGCCGAGGCAGTGCAGGGTTAAAGATAGCACCCGCTAATCCTGTTAGCACCAGACGCCTCCACTCATTTCTCATTAGCATCCCGTCCATCCACTTCAAGAAATCTGCATTAATATACTCGATAGAAGTGTCAATCGTGCAATCTTTAATGTAATTGTGCTCCTGAGGAACATCAAAAATGGTCCTATACTGGCATTGATGGTTCCATGAAGAATCTTTAATATCCAAGGAACCTTAGAAATGGAATGGAAAATCATTTGGAAAAATGATATAGGATTATCAAAATTCTTTAGGTTCTTCTATTGCGTCACTTTACACTCTTAGAAGAAAAGGTTCTATATAGAACCTTAAAGGGTTCTGTCAGGCACTTCATATATAGAACATTCTGGAGTTCCCATTCCCATCATGGGATCATTTTATGGATTTAGTTTTAATTTTTTTTTATGACATTTTATGGAATAAACAGCTCATAATGATCTTTATTGCTAGAAAAAAAATGAAATAACCTGTTAAACTCGAAAGTATTATGCAATCATTTAAGACTTTTTTTGTCTTTATATATAGAACTTTTTGGTTGTTTGAAATTGAGTAAAGAACTCTAGGGTTCTTTGTAGAACCCCACTGGACCTTGTTTTCTAAGAGTGTAGCATTACAAAAAAAGTACAGTTATCGCCATTTATCATATTTTATGCGCTTGGGATTTCAAGATGCTTTCTGTTGTTTTAAAACAAACAAAACGTTACATTAATACATTTAGCAGACACCTTCATCCAAGGCGAATTACAAGTATTAACAGGCTATTGCCAGGCTTATTGGGAAGCAAGACTAGGAAAACCATAGTAAACTCATGGTAAATGTGCAGTATGTGTATTCGATAACATCTCTCCTTCCTGTCCCTCAGATGCTCCAGTGGCAGAACTTCATGACTTGTTCTGTAAGAAGCTGCAGCAGTGTTGTGTGCTTTTTGACTTTCTGGATTGCGTCGCCGACCTGAAGGGGAAAGAGATCAAACGTGCTGCCCTGAACGAGCTGGTGGAGAGCGTGGCCACCAGTCGCGGAGTCCTCATCGAACCCCTTTACCCAGAGGCTATTAAGATGGTGAGATGAATCGTGAAAGAGAGAAAAAGTGATGGAGTAGGAGGGGATTTGATAAAAGAGCAGAGGAGACAGTGGGAGATAAATCATTTTGAGGGATGCACAGGATCTCCAATGCACTAAAGTGCACTTAAAGACTCAAAAGCATTTACGTTATGTTGTGCTTAGCTACAAGAGCTCTGTACAGTATGTAGCTGACATACAAAAACACCTTAATTGGGGAGCAATTGATTTGATGTAAAAGACAAAGGGGGGAATTCACTAAAAATGAATTTACGGCGTCTGATAGTGATGTTTATTTACATATGCTGCCTGGGTTGTCTTTCTTTAAGCCTTTTGTTTATCAGAGGAACTATGCAAATCAAGTAACGGTGAAATACTGTTGCACTGAACACTAGAAAATGTACACAAATACCTTTTTAAAATTAAATTCCATTTACTTGCATTCTGTCTATGGAAATGGCACAACACTGCACAACTGTGCAAAGCAAATAGTGGTGAGTTTTGAGAATAAAGGCGAAAAGAGCTTGAGTTGCAAAGAAAAAGAGCAATTCTGAAAAGAATTACAGCGACTTAAAGGGACAGTTTCTCTAAAACTCACCCTCATGTCATTACAAATCTGTATGCCTTCTGTATAACATGTAAGAAGATTTTTTGAACAATGTCTCATGCAATGTTCCGTATAATCGAAATCAATGGTAACCAGTACTGTTTGGTTACCAACATTATTCAAAATATCTTCTTTTGTGTTCTGCAGAAGAAACAAATGGACAGAGGTTCTCAACTCTGGCACTCTAGGTCCACTTTCTTGTAGAGTTTAGCTCCAACCGTAATCAAATTCACCTGAACAAAATAATAAAGCTAAATTACTAGAAAGCTATAGGCAGGTGAGACTGACCAAGGTTGGACCTCGAAGGCCAGAGTCGAGAGCAGGAGCTGGAGCCTTCATTGATTTATTTGTCTACCTTAGTTCTTTTAAATGTCATTTGCTATGGGGAAGCGATAGTATTATTTCCATGCTTTATTAAAACGCAACTTTTCCACCCCTCTTCATCCTTTAGATCTCAGTGAACATTTTTAGAACTCTCCCACCCAGTGAGAACCCTGAATTTGATCCAGAGGAGGATGAACCAGCTCTGGAAGCCTCCTGGCCACACTTACAGGTAAACACAAACATGCTAACGCATATATTGACAGCATTTTTTCATAGCTTGTGTCTGATCTCATTTCCGCTCTCTTTTCCTCCTGTTCTTTTTTACATCTAGTTGGTGTATGAGTTCTTTTTACGCTTTCTTGAGAGTCAAGATTTCCAGCCTTCTCTTGCCAAGCGCTACGTGGACCAGAAATTTGTTCTACAGGTAAAGAGCTTGTACAGGTGTAGAGGTATAGGAGCCTTGTGTAATTTTTTTAACATTTTTAAACCCCTTGTAAATCTAAAAAGGCTACAGTAGCTACATTTACATGGACACCTTTTGCTTCCATTCTGATTGATGAATCCGAACATAGTGGCATGAAGACTAAATAAAGTGATCAGGTTGATGTGCGTGTTTATATGTCACAAGCTTCAAATCGGAATAGATTGTTTTGAGCACACTGCACGAATATACTGAGTTTCCCACCAATCATTCTCCTGCATTGCTTCTTTTCTTTGTTTTATAGAGCAGACTTAATATTTATCTGTTTCGGGTCCTGATTAGGAGGCGACGAGCACATGAACAGTTGTACCATGCTGCTTATATTTATCAAGCAGTAAAAACGGCCAAAACAAGGCGTCCAAGGTGTGGATGGGACATTGTCCTGCTCCACTCAACGAACGATGAGCCGAAGGAGAATTTTAGAATGACAAGAAAATCATTTATGACACTTCGTTCAACAACAACAGCTCGTTCCAGGCGTCATACGTCATTACGCCATCTCCACATCATTGGACACGCACAGTACTTTCCATTGTTTTGTTTTTTTTACTCCAATCAAGTGTTTACATGTCCTCTTAATCGGATTAGAAAATGTTTAAACCACCCCTTGCAATCCAAATGAAATTTTAATCGGATTTGGCCAATTAATTACGATTGACATGGTTCCTTTTTTATTCTGACTGTGCTACTAGTCTGACTACAATTGGCTTATAAGGGTCTATGTAAACGCAACGAATATAAAAAAAATACATAATATAAACATATATACAGGGTTGTGGAGTAGCGAAATACAAGTAACTCAGTTACGTATTTAAAAAATAAATTTGAGCAACTGTATTTCATTACAGTTACATTTGAAATGGGTGGTAATCAGATTACAGTTCCATCTGAAAAGTGTTTTAGATTACCAAAGTGATTACTTTGAGTTTTAATGTCATTTAAACAGCAATTGGTGATTCTCTGAAAGTCTGAAAAAGCGGAGTTAAGTTTCATCAACATTATAATACTTTTAGGGGGATCATAAAAATGTCCTGAACAAGACAAAATGACCGAATTTATAAAAAAAATTGCCCAACAGTCAACTTAACTGTCATGACCTGATGATCCACGACTGTTTTCATGTTTTGTGATTGTTGTTTGTGAGCCATTTTATAATTCACTCGTCACTGCAACTTTTTCTCACAATGTTTGCATTTCACAATTCTGACTTCTTTTTCTCAGAATTGCGAGATTTAAATTCACAATTGCAAAGTTATAAAGTCAGAATTGGGGGATATAAACTTGCAATACTGACTTTTTTATTGCAATCGTGAATTTAGTATTTGAGATTACATCTCATAAATCTGACTTTTCTCAATATCATGAGTTTATATATCAGAATTCTTACTTTTCTCAATATTGCGAGTTTACATCTCATAATTATGACTTTATAATTCACAATTGCAACTTTATATCACGCAATTCTGAGGGAATTAGTCAGAATTGTGAGATAAAAGGTATTCTAAAGCATTTAGATTAAGTTACTAAACTTGAGTAATGGAACGAAATACGTTGCAAATGACTTTTTAAAGCATGGGTTTTGTAATCTGTAGCGAAATACATTTTAAAAGTAACACACCCATATAAGAAATATAATATATGAACATACATACATAATGAAACACTGTGAATGAAAGTGGAATCTTAGGCGATTTTAGCCCATCTTCAAGTCCCGTGTTTGGAGAAGTTTGCAGTCCTAGTTTGTAGTTTTGTCACACACTGTTGAACATTTTCAATGTGATATGATGGGGGTTTGTTTTGATATCTTAGAGCAACAATATGAGATGTTACATTTTTTATCATATCATGGTCAAATTGCAATATTTGTCAAAGGTTTTGACTGTTAGTATTTCTGATTCGTAATCTTGATTTTAATATTTTTCAAAGCTACTTACACCAATTATAAATATTCCCTTCAAGTGTCAGGACATATGATTAGTGCTTTTAATTAAGAGCAAAAGGATGACTTGTTTGTGTTTATGTGTGCGGATGTAGCTGCTGGAGTTATTTGACAGTGAGGACCCCAGAGAGAGAGAATATCTGAAGACTATCCTGCACCGTGTCTACGGCAAACTCCTGGGCTTGAGGGCCTACATCCGCAAACAGATCAACAACATCTTCCTCAGGTCAGACACAGTCATGTAGACAAAAAGCATGACCAGTATGGGTATTACACAGACAATAACGGCTCTTTGTTCATCTTTAAAATGTCATATCTTTTTTAAACTCTGCAGGTTCATCTATGAAACTGAGCGTTTCAACGGAGTTGCTGAACTTCTGGAAATTTTGGGAAGGTAGATACTCTTTCGAACTCTCGTCATAGAAAACACACTAATTTTGCGTTCAAAACCAGCTCAGATGATGTTTATTTCGCAAACCAATGTAAATCAGGTTTATTCGTTGTAAGGAGCTACAAATAATATCTAATGACATTTGTACTATATCTTGAACGAGCAAATTATAGTTTTACGCAACTTAATGCGGCTGATTATGGTGTGCGAGCTGGTGATTCAGACACTTAGCAAACATCAGCGCTTGCTGCATGTACCTGCTGCCTGTTCCCCAGTCATGATTCCCATCTCACCAGCCATGTTCTGAACAGAACCAGTGCTGCTTTGCATATTGGGTTCAATGTACACAAAATGGTGCCTATTTCTCAGTGTGTTTAATAGCATAAACAAAGAAAACCTTTGACAGAGAGAAACAGGGGAAGAGTGAGACAACCAGGGGGAGGCATGAGTCAGAGTGTTGGGGATGGAGGTCTAAATTCAGGTTGATGCCAGTAGTATTTATAGTGCTTCCCACCCACACATCTCTCTGATCACTACTGAAGAGAGAATGAGGTAGAACGAGGGAGAGAGAGAGAGAGAGAGAGAGAGAGAGAGAGAGCAGTATGAATGCACACACACACACACACACACACACACATACATATAATATGCATGCATGTATATTTTAATTGGAAAAATCTGTAAAAAAAAAAAAAAGGTTTTTCCAAATAAATATGCAGTAAGGTAAGGGATAAGCAAAGTAAACAGAAGAAAAGAGGGAGAATGCAACAGAAGGAGAGACAGGGGAGATAACTGGAAGAATTAGAGAAAGATTGAGTATGTAAAATGAGAAAGACAAAGAGCAAAGAAGATAGAGAGTTGATAGTAGAACAAAAGAGACAAACGGAGAAAGACAGTATAGATGGAATAGAAATAAATAACAGACTGAGTAGAAGAAGATGGAACAAAGATAAAACTACAGATTTGAGAGAAAGAGAGGAAAGATGAGGTGGGGTTAGCGGGGGATTGGCTGATGAACAATAATGTGGCGAATGAGTGTACAGAGCATCATCGGGACGACTGATACTAATCCTGTTTATTCTCCCTTTTCTCTTTTCCGCCTCCTCTCCTTTCCTCTCCTCTCCTCTCCTCTTTTCCAGTATCATAAATGGCTTTGCTCTGCCTCTCAAATCAGAGCACAAGCAGTTCCTGGTGAGGGTCCTGATCCCCCTGCACACTGCCAAGTCTCTCTCCATTTTTCATGCACAGGTTAGAGTCACACGGGATGCACATACAGATCTCATGCTGTTAATTAATGGACTGTAATGGGATATGACACCACCAGGGGGCGCTAAATACCAATGAAAATTGACTTCATACATTCACAAAAATTACCAGTTGGTTAAAAGTCATTGCCAGAATTTTTTTTTTGTCCATTCCACTTATATGTGGATATATTTTTATGCAATAACATGAATACATTTTTAGTGTCTAGAAGAAATTAAAGTGTGAACTCATCTTGCCTTTGTGTGTGACCAGTGTTGGGGAAAGTTACTTTTTAAAAGTAATGCATTACAATATTGTGTTACTCCTTAAAACGTAACTAATTGCATTAATTAGTTACTTTTTATGGAAAGTACTTTACTTTTGCATTCACCTTGGCTGGGCTTGATTGTTTTTTTGTTTTTTTATAACAGCAAAAAAGTTCTATTTTTGGCAAATGTAAAGGCCCTTTCACACCAAGTGTGAAACGAATAAGCTTCAGGCTGATCACAAATGTGATGTTTATCTAAAGTGGTCATTTTTGCTTGTTAGTATGGTTGAATTGAATTGAATCATTGCCGGTTTGTGTAATATTCTGAGATTGCATTTCACTCTTTTTATTCATTTTGAAGAATACTAACTTTGTGCAAATGCTCACATTTCCGTCATGTTTACACAACTCCTCTGCACTTACACTTAACATGAGAGCTGTCGGTCAATACTTGGGAAAACAAAGTAACCTGCATTACTTATTTAAAAAAGTAGCTCAGATATTTTGTTGTAAATTTTCAATGTTACTTTACTAGTTCCTTGAAAAAAGTCGTTTGATTACATAACGTAACTTGTAATGCATTACCCCCAACACTGGCTGTGACATCCACATACAAATATTTGGGGTCAGTACGATTTTTTTTTTTAAAGAAATGAATACTTTTATTAGCAAGAACACATTAAATGGATCACTTCTGCTTTGTTACAAGAAATTTCTATTGAAAATAAATGCTGTTCTTTTGAACTTTCTATGCATGAAAGAATCCAGAAGTGTTTCTGGAACTCCGAATCGGCATGTTTAGAAAACGTTCTGAAGGATCATGTGACGCTGAAGAAAATTCAGCTTTGCGTCACAGGAATACGTTTCATTTTAAAATCTATTCAAATATAAACAATCATTTTAAATTGTAGTACTATTTCGAAATATTACTATTTGTACTGTATTTTGTCAAATAAATGCCGCCTTGGTGAGCATAAAAATCTTACCGATTTCAATAGATTCAGTAGATTATTCTGCATATTAACAGCATGTTACATCTGAAAAGTGCTTTTGTAATATTAGCACTGCCTGTTTGTATATGTTTATAAGTGTGTGTGTGTGTGTATTCTGAAAGTGCATGTCCTACATTCCTACACTCGCCCTTTCCCTTGTCGATATCACCCCATCCATAATTCAGTGCCCACACTCCGGGCTGTTTATACTTCCTACTCGCCACGAGGGCACATAGAGCTCTCCCAGGGAATGCCTTTGGGTGGCCAGACTTATTTTATGTAGCTTCCATAGAAACAGAAGGACAGTGCAGCCAAATCCTTAATCACACTTCCCTCAAGGCTTCTTCAGAACATCACACATTTCTAGAGAGTTCTTAGTGAGATGAAAGGCTAAATACCGAACTCTATTTTTGTAAACGGTTTTGTCACCAGCATTAAGTGTGCATTTCAGTGATTCTTTCGACCTCTGTGTAACCTGTGGCTGTTGTGATTTGGTTACCATTTCATTTGTTTGCATAGGAACTAATGGTGAGTGGTTGAGTTAAGTCTGCAGGATTTATCCTGGATGATTAGAGCTTAGTCCTCATTGAGCCTCAAACTACTGAGTGACACCAGGGGATATATTTTCACTGAGGTGTCTCTTGGGTATGGGATTTTTATCTTGTGTCAAGTCAAAACATACCAAAGCCTTGTAAAGTGTTGAGATTTAATCTTAGTTTGACCTTGGCCAGTAATTCACAGTTTATGGATGGTTCTCAGGTAGACAAAACATATTAACACACACACACACACACACACACACACACACACACACAGAGAGAGGTTTGTTTTGCTATCTTAGTGAGGACATTCCATAGGCCTAATGGTTTTTATACTTTACAAGCTGAACATTCTATCTCCCTATTCTAACATAACTCCTAAACCTACCCATCACAGAAAACATTCTGCATTTTTAATAAAACATCGTTTAGCATGTTTTTTAAAGCTATTTTAAATATAAGGACTCAAAGGAGGATGAAATGTCCTCATAAAACATGTTTACGTTGGAATTCCAGTGTAATACGTATGTAATTATATAAATCTGTGTCCTCATAAATCATGAAAACAAGCACACACACACACACACACACACACAGGTTTTATGGGGACTTTCCATAAACATAATGATTTTCAGACTGTACAAACTGTATATTATATCCCTATCCCCTAAAATTTCAGCATTTTTAATTTTTTGGAAAAAAAAAAACCCTTCATTTTGTATGATTTATAAGCTTTTTTCCTCATAGGGACCAAAAAATGTTCCCATTCGTACTTGTGGTGATAGTCCCATTTGGTCCCCATAACGTAGCCAATACCAGGTATACACACTGGTTTGTTTTGTTATCAAGGTGAGGAGATTGCATAGCCGTAAGGGTTTTTATACTGTGCAAACCTATACTACCCCTACCCGTAAACCTACCATCACAGAAAACATTTTTAATAAAACATTGTTTAGTATGTTTTTTAAAGCTATATTAAATATGAGGATGCATGAAATGTCCTCATATTTCACCTTTAAGTTGTAATACAGTGTCATTATACAAATTTGTGTCCTCGTGAATCACAAAAACGCACACACACACACACACACACACACACACATGCACGCGGCGTGCACACATACTTAAAAAAAGACAATTGTGAGATCAATTTGAAAAGAAGAATAAAGTGTGAATTACATAATTATTTTCACAACTGTGAGACATAAAGGCACAAGTGTGAGATGTAAGATTTGCAATTTTGAGATATAAAGTTACAATTACTAATAAATGAAGTTGCAATTGTCGGATGAAGTTGCAATTATGATTAAATAAGTTGAGGTTGTAAGATACGTTATAATTGGGACATATGAAGTGATATTTGTGAGATATTTTTGTGGAATTCTTCATGCTGAGGGCATAACAGGCTTTATTCTTAATGTCTACAAAGATTCAGACACACACACATAAACATACCCTTGCAAGCTAAACATCTGAACCTTTTTGTAAAGCACTACATAGACTGAGAACTAAGAGGATAATTATGGTGTTCTTTTTGGAAAAATAATGAGAGCAAAAAAAAAAAAAACAGGAGTTAACAGTGCTCACCCCCTGGGGAAAGACAGTTTTATGTGACATCAGCCCTTCCAAAGTAGACACACACACACCACCCTAACATCTCACCTAGGCAACGGTGCAGAAGGGCTTTCATGGCAACAGAAAACACACACTTGTGGCCATATCATATGCACACACACACACACACACACGCAGTGGTGTACAAAGTACTTGAAAGCCAAGAAAATGACTTTGGTAGAAGTAAAAGTCACTGTTTTGAATATCACTTGAGTAAAAGTTTTAAAGTATGTGATATTTTTGTTCTTAAGTTTGAAAAGTATTTTTTTGATGTTACTGCTTAAGTACTGCAAGTAAAAGTACAAGTAAATCCAAATACAAAAGGAGCAGACAATATTATTAAAAATTATTCTATACAGTTTGAGCAGCAAGATTGTCTACATCCATTTCTTACATTTTGTTTGCTGTAATGATTATTACTTCGTTACATTATACCTCTGCACACACACACACACACACACACACACACACACACACACTTGTGTAACCTCCCATTATAAAAACATCCTTTTCTCACTCTTTTGCCTGTAATCCCTGAGGTTCAGGTGCTTTGTGACTTTTTCCTCTTCAGGGAATATACTAATCTGGAAATAAATGCAGCATGTGTGTGGGCAGACTAAGGATGTCCTCATTTAGTTATGTAAAGTCTCAGTGTTTTTTCTTGAAGCTCTAAGTTGCTTTCTTGAAATTAAGAGTTGTAATAAGTTGTTATGCTGAAATCACTTTAAACCGTTGAATTAAAATATTTTATTCACTACCAGCTTTTCAGTTCCTTATCAGCTACCAAATTAACATTAATTAATTATACATTCATTCATTGTATATATCTGACCATGAATTGTATGGAGGCTGTGAAAGGGACCCACTTCCCAAAATATAAACACGTTTATTTTCGATTCGAATTTTCATATACTAAATTTTATATATGTACTGAAAGTTAAAATGTAATATGTACTAAATCCAAACTAAATGATTAAAATATAATCTGCAAAATATTCTTAATATGACAGCATATCTCATTCTACCTACTAAAAGCAGCTTTATAGAGAACATTGTCTTACAACACCCAGTGATCAAGATAAAAGTGATAGTGGTGAAGAGAAACTCCCTATGCAGATAAAACACTAATACAAACCAGTCTATGAACAGTTGTCTTGTATGTAAAAGAAGGAAAATAAACAATTTGAAATAAGTTAAAAAAGAAAAAAAAGTATGTATGCATTTATTTAAAAACTTAAACTGGTAAACTGGTTAAAATTGTTTAAAATAGAAGTTACTCGATATCAATTTCTTGTTTATTGAGCAGTATCAGACTTGCAGCCATGCAGTTTATCTGAATATCACAAATGTGATCACTCTTGATCTTGTGATACTGCTTTACATACTGTGTAAAGCATACTTTACACACACACACACACATTATGTTGTAGTCAGTGTATGTTTTTTTCCTGTGAGCTTTTTGCTTTTTTACATAGTAAAAAAAATATTTAGCTGTAATTTTGACAAATAGGTTTGTCAGATAAGTACCAAGATTTTATTTCCTTTCCTCATATTTAGAATATTAAAAAAAAAGTAAGATATTTTCCTCGTAATTTGATGGTTTAATCAAACTTATAGAGTCATTAAAAACTAAGATCCACTCCTGACATCACTTTTGCCTACTACTGTGTGTGTATGTATACATATATTGATTTTCGTTTTTGCAAGTGTAGCGTCAGTTCTGGCAGGTCACGTCAGTCAAGCTCATATCAGATAACTTCCAGGTGACTCACGTCTACCTGTAAGAATACGACGCTTGTCGAAGCATCAATATATAAGCTCTTGAGTATTATCAGTAACTATCGCATTTCTCAGGAGCTGATTACCCCTCTCCATCCCCAGCTCCTCCTGTCTTCAGTCAGGATTTGGTCCTCTGATTCCCTTTGAATCAGATTCATTCTTGAACAAAGTGTACATGTTAAATTATTGGCATTAATGATATCTGCACATTATTGTTGGTTGTGTTCCGTTACCTCCACTCCAAACTCTATGCAACTGTCAATCATATTTGGTCCTGACAGAAATGGATCCAGACAGTAATCCAATTTCTAGAGCTTGCACCTAACCCAGGCTTTCTCACTTACACCCACATGCTGTACCGAAAAGGCAATCTCCGCTACTGAGGTGGTGTCTGGTGTGATGCTCACAAGGAACAGGACATGTGCTATCAGGCAAATAGGCAAATAACGCAAGGTTCTTCCCGGGGGATTGTCTCTGTTAAAAGTTCATAAAATTGAACAACATTTAGAAAAGAAAAAAAAGTACTGTAATAACAACATTTATGAACATGTCTGCTAAATGACAATTCGCCACATGTAGCCAGCTGATTAACTATTGCTGTAGTGCACAAAACCTCCGCTTTAAACGTGCTACACACTGCGTAGTGTGAGCAGTCACAGAACTGTTCTCCGTGAATCCAGAAAGCAGTCAAATATTTGTCGCCAGACATCTAGCAACTAAACCTACGTTGTTGGCACTCGCATATGCGTTGTTGAGATATGCGCCAATGCGTTGCTGCAGAAACTCCCAGTGTGGGCAGATTGATGATAGAGCTGTGTGGTGGCATTTAGGATCTTGATTAGAAGAATGGTTTATTCGTGAAGTTAGCTTAGTGCTTCAGATCAAACCATGATCTTTTCTCACAGTGAAATAGTGAGCTTGCACTATAATCAATGAACAGTAAAGCATGGCCGCACAGACCAGCATCCCACCACAACACACAAAATCACTCTCACGCTATTGAATCAGAAGCTCCTGCAGGTAAAATCAATAAGCCATTGAAGTGACTCTTATAGTGTGTAGATAACCTGCAAGTGACTTTAGTAAAAATCTTTTGTGCTCTTTTCATGTAGCTGGCTTACTGTGTAGTGCAATTCATGGAGAAAGATGCCACAGTTACGGAACACGTACGTCGAGTTGAATTCTATTATGCAACTTCATATACATATACTCCAAAAAAGATGATTGTCTAATACGTTCTTAAATGTTCTGTACTTCATTAGATCATTAGGGGGCTGCTGAGATATTGGCCAAAAACATGCACTCAGAAAGAGGTAAGAAAAGCATTGCATACATATAGTTTTAACTCTCAGACCAAATGTTTTAGTCAGCCAAACCCCTTAGACATAAAAGAAGATTTAAAGTTAATAATTTAAGATGTTCATGGTTTTCTGAATAATAATTATTATTTAGCAGTAGTGGTAGTAGCGGTGTTTTAAAATAAAGACAGCAGTATTAAATTACGAATGTGCTATAAAATAAAAACAAAATACACATTTGATAATTATAATGATGAATCACTAAACTGTTATTTAAATCGCTCTCTCTCATAGCTATATCACAATTATTGTGCAGACGGCCCTTTGATATATTTTTACATTCTGCATAATTATAGAACCCCCATTTGGGAAACTCTATCTCAGACGATATTTTTCCATCCATGAATATGACAAAAAGAACATTTACAGAACAGCGTTTTTTTACTGCTGATGAATTGAGACACATGTCAAGTCGAGTTTTGCCAATGTTTTCTGATCGCAAATGGACTGTTAGACTGTATAATCCTGTCACACGAACTCAGGTGATGTTCCTGGGGGAGATCGAGGAGATTCTGGACGTGATCGAACCATCTCAGTTCGTCCGTGTGCAGGAGCCTCTATTCAAACAGATTGCTGCCTGCATCGCCAGCCCTCATTTCCAGGTCAGCTTCCTCTTTCACACTGGAGCGTTCCTCCCACTCGTACTTGTGAACACGCGGAGGGGATGAATGCACCTGTTTGTGTACTCTTTCTCATTCTCTCTCTTTATTCTGTCTCAGGTTGCAGAGCGGGCTCTGTATTTCTGGAATAATGAGTACATTCTGAGTCTAATAGAGGAGAACTGCCAGGTCATCCTGCCTCTGGTCTTTGGCACACTGTACAGAGTTTCCAAAGAGCACTGGAACCAGTCAGTGTCATTCTAAAAGGAGTCTAGAAACTCTTCAATAACATTAATGCTATCGACATCGATCAAGGACATTTCTCTGTTGTGTTATCTAGGACGATCATCTCTCTTATCTACAATGTGCTGAAGACATTCATGGAGATGAACAGCAAGCTCTTTGACGATCTCACTGCCTCCTACAAAGTGGAGAAACAGAAGTGAGTACAGGACAGTGTTTAAGTCAACATGAAACAGAATTACATGAAACAGGATGGATTTGATTGCATGAAGTGGCCAATACATTCAAGAATGAAGCAGGAGGAGTTCATTAAATTAGAGTTGACAGCGGCCCGATGAACCGTCTGCTGTCTTTGTCCTCAATACAACAAAAGACAAAGAGACTGCGCTTGACCGGTTGGGCCCTGCTGGAGCTGCTCGAAATATTCACTGTGCTGTTAAATTAAAGATAAAATGTGATCGAGCAAGAATATGAATAGTGAAGCCATAACGGTAGCTCCAAAAATGGTTGTTCTGGCCAATATTTAAAAAATTAAAAATGCAATGAAAACAGAGGCTGTTTCTGTGTCGGCAAGTGCTATAGGTAAAAGTATCGGTATCGGACGGGAGAAAGTGGTATCGCTGCATCCCTATTTGTTATTAACTAAAACTATGAGAAATCATTTTCATTCATTGAAATAATGCTTAAATAAAATAAAACAAAAACATTACATTAAAAGTTAAAAAATGACACGAAAGTTAGAAATATTGCAACTAATTGAAATAAAATAAGTTGAAGTACTAGAATGACTAAAAGTAAAACTCAAATAAAATAAATTAAATCTAAATATATATATATATATATATATATTTATATATAAAATAAAATAAAACACCAACACTAATAAAAATGACGAACTGAAAATATAAGATTCAAATTCAAAATATCAATAAATACTATAGAAGTATACGTTATAATAAAATAACACTGGTGTCTGTTTATGGTTATAAAAAAAATAAAGGTACTGAAAACCAATTCATTGGGGGCCATTTACTTTGATATTTTTATATCATTTGATTCTCTGCGATAAACCATGCACCAGTTAGACCAGAAATGTCTATTAAGAAAGTAAATGAGTTTTGATTTTACAATACACAGAAAGTATTTCCATTTCGTCTCATCTTTACCTAAATGATGTTTTATTAACAAAGTTCGGGAGAAACGCGTTCAAATGATCATCACATCACTCCAACCAGCCATCATTAATCAGCAATCAACATGTCTGCCCGATCGGCAGGCGTGAAGACCTATATATATATATATATCCACGCAATCGACTCACCTATGCTTTGGACAGTTTCAGCATCCCTCCACCACCCCGTCTCCCCGTCGTACGGGGGGGGGGGGGGGGGGGGGGGGTTGAGTACTCTGGGCTCGGGCCAAACACCAAAGTGTGAACTCGTGAAACCTTTTTTAAACTCCTCCCCGTCTCTCTTTTGTCTCCTTTCCTTAGGGAGCTGAAGAAAGAGAGGGAGCGAGCCGAGCTGTGGAAGAATCTGCAGGATCTGCAGGAGAGGCGACTGCAGAGTCTGACCGAGGCCAGCAGAAACCAGAAGAACCTGCAGGAGAGAGAGAACACTACCAAGAGCCAGTCAGAGACCAGCGCTGCCAACACCACCTAGAAGCCACACGCAAACACCCAGACACACACAGACACGCATACAGTATCACAGCACTGTAAAACACAACGATTACCTGACTTGGGAACCAATCAATGCCTCAATCGCCGTTTGAAAACACTCACACATGCACACGCCATGCAGACACGACCGTCACAAGCACATGTACGACAGGCTGTCCATATGTAGATATCTGAAAAACACAGAAGCACACATCACATCTAAAAGAGAAAAAAATGAGTACCTCTCACACGCGTCCTACTATTTCATATGCTTCACACACCTGCCTCTCTGCATCTTTTCTTTCTATTCCTACACGCGAAACATAAGTGCATGAGGTGACGCACATGCGCACACTCGAAATCGAACACGTACGTCGTACATTACTGTCATTCCAGAACTGGCTTTGTTTCTCTCGGGCCAATCCGAGCCCCCCGTCAATCAACCAACAGACTCTGCATACTGTCAAACTCTGAAGAGGAATGAATAATGATGATCCTAAAGATGAGAATTCTTTAAAAGTACAGATTCTAATGTTCCTACTTCTACAGCTTATTCTATGAGTACTACTTCTATGCTAATATAACTGATGTTTTTATATGCATATATATATATATATATATATATATATATATATATCTATAAATATGATATCTATGTCTGATTATAGTGTTGGTGGGGGTATTCTAGTGTAGCACCTCATAAACATGACTGAAGTATGCTGCTAGGTAAAGCTAAACTTGTTCTGAAGTGACAACACTTTAGTCTGTTCTTATGTTTTATATATATATATATATATATATATACACATAACGTTCAAAACATTTTATTTTAGCAATATTCTCATCGGGTGTCCGGCTATTTTTGATTCATTTCATTTTGATTTATTTGAATTTCATTTAATCAAATTGCTCGCAGTCATTCTCGTTTTGTGTTTCAGTACAATTTCAAGAGAGGACAGAGTCTTATTTTTGTCGAGTTTTGTATATTTGTTTTTTGTCGCTTATATTTATTGATGTAGAGGATTGTTAACGGGAAGGACCTGTGTGTGTGTAGGCATACCGAGAAAGCTTAGGAAGAGACCGATGTGTGGATGCTGTAGAGAAGTTTATTACAGTTCAGAAGAAAACAGGGATTAGATCAGAATGCACCATTCAGTTTGAGTGCGCGTCGACGCTCAAACCAACTGCCACTGTTGGTCGTTCGTTTACAGTAGTCTGTCTTATTGAGAAAAGCAAACTAGTTCAGAAGAAAGAAGTTGGATTAACGCCCTTTGTTTGACCTCTGAGAGTATCTGCAGAGACATCACATTTCATTGGAACAAAACGGAAACGAAAATTGAAATAGAATAGACACG
Organism: Opsariichthys bidens; assembly: GCA_037194245.1. Classification (NCBI taxonomy): domain Eukaryota; kingdom Metazoa; phylum Chordata; class Actinopteri; order Cypriniformes; family Xenocyprididae; genus Opsariichthys; species Opsariichthys bidens. The sequence continues at coordinate 2,795,388 of CM074280.1, forward strand.
GCAATAAATATGGACTGAAATTGTATGCATACGTAGCATCACTTAAACTAGAGTTGCACTGTCCTTTTGATCAATGTCTTGTGTTTAAACATAGCAATGTATTTTTGGGGGACGAGCGGTTTTGGGATATGAATGTATAAAAGTGGGATGTAAACATGAAAACTCAGCATCAAGAACACTTTTGTCATTATTTTCACTCTAAACCTTTGACACATCTGGGGGTTTTGTTCACTCTCTAGCCTATTCTTCTGAGAGGTGTTAATTCAAGGCCGACAATATTAGTTCACATCATTGATGTCATTCAGCTCGTCCCTAAAACACGAGCAGATGTTTGAATCTTGTTTGGTTACGTTTACATGTAGTGTGTTGTAATGTTCCAGGCTAGATTAATGGCAATTGTAATTAGAGTGATGTCAGATGGTCCTATAAACGTGCTTTAAAACAGCGAGGCAGTCAGTGAAGCCACATGGTTTCTCCCCAAAAGCTTCTGGCGTCTGCTTGTGCACTCAAACAGGTGAGTTTCTTGTTTTCTTGCCATTTTGTGTAATTCTATACAGATTGAGTTCTCAATCCCAATGAGCTCAAGTTGAGATGCACCTATACACTGAAGTGCATGGCGTCTAGATTTCATGGAAACATTTTTACATGGCAGGTGCCAATACTCCCTTACAAAAGATTACTGCAGTTTTTGTTACATATAGAAAAATGCAGTTTTTTGGACACGAAAAAAACGGCAGTATTGCAGTATAACCTAAAATGTCTGTAGTTTTACTGGAGTACAACTATACTGCAATACATCGAAAGCACTAGTAAAATAAAACTGCAGCTCTACTGTTTTTATACTTTCAGTTGGACTTCATTTTACTGCAGTTGTACTGTGACTATACTTCATTATACTGCAAATCTATGGTTGTGCTTCATTAAACTGCAGTTAAACTACTTGGTACTGCAGTTCTACTTCAATATACTGCAGTTCTTTTTTGTAAGGGCTGAGTCACGTGACCAGAGCCGTTCCAGTTTTCCTCTGAAATGATGGCCATATTTTATACACATGAAATTTACCCTCATATTTAAAAGTTCTATAATGAATATTAAAGACTTGCTCTCTTAAATGATAAAACTGTACATTTCCAATTATTGTTACATTAAATGAAACAAAACATTCAAAAGGATTTATTCATGGATTATTTCCCCATAGCTTCCTTATAGTTTCGTTTCATGAATCGGATTCATTTACATTACAGTTTACTTTTTATCGGGTCTTACTTGCAAACTGAGCAACAACAAAAAAACTTCAAAAACAATATGTGAAAATTCTGTTTCAGGGTAATTTAGGCTAAATTCTGGGAACAATTGGGACCCTTCAAAAGTAAAGTACGCTGGAGCACTTATTTGACAGGATTCGACATCTCAAAGGATTACTTTCACATAATTAGAAACTTAAAGGGACTAAAATTCAAAATGAAAGAGAAATTAGAAGAAGCATCTCCACACGTCACGTCGCTAAATACTGGTTATCGTTACAAACATTTGCTTATAAGTTTAGATTTATGCATTTTGAGTTAGTAAAGCGCTTTGGAACGTACTTATCTGCTTTTATACTTTTCTAAATACAACGGCTTGTTTATGGCTTATATTTATATAAGAGATTGTGTGTCGAAATGGGGATTTCTGAAGCTTTTAGGTGGTCTATTGTCTTAACATACAGTACCGCACGCTGGCGACCTCTGCTGGTCACCTCTATGTAATTGTACTCAGAGAATTGTAGCCACCACAAGAACTGCCACAAATAATTTAGTTACGCAGGATTAATAGTGGTAAAGTGGGACAATGTGTATAAAATTATGCGTGTATTGTAACACTATTAATTTTCCGTGGAATATCTGTATACATAAACGTTTCATCATGCTTTATCATATATTAATATCATCTCCTTTGGGGTATTTGTTTTCATAGAGTACAGAAATCTGTAAATGTCTCTGAATCCTTGCTAATAATGTCTGAGATGAACGTACAGAAAAACTTTTAGCAACATCATGCACTTTCATCATCATTTCTTTCAGAATGTGCCAGTGACCGCTGTGACCTTTCTGCTCCTGTTTTCTGGCTTTCATTCCACCATGAGTGTGACGACCTTGCAGAGCTTTCGTGGCTGCGCGGTACGTGATTTTACCTTTGTGGCAAAGAAGCCTGGATGCAGAAGTCTGCGGATAAGCACTGAGGCATGCTGGGGCCGCTGCCACACCTGGGAGGTGACCGAAACCTGCTATAATAACTTATTTATAGAACTATTACTATTGAAAGATTGGAGTGTATGTTTGTGTATTTATTTCTGCATGACATACTTGTGTTCTTGTGTGTTTTGGCATCACAGAGGCCAGTTCTGGAGCCGCCGTATATCCAGAGGCACCACAGTGTCTGCACCTACAGCCGTGCACGCCACCTGACAGCACGTTTACCGGGTTGTCGTCCTGGCATCTCCCCCATCTATCATTACCCTCAGGCCTTACTGTGTGACTGCACCTACTGCTCCTCAAACCACACCGAGTGCGAGACCTTCTAAAGGCACACACAAAGCTTCTTTGCTTATTTTGCAAAGATTATTGTTATGAAGTCTTTTTAAAAAAGTAAAACAAAAAAACCCCCCACATGATTTAACAAATAAAATACACAGAAAATGTCATGTACTCCTTTATTTCAAACGATCAGACACATTTTGTGCAAACGTCACCTTATAAATACATATTAGGTAAGATACATTCTTTATGTCATTAGGTGGCACCGACATTTAGAAACATTTTTTTATTTGAACTAATAGAGTGTATCTGATGCTTTTCCCCATTGTTTTATTTTGAATTGATGTATGTAGAATCTTTTGAACATTTGAACTCATGCAGTGTCATCTTAGAAGTTTAGATAAGCGATAAAAAGAAACCAAGATGATATTATTTTATTACATACCGTTAAAATGTTTGGGGTTGGTAAGGTTTTTTGTCATGATTGTGAAAGATGATCTCTTATGCTCACCAGGTCTATGTCCAAAAAACTAATAGTGTGAAATATTATCACAAATTACTATTAAAAAAAAAAAAAAAAAATTCAAATGTAATTTACTCCTGTGATGGTAAAGCTGAATTTTTCAGCATCATTACTCATCTTCTAATAGGCTGATTTGCTGCTCAAGAAACACTTCTTACGACCAGTAAAAAGTTACATTCGAATGTTAGAAAGAACAGCGTTTATTTGCAAAATGAATCTGTAACTTTATAATTATCAATTTAATGCATTCTTGCTGAATAAAAGTATGAATTTCTTTTCAAAATTCTTACTGGCCCCAAACTTGGTATAATTTTATGCGAATTTACAAGTGAAATGAAAATGGTAAAATCAGAAAATTTGAAATTTGAAAAGATTTTCACAATTGCACAGCATTCTCAGGTGTCGAGTACAGCACGAGTGAGGCAATTCTGTAAGCGTGCTCTCAGTAACGGGATTTGTGACACATGTTGCACCGACAGGCACGAGCAGTCAAGATCTCGATATCATCATGGTGACGGCCTCGAGGACAGTGCAGACGAACTTTGATCTGAGAAAAGACATAATGGCATCAGGTCATAAATATCCTAATTAATACATTTATCTGAATTTCATTTTTTCCCCAGTAAAGATCTTGTCAATATATTTTGAAATGATGTACCTAATAATGGAATAAAATAGATTATTATTGCATGGCTGGGCTGGTGGAAATTGTCATTTTCTGAAATCCTCAGAGGTCCACGATAATTAAAGTCATAATAATTCATAATTGGTTCTTCTGACGTAAACTTGGTCTCAGTAATATAATCATGGTTAGACGGTACCTTGGCATCCTTGCTAATGGTGCAGCAGCGGGAAGCAGACGTTATGTTGTGGGTGAAATTGGACGCCAGCAGCACAGAGTAGCGTGAGGGGAAAGCGCTGGACTCACAGTAGCCCACACAAGCGTTGACCACCTGAGATCCTCGACACGTCCCTCGCTTGTCTGTACGTATGGTCACGTTAAATGCTGTGCGTAGACAAAGGGGTAAATCAGAACTTTATTGTTTAAAGGCATAGTTCACCCAAAAAATAAAAATGCTGTCATCAATTACTCACACTCATGTTGTTCCAAACCCGTAAGACTTTCCTTCATCTTCGGAACACAAATGAAAATCTTTCTGATGAAATCCGAGAGCATTGAAAGCTACACAACTGACACATTGATGCTTCAAAAAGTTTATAAAGAGATCGTAAAACGAATCCATACGAATTGAGTAGTTTAGTCCAAATTTTCTGAAGAGATACTATTGCTTTATTTGAGGAACAGGTATCATTTATGCTTTTATTCACATATAAACATCGATCAGCGAACTGGCTCGACAACAAATCTCTTGCGGAAGCTGAAACGTTCTGTCTAACACACGAGCATGAACCTCATTGGTTTTTGCGCATCAGGCGAGCGTGCTTGAGCTTCCGTTTACCACAACCGACGTGTGAGTTGATGAATGTTTATACGTGAATACAAGCCTAGATTCAATCTGTTCATCATATAAGTGATTGAGTCTCTTCAGAAAATTTTGACTGAACCACTCAATTCATATGGATTAGTTTTACGATCTCTTTATGAACTTTTTGAAGCATCAGAGTAGTGGTCTGGAATAATATAGGGAACAAAGCTCTCAGATTTCATCCAAAAGATCTTCATTTGAGTTCCAAAGTCTTGGAACGACATGAGGGTGAGTACTTAATGACAGAACTTTCATTGCGGAGTGAACCAACTCTTTAAGAAAGCGTTGGGTGCTTGTTAAAGATCAGGTTGTTTTCACTCACGGTAAAGATGGCAGCCAGGAGTCAGGGCTTGAAAACTCCAGCTGAGGGGCATTACCAACACCAACAGAACCAAAGGCAACATGAGCACTATCAGGTCAGATGTTGCGCAGCGGAACATGGTGATGTTAAACCTGCCAGAGTTGAAGAAATCGAATATATTTAGACATTGTCAAATGCTACTATGTAAATCAACAGTATAGTCAGTAAATCAGTAAATCTGAGGTCAACTATATGACGCATCTTTTGGTGCATAAATGATTTCATACCGTTTACATAAACATTTAAGTCATTCGGCCCTTCACAAGAACAATTTCCCTCATTGAGAAAACTGACCAGACTTTCCTGACTATTGTCTTGGGAGCCCATTATTTGGAGTTGTCAAAATAATCTGAAAATTAATCACCCTCGTAATGTGAATGAATGTTTCCATGCCGTAAACGTTTATGCCTGGGTTTATATTTGTTACTCACTGAGTAACTCAACTTTATTATCAGCGCACGTGTCTGGTCCATGCATTCATCCTGTATGTGTAATGTCTGAAAGAATTCAGAACAATTATCAATGTGTGGTTTTTAAATAGACATGTATTTTTTTTTTTTGTATTTATGTTGTCACTTTTTCTTTCTTGCTTTTATATGTGTATATAAAACAACATAAATGACTACATTGTTACACGAGCAACAGTAACTTAAGTAAGTCCAAAGAATTATGGCAGCATGAAAGTATTGAATTAGAAACGGCTAAGAGCGATGAGGGTGAAGCTTGCCTTCGCTGCAGTCTAATGGACAGATAAAGAATTACTCCCTGAGGGAAAAGTCATGGAAATCACTTTTGTCTACAACATATGGATAATGGATAAAAATCAGCATCACAGTCTTACATTAATATTAATCTTACACCAAGACATCCACATTACATTTATAATAATCATATATTAGACATATCAAAGAGAAACAAGCAAAGTTTACCAGTAGATGCGGATCCTAGTCGTGTGCAGATTAGATGTTGACCTCAGACAGATGCGCTGGTGTGTATGATCACTGGATGAAGTTCTTCCTTGCAGAGCACATATATGTAGTGCAGGTAGAACTGAGCCCTCAGCTTCCAGCATAGTCACACCCACTTACCAATGTGGATGTGTATAACGGGACCCTCCCCATCGCAATTATTGCACTGTTTTGGTGAGCTTGCTGTATTTCCCTTTCCCATCCCTTTTCTTTGTAATAACCTTATTTAAACCTTTGCATGTCCTTTCATCTCTCTCGCTCTGGTCTTTGTCCAAGGGCATAGTTTTGGTTTGAACATTGGAAATCGATGTGAACCGTTTAGCACGAAATTTATTTGTTTGTTTGTTTATTTGTTTTTGCAGAACGGTCTTTTGTGGTATATCATCCACACATACAAAGTTGGTTGATAGCGTAACTGCAATAAATTAACAACCTGTAGTTAACAATTACTTGTTTACATAGCATACATAATGAACTTTATTTTATTTTAGCACCTAACCTTATCTGAATTTAAAATCAAAGTGTCATGCCAACTAATTTTACTTAAAAATGGAATGGAATATCTTAGAATATCTGAAACCAGGTTTTTCCTGACATATGTTATTATTAGCTGAACACATTTTACACATGCAGAAAACCAATTGTTTCATTTCTGCTTAGTTGACCCTTCGCAAAGACCCGCCCCCCTTCAGTTACTGTTTCTAAGTCTGAAAAGACACGCGCTCCCACGCCACACATCATGTTCTCACGGAGAGAAAAATACATCGCGGAGCAAAGAGGACACTGACAATGCGTCGACAGACAAGACAGAGCAGGTTACTTTTGATATGAAACAGTTTAATATTTAAAATATTGTAATTTTTTTAAGTAGTTCAAACAATAAATACCGTTTAATGTGTCGTGACAGATCGCTGTAGCTCCTTCATACTAGTTCATTTATGGCATCAAATAAACATGAATGGACATCGGAAGGAATGTTGTTTCAAGCACAAAGTGCACCAACGATAATCTACTAACTCCCCTGACTGCTCTGTGGGACAAAATGGCAGATTTGAGGTTATGATTGGTCAGATTGCCTGTCGATCAAACTGCTGGTGAAGGGTCAATTCAAGAAGGTCCATACTTTAGCTTACTTGATCTTATGAAAAAGAAACAGTTTTTGTAATGTTTCCATATTGCATTTGTTGCAATAAGGATATAATTACAGGCAAGACTGTTGGATCATTACCATGCCTAGGCTTTTTTCTTTCTTTTTTTATTTATAGAATTTATGAAAAATAGCATCCTACACATTTAGAAGCTATTGCTACAACATACACAGTTGTAATATAAATCTTTAGTGAAAAAATCTATTCCCTTAACAGATTGTCTATTATAAATTATACAAGTTTGTCAAAATTTGCCACAGCACAATAAATACGATAAATTCTAGTCAAGGTGGTCATGAATTTAATTTGTTAATTTATGTTGGCGCAGGATGTTTTCTGCTCTTTTCATCAGTCTTAGTTTATGTGGCTGTTTTAGATCACGTTTGATTTAAACTACTCCCCTTTGTCACATATGACTGGGCCAAACATCTCAAATAAAAGCTGCTTTTCTAAACAGTTCATGTGTGAACATGCACACTGCATGTTAAACAATAGGCCTACTGTAAATGTGCAATGTTGTGAAATAGTAACAAATTTCAGTGATCAAAGTGATTTTCAGAACAATATTAAACTGAAAAATTATGCACGTCCACGAATTGCAGACAGCTGTATTATATCTGTGTTGAAGTGAATTTTGGGTCATGTAAATATCCTATTCAAAACATAAACGTGGACATTTATTTATATCTGCAGATGTCAAAACAAAGGTGCAGTTGAGAAATACTACAGAAGAAATACATTTTTAAAGTATGGAGACTATGTATCAGGGGTGATGAACGTCGGTCCTGGAGAGCCACAGTCCTGCAGAGTTTTGCTTCAACCCTAATCAAACACATCTGAACAAGTTAATCAAGGTGTGAAGGGTTATTAGAAAGCTACAGGGAGTTGAGTTTTTATTAAGGTTGGAGCTGAACTCTGCAGGACTGAGGCTCTCCATGGCCACCCCTGCTATATACAGGTGCTGGTCATATAATTAGAATTCCATCAAAAAGTTGATTTATTTCACTAATTCCATTCAAAAAGTTAAACTTTTATATTATATTCATTCATTACACACAGACTGATATATTTCAAATGTTTATTTCTTTTCATTTTGATGATTATAACTGACAACTAAGGAAAATCCCAAATTCAGTATCTCAGAAAATTAGAATATTACTTAATACCAACTAAGACCTTGAGAATCTTGGCCAACTGAAAGGTATGAGCACGTACAGCACTCAATACTTAGTTGGGGCTCCTTTTGCCTGAATTACTGCAGCAATGCGGCGTGACATGGAGTCCATCAGTCTGTGGCACTGCTCAGGTGTTATGAGAGCCCAGGTTGCTCTGATAGTGGCCTTCAGCTCTTCTGCATTGTTGGGTCTGGCATATCGCATCTTCCTCTTCACTATACCCCATAGATTTTCTATGGGATTAAGGTCAGGCGAGTTTGCGGGCCAATTGAGAACAGGGATACCATAGTCCTTAAACCAGGTACTGGTTGCTTTGGCACTGTGTGCAGGAGCCAAGTCCTGTTGGAAAATGAAATCTGCATCTCCATAAAGTTAGTCAGCAGTAGGAAGCATGAAGTGCTCTAAAACTTCTTGGTATACGGCTGCGATGACCTTGGACCTCGGAAAACACAGTGGATCAACACCAGCAGATGACATGGTACCCCAAACCATCACTGACTGTGGAAACTTTACACTGGACCTCAAGCAACGTGGATTGTGTGCCTTTCCTCTCTTCCTCCAGACTCTGGGACCCTGATTTTCAAAGGAAATGCAAAATTTACTTTCATCACAGAACATAACTTTGGACCACTTAGCACCAGTCCAGTCCTTTTTGTCTCTAGCCCAGGAGAGACGCTTCTGACGCTGTCTGTTGTTCAAGAGTGGCTTGACACAAGGAATGCGACAGCTGAAAGCCATGTCTTGCATACATATGTGCGCAGTCGTGGCCTAGTGGGAGTTGGGCTTGTAATCTGAAGGTTGCAGGTTCAATTCCCACGCCGGCAGGAATTGAAGGTGGGGATTGTGCATGAACAGCACTCTCTCCACCTTCAATAACATGACTAAAGTGCCTTTGAGCAAGACACCTAACCCCTAATTGCTGCCCTTGTAAGTCGCTTTGGATAAAAGCGTCTGCCAAATGATGAAAATGAAAAAAATGTGTAGTGGCTCTTGAAGCACTGACTCCAGCAGCAGTCCACTCTTTGTGAATCTCCCCCAGATTTATGAATGTGTTTTGTTTCACAATCCTCTCCACGGTGCGGTTATCCCTGTTGCTTGTACACTCTCTATTAATGTGCCAGGACACAAAGCTCTGTGAACAGCCAGCCTCTTGCAATGACCTTTTGTGTCTTGCCCTCCTTGTGCAAGGTGTCAATGGTCGTCTTTTGGACAACTGTCAAGTCAGCAGTCTTCCCCATGATTGTGTAGCCTACAGAACTAGACTGAGAGACCATTTAAAGCACCAGGTGTCTTCAAAATTGAACCTTTTCACAATATTCTAATTTTCTGAGATACTGAATTTGGGATTTTCCTTAGTTGTTGGTTATAAACATCAAAATTAAAAGACATAAACCTTTGAAATATATCAGTCTGTGTGTAATGAATGAATATAATATAAAAGTTTCACTTTTTGAATGGAATTATTGAAATAAATCAACTTTTTGATGATATTCTAATCATATGACCAGCACCTGTATGTACAGTAGGTACGGAGAGTATTCAGACCCCCTTAAATTTTTCACTCTTTGTTAAATTGCAGCCATTTGCTAAAATCATTTAAGTTAATTTTTTTCCTCATTAATGTACACACAGCACCCCATATTGACAGAAAAACACAGAATTGTTGACATTTTTGCAGATTTATTAAAAATGAAAAACTGAAATATCACATGGTCCTAAGTATTCAGACCCTTTGCTCAGTATCTAGTAGAAGCACCCTTTTGATCTAATACAGCCATGAGTCTTTTTGGGAAAGATGCAACAAGTTTTTCACACCTGGATTTGGGGATCCTCTGCCACTCCTCCTTGCAGATCCTCTCCAGTTCTGTCAGGTTGGATGGTAAACATTGGTTGACAGCCATTTTTAGGTCTCTCCAGAGATGCTCAATTGGGTTTAAGTCAGGGCTCTGGCTGGGCCATTCAAGAACAGTCACAAAGTTGTTGTGAAGCCACTCCTTCGTTATTTTAGCCGTATGCTTAGGGTCATTGTCTTGTTGGAAGGTAAACCTTCGGCCCAGTCTGAGGTCCTGAGCACTCTGGAGAGGGTTTTCGTCCAGGATATCCCTGGACTTTGCCGCATTCATCTTTCCCTCGATTGCAACCAGTTGACCTGTCCCTGCAGCTGAAAAACACCCCCATAGCATGATGCTGCCACCACCATGCTTCACTCTTGGGACTGTATTGGACAGGTGATGAGCAGTACCTGGTTTTCTACACACATACCGCTTAGAATTAAGGCCAAAAAGTTCTATCTTGGTCTCATCAGACCAGAGAATCTTATTTCTCACCATCTTGGAGTCCTTCAGGTATTTTTTTTTTTAGCAAATTCCAGGCGGGCTTTCATGTGTCTTGCACTGAGTAGAGGCTTCCGTCGGGCCACTCTGCTATAAAGCCCAGACTGTTGGAGGGCTGCAGTGATGGTTGACTTTCTACAGCTTTCTCCCATCTCCCGACTGCATCACTGGAGCTCAGCCACAGTGATCTTTGGGTTCTTCTTTACCACTCTTACCAAGGCTCTTCTCCCCCAATAGCTCAGTTTGGCTGGACGGCCAGCTCTAGAAAGGGTTATGGTCGTCCCAAAATGTCTTCCATTTAAGGATTATGGAGGCCACTGTGCTCTTAGGAACCTTAAGTGCAGCAGACATTTTGTTTTGTAACCTTGCCGAGATCTGTGTCTTGTCACAATTCTGTCTCTGAGCTCTTCAGGCAGTTCCTTTGACCTCATGATTCTCATTTGCTCTGACATACACTGTGAGCTGTAAGATCTTATATAGACAGGTGTGTGGCTTTCCTAATCAAGTCCAATCAGTATAATCAAACACAGTTGGACTCAAATGAAAGTGTAGAACCATCTTAAGCATGATCAGAAGAAATGGACAGCACCTGAGTTAAATATATGAATGTCACAGCAAAGGGTCTGAATACTTAGGACCATGTGATATTTCAGTTTTTCTTTATTAATAAATCTGCAAAAATGTCAAGAATTCTGCGTTTTTCTGTCAATATGGGTGCTGTGTGTACATAAATGAGGAAAAAAAATTAAATGATTTTAGCAAATGGTTGCAATATAAGAGAGAAAAATTTAAGGGGGTCTGAATACTTTCTGTACCCACTGTGTATATATATATATATACAGTACTGTGCAAAAGTTTTAGGCAGGTGTGAAAAAATGCTGTAAAGTAAGAATGCTTTCAAAAATAAACTTGGTAATAGATTATATTTATCAATTAACAAAATGCAAAGTGAGTGAACAGAAGAAAAATCTAAATCAAATCCATATTTGGTGTGACCACCCTTTACCTTCAAAACAGCATCAATTCTTCAAGGTACACTTGCACAAAGTCAGGGATTTTGTAGGCATATAGTTAGGTGTATGATTAAACAATTATACCAAACAGGTGCTAATGATCATCAATTCAATATGTAGGTTGAAACACAATCATTAACTGAAACAGAAACAGCTGTGTAGGAGGAATAAAACTGGGTGAGGAACAGCCAAACTCAGCTAACAAGGTGAGGTTGCTGAAGACAGTTTACTGTCAAAAGTCATACACCATGGCAAGACTGAGCACAGCAACAAGACACAAGGTAGTTATACTGCATCAGCAAGGTCTCTCCCAGGCAGAAATTTCAAGGCAGACAGGGGTTTCCAGATGTGCTGTCCAAGCTCTTTTGAAGAAGCACAAAGAAACAGGCAACGTTGAGGACCGTAGACGCAGTGGTCGGCCAAGGAAACTTACTGCAGCAGATGAAAGACACATCATGCTTACTTCCCTTCGCAATCGGAAGATGTCGAGCAGTGCCATTAGCTCACAATTGGCAGAAAACAGTGGGACCCTGGTACACCCATCTACTGTCCGGAGAAGTCTGGTCAGAAGTGGCCTTCATGGAAGACTTGCGGCCAAAAAGCCATACCTCCGACGTGGAAACAAGGCCAAGCGACTCAACTATGCACGAAAACACAGGAACTGGGGTGCAGAAAAATGGCAGCAGGTGCTCTGGACTGATGAGTCAAAATTTGAAATATTTGGCTGTAGCAGAAGGCAGTTTGTTCGCCGAAGGGCTGGAGAGCGGTACACGAATGAGTGTCTGCAGGCAACAGTGAAGCATGGTGGAGGTTCCTTGCAAGTTTGGGGCTGCATTTCTGCAAATGGAGTTGGGGATTTGGTCAGAATTAATGGTATCCTCAATGCTGAGAAGTACAGGCAGATACTTATCCATCATGCAATACCATCAGGGAGGCATCTGATTGGCCCCAAATTTATTCTGCAGCATGACAACGACCCCAAACATACAGCGAAAGTCATTAAGAACTATCTTCAGTGTAAAGAAGAACAAGGAGTCCTGGAAGTGATGGTATGGCCCCCACAGAGCCCTGATCTCAACATCATCGAGTCTGTCTGGGATTACATGAAGAGAAAGAAGCAACTGAGGCTGCCTAAATCCACAGAGGAACTGTGGTTAGTTCTCCAAGATGTTTGGGCCAACCTACCTGCCGAGTTCCTTCAAAAACTGTGTGCAAGTGTACCTAGAAGAATTGATGCTGTTTTGAAGGCAAAGGGTGGTCACACCAAATATTGATTTGATGTAGATTTTTCTTCTGTTCACTCACTTTGCATTTTGTTAATTGATAAATATAAACTATTAACATGTCTATTTTTGAAAGCATTCTTACTTTACAGCATTTTTTCACACCTGCCTAAAACTTTTGCACAGTACTATATATATATATATATATATATATATATATATATATATATATATATATATATATATAATGTTAATCTGTCTGTTGTAATTGTACTGTAGATGTGGCCCAGAGGTGGCATTTAAATGTATTTACAGAGACTGTTTAGTGCAGTGCAGAGGTTATACAAATGCATTTACACTGCATTACAACAGCATAAATAATTTTGAAATGATTGGACAAAAAGAAAAGATATGTTTATTTTGGAAACTAAAATGGCCAGATGTCGGCTCATTGTCCTAATGAGTTGAAAGAATGAGTCTTTGAATCACTCATTGAACTGAATCGTTCAAAACAGCTAATTCAATCAGGAAACGAAGCATGTGACTCTCTTTATGAATCGTTTCCTCAACCTGTTTGTTGAACATGGATTCATTCAGTAAAGAAACCCCACTGTATTTCTCAAAGACGCTGAAAGGTTCTGTTGTGCCTTTGTTTGGAACTTTTTTTGTAGAGTAAAAACAGACTAATCAGATATTATCAGAAATTATTCTCAAAAATGTAAATCACTTAATTTTAGAATCTTGTTTATTGGACTATTTTGTAAAATAATGGACTAGTTGTGTGTTACACGTACCAGTTGGTACCACGTAAACAGCTTATATGCCGTCTCTGAAAACAGGAGAAATAAATGAGACAAGTCAAACACTGCGTCCGTTTCTCATCTCGCTCAGCAGAAAGGAAAATTGCAAAGCGGACCAAACTGACACAAAGCCCCAGGAAGCACAATAATCGCCACACTACCCTCTGCTGGCGATCTCCATAATTACTCCTGATTTTAGTGAAAGGATGGTGGAAACAGGTTCATTACCCTTGAACAAATATTCAAACACATTAATTATAAAATTACTTAGATTGCACTTTAGTGGGCATTACACGTGGCCTAATGGTGAGGGAGTCGGGCTTGTAATCTGAAGGTTGTCGGTATCGATTCCCACGCTGGCAGGAATTGAAAGTGGGGATTGTGAATGAACAGCACCTCGATACCATGACTAAGGTGCCTTTGAGCAAGGCATCTAACCCCTAGTAAGGGTCACCATACTTGACAATGCATCATGACTTAACTTAAAATCATTTTGTGCTAAAATTCAAGAAAAACACATCTTTAGGGGGATTTTAATTATTTTTGGTGCACCTCCCCTCTCCCCCACACAGCACAATAAATAACAAGCATCTTTTTCCCCCCACTGGAGAATAGTGTACTCTTGGTGTCATGTTTTGTTTTAGAATAAAGAATATTTTTATACTCACCAAGGCTGCATTTATTTGATCAAAAATAGAGTCAAACACTATTTTTTTTTTTTTAAAAAGTTTATAATTGAAACATTATTACAATTTAAAATAGTATTTTTTTTTTAATCCTGTAATGGTAAACCTGAATGTTCAGCATCATTACTCCAGTCTTCAGTGTCACATGATCTTTCAGAAATCATTCTAATATGATGATTTGATGCTCAAGAAATATTTCTTTTCATAATCAATGTCAAATAGTTTAAATGGTTATGTTATTCCAAACCTGCAAAACCTTCGTTCATCTTTGGAACACAAATGAACATATTTTTGATGAAATCCAAGCGCTTCCTCGCCTCTGATAGAGAGCAAAATTATTACCACTTCAAAGCCCAGAAAGATAGTATAAAGACATTGTTAAAATAGTCCATGTGACTACAGTGGTTGAACCTTTTTGTTAAAAACAAACCAAAATATTGACTTTATTCAACAAATTCAAAAAGTATTCTCATCGCTTCATAGCATTAAGGCTGGACTATTTAAACGATGTCTTCACTACCTTTCTGGGCATTGAAAGTGGAAATAACATTGCAGTCTATCGGAGGCCAGAAAGCTTACAGGTTTCAATATTTAATTCTTAATTTGTGTTCCGAAGATGAACGAAAGTTTTATGGGTTTGGAACGACATGAGGGTGAGTACTTAATGATAGAAATTTCATCATTTAATACTTTTTGTGAACACCTCGTTTTTTCAGGATTCTTTGACGAATCGAAGGAAAATCATTTATTTGAAATTTTTGTTATTTAAAAAATGTTTTTTTTTACTGCTACTCAAAAAATAAAAATAATCGGATCTCACTGAAATTAACCATAAAAATAATGAGCATTTAAATGTTGTCGTCTGCTAAATGAATAAATAAATGGCGATGCCATTTTAGTGACTTTTCCTAACAATGCATTCCTGGGTTCTGACTATACTAGCAAACTATTAATCCATTCACTTTCCAACACGCACAATTTATTATGTCATTGTAAATGGAATGGATGACATAATTCATCATTCTCTCAACCCACCTCCCCACATCACACACGATCAGCGTGATTCATACTTCAAGGTCTCCTGGGTTTTTGTCATGGGAAGGAGTGTAATTATAAAGAGATATTAAGATGCATACAGGGCCAGCTTCTCAGAAAATGTTCAGAGCTTGATTGACATGGAGGTGTAAAGGTCGAGATGTGAATAATCAGCTCATCAAGTGAAAACGTGAGGCCATGCCCTCTCCTTTTGGCAGCTGCTATACCCTCATAAAGTGCAAGCGGATGTATTAATAATATAATTCTTCAGGACTCTCCTGGTTTCCAGGTTACAGCGATATGTAAACTCTGAAAATAAAAACAAGAGAGATAAATCTTGGCTTTTTCTTGAGTCACGAACCCAAAGTTAGAAGTCTTTGACAGATACAAGAGAGCTCAACTAATTCTTCTTTGATCCTGTAATAATTTGCAAAGGCAGTCAGAAACAGGTGTGGATTCTGAGACAAGAGGATTGGGCATGTATAGCCTTGGCCGATGACCTCACCTTATTGAGAGTGGTCTGCCACACACACACACACACACACACTCGATTTAGTGGATGCTGCAAGAACATGCACACACTCAAACACACACAGAAACACTAAAAAGTGAACAAAACTTGATGTTCTAACGACTTCATTCAGGTGAACCCATAATAGAACATACAATGTAATTTCAGGCTTAGTGAGAGTGACATGCAACAAAAAGTATTTTCAACCAAAGCAACAATTATATTAATATGTATTTGAAACACTCAAACAGTGTAAATGAACACAGTTAGAACCGTTATAGATACGTTTCGAAGAAATTTAACAAACAGAATGCACAAAACAGAGCAGATTAGGTTAAATAACAGACTTTATAACAGACAGAGTTTTATTGAAAACCTTGAAAAAACTTAAAACAGCCTTTTCTTGAATAAAAACAGGTCGGTGATACATATGTGTCAAGGAATAATGGTTTGAACTTTTTAATTTGCAGCACTCTTACGGAAGAACAGAGAGAAGGGAAAGAGTGAGCTGTGAAAAGAGCAGGAAGAATATCAAGAAAACAAACTATTGTCGATTTTCAATCTTATAACTTCATACAGATTCAAAACGGTCACAATTGTTGTAGTGCAAAATTGACGCTCTGCAGATTTAAATTAATATGTAATTTAAGCCTGGTTTCACAGACAGAGCTTAGATTAAGCAAAGAGTAGGCCTTAGTTCAATTAGGACAAATCAAGTAGCTTTTATAAACGTGCTTTAGGAAAAAAAACCCTGCATCTTGAGACAAAAAAATGGCACTGACATGTGTTACAGTTTTTTTCAATTGCTAACAGCATTGTTTTAATACTGAAAACACACGTTTTCAAACTCTCACACAGTCAGCGAACAACAGAAGAAGTCAAGAACGCAGACAAAACTGTTTTTTTTTTTTTTTTCTTTTTTCACCACAATGCACAGCACCCACACTTTTCAAAAAAAAAATTCTCCCAAACTCTTTTCCCATTCGTACTCCAAAACATGCAATAAATATGTATTTTTTTTCACATTTTTTTTAATGCTAACAAATGATTAAAAAAATGATTAAAAAAACATTCAAAACAGAAGAAGCAAATTTCCAAGCAATTTAATTATGTAATTATTATTTTAAAATATTCTTTTTAAGCCAAAAAAAAAAAAATAATCAATACAAGCAAAAAAATTGCAATTTTTAATTTCATCCACACCCCATCAGGGGGTATGACCACATTCCCACCATACCATCCGTTATGACCTGCTTTACTGGAGACATTGAAGACTGCTTGGAGGCCAGGGATGGACACGACTCCACTCCTTGAGGAGACGTCATTGAGGAGATGAGAACTTATGGCCAAATGGAGAGAGAGAAGAGAGAGAGTCGACTAGACCCAATCACCCTATATCACTATAATGAACAACAACAAAATGTGTTACAGTAGATGTGTATTTTTATTTTTTTTATTCTTTTTTTAATTTATATTGTTAGTTTTTTGTTTTTTTTTTTTTTTCTTTAATTTTTATAAATTTTTTACTATATTCAAATAACTTAATTTTTTTTCAAATTTTGATTCATTTCTGATTCAATTTAAAGTAATCAATAAATTGGTGTGAAATTGTGTTACACTATATGAAAATATGTGAAATTGAAAAATTAAAAAAAAAAATAAAAAAAAAAAATAAAAAAAGAATATTTATGCAATTATGTAATTTGTGTTGTTTCAGAGTGTGTTTTTAAACGTGTGTAAAGTTCGTCAATTATGTTGTGTTGAGTTTGTGTTGGTGTTTTATGTGAGTTGTTTGGAGGGAGAAGTTTTTGGTAGTTGAGAATGAACTGTTGTTTGGACTGTGTGTGCTGTGTTTTGGAATTGTGGTGAGGAGGTTTGAGAAATGTGTTTGGATATGAAAATAATTGAAAGATATGTAAGTGCACATTGTTTTCAGTTCTTAAACATCTTAAACATAGTCTGGGACTAGGCTTAAGCCTTGTCTGTGGAACCAGACATTAATGTCATATTTCACAAGAGGTTTCTCACCTGGCCATCCTAGAAATAATGCCGGCATTCTTTCCAGGAGCTGAATGTGGCTCAGGACTTTCAGGGATATCTAAACAAAGCGTTAAAAGTCTATTTAAAATCTATATTTTAGTTCATTAACACTTATTATAGACCGATATTGGCCGCGATTTGATCCCATTGAAATGATCAGCATTACTTTGTTAAAAATTTGTCCACAGCTTTGTCAGTTACAGATTGTATTGACAGCTTTGTCGGTGCATAGTAAACAATTTCTGTTGTCATTTCCTTTTTTTGTGAATTTTGAGGAAATGTTGAGTGGCGACTCTGGGACCTCTTGTACAGTTTACTGCATTTGCTTCCCTCAAAGGGTCCTCAGGGGAGATCGTTATGGGCCCTCCAATGCTTCTTGGCCCCCTGTCCAGTCCCCATTTCCCCCCCTTAGCGGCATCCCTGGCCATTGGCCACCCAATGTTCTGGATACTGATATTAGCATCGGCCATTGAAAGCCCAACTAATTTCAACTGATTATTTGGTGAATGATCCCCAAAAAGAGTAGCGCTTTAATGGCTAATAAAAGAGAAAAGATGGGAATCTAATGGCACAATTCTTGTTTGGCTAGGTCATTTACTAAAAGTGTAGGTTTTTTTAACATTTCTTAAAAATGACTAAAGAAAAACGGATATTAGGTAAGATACTGATATGTTGAATGTGCAATTTACCATCATACACATCTGGTGCTGGTAGACAATTCACATCTGAATCAGCATGAATCTACAATAGAAAAGACGAGAAAAAGATGAAGAAAATACCAATGATGGATGGTTTGACAAATGAAAAGTACCTGAAACAGGCATTTTATTTTTATCAGCTTCTATTATTAACATCATGGAGTAGTTATGCCACCTGAATGGGCTAATGTGTCAGATTGTGCACCCTGCAGGGGCAATTAAAGATGATTAACAATTGAGACGGTGTGCGAGTGAGTGACGGACAGAAAAACTGGCTTCCCTTTAACACACACATTCATACACGAACCTCACTGCCACAAACCATCGCTTCTGCACCATTGGCCAAGCAAGGGGACTCCCTGAAAAAGCAACAGAAGAGAATGATCTATTGGTTCTTTTTTTTGTTGTTGACATATCTAATTCCTGTTCCCTTTTCCAGCACATTTAACATAAAAACAAAATACCTGTTTTAGGCAAGTCTGCAAGCATATCAGCCGGAGGGCTTGTGCACATACATACAAATTCCCTGTGAAAAGGCATCTATTTTTGACACTGCAGTAGGTGAGCTGTGTAAACTCCAGCGAATTACTAGAGTCCTCGCCAGAATGAACCAACGCCATAATTTTCCCATCGCCCACCACAAAACAAAATGAGGACATGGCGTAATTAAAAGTACATGTCAAATTCTGTTCTCCGCTGGCGTATTGATTTGTGCATCTCTTCCTACGCGGTGGAATTGGATAAGGTGGGATGTTATTTTAACAGCTAAATTATTATGTTCTGCCTGCTGATTGACTGACAGCTTCATTGAGATGGCGCCCCATGCTCAAGCTCCTCTGCTCTGCTGTTTCATAACTACTGCATCTGATTCAACTCCTCATCACTCAAGGCAACAATCTCATCAGCTTATCAACCATCACAGAAAACAAAGTGGAAAATCCCACAAATGTCTCCTGGGTTTGTGTCTGTCTGAGAGCAAGGTCCCATGAAAACGTAGGTTACTCATAAACACCATCCTATAATTGTACACTATCCTGTTCTGCCGTTTTATTGCTCATTATTATTTCCATTTTTGTCCTAGTGCTACAATACGCATCCAGCAAGGACTTTGATGCGAGCCTACATGTGTTACAATAAAAATAATTAAATATACCATGAGAAATTTGAATAAGTGAAGGACAAGGCTTGACAATGATCACCACATACAGCAAACAAAAATCAGCAAACTTACTGAAAGCACAGAGAGTTTTCTGTGGCGAGTTTATTCTGATTGTGTTGGTTCACAGTGCCCTCTTCTGGATGATCCATTGCAGTGGTTTGGACTGTCCTCATTGGCTCACTAGCACACCTTGGACTTTTTGATACAGACTTCTGAGGGCATTTACGTTTATTTTAGTCAGCTTGTGATAATTATAAGGATATGAATCAAGAACAAGCACCACGACAAGAAATTCTGTATGCAATTTTTTTTTTACATGTTCTATTAAGAAATGAACCACAAAATAAGTTCAACGGGTCAATATAACTTAGGAAAGGAATATTTAATGAGACACTCACCGATGTGTTCCAGGAATTGGAATTGGACTCTGATAAACAAGAGTAGACAAAGTTAATTCAGAGCATGTGTCAGGTGGTGCGCTGAGACTGAAAGGCCTCCCACCTGCGCATCGAAAGGCTGGTTCGCGATACTCCACATACAGTGTGATAAGGAAGGGGTACGGAGACAGCTTTACACCCTCCTTCATGAACCTCATTTTGGACACTTGTTCCCATTTACTTTTATCTGTAAGTGTTGTATGTTGTCAAAGGAAGTAATGGTCCATCATTAGGAATAATTACACTTTTAGTTTATCTGACACTGACTACAACATTTCACTCACAGTTCAGTTTTTTATTAAAATTACAAATATGTATTACTATTGGTTGAGCTCTTTCAAATATTTAAAGGGGTAGTTCACACAAAGTTCTGTCATCATTTATATTTAATCATTTTAGCAGACGCTTTTATTCAAAAAAGAACAATAGAAGCAATCAAACCAACAATATGGCAACAATATGCAAGTGCTGTGAGTGCAAGTGCACACATGGTGTTTTTTTTTAAATAGATATATAGAATTGTTGGTGAAAAAGATGAAAATGGCTGAAGACTCAGTCAGGCAGCTCATTCCACCAGCAGGGAGCAGTCAAGGTAAAGGTTCATGAATGTGAGCTTCTGGAGGGCGCATAAGTGTGAAGTAGTGAGTTTAGGCATGGGGTGCAGAGCCAGTGATTGTTCTGTAGGCAAACTGTATTGTATGTACTCTTGTGTAACTTGTATGACCTTCTTTGTTCTGTGGAATACACACAAATAAGGTCTATTAAAAAAACGTGTCAGTGTTTTTGTATCGATGCAATGGAGCCAAAATTGTTTTGTTACTCAATCTTCAAAATATTTTCTTGTTCAGCAGTCATTCAGGCTTGGAATGACATAATTTGAGTAAATGATGACAGAAGTTTCCTTTTTGGGTGATCTATCCCTTTAAAGTTATATTCAGAAAAGCATACAGGGGAAAATGATGAAATGCTGGGTTGTAAAGGGGTGAAGACCATCCAGGTTTGCAAGAACTGCACGCACAGCATTCTGTGAAGCAAATCACATCAAGAATGAAATCTTCCCAAAGTTTATGAATCCAATTTGAATCCAAAATAATAATAAAAACCTCCAGCTCCTCACTGACTAGCATCCCATCCAGGATGTCCTCCTCGTCAATGCTGCGAAAGGCAATTTCCAAGAGAAATGATCTTTTTCTGTCTAATATCAAGTGCAAAAGTATATTCGAAATAATACTGGATACTTTATATGAAACAAAGAAGATAAACTTGCATGTTCTTGCCTGCTCATTTCTCCTCGTCTTATCTTGAATTTGAAGACATGTTGTCCGGCCTGAAAAAATCTGGTCTCAGCTATAGGAAAGGAAAAGGCCTGGATTGACATAGTCACTTCATCCGACGAGGGTGAACAGAATCTTCACTGAGAAAAACAAGATACATACAAAAAAGTATGGTATAAATTCCATGTTTTATAGTTTGTTGTTCATAGTTATGTTCAAAAATGTACAGTGCAGAGAAATCCGGATTCCTCCAGCTAGGACAAATTATCAGTCAAAGAGTTTCTGTAATGTATAAAGTCAATTTAGAAACGTTTAGCTTTTGTAAAAATTACTAAATGGAAATGACATGGTTATTAAACACCCAGAGGCAAAAGTATAAGTTACCGTAACCCTTCAAGTATTCGGAAGGACGTTGAAAATGACTCAACTGAACAGCGCGTGCCCGTCCAACTGTCAGCGTCCAGCCCTCGCGTCACTGCAACAAACTCTGATTGGTCAGATGCGTCATCCAGTGAGGCGCGAATCAGCTGCTATTTCTATGGTGACGAGAGTTCCACAGAAATATGCTCCGCCCCTTTATCGTCACATGGTCAGTGAGGCAGAGCGGGTTGTAAAAGAGCAAGTGACGAAGATAAGATTAGTAGAAAGTTCATCTCCTACAAATTATCATTGTTTTTTTTTTTATATAGAATAGATCATTGTACCTTGACCGTGTTTAAGTCACAGGCGACTGTGTGTCTTTTCATTTTCAAAACAACTGCAGGGTGAGTTTATGTCGGTGAATTATCATGTTATCTTCACAGTGCATTTTAATCTCTAACGTTAGATTAAACCTGATTACTTTTTCATTACTTCATCTTTATTCACTACAGTTTACAGAGTCTCCAAAGCAAGGAGACTTTTCACGTTTCATAATGACTGACCCTCAGCCATCTGTGCTTCTTAACACCGGGACTCGGATGCCTCTATTGGGACTGGGCACTTTCCGTTTGCAGGGTCAAGAGGACACTTACAATGCTGTGGACGCTGCTTTGACCGCTGGTTACCGTGCCTTTGACACTGCTGCAGTGTACCGTAACGAAGCACATGTAGGTCATGCTCTCCGGTGCCTGCTGCCCAAGCATGGCCTCTCACGAGAAGATGTTTTCATTACAAGTAAACTGGGTCCCAAGGACCAGGGTTCCAAAAGCAGGGATGGTTGCCTGAGGAGCCTAGAGCAGTTGGGATTGGGCTACATTGACCTATATCTTATTCATTGGCCAGGTACACAGGGGCTGCAAGTGGGGGATAAACGAAACCCTGAAAACCGTGCTGAAAGCTGGACGGTTTTGGAGGAGTTCTACTCAGAAGGAACATTTAGGGCCATTGGCGTGTCTAATTACACAGTAGCACACATGCAGGAGCTGCTGAAGAGCTGTAAAGTGCCCCCAGCCGTTCTTCAGGTAGAGTTCCACCCAAAGCTGGTCCAAAAGGACCTGAGGGCACTTTGTAAGGAAAGAGGGGTGTGTTTTCAAGCATACTCATCTCTTGGAACGGGGCTTCTGCTATCAGATCATGTGGTTCTGGATTTAGCTGAAGAGTACGGAAGGACTCCAGCCCAAGTGTTGCTGAGGTGGGCTGTGCAACAGAACATTCCAGTACTGCCAAAATCATGTCAGCCAGACCGTGTGGACGAGAATGGCCGTCTATTTGACTTTGAGATTAGCGAGAAGGACATGGAAAGGCTCTCTGCTCTCGATAGCGGGGAGAAGTTCTGCTGGGATCCAACACAGGTGTCTTAAAAATGACATTTCGGTCATTAATCACTCACCTTCGTGTCGTTCCGAACTCGAAAGACCTTCATTCATCTTCAGAGCACCATTTAAGATACTTTTGATGAAATCTGAGAACTTTCTGACCTCTCTATGTGCAGCAATGTCATAACCAATTTCAAGGCCCAGAAAGGTAGTAATTACATCGTAAAATAGTCAACGTGACTACAGTGGTTCAACCTTAATGTTATGAAGCCATGAGAATGCTTTTTGTGTGCAAAACAAAAATAGCAACTTTATTCAACAGCTTCTTCTCTACCCCGTCTATGCTGTTGACGTAGTGAGCGCGGCCTTTCCAGGTTCTACGTAGGAACGCCGACGCTGTTCACGTGAGCAGCGCGGAGCATGCGTGTGCTGTTGATGCAGGAGCTGGCCAATGAGAGCGTTTTGATGCAGAATCCGAAAGTACATTCACTACATGAACAGCGCACAGGGAAGAGAAAGTGTTGAATAAAGTTATTTTTGCGCACAAAAAGTATTCTTAATATTGAATCACTTTAGTCACGTGGACTGTTTTAACAATGTCTTCACTACATTTCTGGGCCTTGAAAGGTGGAATGATGTTGCTGCCTATGTGTGGCTCATAGACCTCTCAGATTTCATCAAAAACATCTTACTTTGATGAACTAAGGTCTTACGGGTTTGGAACGACATGACGGCGAGTAATTAAAGACAGAAATTTCATTTTCAAGTGAACAAAGACAACCCGTTAAAAACCAATGGATTTTCAATGACTAAATAAAATTCCAAGGTTGTTCAAATTTATATCCCATAGCATAACCCACATTTCTCTTTATTTCATGCTCAGTTTGCTACGGCATCTTTTGTTTAACAATTTAAAATGTAATTGTGAAAGAGATGGTCCGATGCAAACAGTATTTTAAATCAGACTTGTAAATAATTAAGGCAACTTGCAATTGACTATTTAGCTGGCATAGTTTTTTGAAGCTGTATGTCCAGGTTCAACAATTTCTGGTGCACCTCAGACAGAACAAATGAGGAAAACATGACTAATGCACAAGTAAACAAAGACATTTTGAGACAGTGTCAAAAACTATCAACAGGGAGAGCTACTTATCTTTTACACTTCAGTGTGAGGTAAGAGCAACCTGTGCTAAAAGTGGTTTTATTAGGCTATACTTGTTACAAACAACAAAATAACATCAAAATAACATGTTCAACGAATTAAAAAAGTTACAAGGCATTGACAATCTGTGTTTTTCAAGTAATACCAGTAATGATGATGGTGTCCTCTGTTCTCGCTCTCATGGGTATTAAGACCCATTCTTGTTTTTTGGACTCTTGCTCTTAATGGTATTGTTGGTGGTAGATTCCAAGAGATTTTTATGACTCTGAGATCGCGATAAAGTAGAAGGTCCCTTCTAAGTGACCAAAGTCCCTTAACAGTAAAAACAGATTTTGTACAGCTGTCTAAAAATGTTCATTTCTTTAACAAATTACGTACTATGAATTACTTTTAACTTCATTTGATGTGCTTTTGTTAAAAGGCATTTCATCTGAACCTAATAAAGCGATATGGCAGAGTGACAAAGTGTTTAGAACAAGCTGATATCCAGCTCACATTCATGAAATCTACTGCATAATATTCCCAGAGTCAAAGGAGAATCTCCATTTTTGTGGCATAGCACATGCCAGTGAGATACAGTTCATGCTTTTCAACAGTCAAGGTCCCAGTGCAGTTCATGAAAAGGGTTTAAAACCAGTCAATGGAATTGTTAATTCTCTTCAAAGCAGTGCATCCTTTTCTTCTGTAACCAATTGTCATGTACAGCAGTCCTCTTCCATCATTCATTCCCTGTCAATCACTCTGCAGGGCGTGATTCAGCGTCGGACTCTTTGTGACTCCAAAGGAAGGCTAACCAGCTGGGTGATTGATGCATCTGACGTGCTGTTCCTGCACTCTTCACCCTCTTCATCTGTATGATATACAAGAAAAACATTTGAATTATCTGTTTAATGGTTAAGTATAGGTTAAACACACTTTTAGTTTACCTTGCATGTTCACTATTCTTAATGCCAATTCACACCACACAGGCAAACACCAACAAACAAGTTGGCTGTTGGATTTTATTTCATTTAATTTTATGAAAATGTTTACACTGCCCCAACAGACTGCTTGAACTTGTTCGGTCGGGGTGACAACAAAATCTGATCAACGCCAACAGATGGGTAACACTGATTCAACAACTCAACAAACGTGTTTGTCTGTGCGGTGCGAATTGGCCTGTAACTAGGGTATGTTTCTTAGATAGTCCAAAGCTTCTGCTCCTATTATTCCAAATAATTGTTTTCTTACCCCTTTATCGAGAAGGCCATCAAACTCGTCGCTCATTCTCCTTAGCTGTCGGCCATATTTCTTAGCAGCCCACAAAGCAGGAGGAGCAGAGCGAGATCTAGGCCTGAAATCGCCTTCATCGGCCGCCCCGCTCTCCAGCAGATCCTCCTCATTCATCGAGAGATTTCTCTGCCTCCCCAGTTGCTCGCCTACAGTGAAATCTGATATTAAATGACCCATGCCTGATGTGATCAGATCAGATCCTCACATGGTAATTCATTTCAAGTATTTCCTCATGTGCAATAAATTTGGTTCATTTTCATCTTTAAAAGTTAAAACCAATGCTAACAGTTTGAGATTCACGTTTGAGCTCCTCTTGTAAATGTGCAGGGATGTGTATCCAGGATACAGCAGAAACGATGTGTGTTCCTCCAACTCTCCCACAGGCCCTTGAGACTGACTCACCTTTCAGGCTCTCGGGCACAGAGAGGTGCTGCTTTCTCTGCGGCAATCCACGGTTGTGATCCGTCTGGCCGGAGTCCTCACGATCTTCTGATGTCTCTGACTCATTGTCAGAGATGTTGAACATTTGTGCCATAACTGAACTCTTTAAGTTAAAGAAAAAAAGTTGTCTAAGTTTGCTGTTTTAGTGAATGGCGTCAATGTACTACTTTATTTGTCTCGAAGTTATGACTGTATATGTGCTATTGCATAAAAGTTTCTGCTGAAGAGGATGCAAACAGTGCAATACTTCATGATTAATACACACAACACTGTTGCGCAGTGTCTCTCTCTCTCGACACCAACAAGATCGTATTTTGGTCTGAACTCAGACAGGCTTCCCGCCGTTATGGTTTATAGTGTAAACTGACACAGACACAATTCTCAGAGAACTGACCTGCTTTAACTTAAACAATGAACACAACAATAAACCGCAGTATTCCCAATAGCAATCTTTAGACCGCGTCGCAAACAGCTTGTCGAGTTTCTTACCACGACGGCAACCACAATCATTACATTTTGAGGAGATTTTAATTTCACGCGTACAATTACAAAGACGGAAAACTTCTGTTTACAACTTTGAGGCTCAGACCCAAACCCTTAACATTTTGTTAAACCGTCCAAGTCATTAACTTTTTAAAGTTTCCGTCCTGCTTTGTCGTAGTTTCAGCATAGCTTCTCGCATTATATAATTCATATTTCAACTATTGCGTTTCTTACCGAGTTCTAGCGTCTTAACGTACAATCTTCCGGGTGATCTGGGTCTCTGGTGTTTGGACCGGCTCTGTTTGGCTTCTACGTCTTTCCCGACATTCACCCGTGCAATGCGGAATAGAAGCGCAACAGGATTTCACTTCCGACTCAACATTGCGCGGGACATTGAACACCAAACAATGTAAACAAAAATAACAAATCCCAACAAATAAGGAATAAATACATAAAACTAAACAAATCCATAAAAGTAAATACAGGTACTGCTATTGTTTTTATTCAACGAGTTTTAGGAGTAGATAAATGAATAGGAATGATGTTTAAAATCACGCGCCCTTGGATAGATATATGAAATACTCATGAGTTGAAATTATAGTTTATTGGTTTATTTTGATTCCCGCATGAATGGCCATTAAAAGAGTGTTGCTGTGGAAAACGATTCATATAAATGAATGATCGAAAATATTTGATTTATATAATAAAGATAAAAAAATTTGCTTTTACTATAACATCTAAGAGTATGATGCAATAGGTAAAATTTTCAATCATTACATTTTGTATGCCCCGATATATTACATATTAAATCCATTAACACAATGCTGGTTTGTTTGGTACATGAAGCACAAGGTGTCGCTGTCTCTCAATACAGTTTTTAGTTGAAGCTACAGAGTTGAATAAATTGGCATCAAAACTCTCCTATAGTATAATATGTTAAGTTATTAATATATGCTTTTTAAAAATTAAATTTCTAGCTTTATTTTTCTTTAAATGACAAATTAAAAAAAAAAAGTTAATTATTGATCATTGATAAAAGCAGTTTTTAAATTTAACGCCTCCTCCATATGCTCTCATTTTGGTATTACAGATAAATACAAATATTTATTTGTTTACTCAAAAACTTATTTTGCCGTAATCAATAGTTCAAGAGTAATACCGGAAGTGAAAGCTCCGGTATTCTCCCCCCTCTCTCACTTTGGGCGCTGTGTTTTCTCCAGCGCGTCGCGAGGATATGGAAGATGGCGAGCGCGGAGACAGCGGCAGAGCACGAGCGAATCCTGCGCGAGATCGAGAGCACCGACACGAACTGCATTGGACCGACGCTCCGGTAAGTCTTCATTAACCGTACACAAGGCTATCGGGCTCGGGGTGGGATGTGACATTTTGGTTCAAAGGAGCCCGCAGAGCCCGTTCTCCTTGTTCCCTCAACTTCTCACTTTAAAGACTTGCCAGGAAATCTCCCATTCAAGTTGTGAGGCTGGGAAAGTAGGTGCTCAGTAGCGGTTTAGAGAAAGTTTGAGTTAGTATTCCTCTCACATGGCTCCCTGCAGGACTCCCGGAGAGAGCAGGCGGATATTGGAGTGGGATGAATAATACTTTCTATTTGAAAACAAACCAAAAGAAACGTTTAACGTTTAATGTTCCGTTGTCGCTCTGTCCATTGTATTTAAGGAAGTAACCCAGGCTTTTAACTTCTCCTCAAAACACTGGCATTTTACGCTTGTTTCTGCGTCAGAGCTTCATGACACGTTTGTTTTGAATGGACATTAATAGTTATGGGGCTAATGAGTTCAAAGTTGCTTATGAAGAACAAATTCGGTTGTCACCAAATGCACATAGTTATTTCTTGTGGAGTTTCAAGCTTTTAACCAGCTTGAGCTAAATTTACAAAACCAACTACGTACCTTAAGTTAAAGGTCAGCGATTCTCTGTCAGAAGTTGTTGACATTTAAAAAAAGGATGTAGTATTGTAGGTTAGTTGTTGTAGCTTTAGTTGAATTATTCCATTATGTTCATTTATTTTTAACCTCACCTACCAGTATGAACGCAGCCTATATGTTATGACTGAACTAAAGCAGTTTATGGTGCAGAAATGCACTGGATGTTTTCAATGACAGGCTACTGAACGCTCATAAGATGTGCACAGTACCTTTCCCACTTACTTTTCTCATAGTAATCGTGCATGCCAACTATGTTGATGGGATACAAGTAGCAATCACTAATTGAAGCCGTTTCCTGTTACTTGGCAGCCAGTTTGTTTTACATGTTGTTTAGATAGTGGAACTGTGTGATGCTAATTTTGGTGCTGGCAGTGTGGTGTGATAATGGCTTCATATTCTCACACCTCGGTGGGACTGCCATTTACAGAATATGGTGACATTGCAAGCACAGCCTGGCTTCTCTTGGTGATCTTTGCATGTTTAGTTATAACATTGACCACCATTGTATGTGGTTCTACACCAGTCCCACAAGACAGTGGACCTAAAAACATAACATATGGGATACACAGAACGAGACCATAGAGCTAATGTTTGTTTCCAACTAAAGAGAAACAGAGAGAAATGTTGCTTTTTGTTTTTCTTTTTTTTTAGTGAGAAATGTGTATTTTTAGTGCATGGACATGATGAATAAGAATTTTACTAGAAAATAGAATGTTATGACGAAAATCACAATGCAATGCATGTAGCAACAGATCTTCTCTTTCGTATTTTGATGTATATATGCGAGTAAAATTGTATGCTTCTGTCCATTTATTCTAATCTGAATACAAGCATCTATCGATGAATTTAAGGACATCATAAAGATTGTGGTGAAGGAGATGTGTATTTTTTTTTTTTGGTATTTTTTTTTTTATTATGAGTTTGCATGGCCAGGTCTCTCTTGTAAAAGAGGTCATTTGATTGCAGTGGGACATCCTGGTAAAAAAAAAAAAAAATTATTGGATAGAAACAGATCTGATTGCGAGCTTGCAGTCGCTTGTAAGAAAAGAGATGCGTTTAAACGAACTAAATTCGTCACCAGAGAGAAGTTTGTTGTTTCACCTGGATTAAGACATTTTTGATTAAACATTACAAGCTAAAAAGAAGACGATGAAAACATGCATGAATGGATCGTTCACAATAAGATGCTTTTACAAAATAGATAAGGGTGAATTTCCGTTTCATACTGGACTTTTAGATCCAGTCCAATGACAAAAACAATGACTGTCTTTGCTGGATACTTCATGAAGAAAATTAGGACCCATTTTAGATATTGTGACGTTTTCATGAAAAAAAAATCTAATTCTAATCCAGTCTACATCAAAAACTGATACATAAAAAAGCATTTTTTTAAATCGGATATAAAAATACTGAATCACAGTACTAAAAATGTAATGAGATTAACATTGTAAATAATGGGAAGTACATATTGACCTCAAAAGTAAAACAGCTGGACATGATAATTTTTAGGGAAAATGAAAATAATTGCTTCACATTGCTTCATTTGTTTGTGCAGCTTTTGATTTCTTTTATAAAAATGTGCCCGGGATGTCTTTTACCCACAAGAACATAGTGAGTCCCTATCCTTGCAAATAACCCCAGGACCCAGTTGTTCAAGAAGTTTAATTTTGATCTGATCTGGATTTGGAAATCCCAAGTTTTTCTGTCCAGGATCAGGTAATCTGTCTTACTTTTGTGCTTGTTTCTCATAGCAAAATCAGATTGGATCACCCAGATCCAGATACACTCTTTTTCAGATTACCAAATCGGGATTACCAGTGCTCTAAATGGGATCACATATCACAATGTAGGCTAGCAGCTATGAAAAGAACAACAATTAGAATAGTCAATGTGGGGTCACTTTTAAGTGTTTTTATTTGAGGAGAAAAAAAATGGCACAAAAAACAAACAAACAAAAACAATGCAAATATTGCCTTTCAATTTTCAAATTCGATTGAATTAGTCAGATCCCTATGGACATGGTGATTTTTAGACAAAAAAAACCTTTGTGAGAACACAAATATACAAGCAATTAGGGATGCAGTATTAAGAAACTGTTTTTCACCTCTGATTATTGTGCCATTGTAATAATATGTAGCGTTAAAAGCGGTTAGTTTTTATTTGGCTGCTGTTTGAGGAATTACTATTATTTTTTTTCTAGTACTGTGCTGAAAGACGTTTATTCGTCGTTATCATTATTATTATTATAGACGTTATTAGCCTGTTTATTTTATCTACTTTGTTCACTGTAACGGTTACACCAAAATTAAGTGCAAAATATAAATATGTATGATTCTAACATTGTGTTATTTGACCAATTTTAAAGATTCAATTACATTTTGGTCCCGAAATCCAACCTTCTGCTGGGATCAGGATTTAATTTTTTTTTTGGATCATAGTTATCCAAATCCTACTAAAATGTTTTTAACAACAATAACAATACTGAAGGTTTGATCCACCAAAACCAAGATTGGAATATGTGATCTAAACAGATTTCCTTTTTGCTTTTGAACAACACATTTTTTAAGATTCGATTCAATCCGATATCTGAAATCTGATCAGATTACTTTCGAACAACTGGGCCCAGGTCTTTTTTAATCCATGTAAATCCAGCATATACAACTCTTTACCCCACTGTTACACTGCACATTAGAAAAGCTTCAATGCAGAGACTTCCCATGCATCATATGATATTGTGACGTCAAGAATGCTTCTCTAACTTTTGCTAACTAAATGACACTGCAAATCTAATGTACAGTGTGTTCTTCTTCTATCTCTGTTTCCTTAAAGTGCTAATTTAAGGACAGTGGAAGGCCTCTCACTTTCCGATGTGCTTTTAGATGTCTTGTAATGGATGGTACAACACATTATGAGACAAGGCTCAATAGAATGCAAACACGCCAATCGATGACAACATTTCTTTTAATGGTTGCCTGAGATTGACTTCCTGGCTACATTATCTCCTGTCTTTTTTTCCCCTTCTCTCCTCAATTTAGATGTCTGTGTGAGTTGTTTTTTTTTTTGTGCTATTTTTAAATGCTTCCCATTTTTAGTTCAGTTGATAGTTTTACCTTTATTCTGTCGAAGTAAGCAGGTTTAACATCCTCTTTCTAAAGACTGAATTTTCTGCTTTTTTTGGCACAGCTGTCCACGAATGTGACTTGCTTTCATAAGAACAGTGAGTGTTTTGTTAGTAGATCTCAGAATTTGTACCATGCATGGGTTGTCTGTTATATTGTATCCATGTGATCTAGTTGATGTCTAATGCAGCATGTTTACTTTTCCAATATACAGTCGCAGGAAGTTGTAATCATATGGTATTTAAATGAGAAGAGCTGATTCTTTTAAGTGTCTGAGAAAACTATATGTGGCCTCATGTGAAGAAGCTTCAAACAAGACTTCTGGTGCTCTCATACATTGTGTGTATGAGAGAGCCTGGGCTGGTCAGTCTTGATGAGTCAGTTTCCCCAGACTTTGCTGCATCCACTCCTACCCAACTCAAACTATGAGTACTTGATCATTTCGGTCAGTTTCTTTATGTAAATGGACTGGTTATGGCTAGTATTTTAAATTGCTTTATGATAAGTGCCACTGCAGTATTGAATGTAGTGCTGTTCAAGTAGTTTTTTTTGCCGCATAGAAGTTGTTATTGGCTCTTTCATAATATGCATACATGTCAGGACTTGTGATGACATTCCTGTGATTAAGCCCTGTACACATAATTCACACATAGAAGGAAAAAAAAAATCAGTCTGACTTTCCTTGGTCCCCTCGTCCTTTCCAGGGTATCTAGAAGTTTTAATGTTAGAAAATCTATTTTCTAAACGCATGCAATTGTGAACGGTTTATCCATTCATATTATTTTTTTGTAAGCTTGTAATTTGTATATGGAAATTTGGTGACTTGATCTTCTGGTGGAACGTCAGACTTTCTTGCGATGTATGCTGCAATCCAATTATTTAGTCCACTTAATTCCGGCCCTTCGTTACAATCGACTGCAAGCTCACATTCAGATCTACCTCCATCCTATTCTATTCTAATTCTTTTCTATTCATTAAGTCCTCATACTAGATTTTACACAATTTGTTTACATCACAATACAGAAGATATATTGCTACATCCATTACACCATGACTTTAAAGGGATAGTTCATCTTTTTTTGACAAAATAAAATTGTCACCACTTACTCACCCTAAAGTTTCTTTATTCGGTTCTCTCTTCTCAAAAGAAGATATTTTAAAAATTGTTGGTAACCAGACAATTGATGGTAGCCATTAACTTCCATTATATATATTTTTCCTAGTAGTCAATGATTACCATCAACTGTTTGATTACCAACGTTCTTTAAAATATCTTCTTTTGTGTGCATCAGAACAAAGAAACTTACGCTGGTCATCATGTCAAATTAATCCAAAATACAAAAATGGCAATCAGCAAATAGGTTAGGAATCAGTAATTCCTTTTTAAAGTACTTTCTCTATTCTGTAACATAATTGTTGCTCTGGCTGTAACCACTGTAGGCATTGAAGAGGACAAATCATCAATGTCTCTGACATACAAATAAGAGCAAATGTGTGCATATTTTTAAATAAATATTGTAGCAAAGTTTGTTGATACGGAGGAGGTGGGAACAAGCAGCTTATTTTATTATTCTATAATTTTATTATTTTATTATACCTCACGGACGACTGCCACATAACCTATTAAAACAACAGCAGAAATGGTCCAGGCCTGGTTCTCTCATATCCTTCACTATCATCCCGGAGACCCTCAGTGAGACTCGAGGCTGGTGTGGCGCACTCATTAGCAATCGTGCTATCGGCCTTGCCCTGTTCACGCGGTTCGCGGCCCTGCCCTGCTTGGCACATACCTCCATCACCCCTCGATCACAAAATTAAAAATTTCCAAAAAAGTCCCTGTTTAGGACAAGTATAATGTATAGTCGTTACTGAATGTTCATTATGCAGTAACAATTCAGTACTCATGCCTTTCCTCAGAAAAGCAATGACAATGACGGTATTAAACTGCAATGTGTGTGTGTGTGGCCCTTAGAGCTCAATTGTAAGAATACTGATTACTAAAATGTAGTCATTCTTGATTATCAGATACGAGTTCCTTAGTTCCAGGAATGAGTGGTTGGGTTTCTTGTCACATGCTGGGCCACAGTGACTCGAATGCTAGACACTTGACTGCTTGTTCATGCTTTCACTCTGTCTGTCTGTCTCCACTAATCTTCTTCTTTTGGTTTATATGTTTTGTGAAGAATCTGTCTTCTTCAGTCAATGTCCTTGCTCTCCTGGACTCTGTATAGGCAGTTGTTGTCTTGACCCCTGTCAAGTGATTACCACTTCAAAAAGGAAGAGAGGACTGCAGCTTGGGAAACATAGGTCTTTGTTCCAATAATGGCAAGAGGAATGTTGTAAACATTTTGGGCTCTCTTCTGCATCAACCTGAGGAATTTCGAACAAATGCTTCAGAGCACTTTAGTCAGTTGTTGTGTAGTACCGTTTCTCTCGGACGGATTTTTTAAAGACGAGAGGCAAAGGACTGTATCGACGTTTCATAGGATTCCAATTGGCATAAAAATCAATTGAAATGTTGTGAAATAATTTTCAGTAAAACGATTCAAAGTGTTTGATTACAAATTAAACAATGTAATGTGCTAGACTTGCTTGGTAGCTTATGTGAATATAGTCCATTCCCACAGAATACTGTGGAATACTATGCTGCTTTTCCATATTTTTGCTCCGCAGACATGCATTAGATGGACGCGTTTGACCATTGCGCTCAGTTCTTGCGTATTTAGTATGGTCTTGCACATAGCATGGGATTCTAAAAATGTGGCGGTCAAATTAAAAGAAGTTCAACTTTTAAAAAATGTGACTCAAGAACTTGCTGTTTTTTTCTTTCCACTAATCTGCATCAAAATGCGTTTTGTGTGAACAGTCCCTAAGTCTACATGTTCTGCCCCCTAGACATGGCCTGGGTCCCACTTTGTGAGTCTATCATCCACCGGGCAAAAGTCAGATGTTGCTTACAACAGTCAATCGTACCTCTCCTTACCAAGCCACATGAGGAATTCGGAATGGAACAAAGGTATAATATTAATGGGGAAGGTTGCCATATAGTCATACAGTTGAACCAATCTGGAAGCACAAAAGCTCCGAATCATTCCAAAAATGATTCCACAAACTACCACCTTCTCCATTTTGTTCCATGGTGAACAGTGGGGAAACATTAGATCGGCAACTTATGACCTTTATAACAGAGCTGCAATCACACACTTAACCTGCAAACAATACAGTTGATGATGATGAAGGAAATAACTTGCAGACCTCCATCTTCAGGGCGCCAGAACTGAGAGAGATGTCTCCAGGTGTTTTCAAGGAACCCCTTAATGGCAGGTTTCCTTTCTATTCTGTATTGTATTAGGGTTTTATAACTGATTTGTAGCCTCCTGAGAAATTTCTTTGACTTGTAGTGTTAGAATTTGCAGTTTTGCTTCATTCGGTTAAGTTTTATTAACAGCAGCAGCACTCAGGTAACAGCAGAGCAGAGATTTTTGTGACGTTTTTGCAGCCATGAACTTCAGTAGAGAAGCAGAGACCAACTCACCACATAGGTGCAGCCAGGTCCACACCCAGCTGAGTCATCACACACACACACACATTCATTACTTACAGGCCCAGTTCAACTCTGAATTCTTGACTACATTTTTATTTGGTATTGGCAGGGAAGTGTTTGAAATGATTGTTTTCCCTTTTCTCTCCACAGTGGATTTGGTGGTTTACTAGATTAGGTCTGTGATAAGCTCTTAATGGCTTCCTTGGTCTCAAAGACAATCAAACTGCCTGTTGTTGATTTGACTTCCAAAAAAAAGGCAAGTTAATTACATGTGCACAAGTATTTTTTTTGCTTGTTTGTTTTACTCAATCCATCTGTGCTCTTTTAGAAGTTTTAGCAGAGCTAGTTTATAAATAATCTAGTAGAATAATAGAATGCAACATCCTCTTCTGTGTCTTTGATTGGGTATTTGTATTTGTCAAGCTTCTTGGTGCACCTTTACTTTTAGTCTCGGTTCTGACATTAATGTGCCTTTTCATTGGAAATGTGTGAACAAGGCCGCTCTCTAATTTGGAGATTTAAGATTGACGTTTTGAGCTCTGCTGTGTGCAAGAAGTACTTGTGACATCTTCAATGTTTGAACTGGATGTTGGGCAACATTCTGTGTTGCTCAGTGCTTTACTTCTGGCATTGCACTGCTAGACAAATAATTCCAGTCTCAGTATGAAGGGTAAATTTATCTCTTAGTCCCATGCAAGCTGTTACACTGTGGCCTGTCTCTGCCCTCACTCTTGCTGCCTTTATTCCCACTGAGGAATTTACTGCTTCTAGACTGCTACTACCTTTCTCATCTTTCACTCCCAGTCTCTGTCATAACCCACAAGACCTCAAGTTTTTCTGTACCATGCTGTTACTGGTACATACTTCTGGTTTAACGTGTTTCTATACGTCTGTGTTCTCTCTTATCAGAACCAAGGCTGCATTGTTTTAAACAAAGTAATTCTTTTTACAACTATTATTATGACTTTAAATGTTTTCTGTGTTAATATATTTTAAAATGTAACTTATTCCTTTGATGGAAAAACTGAATTTTCATGATCCATTCCTCCAGTCTTCAGTGTCACATGATCCTTCAGAAATCATTCTAATATGCAGATTTCTTCTTGTTATCCACGTTGAAAACTGTTGTGTTGCTCAGTATTTTGTGGATACTGTGATACTTTTTGTGTATTTTTTTTTCTTTGCTTGCAAGTTTTGTTTTTGCAAACTCCATAAATTCAAAGACACACATTTTCTGGAAAAATTATTGCCCACGATGCAGAACATTAATGATTCCCATTCTTAAAGGATCAGTTCACTTTATAATGAAAATCCCCCCGTGATTTACTCACCCTCAAGTTGGGATGGCTCGATACCACAACTTTAGCTTCGGTATGGTGCCACAATCTAATACCGAAATATTAAATATTAAATCGATGCCATACAGGGTCTAAATTTTGGTGCATAAATTTTGTACTAATTCTCGCTGGTTTTGCGTTTACAGTGAGAAATTACTGCAAATATTTATTAATAAATTAATCAACACAGTACTGTATAAGCACGCTGCTATACAACACTCTCGTGCGCGTCTCGGACAACTGACGGAAATCACTTGCCCATGTCTTTTAAAACCTTGACAGTTGGAACATCCAAGCGATTTTGTCATTCAGTACTGCATTTCAGTTCTTTGAGAGAACTTGGTTTCTTTGCGCTTGTACAAACAAAGTGCACACAAGCCACCTGTAATGAGCTTGCGCATTCCAAATTGAGTTGTTTTACCTTAAACCGTCAAATACACACAAAATTGTCGATGTCCATCTAAGTGAGGATGTGTCTTATGTGAATTTAAAAAGTTTAATATTATGTGTCATTGCATGTGCCTAAAATACCCTACATGTCTGCCACTAAATAACGTTTGTAAATCCTTAAATTAATCGTAAGGATTTACCTATTTAGTGTTTTAACAGTGACCATCCAGTGTTATTTTACATTTGATTACTTTAAGTTTCTGTAACTAGCATTTCTCTACCTGTATACTGTTAGAACTACCAAAACTAAAGAGGAATTATGAGATATAAACACCATTGGTTCAAACGCAAACGATCGTGTACATGCATTGGTCAGTGTTAAAAGAAAATAAATGCCTAAATTATATCGTTTGAATGACGTAGTGACCTGTCGATCTCGTATCGTCATGTAGAAGTCAGGATGGGCAAGTGACAGATGCTTGGC
The DNA here is from genome assembly GCA_037194245.1 of Opsariichthys bidens. Classification (NCBI taxonomy): domain Eukaryota; kingdom Metazoa; phylum Chordata; class Actinopteri; order Cypriniformes; family Xenocyprididae; genus Opsariichthys; species Opsariichthys bidens. The sequence goes on from CM074280.1 coordinate 2,832,686, forward strand.
AAGGTTTGATGGTTCTTCATCATTTTTTATAAGCAAAGTAATTCTGAATTATACGTTTACTGCTCACAATATTTATTAGTTTTAGGCGTGTTGAGTGAGATTCAACTGCTTTATCCATTTTGTTCCTTACGGAGCCCCTGAAGGGACGTGGTGGTGGAAAAAAAATGGAATGGGAGGAATTTTTTTTAAAGAAATCTTTTGTGTTCCCTCGCAAAAACTTTGCGTTCCCTTGCAAAACCTGTTGTCCCTCTGGCTGGCAGTCGTGTTTATTAAGTCAGCTCAAGCATTAATACACACAAATGATGCGCGGCACATTTAGAGTTTGAACTTGTTTGACTCAAATATACGGAAATGCGGTCAGTGCTTAAGGAGTTCAGTAAAGTTGGCAATATATTCACATATTCGAGCTTCCCGGATCAATAACTCGTGAATTAAACGTTGTTAAAACACAAATGCAGCTATTTACAATCAAAGTAACCTAGACAACGAGATACAACAACCCAATTTTCCTAAAATGTCTTTTACAATATATAAATTTGTCTCTACAAGCTGGCAGCGAGACAAGGGACCGTCTGAAAAGTGCAAAACCCAAAACCCTTTTTCTCATTTTATATTATGAAAAACGCTCAAACTTCACTGTAACACGTCACTGCTCTCCTGCTGGTTGTACTAGAACACTTAGTTTGATTAAATAGTAAAACATTTAATAACTTGTTACCATCAAATTCAGTAAGCAATTTTCATGCTGGTCCATGCTGGTTGTAAGTATGTAAACTGCATAACATCATTTGTGTAAAGAAGGCCTTTTTGTGCTACTTGCCAAACTGAGTGGTGTAACCATCAGGAGAGCAGTGATGTTTTAACTGAGTTTTGTTACACTACAGTGTGTAACATTGAAGTTATTAATGACTATTTTTCTAGAAATGCTTTTCTGATTTTGCACTTTTCAGACGGTCCCTTCGGACTTGTCTCACCGCCACCTGCTAATGTAGACCGATTTATGTATTATAAAGCTTGTTTGAGGAAAATCGGGTTGTAGTAGCTCGTTGTCTACGTTGGAAATAGCTGCATTTGTGTTTTAACAACGTTTAGTTCCCGAGTTATTGATCCGGGACGCTTGAACTTTACTGAACTCCTTAAATACTGACCGCATTTCTTTATATTTGAGTCAAACAAGTTCAAACTCTAAATGAGCCGCGCATTATTTGTGTGTATTAATGCTCGAGCTGACTTAATAAACACGACTGCCAGCCAGAGGGACATTAAACAGGAATGTTTTGTCCGAGCTCACAACAGGTTTTGCAAGGGAACGATAACATCTTTGCGAGTGAACGCAAAAGATTACTTTAAAAAAAAAAATTCCTCCCATCCCATTTTTCCACCACCACGTCCCTTTAGGGGCTCTGTAGTAGAGCCCTGCGCGGGACTGTTTTCTTAAACCCGCACCCGCCCGCTCCCGCTGAATGTTTGACCAGGACCGCCCGCTCCCGCAACCTGTGTGTTCCAGTCCCGCCCGCGCCCGCGGACTTTATCAAAAAAAAAAAATGTAGCTACATATACTCAGACTAAATATTCGTTCAAGTTAACATCCAAAATAACATACTTTAAACATAATTGTGTTTAAATAAGATGAAGTAACCAATGCTAAACCAAAGCACCACACATGGCAAACATTGGGTAGGCCTATTTTTTTATTAGAGTTGAAAACATTAGGCTTAACTGTTAAAACAAATCCACAACTAGCGCCACCTCAGTTTTTAGGCTAGTGCGTACTTGGAAATAAGTAACCCTAACACAGAGAACTTTGAAAATAGACTATATAATTCTAACAAATTAAATACAAAACAAAATAAATAGAATGCTATGCTTCGAAAAAAAAAAACTTACAGATTTTACATTATAGCTTGCTTAACAAGTGCAGGCGTGTCGCCTCAGGGCAGAGGTGCCAGATTTATGTCCGTTATAAACGAACACTTTTGCACATTTATCGCAACTAACGAAATTTAACTCTTTCCCTTTTTTGTCAGTGACAATTGAGAATTAATTCCATATGTCTGACTTGCCTTGTTTTACTTTGGTCAAGTAAACTGCCGCTTTAATGTTCTTCTCAACTTCTTGCGTTGACTCCATTTCTACTCTACGCCAAATCCCACCGTTCCCCGCGGGTCTCCCGCTCGATTTTCTGACCGCCCGCACCCGCCCGCAGCAGGGGTAAAACCGCCCGCTCCCGCGAGATTTGCGTTGGGTCCCGCGGGTCCCGCGGGAGCCCAAACCCAATGCAGCCCTCTACTCTGTAGTTCCTCTATGTTGTCACGTTTGCCGGTTTCGCGCCAGTTTAGGCACACTGCCACCTAGTGGTGAACATCGAAACAGCAGCACATACTGAAATGAGCAAAATCATGATATCGTACCGTTTGAAATAAAATGTATTTAAAATTAAATAAATAAATAAATAAATAAAATATATATAATATAATATAATAAAATTGCTAAACAAAATTTAAACAAAAATATTGGTTTCCTTGGACAAAAAAACACACTATGCTAATGAATGCTACTTCATGGAATTGTTTTGATTTAACACAAAATTAAGTTGGTATTATTATTTATAATGAGTGGATTAATTAAAATAATTTAACTAAATCTGATTGCAGGTATGAATAACAGACATAGACATCAAAGATGAAATACAATCTCATTTTATTGCCAACAAGCCACAAAAATGTTGTATTCTTTTAAATGTGCATGGACAATCCAAATGAAGACGCACCACTGAGGTTCCAGATGGCCAATGTTGTTTGCTTACTTTGTCTAATAACGTGCAAGAGCGCCGTCTCTGTCAAGTCAGATTTTGTCGCAAAGCTCTCACCATCTCGGAAACGCCATGCTGATATTGATCCTCGTTTTATTTCTCCTTATGTCCCAAAGTTTGCTTGCCACGGTCCATAATGTTTGAACGAAACAACTGCAGCTATGCAGTTATGCAGCTGTCCGTGTCTGTTGCTATGGTTGCCATGTGCAGCACAAGATAAAGCAGGGATAACGCTGATATTGACAGGCGCAAGTGACGAGAGGGACGGGGCACTATTTGAAATTGTAGTTTTCTCTGAATTTACAAATTCTTGGAAACATTTAGGATAATGTAAGTTCACAGCTGAACGAAATGTATAACACTGCAAGTGGTTTTGGGATATTTTAATATAAAACTGTTACATATTGTACCTTTTAATAAAGGCCTTCATTAATTACTCAGCCTCACGTCGTTCCAAACTCGCAAGACCTTCGTTCACCTGCAGAACGCAAATTATATATAGATATTTTTGATGAAATTAGGTTTTTATCTCCCATAGAAAGCAGTGAAATTACCACATTCTGCACTGCGCTGCATTCACTGCGGCATCTGTGTAGGAGATTGACAGGAAAGAGGGAAATGATTGTTTTAAGGGTGAATCACTCCAGTCACGTTGATAGTCACGATGTTTTAACAATGTCTTTACTTCTTTTCTGGACCTTGAATGTGGTAATTGTGTTGCTTTCTATGGGAGATAAAAAAAAAACTCTCAGATTTGATGGATAATATCTTAATTTGTGTTCAAAAGATGAATGAAGGTCTTGCGGGTTTGGAATCTCACTTTTGGGTGAACCCTTTTATCTTCAGGTCTTCTTTTGGTTGAAGAAAATGTCAATATTTCATATAGTTTTCCTTTTTAAGAAATCATAAAAGGTTCAATCAAATGAAAGGTTTTTTTTTTAAGTACATTGACTTTAGACAGTGATTTGAGAGACATGAACTGCAGTGACTGATAGTTTTCCCTCTGTTAAGCAGTGATCAGATTTCAGTGTTTAGCCAGCGTACTGCGCTAAGACCATTTCCTCTTTTAGAGCTTCTAATGTTACCCTAGAACCTCCAGATGGACTTCATCCCTTGTCGTCACAGGACGATCTAGTCCAGGGTCAATAAAGCAGGACCTGAGGGCCAAACTTTGTCCAGGACAGTGTTTGCTTTCACTGCCTGTAATGCACCAGCATGCAGATGTCTCATGAAATGCAGTTATTGTGCTGCATTAAGTCCATGTTTGAGGTGATTCATGCAATAAATGAAACATTCATTTTCTATATTCCTATAAATATGACATTCTTATATTTTTTAAAAACCAATCCAGTATTTGTTCCCATTTGTAGCAGATATGGATATACTTCTTTTTAATTATCTGCATTCTTGGCACAGAGATCAACACTGAGATCATAATATGGCCCGATTAGTAGACATGATATTTTGGATTATCATCTCTATTGCAGACACGTTCACAACGGGTCACAATGTATTTTCATGTGATTTTACTCACACTGTTGTGAAATACAATTTTTTGTGTGACTGTCTCAATGCACAAATACTGAATTGCTTACAGCTTAAATCGTCAAATACATGAAAGGTAAAATACCTGTCTTGGCAAGCGTTCCCATAAACGCAGTAACCGTTATTTCTTAAGTCAACATGATCATTTTGGAGAAAATTGGATGTGGGTGAATATCTTGTAATACATAGCATAATATATATATATATATATATACTGTATCTGGGCATTAGATCTTAAGGTGACAGCAGTCTAATATTCTGGTGCTAAAATGTCAGTAGTCTGCACCAATACCAGTAAAATCTTGCCATTCCCCGTAACAACAATTTTGGTACCAGAGAAAAACTGTTGAATTAAGTACTTGTATTCCCATTTTCTCTCTTCCATTGGTTATCATTGGTAATGATCACAGTTTCTGATTCAGTCACTGATTTAAATACGTTTGTCAACCCAGAAACTTTGTAGTGTTCTTGGCAGCTTGAGAAAGTAAGCTTGTATTCTAAAAAAAAAAAAAGAAAGCACTAGAAGAGCCCTCCTGTCTATCAGCGCATACTAAATATACCCAGTACCATCAGCTTTTATTTATTTATTTGGTTCCAGTAGTAACCGGTGTGTTTGACAACACTAAACGTCTCTAATGTTAATGAAAAATACATGCAGCTTTAATCTATATTTAATTCATACAGTGAAGGCTAGGCAGTGTTTTATTTTACATTTTGATTAAATTATTCAAGTTCTGTAGCATTTCTTACCAGAATACTGAATTTTGTCCTGTTCTCCCTGGAAACACTTAAATCACTATTTATTTTTTGTGTCTTTGTTCTGTTTAATTGTACTTATTTCCTCTGTTGGTAACGTAACAGCGTTTATTCTAGTAAAAATAATATATTATGATATATGCCATTATTGTGGAATAAAATGACTATTTTAGTCACATCAGCCACCAATCTCTCATATAATTGTTAAGGTGTGCTATTACATCAGAGACAGAAAAAGTGTGCTGCTATTGTTGGTACGAGGTGTTTTGTTGTGGCTTCTAAGTTTAGAACCTCTGCTCTATTTCCAATCCATTCTGTTTCCCAGCTTCCTTTGAGCTATCTCTAGATTTCATTCAGCCAACAGGATATGACATCATAGCACACATAAGCATAGGTTTCCCTTAAGTTGGTTGAGGGTGAGGACAGTTTGCAGAGGAAATGTTGTGAATGGGAATGCTGTGGAACAGGTCAACACACACAGCTCAAAGCAGTGTTGTCATTCTTCAGGCTTAGGGATAGTTCAGACTATAAGGATGATCATGTTTTCCTATAGTTGTTTGTGAGTCCCTTTTGTAATTGTAAAAAAAGGTAATTGTGAGATTTAAACTCATAATTGCAAGTTAAAAAGTCAGAATTGCGTGATAACTTTCAATGCTGAGTTTTTTTTGCAATTGTGAATTTATATCATCTTTGCTTGCAATTCTGACTTTTCTCTATATTGTCAGTTTATGTCTCATAAGTTTATGACTTTTTTCAACATTGTGAGTTTGTATCTCAGAATTTTGACTGTGCATTTTTTGAATTGCAACTTTACGTTGCGCAATTCTGGGAAAAAAAGTCAGAATTATGAGATGAAAAACTCACAATTAACTTACTTATTAGTATTCTAAGTATTTAGATTGTTACAAAACTTGGGTAATCTAACAATATACGCAACAAATTACTTTTTAAAGCATGAATTTTGTAATACATTTTAAAAGTAACCTACACAGCCCTGGTCAACGACGAATGCATCTTTGAGCCTGCATTCAGTGCGAGTAAAATACTTAAGTACGGGAAAAATCCGATGCTTGTCTTATTGGAACTGACCTTTCGCAAAGACCCGCCCCCTTTAGTTACTGTTGCTTTGTCCGACAAGCCATGCGCTCTCACGCAACACATCATGTTCTCACGAAGTGAAAAATCCGAGGAAATATCGAGGCGCAAAGAGGACACTGACAACGCGTCGACAGACATATGAAATTTATGATATTTGTTATTTGTTATAAACACACACTCTTCATACTAGTTCATTTAAAGCATCAAATAAACATTAATGGACATCAGAAGGAATATTGTTTCAAGCGCAGAAAGACACAATTTTTGAATATCAAGTTCACCAATGTTAATCTACTATACTCTCCTGACTGCTTTGTCAGACAAAATAGTGGTTTTGGGGTTATGATTGGTTAGGTCGCCTGTCAATCAAACGTTTGCGAAGGGTCAATCGGTGACTTGTAATGGAGTCATTTTCACTATAATGTATCTGTATGTTTACTCTTTCTACCTCTGCTGTGTTCTACAGCCTCTGCAAATGACAGTCTGAAGCCCACCCTTACAAAAAAGAACTGCAGTATATTGAAGTAGAACTGCAATAAAACTGCAGTACCAAGTAGTTTAACTGCAGTTTAATTCAAATTTGCAGTATAATGAAGTATAGTCACAGTACAACTGCAGTACATTGAAGTTCAACAGCAGTAAAACTGTAGTATAAGTACAGCTGCAGTAAAATGAAGTACAACTGAAAGTTGCATGAAGTATAAAAGCAGTATAACTGCAGTTGTATTGCACACTCAAAAAAAAAGATTTTTCGATGCTGTTCACTTTATTTAAACAACTTATTTTGATTCAACACCATTATATTGGTTTTAGGTTCAAACGTGATTGCTTCATGTTAAATTGACTTGAAATGATTACTTTTTGACTTAACGTAATGTTTTCATTTTAAAACAACATGTTTCACTCAAGTAAACTCAACCAGGACTCAATCAAACAGGACTTTCACTTCCCATCATGCTTTGCAAAGCGGCTGAACTGGGAGAGTAAATGTTGAAATAAAGTGTTATTTTAAACTGTTTTTAGCAAGATGAGAAAATTGAGAGATGTTTTTAATGTTTACTGTTCTATTATGTTGATATTTAAAAGTTTCTGTTATGTTAATAGTTTTGGGGTTACCATTGTGGTGAAGTGTTGAGCTTGTGCTTAGGTTGAGGGCATGCCAGCTGCTATTCTAATCACACTAATAATTGAGTGATCCCTGTGCTAGTGTTCTGGATGAAACCAGTATGACTTCTGGACTTCAAACAAAGAGCATCACAAAAGTTATACAAAACCAAACAAGTAGCATTAATTATAGGGTTAATTAAAAAAATATTTTAAATTCCTTTGCAAAAAAGAACTGCAGTATATTGAAGTAGAACTGCATTAAAACTGCAGTACCATGGAGTTTCACTGCAGTTTAATTAAGCACAACCATAGATTTGCAGTATAATGAAGTATAGTCGCAGTACAACTGCAGTAAAATGAAGTACAACTGAAAGTTGCATGAAGTATAAAAACAGTATAACTGCAGTTGTATTGCAGTTTTATTTTACTAGTACTTTAGATGTATTGCAGTATAGTTGTACTCCAGTAAAACTACAAAAATTTGAGGTTATACTGCAATACTGCAGTATTTTCGTGTCCAAAAAACTGCATTTTTCTATATGTAACAAAAACTGCAGTATTACTTCTAAAAAACTGCAGTAATTTTTTGTAAGGGCAAACTTCCTGTCGCATGCATGCTTTTTTGCATCTAAAACATAAGAGGTTAAACCAATGGAGTCACATGGATTACTTTAATGATGACTTTACCAGCGTTAATGTCATTAACAACGTTTTTTTCCCCATGACTAAGACAAGACGATGAGAGACGACACCAATGTCATTAAACGATAACTGTAGCTGTAACTTCAACGAATGACGCCTCACTTGGATATTTTCATGTCGGAAAATTTTGGGATTAGACGGGTTAAGATTTCGTGACATTTATGAACATCTGTACTCACAGTGATAAAGCTGGCTACGTTACTTACAAACAAGGACAGCTAGCATCGATTACATTGCCTAACAACCCTTCCACAACTACAAAGTTGAATATTCATAACAAAATTAGATTACGTCCATTTGTGCCCCTCCAGGCTTTTGTAGACTTTTAAAGGGTCTCCAGAGTATAGGACTCTGGTTGCAGATATCAGGATACTGCAGGTCAGAAAGCTATCTGTTCCTTTTATCGATGCACATTAAACACCATCTGGCTTGGTCCAGATGCGTCGGCGCCGCGCAGAGCGATCGGCGTATTAGATCAGAGCCGCAATCAGAGCTTTTCACTCATAAGAACACGTTTTACTCAACCTTTGCCATCTGCCAACCATCTCTCTACACTTGCGTGGATGATCTGAAAACACAGACAAGTAAGGTGGCGTTTAGCGATCTTCATTTGAGATTTTCTCCTTAAATTAGTGTCTGTTCTGTCACGAGAATCAAAGCAATCAAAGTGCAGGCTGATATCTAGCATGGCTGAGTGTTTAATTCTACTTCACCTTAAAATGTAAAAACTTACTTGCATGAAGAACAAACATAGACTTTGCATAGAGATTTAAAATTAAAACTCTCTTCAATACAAAAACAACCCCTTCTGTGAGTTGTTGTTTTTAATGTTGATCAGTATTATACGAGCAAGAATGCAGCAAGGATTTAATACAACAGTTCAGTAATGTTCATTTTAAACCATATAGTCAGTATTTTTTTTTCTCTCTTTTTTTCATCAAAAGCCACAGCAGAACTGGAGCACCCAAGCTGTGTTTCCTGAATGAATCTGTGGCTTTGAACAAATTGTGAGAATCAATGATTCAATGACCCATTCACAAATACAGCCACGTGCTTTGAAACTGAATGAATGAATGACTGGGTGATTCACTCATAAAGATAGTGACTCACCATCACCTACGGGTTTTCATTTAAAAGTATCACTTCGCTTTTTATCATCATTGCATTTTTATTGACCAATTTTCATTTAAAGCAAAATATTTTCTTATAAAAGTATTTCTAAAGGTAAAAAATGCACTGTGAAAATCGATTGTAAGAGAGCAAATATTGTCCCCTTATGAAAATGGTATAACTAAGTGGAAAAGAGGAGGTATGTAGAAGGATGTTAAATCCCTCAGGGGGTACGACACACTAAAATTTTGCTAAGATTTGCTAAGATTGCAATGTCAGTACAGCCAAATGGCTACCAAAATTAATGTCGGTAACTGCAGTTTGACTAAAAGTTGACAAAAATGCAATGACTTTTCGTCGACTAAAACTAGACTACAATAATGAGAGACAAAAATGACTAAAACGTGACTCTCGAGGACTCCCATTTCAGTTTTGGGAACATCAGCCTGTTTGCGAATGATACTTTTTACTATAAGAGCCAAAAGTGATGGTCAGTCAAGAAAAATTACTTCATGGCTGGCCCATGCTGTGAAACGGGTCGAATCATTACATTCATATTTCAAATACAGTCAGTAGGGAGATATTCTCAATGCAACAAATGTTATTTTGACATTTTTTAAAATGAGATTATTCATAAAGAAGAGTCTGGACTGCGATGCCTGATCCTTATTTTTTTTTTTTCCCCCTTTAAAAAGGTGTTCTTGAGCCAGTTTCACACAGCTGGAGCACTGCAGCTGTGCTCTTTACAATTTGTTCAGCTTTTTGTTCTCACCCCTGGCCTTGTTTTGTGTCTCTTGCTCAGGGAGTTGTGCAACACCGTTTAGTGAAGATGATTCTTACTTTCATGATAATTAAATTGATATTTTTTTCTTTTTATGCTTATTAAGTCAAATGTCATTTTTAAAAATAATTTTGACCTTTTTGAGAATCGGGAAAGGACCTTGTGCGAGATTCAAACTTGGGTCCTCCAAGACCATACATCTAAAGTCACCATGAAATCAGAATGGACGGTTATTGTTGTTAATGGAATGTTGAAGTGTTTATTATAAATTATTCATCTGTTCACATGTGCCCTCGAAAGTACACTTTGGTCAGTTTAGAGTATTTTAGGCATTGCTTGACTAATTGGAGTGTGTCCGCTCATTCGTCTGTCTCAGTGTTCACATTTCCCTCCAGCGTCTTCCTCTTACTACAGATATAAATCCTTATTTCAGGTTGGGAAGTGCTCCTTTCAACCTCGCAGCCCTGGATTTGAGGTGTTGACCATGTTATGAGTGTTTGTGCAAGGAGCAATCATTGACGTCAAGACTGTGCTAATAGGAGGAGGACATTTCCTGAGCCACAGGAAGGCATTGCTCAGGTGAAGCCATGTGCTGGTGTGTGTGTGTCCTGAATTAGTTTCACTGAACAGGACATCACATGCTTCCCTGACAACCCTCACTGTGGCTCTGGCTATTAATCAGGATTAATTTACATATGATCGTGACCTGACTTCTATCAGGAGAGTGTGATGTCTAAACTTAAGAGGTTTTTTTTATTATTATTATAAATATATACTTTTTATTGTCCATTGTCACATTGGAGGTAAAACTGCTTTGTCATTCTCTGTATTGAGGTAAACACTAGAATCTAATTGAATCAAATCTAATTTATTTGTGTTCTGTTGTCACTTGTTCTGGGCATTGATTTACCATTTATCATAATTTTACACAGAAGAAAATGTTACTGTAAGGTATACAACGTTTTTTTTTGTTTTATCAGTAAGACATTTTCAGTGTGTAGTTTTCAATGCTTTTTGTGTATTTGCAGAGCTGGAGATGGGTCAATATTGCATTGATTTTGAAATAACTCTTGCCATTTGTTGTTTTCTCTGATTTCAAATGGAAAAGCAAATGATATCTTCATACAAGTTGTTCTCAAATTCATCAGCAGTTCTCAGCTTCTTGAGGAGTGTTTATTTCATGTGTTCTACTGCCACCTAGTGGTTAACACGTTGCGTCAGTGACCATGAAGAAAATTGAATGTTTTGTAGACATATTTGCGTCCCCTCACTCTATCAGAAATGACATCTTAACGTTAAAGTTGTTTATCATACTAGATAAGTTCAAAACAATTAAAGGTCAACAAGGCGCTTCATATAAAAATCTTTTCAATTGTTCAGTTGTTTCATGTTTAAATGAGCAGTAATATAAGCATCAACGTAATGTAGCCTATATGTAATTTTATATAGCGCAATATTGATATTGTTCTTTTATGTTCTCCTTGTTGTCCTGGAAGGTCTGTTTATGATGGACAGGAACATGGACTCTTCATGGAGAAACTGGAGGGCGGATCCGCAACCATGACCGTGAAATTGAGAAGATGTGCAACCATCACTTCCAGGGCTTTGTGGACTCCATTACTGAGCTGCTCAAAGTGCGCGGGGAAGCCCAGAAACTTAAGGTGCAGAAAGATGAGATGAGGGTTTGAGGAAATCCTATAAAACCAGAAAGAAGAAACAGGAGAAGGAGAAGCATTATAGGCCTAAACAAACAATTGGAAATACTTTTTGTATTACTTTCAGATAATTGGTTGTCTTATCTTTCTCAGGGTCAGGTGACTGAGACCAATCAGAAGTTACAAAATGATGGCAAGGAGGTGTGTATCCTGCTTGCGTAGTTTAGTCTTTGATGTAGAACATGGAACAGTAAAGTGACTTAGATCCGTAACAAGCATGACTGAAAATAGTGGTTGCCTCGCCTGTAGCTCCTGACGTCAATGGATGAACTGAGACAGTGCCGTCTGCAGCAGAGGAATATTGCCACCACCATTGACAAACTCACACACTGCTTACCAGGTACACACTTTAGGCCTCTGCCTGAACATTTTCAATCTTTACTATTTGCTATATTTACACTACCATTCAAAAGCTCCGGGTCATAATTGGAAAAAGGAATGCATTCAATTGATTAAAAACTGACAGTAAGGATATTTATGATGTTTCTAAAGATTTTTGTTTGAAATAAATGCTGTTCTTTTCAACCTTTTTTTTTTTTTATTAAACAAAGAGTCCTGAAAGAAAAGTAATAAGCTGTGTGGATAATTTTTGTGATGGATGGATTGTGATTTTTTTAGACTTCAAAAAATCAGGCGTGCCATTCACTATAATTAAAAAGCTTGGAAGATCCAGGATATTTTTTTAATATAACTCCGATTGTGTTCATCTGAAAGTAAATAGTCATACACACCTTGGATGGCTTGAGGGTGAGTAAATCATGGGATAATATTTGGGGGAACTAACCCTTTAAGCACCAAATCAGTTATTAGAAAGATTCCTGAATGATCATGTGACACTGAAGACTGAAGTGATTGCTGCTAAATTTAAAAATTTTTTTTTATTGAAACGGTTATTTTAATTTGTAATAATATTATACAATATAATGTTTTTACTTTATTTTGATGCAGCATTTTAACGTGTAACATTATATAAAATAATATCCACCCTAAACTTTTGAACTGTAGTGTTTTTTTGTTTTTTTTAAGTACATGCTTGGAAGCTCACATGCTGTTTTCCCACAATTCGACATGGTTTTTCCTTGCAGTGTTGGAGATGTACAGCAAACTGCAGGAACAGATGAGGGCCAAAAGGTATGAAGTTTGTTCAAATGCCTTTTTTGTGTATGCTGCACACAAAAATACCAGATGAGCACTAGGTGGCAGTAGAGATAAACTTTAGTGGTTGAGCTTAAAAGAACAAGCACAGTTCAGTGCCCACAATGTATTAACACCTTTACTTAAAAGTAAATTTGAGAACAGCACATTCTCAGGTGGGAAAGAGAGAGAGAGCAAAGTGTTGATGATTTAAACAGGCCCTTGATCACTGGACCACTGCTGTATCTCATCCAGTCTGATGTGACTGTGACCAAACAGAGAGAGAAAGAGAGTTTTTCAGATGTCTGAAATGTCCAAAGCAGCATTTGGCAACTGTCAGGAGTCAGAGACACAGAGGACACATTTGGATTGGATTTTCTTAGCTTTAGCAGCTGCATACATTGAGCTGTCCCAAATCTCAGCATTATCAGGCAGCTTTCTTATTTATGGGATATTTGTTTTTGTGGTCAGGAAGGTGGAGGCAGAGAGAGGTGGAACTGGGTGGAGATGATGCAGGATTTTAACCTGCGTCCTCATGAGCACACAGATCTTATGTTAGAAGCACATTGAAAACCTCTTCTGAGGGGTCTGTAAAAACAAATCAAAAACAAAAAAGACTAAATATAATAGGACTGTTAAATTTAACTTTATAAAGTTAGTAGATTTAAGATGTTCATACATTTAACATCACTTTAGTAGTGGGTAGAAATGAGACACTAACCAATATTACCAATAAATATTGTCAGTTAAGAAAATATATGCATAAATTATTTCAAATTAAATCATATTTAAATGAATATTTTGAAATACTATTGACGCATTGAAGCAAATGATTAATTTTTAACTGAAAATATTTGTTATTTATTGGTGGTATTGGTCAGTGTGTCTCTTTTCTACCCACTACTAAAGTGGTGTTGAATGTATAAACATTTTCCATTGAAATTAAATCCAACTTTATTAAGTTAAATTTAACATTCCTTTTTTTTTTTTCTCTTCAGGGATCATTATATTTGGGAATCAAAATTGTGGAAACCCCTGAAAATGCTTGTCCACCTAAATTCTATTTCAAAGTGGAACTTTAAACTGTCTTTCTGTGTCCTCTGTGTGACCTGAAGTTCGGCATGGGCTTGCAACTTTTCCATCCATTTTGTTTTTTATTTATCTCTGCTGTCCGTGTTTCCCTGTCTCTCTTGTGTGCTTGGTTTTGCCATTAGCCTGGAGGTAGCGGCAGGGTCGGCCAAGAGAGACTCTCCTCGGCGTCGGGTCTGCTGTGTAATGTTGCGTGACTGTGATGCTGTGTTGAGTGTGTGTGTGTGTGTGTGTGTGTGATGAGCATAGCTCATCTCTGACATCATCTTGATTGGGTTAAATTGTTATCATGCTGAGATCTAAGTCTTTAATTAAAGGTTAAAACACATGCAAGGCTCAACCATAAGGATGTCCTGAGTTTTCGGTCAGTTTTGACCTCCAGTGCTGCATTTTCACTGCATCTTGTAGATCCAGTACGTGTGTTTTTATGCTTTGCATAACTTAAACGCTTGAATTATTGTATTGTATTAGTTGTATGTATTAAAATCGAATGATTAATTTCTTCATATAAAAAATTTTTTTTTTTTTTAGTTTTGGTTGCTTTGTTCCCATTGAAATTGAGGCGTTGCAAGTAAAAATCGGGTCAGCAGAACAAAAGAACTTATTGTTGAGCCCTGCATTTGTTCTCATTAATAGCGGGAAGGTTTCTGAAGTAGCAGATATAAGCAACATTTCCTGTATCCATCATTTGTGACCCTGTTGTATGCTACCCAGATACTACCCGGCTCTACGAACTCTGGAACAGTTGGAGGAGAGCTGTTTGCCTCAAGCGGGATCGTACCGTTTTTGCACCATCATGGCAGAGAATATCCCACGCCTGCGCACGCAAATCAGAGATGTCTCCATGTCTGACCTCAAAGACTTCCTGGAGAGCATCCGCAAGCATTCGGATAAGATCGGAGAGACTGCCATGAAACAGGTGTGTTTGCTTGTGTTTGAGAGAGAGAGAGAGAGAGAGCGAACGAGCGCTCATGTCTGAATAATGCCTGGAGGTGTGTCCGAACTAGTCTGACAGCTGCCTTGTGTGCTCACCTCTGACCTGACGGTCACAGCTGGGTTTCAACGTGAGGTCTCCGAGGGAAGGACAATGGCCTTGTTCTTCAGTAGTTTAATGCGCCTTTCCCCCATTTTTCCTTTCATCTTATCTCTGACCATCTAGTCATCTAGTCTGGAGGAAAGAGAGCTACCAATCTGTTCCGAATCAAAGATCATTTTAGGTCGCTTTTGTTTATGCCAGAGGAGTTGTGGAACACTGTGTATGGACACTGCTTCAAGGACAGTGCACGGAGACACAGAGAAGACTCAGGGAACACATATGAGAGAAATTGAGTGGATTTTTCATTGGAATGCAGAAAAGTCCTCTGCTTTCTTTTACAGTTATTAGACCAAGATGGGGTGAGGAGTGCATTAGAATATGAAACGCCAAGTAGACATTAAGATCTCCCAAGCACCATAAAAATCTGGCCTCACTCTTTCCCCTGTCTTTAACATATTTTTCTTTGCTTTCTTCCTTGCGCTTTTTCACAGAAGAGTAAAACTGATCGTGATAGATTTTATTATGCGAAAGGTCCATCGGAGGTGGTTTCTGAGGCAGGCGTCACTATTGCACTTACTTACATGCCCATACATACTAATTTCCCTATGTAGAAGTACTGAAATTGTCATGCAACTCATCCTGCACTGTTTGTGCTACAGACATGAATGATATTTCAAATGTGCTGGCTTGAACTCCCAACAATCAATTTAGAGTAAAAACACAGACTTAGAATGGAGTGCATCTCTTGGTATCAGTACATTATAGAGCAGTTGGCCACAGCAGTATGACTTAAAATGTTTTAAATGAGACAAAAGAGCAACTAAAATCTTTACTTCTTCAACAATTCTTTTTGCAATGAAGATGCATGATTCCCACTGTTTAGAAAAACCTGGATATATGAGGTAGTAATTTTTTATTTATTTATTTTTTTTACAAATCTTAATCCTTAATCCAGTAAATTACAAACGAATGCCATGAGACTTTTGAATGCTGTTCGGACCGTAGTGGAACTTGGAGTCAAAGAGATTGAGAGCCACTGTTATAGGCTAGTAAGCAACAACCTTAGAACACCCTAAAAGTTATAAGCGACATGCATAAGACAACTCAAACACCTTTGCAACATTCAAGCAAAACCCTAGCGTCATTAAGGGTAATTTTGCAGTCACCACAATCAAATTTTCTTCAGAAAGTTCTCCACTCTTCTAATCGTTACCAGTCCCTCTCAAAATGGATCAGTTGCTGATCCTAATTAAGAAACAGTGGAGAGCAAAAGTAGCCAAAAAGATGTCACAGAAGAGTTCAAATATTCCTCCCTGAAAAAGACCAAAGCCATGTGTGTGCATGTGATGGTGTGCTATAACATGTGTTCTCTTTTTACTATGTGAACATTTTTTAGTCACACCCCAACAGTTTCAAGATCACAAATGTAGCGGCACTACTAACTTAACATTTTTCAGTAGTTCCGCAAAACTGCGGATGGCTCTTCCAGGTGTAGCTTGACGAAAGAGTGTATGGCTGGATTTGATGTCACGTTTTATTGTGCATGCAGCTTTACAGTCAAGTGAGCTGAGGAGCTCCCCTAAACGGTCTTCTCTCTTATATGAAGCATTGTAAATTTGATCTATTCTTCTTTTTGTTCAGGTGGTTTAAATTAAACGATTCAAGAAATGATTCACCCATATGAGTCGCTTTGCAGAAGTGTGGTATTTTAGGTCTTTTTTTAAATATATATATATATATATATATATTTAAAAAAATTGTAAAATGCTTCTGATGTTTCCAGTTAACTTCTGTAAGTTAAGATGCATTCTGTTTTTAAGAAGAATGTAATTTTAAGATACTTTTGGTGACAAGTATACACTTCAATATACTTTTATGAAATTATTAATTCTATTATCATGCAGTTTTATATTTAAAGACACATAACAGCTTCAATGTACTAATATTTGTGGCTGCTTTTTTGTTTCTGGGACTAGTTTTGTAAATGACTTTTTTTCCAAGAGGAACTTTACTGTAATTTAATCACTATAAATTATGAGTAACGTGTAGTTTCAAAGTCCCTTCAGTAATACTGGTTCTTGGAAAGTGAATTTTGTCTCTGACGCTGTTGAAGAAGAGAAGTTGGACAATGAAACAATATGTGTATTCATCCAGGTAGGCAGAACTGAGGTAGATGTGAATTCTACCAGCGGGTTTTAATGCATTCGCTGTCTGACATGAGCAAATGCATGTGGACACCATGAGTTGTAATCAGAGATACCCATTTGTTTGGTTGCTGGTCTGCTTCCAGTTGCCCCAGCCCGGCCTTTCGTTCCACTTTGTCCCTTTTTCCCCTCTCCTCATCAGCCTGTGCCCTTGTCCATAGTTTGAATAAACTGTTGGCCCCTGAAGCTCCGGAACTTGGTGAGTTTCCACCGGTCCAATCTGGATGATGGGACTGTTTGGTTTGAACTCTCTGCTGGTCTGCTTTCTGAGGCTGATCATCTGCTTTGTTTATCAAAGGGCATACATGTCTATTAGTTTGTTTCCTTTCTTTAGTACAATGTGTTAGCATTCATTGGATTACTTTTAATTTTATGTATTACATATGAAAAGAGGTTTATATTTAGAGAAGTGTATCATTAAATTTAAAGTTGATCCTTTTCGATTGGATAAGGATAATTAGAGTAGCTAAATATATACTGTGATCAGGCATAATATTATGACCACCTTCCTAATGTTGTGTTGGTGCCCCTTTTGCTGCCAAAACAACCCCGACCCGTCGAGGCATGGACTCCACTAGACCCCTGAAGGTGTGCTGTGGTATCTGGCACCAAGATGTTGGCAGCAGATGCTTTTCAAGGATTTGTTCACTTTAAAACTAAAATTACCCCAAGCTTTACTCCCCCTCCAGCCATGCTAGGTGTATATGACTTTCTTCTTTCTGATGAACACAATCGGAGATATTTTAATAAATATCCTGAAGCATCTGAGCTTTATAATGAAAGTGAACAGGGGTCATGAGTACTTCCACATCCATCATCATAATGTGGACTCCACACGGTTTCACGGAGTTAATAAAGGCCTTCTTAAGTGAAGCGATGCGTTATTGGGTTTTAAAAAAAAAATCCATATTTAACAAGTTATAAGGTAAAATATTTAGCTTCCACCTGATCGCCTTCTGTATTCTTTCAGTTTATAAAGCTTACGCTACACCCTACGCCTTCCGTATTGAACACATGGTAGAAGTGTAACTGACGTGACGCCAGTTTACAATTTTGTAACTTGAATATGGAAGGTGGTCTGGCGGAAGCTTGATATTTTACTTGTTAAATGGATTTTTTTTTTTTTCTCACACAAATGCATCGCTTTGCTTCAGAAGGCCATTATTAACCCCTAATAACATTGTTAACATTAGCCATGTGGAGTCCACGTTTATGATGGTTTTATGTGGATGGAAACACTTTATTCAGCTCAAACTCATGACCCCTGTTCACTGACTTTATAAAGCTCTAATGTGTCAGGATATTTATTAATTTTTCTCCGATTGTGTTAATCTGGAAGAGGAAGGTCATATACACTGAGAATGGCTTGAGGGTGAGTAAAGCTTAGGGTAATTTTCATTTAAAAAGTCCTGTGAGTTACGAGGTGGGGACTCCATGGTTCGGACTTGTTTGTTCAGCATATCCCACAAATGCTCGATTTGATTGAGATCTGGGGAATTTGGAGGCCAAGTCAATGCCTCAAACTCATTGTTGTGCCCCTCAAACTGTTCCTGAGCCATTTTTGCTTTGTGCCAGGAAGCATTATCCTGCTGAAAGAGGCCACAGCCACCAGGGATTACAGTTTCCATTAAAGGGTGTACATGTTCTGCAACAATGCTCATGTAGGTGTTAAGTGTCAGAGTAACATCCACATGCATGGCAGGACCCAAGGTTTCCCAACAGAACATTATCCAAATCATTATACTGCGTCCACCGGCTTGCCTTCTTCCCATAGTGCATCCTGGTACCATGTGTTCCCCAGATACACGCACCCGGCTGTCCACGTGATGTAAAAGAAAAAGTGATTCATCAGACCAGATCACCTTCTTCCTTGCTCCGTGGTCCAGTTCTGATGCTCGGACAGGGGTCAGCCGGGGCACCCTTACTGGTCTGCTGCTGTGCAGCCCCATCTGCAACAAAACTGCGATGCACTGTGAATTCTGACACCTTTCTATCAGAACCAGTATTAATGGTGGGGTAAGTAGATTTTCAAAAACACTGTTTGGAAGTCAGATTGGCCAACACCAACAACAAATGTGTTACCACTTAGGATTAGGGGGCGTATTACGGTCAAGGAAAGGGAACGAGCAATTTGAATTTTCTCCCAAAAAGGGGAGAAAAAAAAACTTCATAGAGAGAGATAGAAAAGAGCTCAAAAGAGTATCAGTGGAATGAAGGTTTATGACTGGGCAAGCGCTTTAGGACCCACGTGAATATTAGAAAAGCTTTCCAGCGCTGGAGAGAGCTAAGCGGGAAGGCCTGAAAGCAGATTTCAAATGTCAGTAACACTGGGTTTGAGTGTCATTGAACGTCTGAAGCTGCTGTGCTGTTGCAGCTAACAACTAACTCTTGTTGGTATTTACTCTTGTGTACTGTATGTGCATTTTTTGTACTTCCTTGTCTTTCGTTAAGTATTTTGTTGCACGTCAGCTGTGATAAACAGACATCCACTCTCGCATTGTGTGTGTTACAATGGCCAGCTAGTGAGAGTTGTGCAGGTAAACCACTATGTACTGATGACCGCTCGAAAATGCGGTGTAGCGTCATTGTTGGTGCACTCGCGTCGCCTGCCGGCAGTGAACGGGCTGAGGTTCGAGACCGACTTGGAGCGGGGTTGTTTGGATTGGAGAGTGAGTTTTGGAGGTTCAACAAGAAGCAATATTTCCAGCTTTGTCATAAATAGTTGTTGTATCTCAAATTGCTCTCTTGTTCAGTCATCTCCAATATAGTGAATATCACATAGTGCACTATATAGGGAGCCATGTGTCCGTTTCTGCTTTTGACACACTGCACAGCTAATTCAGACATTTAATTTTACTTGGTAAAATTGTTGCATGATAATGCAGAACTTTGAAGAATTGTCCTGAAAATGTCTATACATACAATAACTGAATAACCTTGTCAATAATTATCTTTTATAAATATTTAAAATATATATATATATAAGAAAAACGTACTGACCTCATGCTTTTGAACAGTAGTGTATGCAGTTTAGGTTCAAATGGTAAAAACACTTGTCTTCGTTGCAACTCTTCAACTAGCCCACCACTTGGACCTCTAGGTGATTGGTGTTTGAGACCTCCTGGTGTAATAGATCATCTGTATTCAGTATTGGGATTTATTGCAGGGATTATGGGAGTAGGGAAGAAGTGAATCACGTAATGGGGTGAAGGGTAGATTGCACAAGATGAAGTCAAATTGGGAACAATGAGTGAATATCCCTCTTTGTATCCGAACATTTCTACTGACCGTAACAAAATCCCATAGAGGGCCATGCAGATGCGCAAATAAGTTCTTGTGCCATTTTAAACCATTTACATAAACTGTAAGGATTAATCCCTGTGTGTATTATTGGTTGGATGTAAGGTTGATGAGATTGCCAAACAGATAATGAAACACACTGGCCCATGTGATTTTGGTTATGTGTTTTCTTGGGTGCCTGTCTTACCCTTCCAGTGGCCTCTGGCGTAGAACAGCTAATTGTACTGAACGGTGTTCAAACTCTTGAACCACACGATTTGCAGCATGCACAACCACCCAGGCAAATGCGCACACACACTTATGTCAACATCGCCATGTGGTGTCCTAACCATGCGCGGCTGTTCGGGTTCAAAACGTGGTTAAATGCTCTCCAAATCTAGCGTCTAGCTCTCATCTCCCGTCACGAACATTTGCATTTGACCCAGATTCTGCTCATGTTGACGCGATCCATGTCTGACCCCGGTCTTGGCCACTGACTTCAGCTACTGCTTGAGTCTCTGAGATAAACCTTGATCCAGGGCACTGCTGGAGCTGATCTTCAACGACTCCTTTTGGGAACACACTGTTTGAATGAATCGTTCTTCCCTGGAGCCTGACTTAGTATCCACAGGTTTATCTTCTAATGAGAGAGTTTCTAAAAGTTCTGGCGGAAACTAAAATGGAACGTAACATAAATTGACATCCTTTTTGTAACATTGTAATTGTCTTTCCATTACGAATGCCCCTTTTGATCATTTTCATGTGTCCTTGCAGAATAAAAGTATTAATTTATTTTTGAAATCTTATACTGACAAACTTTAAAACGAAAGGCTGACAGAGTGACATTCATTTTTGTTTTCACAGTGCTTGCTTTGGCAACTTATTGTTCCTCAGAACCACATACCAACATCTTGGCATTGTGTCAGCAGGTTTTGCATCACTTACTTTTTTCTTCAGAAAATGTCAAAAAGTCCCCTTGTTTCTTGGCTTGTAAACCAGCAAAAACACCTTTTAATCTCATGTCAATTCTCCTTTTTTCCAGTAATCAATGCTTTCCATCATATAGTGCCATTTGCATCCAGTAGGTGGCAGCAGAGGTCATGCAAGATTCTGCCTGTCTCCGCTGCTCTGTAACATCTCCCGCAGAAGTGGAATGTTGGTGTAGAGTTAAACCAATATTCAAACTCCAGTAACCTCTGAACAAAGTGACCGTCCAGCCAGCACTTGCCAAAGCCTCACATTCCTACTATTAAAGTTTGTTTTCTTGCATGTCTTTGAGTCCTGTAAGATTTGTCTTCTTGGCGCGTGTTCACGTGCATGTGTGTTTTGGCTGTAACCCGGCACGTGCTGATTAGAGCAAAGCTATGGAGTTGTTCCTCAAAAGTAAACCAAGTGAACTATAAATCAAGCTCTAATGTCACCTAGCACAAGCTTTCTGTTAACTCAGAGAATCAATCTGTAACACTCTTCTTCTTGATTGCTGACACAGACGCTGGCTCCTGGTTCTAACCTGCGACTTCTCTTCGCTAGCAGATGTGACTGCTCTGCTTACATGTTGGCGCTCGTTGTGGCCTTTTTGCAGTGGTTTCTACTGTTCAATACAGAAGGGTGCTGTCGCTCTTTCTACTTTTTTGTGGGTTTCTGTTCCAGCGGTTTTGTGGTCGAGTGACGTTGGAGACATTCCGACCGTTGAAGCTGCAGAAGAACGGATCGGTTGCTCTTTGCTGACTGATGAAGAACAGAGCACCTTTCCCTCCCATCATTGATATTTCTCTTCTCTTCAGGGATTTCACTTTTTCTCTTTTGACCCCGGATTTGCCCACCTCTTAGTCATTTTTGACTAAGAAGTGCATCATCCATCTCTGCACATTATGGTCACATTGTTAATGTTGTGTGGAGAAATACTTGAAGTTTCCACATTCTTTCGGCTGACGTCACAAGACAGATGGCATCTCTACCGCCGCCAAATACCTTTGGGCAATAAATCGGTTGTTTTTAGGGCAAGACCCTCAACCTCAAGTGGATCCACTTCCCTTTCCACAGCAGAGATGGCTTCTCTTGAGCTTTGGATGTCTCTCACTCCCTCCTCCCCACTCCATTCTTCCATCCCATACTCGAGAAGCGAGTGAGCGCACGAGTGAACCGCTAATAACAGAAGGCTATTTGTCTAGAGGGCTCTGTGATCCAGACTTGCAGACTGTTCCACTGGAAATTAGGCCCAGTCTCGGCGAGCCTGTGATTGTTTTAATTCCACTAACAAATGATCTGAAAATAAATATATTGGGAGATCCAGTGCTATAATAATGGCTCCATTGTAGGCTGTCGAGCAGAGAGTCTGTGTGTATGTTGAGTATAGAGAAACAGTTAGTCAAAGATTGTTATAGACCTCAAACTTGAATTTGAATCCCCCCAGCATGTCCCCTTTTTTTTTCCCAAATTTATTCCAGTTTTGTTCCATTTTACTCCTCTTTGCATATTTTCTCTATTGGAGCATGTTTGTACAATGAAATTACATGTGTTTCCACCATCTTCAAAATATTGACTTTGTTGTCTTCTGCTTTGTGTTTTAGAAAGATGTTGGTTATATGTAAATCATAACCTTTTGCCAAACACCATCTTTTTTTTTTTTTTGCCACAGACAATCATATGCATGTTCAAAGTTTTGGTCAGGGCTATTAGTAAATTATGCAAATGTTTATGATTGAACATTTAACAAAGCTGCTGTGTTTGGGAAACCTGTTGAAAATAATCCTGTTTTAGCAGCCTTGGCTCCTTACAGGAGGGGTAGGCAAAACGTCACAAGAAATTGCAAATAACAAAGCACATGACATTACAAAATTAATGAACATAAACAACTTACAGAACTCTGACTTGTACCACCTGACTGCTGTAGATCCATTTCACCGTTGATAGTGTTGACATAGGAATGGATAAAAGCGAGTCTGAGGACGTGAACAGCTCTGTGTAGAACATCACGGGTTGCCATCTTGAAATTACGGAACAACACGGCAGGAGAAACTGTAAAATATGACTGGCATTTTATTGCGGCACTCTGTGACTGTCTACAACTCTGCATAGCCTTCCGAAACTCGCTGATGAAGTGTGACGTCTGCGAGTTGGGTGAGGAAGGTGTGGAAATGCATGTTGACAGGCAGGTAGGACATCATTGATTGGATGAACCGACTCATCAGCCAGTGGCACATATCCAAACAAACCGTCCCATACCGGTGTGATCATAAGATCTTAATCTAGATGGAACTGGATTTAATATTTTGACTGTTGCGACTCCAAATCGGTTTAATGACCTGTAACTCTGCCTGAGTATTGGACAAGTGTTCACTGTTGGCCAGAGGAGAACTGGCCCCCCCGACTAAGCCTGGTTTCTCCCGAGGTTTTTTTTCTCCATTTGTTGGAGTTTTGGTTCCTTGCCGCTGTTGCCTTTGGCTTGCTTACGTTGGGGACACTTGCTTGATATTCAGCAGTGTTTTTGATACGCCTGCATTGGCGCCGTTGCATGTGAACTGAGCTGAGCCGGACGATTACGTCACTGTCTTCTGCAGTGCTGATATACATAAATTAACTAGACTAATAACTACTGATATTTGCAACGGAATGAATCAATAATACATAGAATAAGCTGCACAATGACACCATTTTCTTATTAATGTAAAGCTGCTTTGCCACAATCTGCATTGTAAAAAGCGCTATATAAATAAAGGTGACTTGACTTGACTTGATGAACAGCTTTTGGTCCACAGACGATATTTGTAAATTTTCTTAATATTTAGACCTCTATTATTGATTGCTGTCAGGAGTTTCAACCAGTATATATTCTTTTCATCCAAAGGAAAATGAATTGAAAACTCAAGAAAAAGTTACCAAGACTGTTCATTTTGTTTACAATGCCATGAAGCAAATGACCCAACTGAATAAAAAGACAACAGTACAATATAAAACAATATGTATGATGTATTCATAAGTATAAAATTCAAGTGATGCCCCAAAAATATATATATATTTTTTTTTACAGAAACTGTTAGTTTTCATTTTGCTGAAAACCAAAAATTAAGTTTGAATGATGGATTGATTTGACCTATATTGTCCATATTTCCACTGATGTGGAAATTTGCCTTTGACCTCTCATGCACACACAATGTATAACAAAATACAGTAAATAAAAGTAATTGCAAAATAATTTTTTATTGAAATTTATTCACAATTTGTAACTTTTGCCTATAGAGGTCTCTGCCTAACAAAGGCATAGCTTGATGCTATAGCTTCATTTCACGGAATCATTGGGAGGTGTTGTTTTCACATATACAGCCGATGGAAAAGAATCTGACAGGACTAAATGCCATTTCTTTACTTGCTGAATGCGGTCACAGACATTCAGACTGTTTACTTGAACTTTGTTCGCTGAGTTTTGACAGTTTAATCGAAATAACTTATGGAAGACAACTTAGACGAGGCGTTCTGTGAGTAATAAACTGACAGTTTTCAGGATTATGAATTGCAATGTGACGTGAACGTGTCTGTTATAGAGATGATCATCAAAACCAAACAGATATCATGTTAGTTGAGAATGCACAAGCCTCTGGGTTGGGGAGCAGCAGCTCGTTTGCATTTAAAGAGACACAAAAACAGCAAATTTTTCTTTCGCTCAAAGATTGGCAATTTAACATGGTATAATAAATGATCTGTAGGGTATTTTGAGCTGAAACTTCACAGACACACTCTGGGGACACCTTAAAAAGGGGCATTAAAAGTGTCCTTTAAACAATAACACTTTCTAATAAAAACACATGTATTAAAGCGTCTTTTGTGTTAACCGGAAATCAAGGGTAATACGGGTATGACGTCATTGATAAGGCGACGCACAGACACAGTCCCTGTCCTGGATAAAGTTGCTTGTTTTTCTGTTTAAATCCGTTCTTGGAAACATTTGGGATGATAGAAGTACACAACTCAACAAAATATATTACATTGTTCTAGTGGTTTTTGGACATTTTAATCCAAACTTCTTACTTATTGTGCCTTTAAAATTTTTTGAGATTGTAGAGAGAGTCGATATACATCATTTGCAATGCCTCATGGAAGTAAGAGCTCATAGCCGAGTGAAACTGAAGCATATGTCATCGCATGACAATCTCAAAACTCAACCTAAGTGTATGGGATTTTTACTTCTGTTGAGCTCTATTCACAATTAGGGAATACATTTACATTTTTCGTTATTTAGCAGACGTTTTTATCCAAAGCGACTTACAAGGGGAGCAATTAGGGGTCAGGTGTCTTGCTCAAGGACACTTCAGTCATGGTATCGAAGGTGGAGAGAGTGCTGTTTATTCACAATCCCCACTTTCAATTCCTGCCAGCGTGGGAATCGAACCGCCAACCTTCAGATTACAAGCCCGTCTCCCTCACCACTAGGCCACGACTACCCTTTAATAAGTGCTATACAACAAATTCCCTAACATCTTAACAAGTAAAGGGCTTTTCACGTTTAATTTTTCAAAAGGAATACTATTTTTCTTCTTTTATTAGCCCTGTTCCATTTATTAAAACTTCTGAATTGTTAAATTTAGAAGTTCTCAACAATGGAGCCCTTCAGGGGGCCACTGAAGGAAAGAATTTTTTGCAGTGTTTGTTTTTTTCTTTGTCTTTGCCATCCTATACCCCATCACTCATTAACATGACGTTAATGCCTCTACTTATGATAAGAGGACCGAACTAGACAAGTGGGACATGACAGCCAATGAAGCACAATAGACAAAACACTACTGTAACACACTGCACCCCTCGCTGTGACGCACATGCCTTTTACTAGGGATTAGAAGAGGACTAGAACTTCAGACATGTTTAAAGAAATAAGTGGAGCACAATGCTATGATGAATACAATGACAACCCTCAATCTTTACGTAGTCCAGTTTGTGCATTTAAGTTCTCAGAGCAGAATAATCAGAATTAAGTGCTCTCTTGAATCCTTTTTGTGACAACATCAAGCAGTGACTACGTCGACCTCGCATCCTCTTGTCATTACTTGGTTTTCAATATTGTCTTCATGGTGTTGAAGTTTTCTCTCGATTACCTTTTTTTTTTCCCAATAGAGGCCCTTTTTTTTGTCTGCATTGAGCGACTGGGTTGAAATGTTCAACATTTCCTGTAATGAAGTCCTTTAATTCTGATGCTCTTAATGGGAAGGAATTCTTGAGTTGCAAAGGTCTCTTCATGTGCCACTGTCCGATAGACCCTCGCTGTGACGCACATGACTCTACTAGAGAGTTCGGTATCTGCGTAGTCCATTTGGACCTTCTCAAGAAACAGTGTTGTCTTAAACTTTTTGTGGAACCACCGGGCAGCCATAACATCCCCCTTGTATTGTCGCTGCTTGGTTTCTGTTCTCTTGTCCTCTTGGTGTTCTGGAGTTATGGCGTTTTCTCTCTATTCCCCTTTTGTTTTGTTTAGTTTTTTTTCCAATAAAGAGGCTTTTTTTTTGTCTGCTTCAAGAGCCCTCCATGCCTGAGTCTTGCTCCCCATTAAATAACTTGAGAGGTTTGTAAGGAGAAAGTTGCGTGAGCATTGAACTTAGTCTTGACGTCAGAGAGTGTTAGTTAAAGAACAGTGTTCTATTGAGGAAATCTCATCTGAACTCTCACGTTTTGCTTATGGGAAATCCTTTTTCACAGGTGCCCTTCCCTTTGTTGGCACTAATGGGACATAGTCCGTATGAAGCACAATATCGCTATTGAGTTAGAATGTCACAGGGAAAATGATTGACAAGCTCAGTCTTTGTTCCTTCTTGAATGCATGTGGGATTCTGCAATTAGTGAATGCTAAAATATTCTCTCTCTGTTTTCCCCATGGTTTATTGGATTGGTTGTAAGTATTTTAAAGTAGTTTTGCAGAAATTAGCATTATCACATAATGTCTTTTGTAATTTCATTTGAAATGTACTTGAATACAAATTTCATTTATATTATTTTAAACACCAAACAAATGTAATCTTTCTCAAGAACCAAAAAAAATGAAAGTCCCTCCATATTTTCCTATTGACGTGTCGCTGTGTGTTTGTTTTCCAGGCGCAGGTGCAGATCGCTCGGGACAATGCTGTGACATCACAGCAGCGGTCAGCGAGTGGACGGAGGATACGGAAGGAACCGTGTTCTGGCACAGAGGTGGACCGAAATGAAACCAACCCCTTCACTGAACAGGATTCTGGGATATTGAGTGTGGAGGATGAAGAGCAAGATGAGGTGAGAAGGGAGAGATTGACCTCAGCAGTCAAGCATTTCGATTCATTTTAAGCTTTTAGAAAGTTGTTTTTAGTCCATTTTTGTACACAGGCACTTTATGAAACTAGAAAAAAAAAAATCTTTATTTAAATGTGACTTTGGGTATTATTCTCTAGCTGTAGCAGCAGCATTGAAAGCTCTAGTCTCTGTATAGCGCAAAAGCTTATGTGATTGTCGCCGACTCGCAGTACAGTACAGTCGTACCGTGTACCAGCGGCTTTGACACCATTATACAGGTGTGTGCAGTGGCTCACCATCTCCAGTGTCCAAACTCGCAGTGTACTCACCCTCAAGTTGTTTCAACCCTGTATGAATTTCTTTCATCTGCTGAACACAAAAGAAGATATTTTGAAGAATGTTGTTAACTAGACTGTCAACTGTAGCCATTGGCTTTCATAGTATTTTTTTCTCTTACTATGGACGTCACTGGCTACTGTTTACTATCTGGTCACCAACATTCTTCAGAATATCTTCTTTTGTGTTCAGCAGATGAAAGAAATTCATACAGAGTTGGGGGTGATTGAATTATGACAAAATGTTCATTTTTGGGTGAACTATCCCTTTAAGTAGACACAACACAGTAATAGTTCTTGGTTCATTCATATAATCATGACGAAACGAAATGCCCGATAACCCATGCTCTCACACCACACATTATGAAAAACGCATCGCGGAGCAAAGACAATGTATGAAACAATTTCATATCTAAAATATTGTAATTTTTTAAAGCAGTTTAAACACTAAAAACCATACAGTGGCTCTTTAATGTGTAGTGACAGATCCTTCAAATGGCTCGTGAACCGATCATCTCTTTATACTAAATCATTTATAGCATCAAATAAACATGAATGAACATCAGAAGGAATGTTGTTTCAAGTGCGGAAAGACGTGAGTACACACAATATTTCAAGTTAACCAACGTTAATCTACTATAGGCTGCTCCCTGATGGCTTTGTCGGATAAGATGGCAGATTCGGCGTTGTCATTGGTTAAATCTCCTGTCAATCAAACTGTTTGCGAAGGGTCAATTCAGGAACTACTCCGACTGATTCAGTCTTTTTTATGAACGGGCAACTTGGATCTGGAAAACACGGTCACGTTTTTTTTTTTTTTTTTTTAGTACAGAGTTCTGTCCGCATTAGCCAAAATTCGAAGTCATGAAAATCATTTAGTATGTGTTTTTTTTAAATTTTTTATTTATTTACTGAATATTGACTCCAAATCCTAGTTTCTCTGTCACTGTTTCCATCTCTCTCCATCAGTCCCCTTCTCCTGCTTTACTTTAACATCCCCATGGATTTGCTTTTGGGCTGCCTGCCCAGTCCAGGATCCCCTCCTTTCTTAATGGAGCGTCTCAGCTCTGCAGTTGTTTAGTGTCATTAGGGCTGCCCTGCTCCTCTGAGGCAGCAACGTGAGACGTGCGGAACATGCAAGACGTGCTCCCCAGCTGGAGCTACCACCAGTAAGGAGCGAAAGGATGATCCTTGCTAAGCTCCTGAGAGACGCATTAAAATGAGACAGTCAGTGTTCGTCGTGTAGTATACGTCGATTTTATTTTGACCTGCTCAGATAAGCGCTGGTTGTGTTGACATGGTGTTTTCAGCATGGTGTTGCTCAAACTGAAGCACCACAAGATTGTCACTTGTTGTGTTTGTAGCAAAGCACTGCTGATGGACTTTTGTTTTCGGTTTGCGTCGTGCCAAGCAGACAAATTCGTATTAAAGCAGCTAACAAAAAGTCACTTGTTAAATAAACATGAATGTAATTGTTGACTGTAGTTACCAACTTTACCTAACATCTCACCCAATTCCATGATGGTGCAACATGGAAAACTATAATATTTTGAAATCTGTTTGATCAGCATCGACTTTTCCGAAATAAGTGAAAACCTTACCTTCAACTGACCCTGGTAAGGTTAATTCTTTTTGCCCTCTTGTTTGACCTTTCCCCCTTCCCTTCCCTCCATGCTTCAATCAGTCTGTGCGTCATCGTGTTTTCCTCTTCTGGCTCCTGTTTGAGAAGCACTGCTTGTGCCAGGCTTTAATCTGCTTGAATCTCTGCTCTGCTCAGGGGCTTCCTGAGAAACGGTTGTGTTCAAAGATGCAGATCAGTGCCCGTTTATTGACCCCTTGCCACCTAAGTGATGTTCCCTTGCGCCCCTTTGTCCTGTCTGTAAAATGTTTGTAATATGTTGGTGTGAACACGCCATCCTTGAACTGGGCAGACATTTCCAGCACTGTCCCAGTGGTGCATCAAGACTGAATTGTTTTTTCCACATTCTCTGGTTTATTGTTGGTGGTGCCATGAAAAAGCCGGGTTTGAATGTCCCTGGTTGCTATTTTGTGGGCACCAGATCAAAGCTGGTATTGTTTAGTTGGGCATTTGTTTGGCTTACTTTTGGAAAAAGTAGTCTTTCCTATACTGGTAAGGTCAAGGGTGGCTCGAGTCGAAGGGAAATAAAGAGAACGTGATGTTAAATGTGGTAAACGCTACATACATTTTTCAAGAGCTTTGATTTCAAAATAAATTCTAGTTGAAAAATGTCTTTTAATGTTGTCTTTCACTACTGACTTCCAGCTTATCTGTATAGGCGATGTGTCTCTCACTGACTTGTATTTTATTGCAGATTCCTAGTGCGCAGGACTTGGTGGACTTCTCGCCTGTGTACCGCTGTTTACACATCTACACTGTATTGGTGAGTATGTCTCGTTTGCATTCTGCTTCATTTTAGGTTTCACTTGTCTGATTGTTTAATCAGAATACGATCTCTATGTTGGCTCTCACGCTTACACGTATAACCCTCGCTTTGTTCCCCAAGGCATTTTGTTGAAATTCTGAGGGAGAGAATGTCTTGTGTGTGTTTTCGGCATATGTTCATGAAATTGTATTTAAGTGTGTGTATGAGAGGTTGGTCATCTAAAATTTAATGTGTTAAATATTACCATTTTATGAGTTCGTGTTTTACTCTACCGTTCAAAAGTTTATTTGTAAAGAAATTAATACTTTTATTCTGCAAGGATGCATTATTTTAATAATCCAAAAAAAAAATTGAATCACAGTTTCCAGAAAAATATTAAGCAGCACAACTGTTTTCAGTGTTGATAATAATATGAAATGTTTCTTGAGCACAAAATCAGCATATTAGAATGACATTTTAAAATATTTTACCGTAGAAAAGTTATTTTAAACTGTTTTTACTGTATTTTTGTTCAAATAAGTGCTGCCTTGGTAAGTATATGAGACGTGTTTTAAAAGTACTAAAAAATATGATCAACCCCCAACTTTTGAATGATATTTTGAGATTTTTGATTTGATATATAGCCGCATGATTCAGTTAAATTTGAAATCCCAATGGCTAAAGTCAAAAAGTTTTACATTTGCAGTTTTTGTTGAACATAGTAAATGACTATTTTAGAGGGATTTTTGTCTTTTTTAAATGTTTTTTTTAAAAATTGGAACAGAAATGAGACGCACAAATAAAAGACAAAGAGACCAGGTAGCAGACGGCCAGCCGTACACACCGGTGCCGTCTTGGCAATCATGCCAAAATAATTGTCTATCTACAATGGTTTGCTCAGCCAATAATGAAAATTCTGTCATTAATTTCTCACCCTCGTGTTGTTCCAAATCCGTAAGACCTTCGTTCATCGTTTTTGTCCCTCTATAGTGATCCAGCGCAAGGTCAGGAATGGTAGGAAAGACATCCATGTTACAATGTCGGCTCTTGCGTGAACTAAGCACAACATTCCTACCTTTTTGGACCTTGAGAGTAGGATTTGCATTGGATCACTATGAAGCGACAGAAAGTTCTCAGATATCATTAAAAATATTTTCACTTTAGTTCCGAAGATGAACGAAGGTCTTAAAGAATTAGTTCACTTCTTAATTAAAATTTCCTGATAATTTACTCACCCCCATGTCGTCCAAGATGTTCATGTACTTCTTTCTACCGTTGAAAAGAAATTAAGGTTTTTGAGGAAAACATTCCGGGGGTTTTTTCTGTATAGTGGACTTCAGTGGGGTTCAATGGTGGAAGGTCCAAATTGCAGTTCTAGTGCAGCTTACATTTACATTTAATTAATATTTGGTAGATGCTTTTATCCAAAGCGATTTACAAGTGAGGAAAACAAACAGGTGATTCTTCATGAAGAGGCAAATAGACACAGGGAGTGCTCACAACACAAGTTTCAGACATTGCTCAGAGTAGCATAAGCTAGAATAGGAATGGAAAAGAAAGGATAGGATTTAAAAAAAATTTTTTTTATGAAGAGGTTAAGTGCTCGCGAAAGAGATGAGTTTTCAGTGTCTTTTGAATATTGCTGCATTCCTGATGCAGGTAGGGAGATCATTCCAGTGAACGAGAATGGAGAATGTTCTGGAGAGTGATTTTGTGCCTCTCTGGGACTGTACCACAAGCCTTCGCTCCTTTAGTGATCGCAGGCTTCTGGTAGGGATGTAGACTTGTAACAGTGCATGGAGGTAGGAGGGTGTGTAAGCAAGCGTCAACGCCTTGATCTTGATGAGGGAGATGAAGAGAGGCGTCACTTGGGCTCGTTGAAGACAAGACGTGCTGCAGTGTTCTGGATCGTTTGATTGCACTTGACGGCAGTCCAGCCAGAAGAGGTTTGCAGTAATCAAGCCTAGAAATGACCTAGAAATTAAAGCTACAAAGCGTTCTACATGATCCCAGATGAGGAATAAGGGTCTTATCTAGCGAAATGATCAGTCATTTTCTAAAAAAAAAAAAAATGATATAAGCTTTAACCACAATTGGTCGTCTTGCACTAGCTCTCTTGTTCTTCTTCTTCTTGTAGAATTCTGGCAGTGTAGAAAATGCTAAGTGTATTACTGCTCTCCACAGGTCAAAGTTTGAACTAATTCTTATACACTTGCTCTTGCATATTGTATATGACAGTTTAGTTCAAACTTTGACCTGTGGAGGGCAGTAATACGCTTAGCAGCGTCTACACTCCCAGAATTCTACAAGAAGAGTATAGTATATAATTTGCGTTTATTTATTTTTGTAGAAAATGACCAATCGTTTTGCTGGATAAGACGCTTATTCCTCATCTGGGATCGTGTATAGCGCTTTGAAGCGGCACAGAAACTGCAATTTAGACCTTCCATTCATTGAACCCCACTGAAGTCCACTATACAGAGAAAACCTCTGGAATGTTTTCCTCAAAAACCTTAATTTCTTTTCGACTGAAGAAAGAAAAGGTGAGTAAATTATCTCAGAAGTGAAATAATCCTTTAGGGGTTTGGAACCTCACAAGGGTGAGTAATTAATCACAGAATTTTTGGGTGAACTAACCCTTTAATATCTTGTTATTAGATGTTTATAACATCAAACAAATCTAAACTGACTTCCATCCGTGCTGGCTGGTCATTTTGAATCGAAGTGGCTAGCACCAGTTGTTTGTTGATGACTTTGCTCAAATTTGCCAGTGGAAAATACTCCATAGTTTACCAGCAACTTCTCCACCCAAAAGTACCCTGGAATGTTTCCTGCACAAACAAATATTTCATTTTGACACAGTCACAAGTAATTAAAAACACTTCTCAAATGCATCAGTGTTATTTTTTATTTATTTATTAACTATAAACTTGCTAGACCAAGAATTTGCCGTAGGCCTACGTGCTTGGGTGGGTACGTCTTTTTTTTTTTTTTTTTTTTACATGAATACGCTCGAGTTTGTTTTTGGAGTGTACGTGCCGACAGCTCCTCATGAAGACTCTTGAATTGTTTGAGTTGGTGGAATGTCACTTTTATGACCCGTAAATTTCATGTGCGAGCCGATGGACTGTCATTACTACAATAGTCTTTGTAATGGAAGCTAGTGAGAATGACATTCTGGGGGTTCGGGGTAGAGAGGAAGCCTTTAGAGTTCACGTCTTGCCCTTTTTTTGACCAGTCCAAAGCTGCTCTGGAGACCAGGTCTAGGAGCCGTCTGAGGACGTAAAGGAAAGGGAGGAAAAGTAAAGGACGAGAGTTGTTTGAAAGTGACCAGGGAGTCATAGAACGGACGCACACACATTGTTTTGAGGTTATAGGAAAAAAAGCAAACAAATGAGAAATGAGCCCTGTTATGCGAGTCGATGTGTTTTTTGTTTTTAATAAGGAATGTTCGAGTTTTTGTGTTTCCTTTCCCTGGTGACCCTTGAGTCACCTCAGACCCTGGGAAATCACACTGCTTACTTATACAAAAACAATCCCAATTGCACTTTATATGTCCCTGAAGGACTTTTTTGTTTAAACGGTGAGCACACTCGTGAACGCCTGTGTTTCAGTGCGCCTATGGCAGATACTTCCCATTCACTGTATATTCAGTGTCCTGAACGCCCCCACAGGAAGGAAGTTATTGAGACCGTTGTATGTTTATATGGCGATTGGCCTTAGTGTGACATCACTCCAGATAATTTAAATAAACCTCATGTAAACACTGCTAAACGCTACTGTACAGAGTGAAGGGAGGGAAGTGAGTCAAATATAGAATCTGTTCATGACCTTGGTCCTGTAGATGTACAATGGCGCTTTTTTGGGTTATGCTCTGACTCCTGAGCTTGCTGCACTCCAGATGGCTGGAGACGCTGAGGGGGTTCACCTGGGTTTCCTTCATACCAGGAGGTTGTGACCCGGCCACGGTGTCCCTTGGCTTTTTTTTTTCGTGCGTATGTGTATGTGTTTTAGACCGTATGGCTGCGGGGCCTGGAACTATAAGTGTGGAGCTGCTGCAGAGGGACAGGAAGTTGAACTCTGGTTGGAAAATGAAGCCGAGGGATGGAAAGAATAAGGATGGCGAAAGAGAAAAGGTCAAGAAAGAGGTCAGAGTGCCTGTTGGAGGGTATAGCCTGTTCTTTTGTCAAGTTTGGCTGAAAAACTTAAATGGAAGACAATATGTTTTAAGTTGTTCTTCACACAGCCATCAAACAATTGACATTTTTATGAGTCTGAAAATAATGAAGTTCAAATGGACAGGAAAAAGATTGTCGCTCTGGAGGGGTTGAATTATAAGAGAACGGCGGACTGCAATAGAATAGAAAGCAGAGAAAAGAGGAAGCCTGATGCTTGAGTTTAGTTGTTGGAAGTGTGACACCTCTGCCTTGGGGTCTCTTGCACTTACCATAATCGCCCATTGTTGTTTTATGGCATTTTTCTTTTAAACTCGTATGACCTCAAGTGCAGACATTGAGCTTTAATGCTGCTACTGTGTCAGAGATCAGAGGCTGGTGGAGATCTCCTGGGGACAGTTTGCGTCTTTACCTCTATTTGCTTGAATCTTATTTGGTCCATTTTGGGCTCAAAAAAATATAGAAATTATTGATGATCGAAGCATAGGCATAAAAGGTTATTTTTAAAAAAAGCTTTTTTAATATAATATAATCTTTTGATTTTTTTTTCTAGAAATCTCAAAACATCACAAATAAAAACAAACAAACAAAAAAATGAAATACTCCCAGTGTTTTCCCATTACATACACTACCGTTCAACAGTTTGGGGTCAGTATATATTTTTTTTTAAAGAAATTATTAATTTTATTCATCAAGGTTATGTTTCAAACGTGACAGTAAAGACATTTGTAATGTTATTAAAAATTTCCATTTCAAATATATGATGTGGGTTTGAACTGCCTGTTCATCATAGAATCCTGAAATAAATGTCACGGTTTTCAAAAAAAGTACCAAATCATATTAGAATGATTTCTGAAGGATCATGTGACATTGATGACTGGAGTAATGATGCCGAAAATGCAGCTTTTGCCACCACAGAAATAAATGTCATTTTTAAATATACTAAAATAAAAAGTTATTTTAAATTGTAATAATATTTTACAATAGTGTTTTTACTATAGTTTGATAAATGCGGCCTTTGTGAGCATCTTTAAAAAATATTTTTAAAGATTTTACAGACCTAAACCTTTGAATAGTAGTGTAAAATTGTCATAGATCAATTCTATTCTATTCTATTCTATTCTTTTCTATTAAATATAATAATAATAAAAATGTATTTATTTATTTAGCACTTTTCATCATATATTCAGCTTTAAGTGCTTTGCAACCATAAAAACAAATATTTATACAATTTCACAATATTAATATAAAAATATTTGAAAACACCTATAAAAGGTTCAAAAAGTAAAATAAAAACATAAAAACAAATGCTCTGTTCTGTTCTGTTCTGTTCTGTTCTGTTCTGTTCTGTTCTGTTACGCTACGCCTGTTAGTCTCCTGTACCAACTTCCAAAGTCCTCCTCTTTTCTCCTGATTGAACTCAAAGTCTGAACAGTATCTCAGTTTTCTGACAGTTCTGCTCTGTGTTCAGATCAGTAAAAACCACAGACTGGTTGTGATGGGCCAGCTGCAGTGGGAAACCCTTTGAAAAGGAGAGCCACAGAACAGGCCTCCATCCTACTTCTCTGACTCAGGGAACCCCACCCAGGCATCTGAGGCACTAGACCTGTGGTTGGGGAAGTTCAGCTGAACTCGAGCGTGAATCTTTCCACGATAGTTGATGTTGGCACTGTTTTCCTTTGATTTGGATTGTTTGGGTTAAGGAACATCTATACGAGATGAAGCGTTTGGACACGATTAACTGGGTTTAGACTGCAGTTGGTAGACCTGCTCTTCTCAGTCTAGGAACCGCACAAGAGTTTGTATTTTAGCCAACAGGATGGACACACTCGGTTAGATTCCCTTCACACAGAACACAGCATCCTTTTTTTCCTTCTCCAAAATTTCTTTTTAAGGATTCTAAGGTAATATACATCCTGCTCCAAAGAGTCTGTGTCATCAATGACCGTATATTGTGCAAGAGTCATTTTGCCCTAATGTGGACGGTTCAGTTTTGGCGAAGCTACTATGAAGCTTCAGCTTGTCATACTGTAAGCTGGTCATAATTTAAAGCAAGTGGTTATGAATCATTAAAAATCCATTCATTAATTCCAAGTTGATGAATAAACCAAATGAATCAGACTTCCCAACACTTTTTGAGAGAGAGAGAGAGAAGGGGTTTTGTGTGTCAATGCACTTAGTGTTGAGCAAGTTACTGTCTTACACTTTCTTTTTGTGTTCCTCACTGAGTTGTTCCAACTTCTGTCTTTCATTGTACTCTGAAGGCCTTTGTGGTCAAAGCAGAGTATCTGTTTAATCCCTGCTGTTATTAAAGGTTTAAGATTGTTCTGAAGTCATTTGAAATTTGTGTAATACCTTTCTATTTCTGTGCCCGCTTTTTTTCTTCTACAAGTCGTATTTCTTAAACCTTATTCTTCCCCACACATCATTACGTCTTAAGTGGTCTTGGGGTGGTGTAGCCTATTATAAACTATTTGGGCTTGGTAACCGTATGATTGCAAGTTCAAACCTGCAAGGGTCTCAGTATCACAGTATCACTATTGTGCCCTTATGCTGTAAATCGCTGTAGATGGAAGCATCAGCTAAAGCATGGACAGCTGCATTGCAATGTATTCTTTTTTGCCAAAATTGAAGTTAGCATTGCATGTATCCTGCATTGTGATTAGAATTGAGCAAAAACTCATTTAAAGTTTAAATGAAAAATACACTATTTAAAAATAAAAAATAACCTATTAAGTTCACTGTTAAAAATACAGCTGTGGTTGCCGGAAATTCACCGTAAAAAAAACTCTGTGACAATGATTCCATTTTTTTACACAATGGCATATGGGTGCATATTTTGTGCAAAAGTGATATAATGTTAAAATACTAATCTACATTAAGCACCAAATTCTGCTTTGTACCTTAAAATGTACTAACCACCACCATAATAATACAAGTGATAAAATAGAAAGCTGCATTATGAATCCGAGTTCATCGTAAGTCTGTAAAACACACATGGATGGTGCACAGGGACATACACAAAAAGACAAAACACCATCAGAGTAACATGCATGACACTAAAATTGTGCATTAAACAATAACTGAATAACAGAAAACATATATCACAAAACACCCTAATGCACATTAGTGATTATTTGTGTGTAGTATATGGGTAACACTTTACAATAAGGTTCATTTGTGAACATTAATGTATTAACTAACATTTGTTACTGTATTTGTTCATCTTTGATAACGTTAGTTAATAAAAATACAGCAGTTCATTGTTTGTTTCATGTTACTTCAGAGTGCATTAACTAATGCTGTTACACGGCTCTGTGGAATACTTGAATCTGATTGGTCAATCTCGCCATCCAGCGGTATGTGATTCCCAGATGACAACCGCTGAAAACCGATAACACGGGCTCGTCCGGTTTTTCTTTGTTGAAGTTTTACATTTGGTGAGCTAATGAAATATTAAAACTCGGTCAAATCAATGTTTTGTGTACACTTATTGAATGTCATCCGGTATCATGGACTCGCTCTCCCTCGTTTCATACAAATGCAACTGCTGCCATTTCCCGACTATTGTTTTGTACACGGTTGGATTATAAGATATTAAACGGGTACGATTTTAAAAATTTCTTTCTCAGATCAATATCTCTTACCTCCATAATTATTTGTGCGGTGAAATGACGTTTAATAAGTGGTGTGACTGTACCATATCCCTTAAATGTCCGCCTAGTTTGAACTTGCCATGCTAGCAACTGTTGAATAAATGCTGTAGAGTGCTGTTC
This sequence comes from Opsariichthys bidens, assembly GCA_037194245.1. Classification (NCBI taxonomy): domain Eukaryota; kingdom Metazoa; phylum Chordata; class Actinopteri; order Cypriniformes; family Xenocyprididae; genus Opsariichthys; species Opsariichthys bidens. Next base: position 2,870,972 of record CM074280.1, read on the forward strand.
ATTATTAGTTCATGTTAACTAAGGAACCTTATTGTAAAGTGTTAATGTGAGATGTGATGTCACACAGGGACTTCTGGGATTGTAATTTTGACTGTTTTTCACTATAAATTATGCAGTAATGCATTACTTGCAAAAACAAACTTGACAGTATTTTACAGTAAAATAACATGCACATTTAATTTTTCATCGTAGATGGTAAGGTGACTTGCAATTAACCAATAAGCAGGTTTTTTCATTATTGATGTGTGGTATGTGTTTGCTCCGTTTATCACATTATTACCTTAGAAATGTCAAATTTTATTGGAATCAACTGACATTCAGTCTGAATTTGAGCTTATATATGACTTTTCTGAAATGGGTCTATGTGGTCAAGTCTTGCACTGTTGTGTTATCCTTTTTATAAGAGTAAGTCACCCGGTCTGGCCAGATAAATTCAGAAGCACTTAATCGGGAGTAGTGATAAGTCCTACCATACTGCCACTGTTTTCTGTTTTTATCTCCGTCTTCCTGTGCGTTTCTGTGCGTTTTTCTTACTGGGACGTGTGTGCATGTGTTGGTGTCATGCCCTCATAGACTTTGGACTTTGATAGCAGACTGTGTGAGGTGAACAGGAACTGCACTTTGGGACTCTGGGAAAAGGATCAAGTCTTTAGGCGCTGAATGAGGGCCTTTGTTTTTGTACCACAAGCCTGTACTGCACTGTAGTCGTACTATGAGATGAGATGAGATGAGAAGAGAGAGTACCCGATATGCTCTTTTTTGAAGTTTAGCTCGGTCTCTACAAGTTGGGAATCTGTTTTCCTGTCGCAACTGCTTCTCTCAGTCATCACTTTCCCGCTCTCGTTTCTAATGCCGGTCATCTTGAGCTTTTTCGGTGCAAATACAAGTCTTAAATGACGCATGCTCATCGGTCACAGAGCTGTTCAGACATATATTCTCACTCAGGTGCTTAGAATGTGTATCTGCTTTACCCAGGGTGACCGTGACACGTTTGAGAACTACTACAGGAAGCAGCGGCGGAAACAGGCCAGACTTGTGCTGCAGCCTCACTCTAACATGGTACGCCCTCACACCGCCTGAGCACATCATTTGTGTGACTGTCTGTCTGACACCCTTCAGTCATATTCACTGCACCACCTCGATCACTAACATCACCTGACATAAACTCTCAGAAACTGAGGTAAGTCATTAGCGCTACATAACGTACAAATTTATCCTTTGGATGGATGCATACAAGGAACTTGACACCAAGGTGTAGTTAATATAGGACCTGAAAGTGTAGAGGTGTTCATATAGTTTTCATTGGCTTGAACAACAATTGGAAAATTGTTGAACCATTGTTCCAGTTAAAATGTAGCTCAGTTGTTTGTTTTTTTAACTAAACTAAATGTTGATGTCATTACAAAGTACTTTTGGGGTTGGTAACATTTTTTTGTTTAAAGAATTTCATTCTTTTATTCAGCAAGAAAAAATAATAATTGATCAAAAGTGAAAGTAAAGACATGTTTAATGTTACACTAAATTTCTGTTTCAAATAAATGCTGTACTTTTGCAGTTTCCATTCAACGAGTCTTAATAGAAATGTATTTTATGCTGAATTCAAAATTAGATTTTAAAATATATTAAAATGGTAAAAGTTCTATTTATTGTGTTTTTGATGAAATAAATGTATCTGTGAGCATAAGAGATTTCTTTCAAAAACATTAAAAAATATCTTACCAATCCCAAACTTTTTTTTTTTTTTTCACTGGTTGTGTATATTAAAGTGTTGAAGACATTTTTTGAATGAGATTGTACAGGTAAGTTGTTATTTGATCTAAAAAAAAAAACTTATTATTGAGGTCTAATGAATTCTGTAGCAAAAGAAATGAAAATGTTTTGGGTTAGAATCAAGTTTATTTCATGAATAATACAACAACAACTGTAATAGTAGACTGCTCAATTGACTGATGTTCATAAACTCTCCTCCCTTTCTCCTGTGCTCTCCAGCATGAAACATTAGAGGGATACAGGCGGTACTTCAATCAAATTGTTGGGTAAGTGCATTTTGAGTGGTCAAATGAACTGAAAATCTATTGTACATGCTTACAACATTAATTTCAAATATAGGAGAGAATTAAAACAGCTCAATCCTTTTTTGGCTCAGCGTTCAGGTCCTCCCTTTAGCCAAATTCTCCCCTTCCTCTGGCCCTTCCTGATTCTCCATCCCAGTGCTGCCGAAAAACATTTTGAATGTTAGAACTTATGGTTCTGGAGATGTGGTGTGGCAGATGGGTGTTATTCCGAGTGTCTGAATGGGAATATTGGGAAGGCTGATCCGACTACATCCTAGGCTTTTGCAAACATCCTACAAGACAGGGCACTCACACATTGGGGATGTCTGGGATTTTGGGGGAATTTTGCTGGGCTCTTTGATGACTTATTCCTTTTGAGAGCTAGAAAATCTCGGTGTGACCATTTGGAATATTATTGATTTTGTTTAATGAAATGTTTTCATATGATGTTGTCAAGTACTCAGTGTTTTTTTTTCATACCTTCTACAGCATTCATTGATTTGTTCTCATATTTCTTTGTATATGTATGTCCCTTAGTTTTTTTGTAGTGGAGGACCACATCTTGCACACCACACAGGGCCTGGTAAACAGGGCTTATGTGGAAGAATTGTGGGAACTGGCCCTTTCCAAGACTATTGCAGCCTTGCGTACTCACTCGGTATGTCTGCACGCTACACACTTAACAAACACTGAGCAAGACCAACAGACAAGCAGTAAAGCTGTTCAGTTGAGGCGTCAATTTGAAGGCCAACCTGGAGGGCTAATTCACCATGACTTCCCTCTGGAATTTCTGATGGGTTTTTTAGGATAGTGGTTTTCTAGTATAATAAGAATCTTACCATTACTTGAAGACACTGTGCTTTCACATTTCATTGTACAACATAGACCAGGGGTGGTCAACGTCGGTCCTGGACAGCCACAATCCTGCAAATTTTTGCTCCAACCCTAATCAAACACACCTGAACAAGCTAATCTAGGTCTTAAGGGTTACTAGAAAGCTACAGGAAGGTGAGTTTTTATCAGGGTTGGAGCTAAACTCTGCAGGATTGTGGCTCTCCAGGACCGACGTTGGCCACCCCTGACATAGACTACCATTCAAAAGTTTGCAGTCAGTACATTTTTTTGAAAGAAATATTATTTATTCAAAAATGCAGTAAAATGTTAATATTGTGATTCACAATCTAGGCCTGGATTCACAAAACATCGTCAAAGGGTTGTTTATCCAAAAATCCCATAATTTTACTCACCCTCAAGCCATCCTAGGTGTTTATGACTTTCGTCTTTCTCTCAAACACAATTGGAGTTTTATTAAAAATATTCTGGTTCTTTCAAGCTTTATAATGGGAGTGAATAGTAACTGAGATTTCGAAGCCCAAAAAAGCACATCCATCCATTACCATTGTAAAAAGTAATCCATACGACTCCAGAGGGTTAATAAAGGCCTTCTGAATTTATTCATCTTTGTTAATGTTGGTTTATAAAAATAATCGTTTATTCATGTTAGTTACCAGAAAGTGTTACCAAAATAATATCTTGCAAAGACAATCCCCATACACAACCGCTCATCATATCGACACAACCGACTTTTTTTTCTTTTGCAGCTGTGAAAGCAGCTAAAAGTACGTTTCTATGTTGTAATGATAATTCCAATTCAGAGAAGTTATTTGGGAAGAAAAGTTATATCCCCGTTTAAAAAGAATGATATGTCGTGAGCCAGCTGGGACCAGAAGGAAAACTCTGCAGGACATTCCCAGAAAAAATGTAAATATGTGCCAAGTGCTCTCTGCGGACATAAATCACAATTCATAGAACGTGACCGATGCATTAGAACCAGTTTAAAGGGGACAGGTACGGTCTATGCAGTAGTTTCCAATGGATCATCAGATGGTTTGGGTTTTTTGATGTATGATGTAATTATCCCTGTCATTTCGTCTTAAGGAAATATTTGAGAACTTCAAGAATGCCACTTTTGCAACATTCTAACGAACTCTTTAGATTATTTATTTGTTTATTTATTTTTGATCTTAAATTCATTTTCGTGTAGCTGCTCCCTGTTTTCAGATTTAGCGTATTTAAAAATGTACTTTCGTACTGTGAGGAAGGATGTGATTTCTTCTTGAATTTTCAGCAGCCATTACTCGTGTTCAGTGTTGCATGATCCTTCAGAAATATTTTGTCATGAGTAGAAACTTAGAAAAAAACTTGATAAAAACAGCATTTATTTGAAATAGATTTGTTTTTGTCCTCAGTTTTGATCAATTTATGCACCCTTAATAAATAAAAGTAATAATTTCTCCCCCACCCATAAGAATCCTACTTACTCCACCTTTTGAACAGTTGCGTAAATTACCTTAAATGTGCAGTTTGTGTGCACCGGTTGTCTGGGTGAACTCGCGTCCTTTTGTTGTTAGCAAACTGCAGACCTTATTTTATTCCTCAATTCAAAACACTTTTCTAAAACCCATTAAAATTCTGAGGGAACCTGTGATTTAAAAAACAAACCAAACCTCCTCTGGGGTTTAGGACTACAAACAACTCTTATTGCCATGTCAGATACTAATTTGGTCAAATAAATGTTGCATAAAATATATCATTTATACAAATTATTGCTATCCTTCCTCTGCTTCGGTTGTAATCAATCCCTCTCTCTTGTCTCTGTAGTCTTATTGCACTGACCCAGACCTGATTTTAGATCTGAAGAATCTCATAGTGCTGTTTGCTGACACACTGCAGGTGAGATGGGACAGTGCCTGACCATCAAAACAACTGCTTCTGTTTATATGGGTGACATCTAAGAACTAGGGTTTTTTTTTTTTTTTTTTTAAAAAAAACAATAAGTAATCACATATAACAATGGTTTTTGTGAAAAGTAAATATAAAGTCAATCATTTATGATAAACAAATAAAGCATTGAGTAAGCATTGAAAAAAAGGTTCAGTATATTGTTTGTTCCTTTGATAGTACTAGCGTACGGTCCACAATGCAGCGTCAAGTTAAAAGTAATGTCTTGACATCACTGCATTCTCATGATCTGCAAGAATGTGTTCTGTGTAAATGGCAAAAACATGAATACATTTAGATTCTTTTTCAAGATTAAGTGCATAAGAAACAAGTTGTGACAAAAGTAAATCGTAAACCATTTCATCCTGCTGAGAAGTTGCTTCCTGTTTTCAACGGAGATGGGTATTGCACCCCTCTCACCCCCCTCTCTCTCTACAGCGGTATGGCTTTCCGGTAAACCAGTTGTTTGACATGTTGCTGGAGATGAGAGATCAATATGGAGAGATACTGCTGAAAAAGTGGAACCAGTCCTTCAGGTGCTTTTTTTTTCTTTTCTTTTTTCCCTCCCAAATCTCGATCCCTTGGTTTGTCATTTGAGTAAGGATAATGATGATTTGACTATCACCTTATGACCCTTAAGAAATCCATGCTGAAGGAGTTACGCTAATAAGGTTATGCCTAAATGTAAAGCTCATTCAACTTAAATCAGATTATGTTTACTGTACATCATTTGTTGTCATCATTTGTAGATCCATTTTTTTATGAAATATACATTTTCAATGCTCTGTATCAAAGTACCATTTAAGGAAATTGCCTGAATCTGACAGCTGTAGTGCTCAGAGATTTATGTTTGCAGAGGCTGTGGATTACAGGACAGTTGAAGGACAGAGAAATTTTGTCAGGCCAAACTATTAAGCAAAAATCTCTGATCAAATTACATCCATATGACTAAATCATATTGCTTGAAGGACAAATATTTCCTTTTTTTTGTGTGCTGGGGTTCCTTTAAAGAGCATTTAATCCAAAAAATGTCAATTCCTTTTTGAAAAAAATGTTAAATCTCCTTGGAGAGGGATAGTTACGATTTCATGTGCTGAATCTTGCGAGCAGATGACATGGAAAGGTTTTTGTAACCTTGCTGGAGTCGTTTTTCGATCGCTGTCAGAGACACTTGACTCACTCCATAAAAGAATGATGCTCAGGAGTCTTTGAATGGCTCAGAATGTCATTACTGTGGGAACAAGCGTTCGAGGAGATGTGTTGTGTGTGTGTGTGTGTGTCAGCCTTGACTGAGTTACATAAATACACATGCAGACAGACACTCTGCTCATGAGTCCCATAAATAGTTTTTAGATTATTCAGTCGGCTTAAATATCCTCAGATTTATGATCAGTTGATCTGTGAAGTCAGGTCTTCTTCCCTCACACTTATTCTGTTGATTAGGCAAATCTTAGACCAGGACAATTACAGCCCCATTCCTGTGGCGTCCCCTGAGGAGTACCAGCGCATCGCAGGCCAATTCCCCTTCCAGGATCCAGAGCTCGACAAGGTGAGCATTAGGCACATAAGAAAGCTTTTATCCTAGAGATTATTCTCACAGATTCTCTATTACACACCCTCCAGTCTCCACAAAGACATAACTACCCGCCTGCTGTCCAAGAAGTTGATTACTAACATGCGCATCCTCTGAAATGCTGAATTCTCCCATTGACGTCAACAAGAACTGTTGTAGTAATCAAAGGATGCTACCATCCTTGGTGATGGATGCACTTACAGCTGTTCTTTTCATGCAAATAGGATGCTTTTTGTGTTATTTATAAAGGGAAATTCCTGGTGTGCTCCATCAACAGCATTTGCTGCAAATTGTCAAATTTTTATTACGTTAAAGGTAGGGTAGGGAGTTTCAGGAGGAACTGTAAAAGGCATCTGCTGTTCGTTTTGCAGCGCTCTTTGACTGTCCGTAGCCTTACGGAACGTGTTGACGACATGTAATGTGTGTGGAGGTATGGAAATGCATACGAATGCAATGATTGGACGAACAGTTTTTGGTCAGATTATATATGTAAAAAATTTGTTATATTTGTACCACTTGTATAATGGATTGCTATCAGGATGTGAAGAGAGTTTCAACCACAATAAATTGTTTGTGGGAAAAAAAAAAGCCTACCCTACCTTTTTACAGGACTTACATTGGAAGTAAACAGGACAAGACAGCTGTTTAAATGCATCTCAGAAATCTAAATTCTCGACTTACCATGGTTACTAAAGAGATATGAAAGGATTTCGAGTTAGGATGTTTGTTTTACAGCCTCAGATCTGGAAGTGTCCAACCTTATCAAATGAATGATTTAGACAACTTTAAAGTACTTTAGTTCAAATTGCTGATTTCAAACCCTCCATAACGCTTGCCATATGTACTGCGATTTCTTTATTTGTTTTTTTCTAAACAGATGCCTTTTCCGAAGAAGCTGCCATTTTCTGAATTTGTGCCTAAAGTATACTCACAACTCAAAGAATTCATCTACGCCTGTTTGAAATACTCCGAGGACTTGCACCTTAGGTATGAGCGTGCAAACACACTTTAAGCTGTTTCACACCTGCATATATAACTCCTCCGTCCAAATGTTCTCATTAGCAAATCATGCTGCCTGGATGCCAGTTCATATACCTATTTTTGAATTGCCTTTTTTTCTACCTTTCATTTTTCTGTTATGAAATCACTAAGCCCGCCCCATTGTCTTTGTCTATCCCCTAGAGTAGCCGCTGAACCTCAGCGAGGAAGTTCCGTCTGCACCAAACGGTTTCTGTGTGTTTTCCTAATTAATTGCGTGCTTTGTGCTAGTGGGTGTTATTTCAGGGAATTTCTCCCAGTGTTGACTGATCTCTGGTCAGTTTATGAGTTCTTAGAATTACTGATGAGGTTGCCAGATGCGCCGAGCTGTTTAGTGTGGCCTACCCTGAATTCCCAGTCTGCAGACTGTTGGACAAAATAAACGGCTCTCTGAAATGGTGCTTCGGAATGATCTCCCTTTATGATATTTCTCAGAAGAAAAGTGTAGAAAACAAACAATTGTGAAAACAGCACTTGTGGATTTCCCATTAAAAGACCTGCTTAGCAACCTGTATCAGTGAGGAAATTGAATTGAGGCAAGTAATTATGTACTGCGTGATATTTAGGATGCCCTGTGTATTAACATTTAAGTGATCTGCTTATCCCGATCAATTGGTGCTATGGAAAAGAATGATGCCTCAAATAGTCTAGTGATTTTCTGAACGATCGGACTTCACAATTTTCACTTGGTGGGGGACAAACGGGCAAAATTTAAATTGGAATACTGGATTCAGAGCTTATTCATGGAGCAGACTTTGGGAATGGACTTTTCAGTTATCAGTTATAAGGCTCATTCACTCTGATAACAATATCTGTAACCATGACATTTGAAAAATGCTCTAACTCTTAAGCCTAAAACATTGACAGCTAGTCAAAATCCATCCAGCTTTAAAGAATGCACTGCCATTATACTTCCAGATTTTTTTTGTAAGGAAATAAAACAGATAAAATTGATCAAATGTGACATTAAAGATGCTTATGTTACAAAAGATTTCTATTTCAAATGCTGTTATTAAATTTTCTATTAATGACAGAAATGATAGTATGACGATGAAGACTTGAGTAATGGCTGCTGAAAATTTTCTATCACAGGAATAAGTTACATTTTAAAATGTATTCAAATGGAAAAGGTGTTTTGAATTATAATTATAGTTTTACGGTTGTTATTTTTTATTAAAAATAAATGCAGCCTTTGACACTTTGGCCCTGTTTACACCTGGTATTAAGATGTGTTTTGGACGAGGGAGACACGTACCCATTTAAAACGGGTATTTTAACCCATCTCTTTTCTCCACTTCTGTCCTGATATATTTGAGCGGAGGGTCTATGGACGGTTAAATGTATGGGGTTTTTTTCCAGATATTTCGATTTAATGGACCAAAATAAGCTTGCACAATTTACATATGAACCCATACAGAGATGAAAGGAAACATATGGAGAGTATCAGCTTTCAGTTCTGCTCTGAAAGCTGAATGAACTCGCTGAAAGCGGTCAGTGTGTGTTAGAAATCAGGATTGGTGAGAGAACATTGTGTTCTTGGTTCCTGGTGTGTTTTTCGTCTTCAAACCAAACTTTGGTCTTCAGCCTACAGTTTAAAGCTAGTAGACTTCCCCTAATCGTTGCGCGTTAGGTCAGTTTTCTGTGGCTGTTCGAACACATTCAAGTGTCTACACTATGAAAGCAATCCGGTCAAATACGTTTTTAACTCTGGAAGTGGTCGAAAGTGGACAAGCTCAAAATGTTTTAGACCCCGTTTACACCCGTATTTAGCGTAGTTCACTTGTGATCCAATCGACCGAAACGCATCTTTTGGGTACACTCGCTAGTGGTATTATTCTAAAATTTTTGATGCGTACCATCTATACCGTTTCTTACAGATAGTATCATGATGATCATTGCGTTTGTCTTACTTAATGTAGTACACCGTCACCAATAACCTGCCCACGCTGTGTATGGACCAGTTTGGCTGCACCCGCGCCGTCGCTCACAATTCTCTCTCGAGACCCGTTCACTCTGCCAGCATCTCATAGTGACAGGAATCGCTCTTTATCAATTTCACACCAATCTAGCAAACTTAACTGAATTATATATGCAGGCACTCATAGGAGTTTTAAACGGCTAATTAGTCATTCAGAGTACGTTTGCATATATAAAATTTACAGAGGTCCATAATTCGGTGGCCTCATAGATGACTAATATAGTTATTGGAGTTATTGTTCTAGTATTTGCTCATGGGCCTTCATGTCACTAATTAGATTAGACATGTCTTTAATATACACCTTGTTCCAAGTGACATATCAGTAGTAATTCAGTACAGTAAACATTCAGATTTTAGTTAGTTTTAATTCTCCCTATCTTTTTAGATAACTGGTATCAATCTCAGACAGGTTTGTTAAATAGTTTGCCAGGTCTTCTTGGGTAAATGGAAACCCTACTTAAAGAGGTTCTTCCACATTACTAAGCAAGTCAGCTGTGAAAAATTAATGGAGATTAGCGTATTATCATAATTTACTTTACAGCACAAGAGAACTCGGTCAAATAAAGGAAAGTTTCGGTCAAAACAATTAATTGTATTAAAATGACAGCTATAAAAAAGCCACTACTGAGTATTTGAGTATTTGCAAACGAGTATTTGAAGCTGCTGGAGTCTCAAGAACCTCTCCATGCATGCTGGCAGTTGTGCGTAAAGTTGCATTTCAGCCTGCTCTAACCAAAGCTCACAAAGAGAAATGTTATACATCGTCTTTGATGCTATTATCCAATAATTTGGCCCATAGTGCTTCTTAAAATACAGTAATTTCGGGGATGTTTTTTCCCCCCTCTCAAACATAAAGAACTTTTATCTTAAGTTAGTGCAGGTTTCATTGCCGGGTCACCTCTATTTACGATCGAGTATTTGACCTTTTGTATTAAAATCTTTAAGCATTCATCTCCCAACCACCTCTGAACCTCAGTCACGTTGCGTTGCGATCTGATATCTCATCCCTACTCCTAATCTCCTGAACGGAACAGTAGGTCAAGGGTCGAGGCTAAAGGTCACTGTCTGTAGAACTATCGCTGGCATTTCCGTCTGCCTCTTTCTGATTGGGCTATACACTAAGACAAGTCCTCTCAGTCGTGATCGTTTGATGTCCCCCGTCTCTGGCTCTCTCTTTGAGCGCCTCGTCAGGTCTGGTTACTGTGTCTGTTGGGTATCCTAATCCTTGGATGCATGTTTGTGTAGTTGTTGCAGTTTAGTGGTTTTCTGAGAAAATGAGGGAACATGTACCAGGGTGGAGAAAACATAGAAAGCCTGCATCCTACCAAATTACTACTCCATTATCATCAACATTAGACACCGTCTAGCCAACCAGACACTCTTAACAGTGTCGCCTGTAGAGTGGTCCGATAGAAGATGCCCATTATAAAAGTAGAAAAGACTTAAGTGATGTATTTCCCGGCTCATTGGCTGAATTTCAAGCAGTGATTGCCTGTCCAGGACTACCTGTGCTGTGAAGTATTGTTTTTGGAGATACATTCTACAATCATTGCAAGAATGACTTTAAATGAGCAATAATACAGTTTTCCTGTCTGACGGAGTCTGTGCGTGCTGAATTCTTATAGACTATCCAGATCCTGTAGAGAGTGTAGCTGCTCTGGACGTTGAGGGTAACTGCTTGGTTTATGTCAGAGGTGTCAAAATATTTGGCTCAGTCCAATCCTGCCTGCAGGATGATTTAAGGGAGAAAAAAATGTGCTGAAAGCATTTGCCTCTATTAATAATATAAGTATTATTCTTATATATTGTTACTATTATTATTATTATTATTATTATATTTTAGTGTTAGATCAATTGGATGTGTTAAAGCTTGCATCTGGAAATGGTAGAGCCTTCCTTTTAATAATGTTCAGCATTTGGCACAGATGTTTGAATGTAATCAAGATGTAAATTTGTGACATGCACAATTGATTTAATCTACAGGTATTCACAATGGTGAATGAAATGAGTAAATCCTTGCCTGCGCACGCTAAGGTAGCATTTTAGGAAGCGTTCTGGTCCTCGATTATAAACGATAGACCATTGAATTAGACGGAAAAATATACAGAACGTAATCAAAAATAATTTGTTACACGGTTCTCTAGAATGCTTGATTTTTGCCTGATCAGTTTTGGCATTCTGCAGTCAAATATTTTAGTGTAATGATCACTAAACATTATTCTTTACTTAGTGGTAAAATCCAAACATTGGCTTTTAAACTCTTTGGGAATAGTACTCAAAAAAGGATCCTGTTTGGATTTAGCAGTTGTATTGTGTTTTAAAGGAGTCCGTGTCATATATAATACTGTATGTTGGCGGAGAAAGCTGTCTCACTTTTATCGGGACCCCTACCAAGACTTTGGCTACTCACTGCCTCTTCACATCCACCAGTCATGTCCTCTGTGGTTTTCAGAACGTGGCTGGGTCCCCACGCTCAAATGTCAGTTAAAATTCAACAATAAACATTTGACTTCTTTTGGCCGGCTCGCAGGAGTCTGTGCCTCGGCGTGTGGGGTCCGAGGGCTCCAGATCAAGCCAAAATCCCCCATACGCACAGCTAATTTAAGAACACTGTCAAATAATGGCTCGACTCACTGGATCTTTTCGTATTTGACATATTTGTAAAAATGGATCCCTATTAGCGCAAGTTGCGATGGAGTAACAGGGCGGCCAGATGGCGTTCAACCAGAGGTCTCGGATGATGGGGTCAGGATGCTGGGTATGCGTGTAGTGTATCCACACATACCCAGGGTGCTTAGAAAAAACCCCCTGTTGCTATTGGAAACGGAAACCTATGATTGACACACCAAAGGAGCAAAGGAACAGCTCTGCATATTACCCAGACTAGTCCACCGGAGGCAATTAGTCCTTGTGGTCTCCCTCCACTAATATTGAGATGAGATGTGGTCAGAAGGGGGAGGTAAGGGGCTCAAGTCCATGTGCAGGTGCCTGGAGACCAGACTTCAGGATGTGACTCCCCCAATGCATGTCCAGCGAACTTTAGACCTCTCTCATGAGAGCCACTTTGCAAATGCGCATATACCACATTAAACTGAAGCTTCCCTTGAGTTAAAGCTAGCTGTAATGTTACTCTTCGTGATGGTTGAATAGCTAATGAACATGCATTCTGTGCTAACCGATTGGAGCCGCATCGGTCTCGCGTTCTTCTGTTTAGCTTCTCTTTTTTTTCCCCGAATGAAGTTAATTGGACATTTTCAGTCTCCACTGCTTCCCTTCTCATCTGTTTCCCTCAGATCATTGTTTATCAGACCAAACCCCCCACCCTAATTTTCACTGCATAAGTGAGAGAGTTGAATGGATGAATAAATCAAACGTAAATGCCAGTAAAACGTCTGTGTTTAATCAGACTACAATTTCTCTTTCTGTATTGCAGCCCCCTCCCTCTTGAAATGAGCAATAGCCAGAGGCCTTTGGATTCATCCAGACACTGTCAGTTTCCAGATCGTCACAAAAGACCAATGCCTCGCTTTAAGCCCTCAATTTAAAAGCCAGGCCTTTCTCTGGTTGAGGTTCAAAACTATACAAGGAACATTTCCATATTGTAATGTTCAAGATCAGAGCTGTGTTATGGTTTAAAACATCCGTAAACTGATAACCTAACATGCCTTTTGCTCAAATTTGAACATTATTTGAACCAAACCAACACTAAAAATATCTCGCAGTCATCATGAATTTTGCAGCAGCACAGTTGATGCTATTATTTTAATCTGTATGTTGGTCAACTTCTCATCATCTTGTGGTTGAATAGCACCTCCTTTTCTCCTTTTTTTTATGTCCTCCATCTCTCTGCTCCGTTCGGCTTTCCTGTTGCCAAGTCAGCATAGAGAGCTCCGAGTTTTTTCCCCTGCTGAGGAGAGGAACGTTTTTCAAATTCCTCCTCTGCTTTTCTCAGCACAATGAGAGACGATTTAGTAATTTGCAAGGAATGCGTTTGTTGCCCAGATCGAGGAGGAAAATTATTGCACCCTGGGCCTTGGCTCATATTGATGGACATGCTTGAGACACATTGTCCTTTTCTTTCTTTTTGCTCTCTTTTTAATTATTTGTGAACCAGTCTGTGGGGGGAAGTAGAGGAAGATGCCGCTGCAGCCGTACTAACGAGCATAGGACCGCTGGCTGACAAAATTAGCCCCCGTATTCCTCCCCAGCCCCATCGCTCTTCAATAAAACCGAAAAGAAGAATAAAGAAAAGCGATATCCCTACATCTTAGAGTTTGCATTTGTTTGGTTCCGCTTAATGCTTTTTTCTCTCAGAGGAGGTGGAGTATCAAGGCTGAGATTTGAGAACATCGGACACTTTCCCCCAGTTTCACAGACGAGGCTTAACTCTAGTCCCAGACTAATATGTATGTTTGAGCTGCAATATCTTAAAATATGTCAGTGTAATATTTTTTTTTTTCACTACTTAAATGTCATGATTGATCTAGGGTCTAATCCTGGATTAATCTAAACTTTATCTGTGAAAGCAGAACAATGCTTATGTAAATCTGCAAAAATATCTTACTTGTGATTCTGCACTCCATGTGTTGGGTCTGAAAGAAAATCATACACATCGCCACACTGCTGTAAGAGTTCAACTCTACCCGTTGCACAAAATGCAGAATTGATACATTACAGTTAGGCTTTGAGTCTGTAAGGTGTTCAATGTCTTTTGAAAGAGGTCTCTTATATAGTTAGTTCATCCAAAAAGGAAATTTCTGTCAAGTACTCACTCGCGTGTCGTTCCAAACCCGGAAGACCTTTCATCTTTGGAACACAAATTAAGATCTTTTTGATGAAATCTGAGGGTTTCTGAACCACACTTAGGCAGTAACGCCATTGCACCTTTTGAGGTCCAGAAAGGTATTAAAGACATTGTTAAAATCGTCCATGTGACTACAGTGGGCAATGTTATGAAGTCAAGACATTACTTTTTGTCGTCAAATACAAAAATCACGACTTTATTCAACAATGTCTTCTCTCCCCTGTCAGTCTCCTACACTGTTGACATAGTGAACGCAGTGCAGTGCTTCCATGTTTGCATCCGAACGCTAACACTGAGTCGGCATTTTGTCGTAGAACATGGAGGCGCTGCACTGTGTTGCGTTTACAACATCAACAGCATAGGACAGAAGGAATTGTTGAATAAAGTCATTATTTTTGTGTCGTTTTTGTGCACAAAAAGTATTTTTGTCGCTTCATAACATTAAGGTTGAAACACTGCAGTCACATCATGGACTATTTTAACAACGTCTTTACTACCTTTCTGGACCTTAAAAGGTACAATGACGTCGCTATGTGTGGTTCAGATACCCTTATATTTCATCAAAAATATCTTAATTTGTGTTCCGAAGATGAACGAAAGTTGTATGGGTTTGGAACGACATGAGGGTGAGTAATTAATGACAGAAATTTCATTCTTGGGTGATTATTTCAATTTAAACTAACTATTTTCTCTTTTAATGTACTTTTAAATGTAATTTACTAATGGCAAAGCTGAATTTTCAGCAGCCATTACATGATCTTTTAAAAATCATGGTGCATTTCTTATAATGATCAATGTTGAAAATTGGTGTGCTTAATATTGTTGTGGAAAAAGTGATACTTTTGTTTCAGGATTCTTTGATAAATAGTAAGCTCAAAAGAACTGGGAAACATTTGTAACTGTAGAAATGTCTTTATTGGGTTTCCACTACTGACCCCAGACTTTTGAACAGTGGTGCATTCATTTAAGGACACCTTAGGTCAACAGGTAAACAAAAAAACATATAAGTGTGTGGGTGGGGCTAGACACAACCCCATATCAGTACACATTGTCCCTGCAATCCTGAATGTGTTGTTATGGATTTTAATTATAGACGTAAATATGTGCGTTTATAATTTTATTCCTAATTAGATGCATTGTCATGTTCAGCTCCACAGAAATTGATGACATGATCCGTAAGTCTACAAATCTTCTGCTCACTCGAACCCTTAGCCACTGCCTACAGTATGCCATAAAGAAGAAAAACGTCGGACTAGCAGAGGTGAGCTGCTTTATTTATATGCTTTAATTGTCTGTGTTTATTTGCATACATCCATGTTGTTCTTCATTGATGTGTTTTGTTGCGTCAATATCACTCCAGCCTCAACAAAGAAACTCTGTCAGTGCTAAGATTATATCACCCTCCATATCTTGTAGATAGACCCTTTTAGTACCATTCTTCTCTCACTCAGGATGGGAACCAGCTGATGTTTTGGTGAATACCAGCTGCACCGATTTTTTTTAAATGACTTTTTTTTTTTATTTTTTTTTTTCCATTGAAATATATAAAACAATTTCCTATGTATGTGAAATTGAAATTTTTTTTTCTTCTCTTATCCAGACTATTGACTGCGTGCAAAGAAGTGCTCATAATTAAGACCAAATACATTGATGATCAGCTTTTCATTATTTTTGAATTTTTTTTATTTTTTTGCCACAACAAAAGCTCATCACTATATCTAAACAGCATTTCATTTCAAAGCCCAGTATGAGACTGGCCGAGATACAGTAGCAAAATTACCTGCCACTGGCTGGTAGCATGTGTCATTTTTTCCCCCACTTTCCCTGCTTTACTCTCCCTGTGTTTGTCGCTCAAATGTGGTTCGTTTTTTCTGTCTGCTGATTCTGCATGTAGTCAGGTCTATTTATATCCCCTCAAATCCAGATGTGTCCTGTTCAGATAGGTGCCACTGATGAGAAAATGAAGAATAGCCGAGGAAGAAAGAAAGAGACGTTCAGCGCTGTATTTTTTTATTATTTTTTTATTTTATTTAAAGCAAAGGCTTTATTTATTGCTTTCAGGTAGTTTGCATAGCAAAGTCTAGTCTTACAACTACCATTACACACACACACACAAGATCAGATTTCAGTCCTGCACCGGATCTGGTGGAGGTGCGGAAGTGTGACCCAGGCTCTGCATCAGGCTTTCCACCCTGCGTGGTGCACCATGACTGGAGAGAGTGAGGGAAGAGTGGGTCTAAGCTAAAGGTCTGGGCTCAATTAGCACCAATGCGCATCAGCGCTTGCTGCTGACAGCCCTGCCCTGCCTGTGGACCTCAAACTCTGCACCACAGACCAGCTTACTCTGCTTCCCACAGACAAACCCTCTCTGTCCCTTTAACCATACCCTTGACTTCCTCTTCATACCCTTTCCCCTTTAGAATTACTCCCACTTGGTGCTTTTGTTAGTTATTACTCATACCTCTACAATCTTTTCCCCGGACACTGCTTTTCTCTGTGATGACAGTACCTATGCGGTTTTACAAAGTTCAGATGAAAATAGTTGCATTGTAGCTCTTTTAGATATAAAAATGTTAATCTAGCAAAGTTTAAATTGTTTAAAATTGTTTACAAAGTGATGCCACTCAAATGTTTGAGGATGGTAAGTTTTTGAAAGGAGTCTCTTAAGCTCACAAAGGTTGCATTTATTTTAGAAAAATACTGTAAAAGCTATAATATTTATATATTTGGAAACATTATTGGAATGTAAAATAATATAAAGAATAATATACAAGTCATTTATTTCTGTGATGGAAAAGCTGAGTTTTCAGCAGCCATTAAGTGTCATTCTAATATGCTGGTTAGAATAATATTAAAATGTCTTCACTGTCACTTTTGATACATTTAATGCATCTTTGCTGAGTAAACATTTAATCTCTTTACAAAAAAAGTTACTTAACCATACTTTTGAACATTAAGGTACACTGTAAAAAAAAAAGAAAAGATTTTGTAAATGGAGAGTATGCATAAGATGTCACAGTAGGTGGGATTCACTGCGGTTATACCTACTGAGTGGCAAAAAGACTGACAGTGTTGCTGTTCAGCTTCACAATACACATCATTTCCAACTTTACAGAAAGTCATAATGTTACGTCCATAATGCCTTAGTACTTTAACAAGTTTTAGGGCTTGGCGATATGACAATGTATAACAATGATATAAGTGATCATCTGGATTTAGATCTACCTATATTGTATTTATAGTGTTTCTAGCAGATACAGCGTGAACAGGCTTTGCTTTATGTATCGAAATCAAGAACTTAAAAATGTTTAGGAAACTTGATTCCAGGCCACATGTCAATGTCCACGGACCACTGGTTCTTTGGTTAGTTAGTAAGGATCACTGTCGAGTCCAACTGCCTTTTATTTAAGGAGATCATCTGTTTCCCCAACTAAAGCCTCTCGTGTTGCAGGATGTTTTGCCACTCCGGTTGAGGGGGCATGTCCTGGCGGGAAGGTGACATCAAAGCATATACCCCCTATAAAATAAAGATTATTGGAATAGGTTTTACAAGAAAATTCTATTTTAGTCTTTCTTATTCATTCATGCAATGTGTTACTTGCCATTTCTTTCTTTCTTATTTGTTACATTTACTTGGAATTTACCTTTTTTTTTTTTTTTTCAGTGTAGTTCTCAGTCTGGTAGCTACAAAGCATACAAATCTTCACCTTTTTACTCATGATACTCAATTGCACAGTATCAGTCAAAAATGGGTTGGACTTATTTTGAATCGCATTTAATTCCCAAAGTTGGTTCAGATCATCATCAACACCACTCACCTGGAGCAGTCCTGTCACTACCTAGAAGAGTTCATCTCCAACATAACCAATGTGCCTCCTGACACCATTAATGCCACCAAACTCTACGGAACCTCTACCTTCAAGGTATTGATTCTGCAGCTTGTGGTGTAATTCTCATCCCCGATAGATTGTGTATGATTTATTATTTAGAATTATTAACATGCATGTTTGTGCCTGGTTTGGATTCTCTTAGTCATCCTTTGTTTCTCTTTGTATAGGATGCAAGGCATGCTGCTGAAGAGGAGATCTACACTAACCTGAATCAGAAGATTGACCAATTTCTGCAGCTGGCTGATTATGATTGGACAGCAATACAGGGAGGTGGACAGGCCAGTGACTACCTGCGTGACCTCATCGCTTTCCTCTGTAGCACCTTTTCAGTGTTCACTCATCTGCCTGTAAGTATTTCGTTCACATATACATTTGCATAGATTACATGAATACTCAAGATAACCGCATATTTTTTGTACCCAGCCAAGTAGCGATTGTGTCTGTGAGGATTCCGGGGGAACAGCTTAAACTCGCAGTTACCTTGGAAAGGATGGGCATACGGCACAAGCTTGTTTTAAAGATGCAATAAAGAACAAGGAATTAAAGGGATAGTTCACCCAAAAATGAAAATTATCGCATGATTTACTCACCTTCAAGCCATCCCAAGTGTGTATGACCATCTTCTTTCAGACGAAAACACAGTTCAAATATCCTTACTTTGCCTTTTTTGAAGCCAAAAATAAATGCATGCATCCGTCATAAATATAATCCATACTCCTCCAGGGGTTTAATAAAGGGCTTCTGAAGCGAGGTGATCCATATTTAAAACTTAATCTAAAATAACTAGCTTCCACCCGACGACTGTACACACACTGTGCAAGTCCATTCGCGGCAAACGGCTAACTCGTGATGCAAGATGGAAGAGTATCGTAAGCTTTTAGACGACACTCCCCTCTAAAGAAATAGGGCTGTTCTACAAACTGAAGCTCCATTCTCTTACATCGAAGTCCTCCGACATTTCTCTTTAAAAATGCTTCGTTTTAGACTTCTAATTTGTGACTGATGTTTTGTTTCGTTCTGTCCTCTGCGCGTCCACTTTCGTCATTGGGCATGCATCAGGTCAGAGTTCACCCAGTTTTAAATATCGATATTTTTCTAACAAAAACCCATCACTTCATTTCAGAACGCCTTTATTAACTCCCTGGACTCTCATGGATTATTTTTTTTAAGATGGATGGATGCATTTATTGTAGAGAACTGCGTTTCTCTGTTGCTTATTTGCATCAGTTTTAAATACATCAGTAAGTTAAAGGGTTTGTTCACCCAAAATGAAATGTTCGTCATTAATTACTCACCCTCATGTCGTTTCAAACCCATAAGACCTTCGTTCATCTTCGGAACACAAATTAAGATATGTTTGATCAAATCTGAGAGGTATATGACTCGTCCAATGACAGCAATATAATCGACACTTTCAAGATCCAGAAAGGTAGTGAAGACATTTTTAAAACAGTCCACATGACTGCAGTGGTTCAACCTTAATTTAATGAAGGGAAGATAATACTTTTGTGCACAAAAACAAAACAAAAATAACTACTTAATTCAACAATGTCATTATCCTTATGCAGTTGATGCAATGAGCACACTGAAGGCTTCTGTGTTTGTCCGAATGCCGGATCAGTATTGCCCAAAGCTGCACACATGAGCTGACGCAGGAGTTTGCCAATAACGAGTAACTGGCATAGAATCTGGAAGCACTGGACGTAAGCAACGTATGAGAATGACATAGGAGAGAAGACATTGTTAAATAAAGTCATTATTTTTTTTTTTTTTTTGCGCGCAAAAAGTATTCTCGTCGCTTCATAAAATTAAGGTTGAACCACTGCAGTCACGTTGACTGATTTAACGATGTCTTGAGTACCTTTTTGGACCTTGAGAGTATTGATTATATTGGACGTGCCATATACCTGCTGGATTTCACCAAAAATATATTAATGTGTTCCGAAACGGAACCGCGTCTTACGGGGTGTGGAACGACATGAGGCTGAGTGATTAAATTTTTGGTTGAACTAAAACTTTAATAATTAATGAAGGCCTTATTGGCCTGGGCCATAATTCATCCGTGCACCCAGCATGCTCTGACTGAGGTTGTAGTCGTCGCCCCTATTTGACTCAATCACTTTAAAGAAGATTTTACTCACAGTACACTTGAACTTCAACAGAAGGCTAAGTATGGTCGTAGCACGTAAGAGGATTGGAGTGTTCTGGGCTTGCAAGCTTCAGTGTGGCTCAGCTGACATGGAGTTAAAGAGATTGTATGGCGTGACCTTAGGTCTCAGCTTGAGTGAAGGAAAGCCTGGCACTGGCACGGCCCGGCCCTGACCCCTGTCATGAGGGATTTCTGACAATCAAAGAATTTAAGAGCTTTACCTCCTGGGGGCCTCAACCAAACACCTTTCCGTGTCGGCATGACTAGCCGGGATTGTCTCTGATCCAGAGCTGATGGCAGTAATGCTGCTTCCTGCACTCCTGTAATCTCTTAAATTCCTGACTGCCCTTTTTCTAAGCTTTCAGTAACAGAGAAGTGTGGCCCTTTCAGCTCACTGCAAAACAGCCCTCACATTGTTGGCTGGATTTCACCAACAGGGGGCAATGTTTGTACGACCCCAGGTCGGGTTACGGTCAGGCTGAATGTCTCACTTTCTCCAACTACACATACCCACACATACACACGAAACAGCGAACCACAGATGTACAGTCAAATGATCCGGTTCTCTTCCAGATATGTAGCTTATATTATTGTGTTTGCACATTCCAGCTCTGCATGTGAACATGGTGCATCCTGATTCACTCAGCCCCATCTGTGCAACCTCACCATGTCCCCAGTTCACACTCCTGATGGTTTTCAGGAAAGGTCAAGAACGGATGTGTTTGGGGAAGCGACCCTGCCATCAACTTCATAGCTAAAAACTCTGATAATGACTCCAAAGCCACAGTCCCATCGGTCACACTCGCTTACTCTGCCTCTCACCCGACCACAAACTTTCAGTGTCAATCATAAACTGTTCGGCCAAGTTGATACGGGAGAGTGCGGTTGACCGATTTCACATTTGAACCCGGGGGAGTCGTAAACTCGACCTTTGACCTCAATTTTGTCTTTGTCTATCTTCTGTAGGGCAATGCTATAGAGCACGCCATGCTACCGGTGAGTACTGTATGTTTGCAGTGTGGTCTAACTTCAGCCATAACCTCGGCCATTTCTCGTCACAGTACTTCCGCATGCTGCCTGGTGTTCATCTGACCCACTCACAGATATTTGGATGCATTTTTATTGCTTGCTATGGAACACAAAGGAGGCGTCTGAAGCTGTGACAGTATTGTTGTTTTGTCCCTTGGGTTCCTGGTATTTGTTTGTAGACATTTTTACCATAAAATTCAGATAGTGATTCGTGAGACTTTTGTGTGCCCTTCACCAATAATGTTAAATTATTTAGACTTATTTACAAAGTAAACAAGCTTCTTAAAGTGCGACAGTAGATGTTTGCGTACAACTGTGTAATAACAACTTAAAGCATCATGTGATGGCGATTTACTGTGGCAAATATGTTAAGGCCTTTATCAAACACACAAGGCCCGCTCGTATATATGCTTAAGAACAGAGAGAACGACTGGTACCAGTTAGAGTCTCTGGAAAGAGTTCTTGGCTGTACACTGGTTTTATAAAAGTGTTGAGCCAAAAACCCACACTTTTCTAATATCATGATGTCAATTTTTTCCTGAAGTTTGTGTTGTTTAGTATTTTTCTTCATGGAACTGAATGATTGGCAGGGCACTTTTGTATTGTGGAGCCTTTTTTGTGCCATAACTTTCTGTTTCTACATTGTGGTCTGTTCATAGACTGACATCCTTCGGCAAGCATTTTGAGTGTTTTTGCTGTCTGATCCATAAAACCTTTGTGTCCAAGCTTAATGTTCAGTGTGTCTCTGTTGCATTAACTTGTCATTGAGCTGATGCTAGTAAAATACTCTGAAAATATGGCAGCTCATATAAGGATCTTTATCTTGTAGTGTCTAATGCAGCCACAACGTAGACGTCCACCCTATCTGCAAGTATCGTTGGCTTTGTTTATTTTTTAATTTTGGAACTTTTTGCCATTGCTCATGTGTTGCCTTAAATCACCAACATTGAATGTCAGCAACTTACAGCGACGTGCAAATGTTTGGTGTCATAAATAAATATATTATATTATGTTTTATATATATATATATATATATATATATAAATTTATATAATATATATTAATATATATACACACACACAGGTGCTGGTCATATAATTACAATATCATAAAAAAGGATGTAATTTCATTAATTCCATTCAAAAAGTGAAACTTGTATTTTATATTCGTTCATTACACACTGACTGATAAATTTCAAATGTTTATTTCTTTTCATTTTGATGATTATAACTGACAACTAAATCCCAAATTCAGTATCTCAGAAAATTAGAATATTACTTAAGACCAATACAAAGAAAGGATTTTTTGTATACTTTTCAGTTGGCCAACTGAAAAGTATGAGCATGTACAGCACTCAATATTTAGTTGGGACTCCTTTTGCCTGAATTACTGCAGCAATGCAGCGTGACATGGAGTCCATCAGTCTCAGGTGTTATGTGAGCCCAGGTTGCTCTGATAGTGGCCTTCAGCTCTTCTGCATTGTTGGGTCTTCCTCTTCACAATACCCCATAGATTTTCTATGGGATTAAGGTCAGGCGAGTTTGCGGGCCAATTAAGAACAGGGATACCATGGTCCTAAAACCAGGTACTGGTTGCTTTGGCACTGTGTGCAGGTGCCAAGTCCTGTTGGAAAATGAAATCTGCATCTACATAAAGTTGGTCAGCAGTAGGAAGCATGAAGTGCTCTAAAACTTCCTGGTATACGGCTGCGATGACCTTGGACCTCAGAAAACACAGTGGACTAACACCAGCAGATGGCATGGTACCCCAAACCATCACTGACTGTGGAAACTTTACACTGGACCTCAAGCAACGTGGATTGTGTGACTCTCCTCTCTTCCACCAACAGCTGAACCCCATGTCTTACATACGTCTGTGTGTAGTGGTTCTTGAAGCACTGACTCCAGCTGCAGTCCACTCTTCGTGAATCTCCCCCACATTTTTGAATGGGTTTTTCACAATCCTCTCCAGAGTGCGGTTATCCCTGTTGCTTGTACACTTTTTTCCACCACATCTTTTCCTTCTCTTCGCCTCTCTATTAATGTGCGAGGACACAGAGCTCTGTGAGCAGCCAGCCACTTTTGCAATGACCTTTTGTGTCTTGTGTCTTTTGGACAACTGTCAAGTCAGCAGTCTTCCCCATGATTGTGTAGCCTACAGAACTAGACTGAGAGACCATTTAAAGGCCTTTGCAGGTGTTTTGAGTTAATTCGCTGATTAGAGTGTGGCACCAGGTGTCTTGAACCTTTTCACAATATTCTAATTTTCTGAGATACTGAATTTGGGATTTTCCTTCGTTGTCAGTTATATTCATCAAAATTAAAAGAAATAAACATTCAAAATATATGTCTGTGTGTAATGAATGAATATAATGTACAAGTTTCACTTTTTGAATGGAATTAGTGAAATAAATCAATTTTTTGATGATATTCTAATTATATGACCAGCGTGTGTGTGTAAATACATTTTTTTTAAGAAAGTGACAGTAAAGACATTTGTAATGTAACAAAAGATTTCTATTCATTAAAGAATCCTGAAAAAAATGACAACTGTTATCAATATCATCACTGATAATAGTAATAGATATTTCTTGAGCACAAATTCAGTTTATTAGAATGATTTTTGAAGGATCATGTGACCGAAGACAAGTAATGGCTGCTGAAAATGCAACTTGCCATCACACGGTTAAACTACATTTTTAGATATATTAAATTAGAAAACAGTTATTTTAAATTGTAGTAATATTTAAAAATATAACCGTTTTATTGTGTGAAATAGATCAAAATAGATTGATAAATCAAATAAATGAGCATAAGAGACTTCTCTCAAAAATATTACAAAAACTCTTACTGACTACAAACTTTTGAAAGTTAGTGTATTATGTCTTTGTTGCGGCAAATCACTGCAATCATCATTGTTTTTTAAGTTTCATCATGAATTAAAATTTTTTTGAAATATGAATTTTATTTTAAAAATTGCAAAAATACAGCAAACGTATCCATATGATGCAAGCAGCCTTTCTTTATCATCTGTTCAAGTAAACGAAATCTCTCTTTATTCTGTCTTTATACAGAATAAAACATTTGTCCACCTCAAATACTTTAATGAAAATGTTTAAAAAGCAATTATCACTTAATGTAATGTTCCCATCCAGGATTTTTAATCCTGTATTCCAAAATTTGTATAAAAATACTTGAATGAAAACTCATCTAGTGTGAATGATGGATTTTAATCAAGCAGGTAATCTTTGAAATGCCTTCCAAAAAGTGGGAGACACAATTGTTGTTGGTATTTTGATCACACACAGTATCGTCCATTTTTTCTTGACTTTTATTAACCTTTACAACAGCTCTTTATTCATTTCCAAAGCAAGGTGTTCATATGTGTTGGATTTCTGTTTTGCTTTCTGACCCTCTGTACTCTAGCTGTAGAAACCCTGAGGTAACAGAGATGCCTTCCATATCAATATCATCACGCACCTTTAAAGGGGAACACTATTTGTCATTATTTACTTAACCTGATTTCAGCTCCAAACTCATTGGCTGCTGTCTTTGTTTTCCCTTTGTGTTTGTGAAATGCTGGAACAGTGCAGCATGGTGTCGGGAAGTTCAACACATAATATCACCCTTCCTTCGACCAGAGCGTAATCGGCGTAGACAGGCATTGGTTCTCCTCAAGTGATAGTCTCTGCTTCTCGTTAGGATGTCGTGAGTGTACATTTGTTGTTTTTACAAACAGGGATCGGTGTGCGTTGCATAAATAAGCGGGCACGTTTGAAATATGAGCGCATTGTGAGAGCCTACACACTCCATACCGAGTTTTCTCAGGGGTCCTCTGCATGTGGTGCGTGTTGGGGCTGTTTGTAGAAGTGTTGTGACGTTTCAAACACATTATTATTATCATTATTATTATTGTTGTTATTATTAAGAAATCTATCCTTGGTCCAGTGTCCAGAACCCCTTGTTCTTGTATTCGTCTTTCTCTCTTTCTTGCTTTATTATTGCTTCCCTTTCTGTCTCACTATACCGTGTGTTCTGTTTATTTTGACAGCCAATTGCTGTTGAGCAGTTTTTAATGAGGCCTTTGATGAGCTTTTGTTTAATTAACTGGAGACAAGAGAGGTGGAGTGCAAGCGGCCTCTAACTGTTCACTCGTTTCACCCTTTCCTACTTTCTTTCCATTTTTTTGATTTTTTATTTTCGTTCCCTACTTTGAGCCCCTGAGCTAATTGTTAACATCCCCCAGCCCTGAACTATGAAACAAATGTGCTACTGTGAGAGGGGTGTGTCACACGAAGCAGATCTTTTTAAATCAGGCCCTGAACACACACATCTTTGAACGAAGGCTCCAGCATTTAAGTGTTAAAAGTAGCTAATCTGTTCAGATTTATACATGTGTGGTTGAAGCCGGGATTCAACCATACATGCATTGATTTTTTTGGGTTTTAGTGAAAATGGCCAAAATGGAAGGAGCTGTACTTGGCAACCAAGGAGGATATTGTTAAAATGGCTAAATTCGGTCAAGCGGCTTTGGATATTCCTCACGTGCTGGAATTGAATGTCCACCAAATTATTTTTGGTTATTTTCAAAAAACAGATTCTAAAGACCTGGATGAGATGTGCAATTGTGAGGAACCTCCAATTACATCTTGAAGCTAGATTTGATTAGTTTGCAACTGCAAAAAACACTTTTTCCACAGAATATAAGGATTGGAGAATGGAAGATTGGAAGCATGTTCTGCAGTCTGACAAGATAATTTAACAAGATTTTATAAACCTAGCATTGTGTGGTGTCAGGAGTTTTCGTAGGACACTACTTGAGTGTTTTAATACCAAATGTATGCGGGAAACATGATAGTATTTTGGACGCATGTCTGCAGCAGGTGTTGGGATGAGCTACAAAGTTGCTGGCACTTTGAAAATGGACCAGTTCTGCTGAACAGAATTTAGCAAAGTATGGAGGATCTGTTTGGAGAGCAAATGTGTATTTTCAATCATGATGGTAGTCCCCAAAACACCACAAATGCTTGCAATAAGTGTTCATGCTCAACATTTTGAAGTCTTTAGGTGGCCTTCTCAGTCCCCTGACTTTAAAGCCACTGGAAAACTTTGAAAGAATAAACCTGATCTGTGATAAGTCATGCAGGTCTTCCACTGAAGCTCAGCTTTTGGAAGAACTTAGAGGATTGGAAAGAAGTCAAGCACGGCACATGCATAAAGTTTAGTGAGTCAGTACCCAGGAAAATGGCTGCTGTAATCAAAAACAAGAGAGAAGTTATTACACTGATTACATCGTAGTCAATGTATACTATATTTTTTGCACAATACCCTTATTCTATGTGTTAGATATGCTAGAGATTGCCTTTCTTGCCACATAATTTTGTCATTTTGATACCTTAACCTTAAGTCTATTCTTCTTCCCATTATGTCATTCTCCTCATATTTTGATTGGTTAATTGAACCTGAAGTGGCATTAAAAGCAAATATCGTGAATATATCACCTCCAGACATCACTTTTGACCACTACTGTGTGTGTGTGTGTGTATAACCATAAGAATTTAAAGATAAAACACACGAGATAAAGCCTGTTCATCAGTGCTTTGGAGTTCTCACTTGAAATTTGGAGTGGGATCACTACTTTTTTTCTTGTATTATAATATATAAGCAATATCAGACTCATTGCTTTGCGATATCACTATATTTAAGCATGGCTATGATATGATATAGAGCCATATCGTAGGACTATGAGTGTGATATTGCATTTGTACAACAATTCGACGACACAAGTGTGTAAATAAATAAGAAAAAACAATGGAATTACTTTCTTTCCGCCACAGTTTCATGTCTCAAATGAACAGTTTAACAGCTGTGACCAAGCCTCTGTTACTAATTCTAAAACGTCACTTTAGAAGCAATGAAGAAACGTATAAACAAATTCTCAAAAAAGAATATCAACTTTACGCACTGTAAGTCGAATATTTGAGGTTTAATTGACTAAATTCTTCGTTTAAAAAGAAAAAAACCCCTCTTATAACCACATTCACAATAACATAGTAGTATCTGTAAAATATGGTGGGTTTGCTCATCTGCCATGACACTCATTGAGAATGCTGAAAGCGGTGTGATTCAAACGGTGAAACGGTTCCCCGTGGTGATACTGGTAGAATATTGCATGGCTGGAAAGACCTCTTAACCAATCAGATTCAAGAACCAGAACCAGCTGTTGTAAAATTTTTGTAAGTTACTTTGGATAAAACTAAATGATAACCATAAATCCATCCAAAAACATCCATCTTTGTTTTTGTCCGGTAAGAAATGTGGGTTTCAAAAGTTTTACGCTTATTCAATTGAGCAGCAGAAAATATGAATGCACGCAGGAATTAATACAGCTGTAGCAAAATATAACAACATAGAGAATCCCCTGTCCAGATCGTGCAAGCCTGGCTTATGACTCTATTTTTGCAAAAATCCAAGCTCGCAACATTTATAAACGCCTCGCTCCAATCAGACCGAAGGACTTGTGAGTGATTAGAATGTCCCCAGTAGGAGACAGGTACCCGTGTGTGTCTTCATTCCACCATGAAGAACAGAAACAACCCTTACTACTTTGGCCTCTGTGATTTATTATGGCTATTAAACATACAGAGACAGGAGTCCGGAAAACAAGCGTGTTTATTTTTTAATCACTGCAGTGCAGTGCTTGCACTCTAATCATCTATAATCACCTAGTTAGTGCTTCAGTCTGATTAGTAGCTGGCTAAATGTGACTGCAATGTGTGTGCAAATGTGTAGTTGTGCTACACTATTTAAGCATCACGTTGAATGCACAAAACAGTTTTCTACTCATTATATCCATGTCAACTGTAGATTAACACATAGGCCATAGGTATTTCAGAAGCTGGTGTAGATGGATTATAGCAATTTCACATGGGGCCTGACCCCACACAGGACACAATCACATGCCTCCGTCTTCCTCTTTTTGGAGCGAGAGAGGTGGGGAGAGCTTTTCCTGTTGACCCTACCTAACCTGAAACATTCAGGTCTTTGTCGGTCAGGTGCGTGTGTGTGCTTTATATGACTGTGTACAAAGAAGCTTTTGGCTAAGTGAAGTTCACAGCCATATGGCCAACTGATGTGGGTTACCGAGACCAGCCCTCCCCAGTTCTTGTCCTCTGATTCTGTAAGAACAACCTTATGTTGGGGCTGTATGAAGCTCTATGAAGCTTATTGCATTAGCTATCAATATATATATATATATATATATATATAGCTTGTGATTTTGAAAAGAAAGATAGCAAAACAGCCTTGAAATAGTTGCATAGATGTGTCTCAGAAAAGTGGAGTTAATTTGTTAATGGTAGTGGCTTCTAATTTAAGAAATGTGTTCAGTGGAATTTCCATGGGAAATGGAGAGAGACAGAGGAAAAGGAAGAAAGGATGAGATGACTCTGAAGCAAAGAGGACATTGTCTTGGTGTCTGTTTTTCCTTCCATTCTCTACCCATCTGACATGGACAGAAATGGGATTAAAAAGACCTGTCATTTTCTCTTATATGGATTTACTGTGCATCCATCCCTCATTTCACTAGATTTATTGCCCAAGTGTTTCCAATGTGCAGGAAGTCCTCTTGTATAATAGTGTTTTGTTTATATTTTTTGACCCCATCAGATAAAAATCCCACATAGACTCTTGGCCCTCCAGTCTGCTGTTTTCTTTCAGGTTTAGTGTCATATTAATAGCTTTGGATCTCCCCTGAAGTATTAGCCTGATTGTCAGGAAGGCGCTGGACGGCAGACAAGGGCATATTTGAGGTTTTTGGCTTGGAGCTCGAATTGTGTGTGTATCTGCGTGTGTGACGGTGAACGTGTGTTGATGTTTAAACAGCACTGCGGTTCTCCCGGCATAAATATACACCAGAGTGCTGCTAAGCTCCTCTCGTTATGTTTGTGAGATTGCATGTTAGCATTGACTTTTGTGGTTGTAAATACAATATGAAAAGTGTTTCTTGTGTGTGCTCGTGGAGACTACATTAGAGACCAGAATGCAACAGATCCTGAAACTTAAGAATGAAAGGAGTATTGGATGATGTTCAGTTGGATGGAGATAAAAATGAGAGAAAAACATGTCAACAATTCAAATAAATATCAACAGTTCTATTATCTATACTAGAGACTGATTCACTCCAGTATTCTCTGGTTATACTGTGAGGAAGAGACTCACATTTTCTCACTCATCTGTCCTTCTCTCTCTAGGGGAAAGTGGCTCAGACGGCATGTATGTCAGCCTGCAAACACCTTTCCACCTCCCTGCTGCAGCTGCTGTTGGAGGCTGATGTCAGGCAAGTGTCTATGGGAGCCCTGCAGCAGTTCAACGTGGACGTCAAAGAGTGTGAGAGTAAGTTTGAGCAAATGCTCAGTGAACATTCATAAGCCTCTTTAAACCTGATTGCATGATTGTGCTTCATCCAATCATGTGGCCCAATTTGAAAATTTCCCGAGTCGTACCGGAGACTTTTAATTAAACCACAGTGCTGTGTCTGCTGGAACTAACTTTTTATTTGACACCAATCTGAGCTGAAAGTTACAGAAAAAGGTGAAAAGAAAAGTATGCATTTTTGGCCAGCATCTGAGATTTGTCGCTTGGCTCATCTCTCCTTACGGCTTTGCGTGTGACCACAGCTAAAACTGCCTTTGAACACCTAACTGCTTATGGTTAATGGGTTTCCCATGATCCTCAGCCAGAGCCTGCTATCGCATGGAGGTCAAAAACAGAGACAGAAAAATGACCCCAGTCTTAAAACGGTCACATCAGTTACACCGTATCCCACCCTTTCTTGTGGTTTGCTTTGGTTTACTGTGCAGCCTGATAAGTACCAGGTGATTACCAGTGATTACTTAAATTTTTAGAGACCACATCCTGTTGATTTAGATGACCCCCTGTTTATTTGTATATTTCAAACCACAAAACTGAGCTTTAATCAAAATGCCACTGAAGTAATAAGAGAGTTCCCCCCTGTACTTACACACTCCTTCTGAGTCTTGGTGAATGAGGTCACCATGTTTTTTTTTTTAAAGTTTCATAGTTGGCTCTTAGGAAATAATACAAAACTAAACTAAGCACTTAAAGATGTAACCACTTGAATGCACAGATGATGTGTCTGTGGCTCGATCTATCAACAGATTGGACGTGTCTGCACTGTGGGATAGAGAGGGAGAGAGATATGAAGGTACGATGAAGAGAGGAAACGATGAGGATCAGTTTAGGATAGATTCGGAAGGGTCAGGCCCAAAAGAATGTTGAATATGAGTAAACCGTGAACTACGGATGCGTACTCTGCGTTTTGAATTTATTCAAGTGTGGAAATTGCTTTAAAAGGAAGAAGGGCATAAAGTAGTCATGTTGTGTAGTATTGAAGGTGTGGACAAGTATCTTGATGGCTTCACCGTCAGAAAAAATGTGCAAAGGTTTTTGTCACTGCGGAAGTACCCTTAGAGGGACAACTTTGTACCCCTAACACATGGACATTAGTACCTTTTTAGAGTAATAATATTTTCCATTTTAAGGTATAAGTAAGTACCAGAAATTCACTTTGAGTGTAGTGCACCAGTGACGAGCTGTACTCATAAATGGAGGGGCCATTATGGTATGTATGTCATGTACAATGGTACATTGAACCCCATGTTATGGAGGCGGTATAAGGCAGTTTTAGTGTTCGAAGTAGAGGAAAGGGTCTAACAAAAACATATAAAGAGTTTACTTCAATCTTAGCTGGAATTGAAAAATAACAGTATTTTTAGTTCACAATACCACATCTAAGACATTTAACTTTATTGTAAAGTGTTACCGCATTTCATAATCTTGATTTTATGATGGGGTACTAGAATGTTTGCTAATCCCTTTTCAATTAAAGATGATCAGTCATCATACAGCTGCATTATTATCTCGAGGCTGCAAGAGACTCTGTTAAACCGAGACTGGGCTTTCTCGCGCCTGCTTTGCCTCTTTGACCTGTACAACACCAATGGGACAACACATTCAAAGGGAGAGAGCGTCAAGAGTTGCTTCCTGTTCAGCTCAGCTGGTTTTGGGGAGCATAAAGGTCTTGACAGCTTTTCCTTGCTTATCCCTCGAGAGGTTTCTTAGCATAGTCGCTAACAGGGCTTTATTCTGGTATGTGGCAGTGAGGTGAAAGCCTAGAGGTCCCTGTTCTTGAATCTTGATGAGATGTGCTCTGACACGCGTCACGTAAACCACGCCGCCTTTGCCACAGGTCTCTCTCCTGTAAAAGGCGAGTGGAGAAGTTCGCGAAACCGACAGTCTCTCGGACTGAGACGCGGCAACAAAAGCACGAGGGTAAGCAGTCGCTGGCTCAGCGTTTGCGGGGGTCAGAAATAAAGATGGCAGGCGTGTAATTTGCGTGAGAGGCAAGAAAGGCACGCAGCATCACGAGGTGAAAGGGATTTCTTCTGGCCCCGGCTTGTTTTGTCTCCGCGTGTCAAATGTTCCGTTTTTCAGAATGGCGAAGCCGCTTGTTTACGGGTTCCCGTCCAAAGGCACAGAAAGGTCCAATGGCCCTCCGAAACCTCTACAACTCCTGCACTCCCCATACACCCCCAGCCCATTGGCTTTTCACAAGTGTTGTCGGCCCCTTCGCTAAGTACCACGCCACTGGTCTGGGAGAGCGGCCTCATGGGAATCGGCGTCAGGCTTCAGGTTACGGGGTAAAGGCAGCCCCCTCATCCTCACACAGCCCCTCTATCTGGCTTGTCAGATCAACGTTGGGGAGAATTAATGAGAGTTTGATGATGATTTTTCCCCCCGAATGGGCCGCACAAAGCCGGTGGCAGACCCAGAGACATGACTCTGCTCTGAACCACCCAACTAACCCTCCACCCCCTCTGCCAGCACCCCCAAAACCTTCAAAGCCCCCTTCCATTTCACCTCCCCCGCCCCCACTGAACCTCCCCCTGTCCTCCCCTTGTCCCGGCTGTCATCCGTCTGCCAATCTCCCGCTCCATGGCGAATTCCCTGCTCTCTTTATCCCTCTCTCTTTCCCACAGGGTTTGCCAGGGCCGGCCCGGTGCCTGGCTTCCAGGGGGACACTCTGCTGCTCGCCTTCATCGACTTGAGACAAGTAAGTCTTTGTTTTTTTCCACTCCTTTTTCTTTTCTTTCATTCTTCTTTCCCCTTTCTTCTGTTTTCCCCTGTTTACCCCTCAACATCCCCCCCTTCTTTCTCTTATTTTCCCCTATACTGTCAAACCCAACCCCCTAAACCTCCACACTAGCCTTAGTTTTGTTTGAAGGTTTCTTTCCTCCAATGTGTGAGTTTGTGTGTTTGTATTCATATCTGTGGTCTCAAGGCCCGGCCTGATATCCACCTTTGGGTGGTTTTGTATTTTCCATTGTGGTATAGAGGTGGCCTCTAGACCTCCCTCTGTTCAGTTTAAGGTTAGGTTTTTTTTTTTAGATGATTTTTTTTTTTTCTACGGGTCATCTTATCCAATTTGCACCTCTGCACACTTAACATTGCGGAACTGGAGCCGCTGATGGGAAACGTTGGCCTGTACGTTGCTCTGGCTTGAAAAACACATACTGTAACACAACATCAAGGTGATTTTGCAATCAGAAAGGCAACAGTCCAAGGCATTATTCTCTCATCCAAATTAGTTTTGTTTTGAGGACGTTTTGATAGTACTTTTGTTGCACAGAACAGATTTCGCTACGGCAGTTCATTTGAATGTTCAATATAATGTTGTCAAGGTCAGACACAGAGCTGTATGTTGTGGATGTCTGTAAGCACATCACGATTCAAGTCTGATTCAGGGTGTTTGCAATTCTTTTCCAGAAATGATTCTTGATTTGATTTATAGTTATATAAAGGCAAAACACAGCAACTTTATCAGAGTTATGACTAAATCACCTATGAATATGGGTTGGCTCAACTAGTTACTGTGTGTTACCTTTTTTAGTATTGTCATCATAACAACGAGAAACGCTTTTTCCCCATTGATTTTCTTAGACAAACAAAAGCTTGGAATATTCTTTGTTGAACGTTCTTTTGCAACATTGTGGATTTCCACAAACAACAGCTAAGAGAGAGAGTTAGTGTTTATGCAAATAACCGAATTGAGCTACACCCATTCTTAAATTTTGTGAATTGATTTACAATGGTTAAAGAATGAATCACGTTGCTTTGATGAATCAGTTTTCTCCACCAGCTCTAGTAAGACGAGTAAGATGAGCTGCTCATGTGGTAAATGCAAGTTCATTTTCAGTCTCTGTTCTCTCTCTATTTGTATTACATATTTCTCCTCAGCTGTCTTGTCTAAATAAACTTGGCAAAAACCTCGAAAGAAAAAATCTACAGTTTTTTTGGGACACATCAGATGAATGTTTGAAAAAAGGCCGGTAAGTAGCTATGTGTGTTTGTGAATTCCAAGATCTAGAGAGGATGGGAAACCATAATAGTGGGGGTATAAGGGTCCATATTTGGGACCCCCTCCCTTGTTGCCAAAGTGGCCAACCTGGGCGGGTGTCAGGGACTGAGAGGGGATGACAGATGGGCTGGATGCTCAGGGAGTACTGGATGAATGAGCTGACAGACAGTGACGGATAGCTCTTTCTTCCACTAAAACAATTCCGTTTTGTCCCGCCTGCCATCATGATGCAGTGCCACTTGTTTTCCATTTAGTTTTTTTTTAGTTTTTTTAAACCTGACTTCACCATGAAGGCGCTTGTGTGGTTTTGCTTTGTTTTTTTTTTAAGAGAGGAGAAAAGAGGATGCTGAAGAAAAGAAAGCACAAAATAGTCATTTTGCTTTTTTTTTTAATGTCATGTTTTGCTTTTGAGCTGTCATGATGCATGACTCTCTACAAAGATATCTTTCATTATTAATACTGTTATTGTTATTATAATTTCAATAGCATCCGAAGTTGGTAGAGGTGCAGTCTTCTCTCAAGAGGTGGCTTTTTAAAGGGGTTGTTCTGGTGATCAGAGACGTCAGAACTGTTCTGTCCCCCTGCGCGCCTGGCCCTGAATACGCCCGATAAATCAACCTGAAGGGCCTGTTTGTGTCCCGGTCTCCCGGGTCCTGGGATGGGGCTGCGGGTCAATCTTTCTGGAGATAGACAACGAAAAGGTCCGGAAGCTCTGGGAGGGGTTTTGGTGAGAGGCTGGAACCTGGATTCACTCTCCTATCTGAAAAGACAAGAATACAAAAAGAAAATAAGGACATCCAAATTCTGCTTCAAAGTGCTTTAGACAGAGAGGAATAAGAGGATGGATGGAGGATGACGTGACGGATGACTTAATTCTCAGATGTTCTCATTCATTATTGCATTAATCTGTACTCTTTAGCCACATGCACATAGCAAGGAGATATGGTTGATAGTGCTGCTGTTTGGAGTTCTAAATACGGTTGTGAAGCAGAGTTACTATTCTTCAACCAAAATACCTACCTGAATTTTTCAGGTAGTTCTTCTGTTTAATGCAAAATCAACGTATAGCATAAGCACACGAAGAATGCCTGGCTATATTCAGACACATAATTATACAAATGAAAATGGAGGTTTTGTGGTCTGAGAGCAAGATAACACTTCAATTTAATGAGGGCCGGACAATCTCAATCACTGTGTGCTAAGTGGCCTTCCTGTAGTTTGAGGTTTCAAAATATGAAGAATAAAGAGGTGAAAGACAGAAGACGGAGGTAAAACCGTCCTGTGTTTGACTTGCCTTCCAGTCTTTTTTTACCAGGTTTTGAAGGGATTATTTACCAGAAAAAAACAACTGCTAAAAATTAGATGGGGAGGAATCAGAAGTAGGCATTATAAATGGTATGATCCAGGCTGTAGTTCTATATTTAGGAGTCTTATATTAGCAGATTATATTAGGGAAGGTTTGTGGTGATGGAAACCCTTGGCTGGCCTTGGTGTGGGAGGCTTGCTGGCCTTTGTGGTGAAGCTGGCCCCCCAGCAGTGCACGTTCTCAGGGCTGCCGCATGCCTCAACTCTTGCCCTGGATCTTCAGCCTTCCCAAATTCCTCTGAGCTCTAAGCGGTGGAGATGGAAAGAGCCAGTAGCCAGTCTTTGGCTGATACGGAGGGCCTGATGGCTTCGCTGAACTGTTTTTAGTATATGAAGGGGTGGTCTAAATAGAGTTTGGCTAGATTTGACTAATTTGATGGTTAACTGCTTATGGTTTTTGTCTTTATCTGTTTGTCTGTCTGATTTATTCAGCTATGTGTCTTTTTTCTATGGCCACATAAACTTCAAATTTAAAGGAAATTTTTTTATGTTTTTATTTTACAAATTTTTCAAACAAGACTTTGTCGTGCTGACATTCAAAAATTGCCTTTACGAAATGCTTTTCTAGAATTTCAAAAGTTAAAGTTTAAAGTTCATTTTAATTCTGTTTTACATTCAAATTCGATATTGTGATTCTGCGTTCATATTCATTATAAGTTCACTGACTGAATTGGAATTTCAAAGTCAATTTCAATCATCCAGCCTCCATCTGTGCCATCGAGGGTCATGGTTAAAGGTATAAGAGACATTATTTACATCCCCTGCGGTGGTATCTCTCCTCCCCACATTTCATAATCCATTCTGAGGCACTACATAGAAGAGCAGGGGGGGGCAGGGAAACGTTTTCCTCATCCCATGAATTTAGGAACCATGAGGCTGCTAAGCATTCCTGTGGCCTGTCCACAGGCATTATCCTAGAATTCCTGGAACGTTGTTAAAAGGATTCAATGTAAAATGCTTTTCCCCTCTCTAACCCCTTCCATTCCTTTCTCTTAGTCCTTGGCGGTGAAATTCTAACACCAGTGACACCACTAGAGGCTTATGCTTGCGTCCTTCTAAACCCTCTGGGCACCTTCCTAGTGTCCATACGGTTCTAGCAAGCCAACTACAGCTGTGTCTGATTCTTTTACATCTATGCCCTTGTTTTCTTGACTCTGACATCACTTTTCTCTTGTGATTGTGATAACTCTTTGTTCTGAGGTGAAATTTTGCTGTCAATGTTGGTTATGTTGGTTTAAGCGTGGTTTGATGCTTGCACAGAAAAGAATGATTGAAATGTAATCCGTAGAATGTTCTGGCACCATCCGATGATTTAATACTTTCAGGGTTATTTTGGAGTCTGTTAATATATTTCTTCGTTTTTGTGTGTGCGTTTGGTAATCGTTAAACAAACTGAGAGTCCGCTAGTGACCCATAGTAAAAAAATGTTGTTCCGGCAACAGGGTGCAAGGCGGGGACATGTTGGCGGGCCAGAAATTTGAACCCCCACCCCCCACCTCTGAAAGGAGTTCACTGCGGTTTAAGGAAATTTGCTGCTTGCTCCCAATTCTCAGTCAGCAACCTCCTCTAGAGAGGGGAATCTGGAGAATGTTCCCTCAGTTGTAAAGACTTCTCGTTACAAAATGAGAAGTTCCTACTTGTGTAGGTGATTGGACTTTATACATTTTTTTTTTCTTTAAACTTAAAAAAAAAAAAATTATGTAGTGAATCCATCTACCAAACTGTGTTTTTGGTTTATCCTGAATCACTAGAGTACGCCTATATTCGGACTATTTTAGACCGAGCGGGACGGCAACCACTGGGGAGTGGTTGACCCCAGTTTTGTTTAACTACTACAGTGCCAAAGGTTACATAGAGTAACTTTTAAAAATCTGAAAAATTATATATACATACATACATACATACATACATACATGCAACACATTTTATGTTACAGCCTTATTCCAAAATGGATTAAATTCATTATTTTTTTATCAAAATTCTACAAACAACACCCCATTATGACAGCGTGAAAGAAGTTTGTTTGAAATCTTTGCAAATTTATTTAAAATCAAAAATCAAAAAAAAAAAAAAAATCACACGAACATAAGTATTCACAGCCTTTGCTCAATACTTTGTTGAAGCACATTTGGCACCAATTACAGACTTAAGTCTTTTTGAGTATGCTACAAGCTTGGCACACCTATTTTTAGTCCGTTTCTCCCATTCTTCTTTGTAGGACCTCTCAGGCTCCATCAGTTGGGATGGCTTGTCCTGTTGGAAGATGAACCTTCGCCCCAGTCTGTAGTCCAGAGCAGTCAGTCTGGTGCAGGTTTTCATCAAGGACCTATCTGTACATTGCTGCATTCATATTTCCCTCAATCCTGAGTCCTGCCACTAAAAAACATCCCCACTGCAAGATGCTGCCACCACCATGCTTCACTGTAGGGATGGTATTAGCCAGGTGATGAGCGGTGCCTGGTTTCCTCCAGACATGACACTTGCTATTCAGACCAAAGAGTTCAATCTTTTTTTCATCAGAACAGAGAGTTTTGTTTCTCATGGTCTGAGAGTACTTCAGGTGCCTTTTAGCAAACTCCAAGGAGGCTGTCATGCGTCTGGCCACTCTACCATAAAGGTCTGATTGATGGAGTGCTGCAGAGATGGTTGTTCTTCTGGAAGGTTCTCCTCTCTCCACAGAGAAACACTACAGATCTGTCAGAGTGATCATCAGGTTCTTGGTCACCTCCCTGACTAAGACCTTTCTCCCCCAATTGCTCACTTTGGCTGGGTGGCATGCTCCAGGAAGAGTCCTGGTGGTTCCAAACTTCTTCCATTTACGGATGATGGAGGCCTCTGTGCTCACTGGGACCTTCAATACTGCAAAAGATTTCTGTGCCTTGATACAATTCTGTCTCGGAGGTCTACAGACAATTCCTTGGGACTTCATGGCTTGGTGTGTACATGGGACATTATATAGACAGGTGTGTGTTTTTCCAAATCATATCCAATCAACTGAATTTACCACAGGTTGTAGAAACATCTCAAGGATGATCAGTGGAAACAGGATGCTCCTTAGCTCAATTTTGAGTGTCATGGCAAAGGCTGTGAATACTTATTTTTTTGTGATTACATGTGATTTTTTATTTTTATTTTATTTTTTTAAATTAAATTTACAATTTCAAATAAACCTTTCACATTGTCATGATGGAGGATTGTAGAATTTTGAGGAAAATAATTCAATCCATTTTGGAATAAGGCTGTAACACAACAAAATGTGCTAAAAGTGAAGTGCTGTGAATACTTTTGCACAGTACAGTGTATAATATATACACACACACACACACATATTATTTTATTTATTTATTTATTTATTTATTTCAGTTGGTAAGATAAAAAAAAAACATATATCAAAAGTACTGCGAAAACACTAATATTGTGAAATATTACTGTTTCTATTTTAATGTAATTCCTGTGATGGCATGGTTGAATTTTCAGATGCCATTACTCCAGTCTTCATGATTCTTTAGAAATCGCTTTAATGTGCTTATTTAGTGCTCAAGAAACTTCTCTTATTATTATAAATATTGAACAGTGCTTAATATTTTTGTGGAAACTGTGAATAATTTTTTTTTTGTATTGTAAAAAGTTCAAAAGAACAATTTTTTTTTTTTTGTAACAATGAAAGATGCAAACTTTCACAGAAAATTATTAATTTTGTTCAAAACAAAAACAAAAAAAATCATACTGACCCAGAACTTTTGAACAGTAGTTTTTTTTTTTCTCGTTAAT
Organism: Opsariichthys bidens; assembly: GCA_037194245.1. NCBI lineage: Eukaryota > Metazoa > Chordata > Actinopteri > Cypriniformes > Xenocyprididae > Opsariichthys > Opsariichthys bidens. Next base: position 2,909,842 of record CM074280.1, read on the forward strand.
TTGTCACACTATGATTAATCTTCATATTGTTTGTGGAATAGGAGGAAGTTCACGGGTTCAGAGAAATGACTTACGGGAGTGTCCCATTCAAGGAATTTGTTTCATTTGTTTCAGGCAGTTGCCCAACATGTGCTAACATGCAGGCTTTGGGGAAAAAAATGGATCTTTGTGACATCACTTTCTATTAACAGTTTCTATTTAAGTAAAAGTGAAAGGCAATGGCCTTGCAGTTTGAAAAGTCAAAACGAAAGCAAACTACCATTGAACATTGATTAATGACAAGGCACAATGTGTTCATTATTGGAACAAGTGGAATTTCTGTCAAATAGATGAGTTCAGTTCATGGTGTGTTAAAATGTTACCTTGGAATTCGAAACCAAAATCTAGCTTGTGGGATTTCCAACCGTTTCCAAGATTGCCGTTCGGTATTTCCCTGTCAAACATATGTCTTTGGGAGAGTGAATCACTGCATTAAGTGTCCATCTGTGGACTTGCAACTGTTACACCACCTTCTTCTCTTATACGCTCGGGATGAACTTTTCCTTTAAATTTCGCTTGGACATGGAGCTCTGATAGACACGTTAAGCCATGGTGTTCATCTGGATTATGCAAATACAATTTCCTACCCCGTCTCCACCAACAAAAGGTCTGAATTAAGATTTTTAAAAATGACTTGTTCCTTAAGAGCATTCTATTTCACAGTTAATTAGAATTCCATTAAGTTTTTTTTTGTCATTCACTGACCGTTCGTTCAAGGACCATGGACCTGATCGGTAAGGTTATTTTCCACCTTTGGAGGATGGGTCCCACATTCTCATGTAGTGATGTCATTAGGATGAACTTTGTGTTTTTAATGGAGCCTCTCGGTCAGCCGCTGTATCCCTGAACCTTAACCTGCCTGGTTCAGTAGCTGAGGTCAGACATCGGCAGTTGAGGTGCACAGGAAAGAAGAGAGCTTGAGGATGAAACCATATGGGCCATGCTCTTCTCGTCACCCTGTTCAACTACAGCCTCCCACGGATCTGCTCTGTGTGGTTCCTTTAGGGAGAGATAGAAAGTTTGAAAGAATGAAGAATGCCACAGAATCTCGATTGTACAGCTCTCCTAGATTTGCAGATCTTTGCTTATGGAAAATATGTGGAAATGTAGGAAGGGGAAAGAAAAGGAAATGACACAGCCAGCGCTCTCCTCAGACCATTTCTCCATAGTCTCCCTAAACAAGCCAGTGACAGGTGTCACAGTTTAATCGTCCCCCATTTGCTTCCTCTCAATGCCCAGTGAGTGTGTCACGCTTAAATCCATCCCCCTGCTCCGTCTCAATGGTGTGCTGGTGTGTGTCAGTGAAAGGCCTGTTTGAGCCGCTGTCATAGGTCTCCAGGGGTCAGACGGATGAGCTGCCCTGCTTGTATGGAGTCAGTGAGGGAGCAGATATTCTCTGAGCAGGGGGTTGACATCTCTCTTTGCGGCAGGGTCCCATTCAGCCCTATGAGGATGGCACTGACATGCATCTTCTCTCTCACTCCAGCATGAACACAAACTGTCAACTGATTCTTGCTTCTCCAGCTTACCCTTTTCTTTCTTTCTCTCTCAAATCCTTAAATAAGGATAGTTAACCCCAAAATGGAAGTTCTATCACCATTCACTCACCTATGTAGTTCCAAACCTGTATGTTTTTTCTTCTTCTTCAGTGGAACACAAAAGAATATATGTTTCTGCATATTATGAAAGTCAGCAGGATCCAGATTGCTCAAGGTCATGAGGACACAAAGGTACCATGAAATTTAATCCATACAGCTGGGATATCTGAAGCTACATGATCACTTTGTCAGATGAACAAATTAGAATGCAAGCCTTTATTTACTTTCAAATCAAAAGAAAAAATTGATCAACAAATGCATATGCAGACTACATCAAATATGGCAACACAGATATCAAGATGTTTGGAACCAATGAGATTTGACATTGGTTGAAGTTTTTGTTGCCGTATTTATTTGTGTTGGGTGCATTGATCAATGCTTTTATTCGTCTTAAATAAAGACTTAAATATCAGTTTGTTCATCTTGCCAAATTATTGTGTTTCTTCAAAAGAATAAACCAGTACGTTTGTCTTTTTGAAACATAAATGTTACGGACCCTACTGACTTTCATTATATTGATATAAACAACTGACATATTTTCTACTGTGTTCCATGGAAAGGTTCGCAACAACATGAGGGGTGAGTAAATGATGACATGATTTTCATTTTTGGGTGAACTATCCCTTAAAATGAAACTTTTTCTAAAAATACTTGGAAAACGCTCCAGTTCAAAACATGGCTTCCCGTTGTCCAGCTGCTGGACTGGAGCTCCAATACTTTTCAAATGTGTAGAATAGAATGTTTTTGTCTGTGTGTGTGGGTGGGGGGTCATTTATGGGACCTACATATTTGCGGTTTTTCTTCAGCTCTGACCCTTGGTTCTGGTAACTTACACTGTAGAAGCACTGTTTTAGTCAGTTTGGATGGATTTATCGTTCTTGTTCCTTTCTGTAAAAGCATATTTTTATTGTTTGTCACGCTATTTAATTTTCTTGTTCTGTGGAATTCAGTACAGCTTGACTTTGTGGTGTGGCATTTGATTACCATGACCTGTGAGAAGAAAAGAGCCAACACAAAGAAAGAAGAATACTCTTACGTAGTGTCACAGTACTGGTACTGAGGTTACACTCTTCCAAGAAGAAAGGGTTTGTCATACTTTTATAAGAAAAAGTAGCTTTGAGCTCTGGTTGTAAAGGAGCCAATAATTGAAGAACAAACACCGTTATTAGGTTTATAGGATTAACTGCAGGTAGAGACAGGTAGATGTTTGTTTTTATTGATGATTTATATATATTATGCAAGTGACATCAGTAGGATTTCAGTACAATAATCATTCAGATTTTAGTCTTTCAAAGAAAGTGTTTTTATTTGTTTTATTTCGCCATATCTTTTTAGATAACTGGTATCAATCTCAGACAAGTTTGTTAAATAGTTTGCCAGGTCTTCTTGGGTAAATGGAAACCCTACTTAAAGAGGTTCTTCCACATTATTAAACAAGTCACAGTTCTTATGCAATATGGAGAGGAAGAAAGATCTTTCTGTGGATGAAAAGCACGAAACGGTGCAATTTTATGGTGCAAAAAGAATGAAATGACTAATATTTTGTGAAAACTGAATAGAGATTAACTAATTATCATGATCTGTGAGCGTGAGAACTCGATCTGATAAAGGCTTAAGGAAAGTTTCTGTCAAAAAATAAAATTCTATGAAAAGGGCAGCTATAAAAAAAAAGCCACTGTTCAGCTGCAAACCGGTATTTGAAGCTACTGGAGTCTCAAGAACCTGTCTATTCAGGCCGGCAGTTGTGCGTAAAGTTGCATTTCAGCCACCTCTAAACAAATCTTGCAAAATAAACATGTACAGTTGGTTTAGAGATACATGAAGACTTCATTTTAAATGGATTTATTCACTGACGAATGCCGTACTACATTGGATGTTCTAGTTGGATGGATAGTTTCTGGATGGTTGGTGAGTGGCCACCATGTTCTAACAAGACTGCGATGTAAGCGAGGAGCGAGTGGGTGATGATTTTTCCTGGAATATTGGGAAGTGAGATTGAAGGTCCCTTTAGGACAGGGGTGTCAAAATCAATTCCTGGAGGGCCACAGCCCTGCAGAGCTTAGTTCCAACCCTGCTCCAAACACTCATACCTGTAGTTTTCAAATAAGTCTGAAGAAATTGATTAGCTGAATCAGGTGTGTTTAATTAACTCTGCAGGGCTGTGGCCCTCCAGGAACTGAGTTTGACACCTGTGCATTAAGGTCTCTGAGGGTATCAAAATTACTTCTGTGAGATAAGATATTCTGTAAGAAGAGTTTATGACTGACCATTTTTGCTGTGGTATAAAAAGGATAGTGCCTTCTGAAATAAAAGGATTTTCATTAAGGACAATGCATTAATCCCATTTTGCACAAAAGAAGAAAAAAAAACACAACAGCAATAAAACTGTTTGAAAATGTATTTCTACATCCACTGTAAATGTTTCTTTTTGTGAGCTTTGGTTAGAGGTGGCTGAAATGCAACTTTACGTGCAACGGCCAGCATGCATGGAGATGTTCTTGAGACTTCAGTGATTCCAGCAGCTTCAAATACCTGTTTGCTACTCAATAGTGGCTTTTTATAGCTGCCATTTTAATACAATTAACTTGTTTGACAGAAACTTTCCTTAATACGCCTTTATCTGACTGAGTTCTGCTGTGTTCTAAATCACTCAGAAATATACGTTTTCAAAAAATATTAGTTGTTTTCATACCTTTTGGATTACTTGGCATTATTTTGTTCTTTTCATCTTCAGAAAGATTTCTTCTCCCCCATATTGCATGAGAACTGCGACTTGCTTAATATTGTGGAACAGCCTCTTTAATTTGTATAATAATTTGGAACTTTGTGTGTGTATATATAGACACACAAAGTTCCAAATTATTATACAAATTAATTATATATAATGCACACAAAGTTCCAAATATACAGTGGGTACGGGAAGACCCCCTTAAATTTTTCACTCTGTTATATTGCAGCCATTTGCTAAAATTATTTGCTCATTTTTTTCCTCATTAATGTACACACAGCACCCCATGTCAGAAAAACATAGAATTCTTGACATTTTTGCAGATTTATTAAAACTGAAATATCACATGGTCCTAAGTATTCAGACCCTTTGCTGTGACAGTCATATATTTAACTCAGGTGCTGTCCATTTCTTCTGATCATCCTTGATGGTTCTACACCTTCATTTGAGTCCAGGTGTGTTTGATTATACTGATTAGACTTGTTTCGGAAGGCCACACACCTGTCTATATAAGATCTTACAGCTCACAGTGCATGTCAGAGCAAATGAGAATCATCAGGTCAAAGGAACTGCCTGAAGAGCTCAGAGACAGAATTGTGGCAAGGCACAGATCTGGCCAAGGTTACAAAATGTTTTTGCTGCACTTAAAGATCCTAAGAGTACAGTGGCCACCATA